>CM053574.1:31691627-31897293 GCA_028646485.1 Cryptoprocta ferox | reverse complement strand
TCTCTTCCCGTTTGAATTTTGGTAGTGCGTGTATGTTTAGGAATTTGTCCATTTCTTCTAGATTGTCCAGTTTGTTGGAATATAATTTTTCATAGTAATCTCTGATGATTGCTTGTATTTCTGAGGGATTGGTTGTAATAGATCCATTTCATTCATGATTTTGTCTATTTGGGTGTTCTCTCTTTTCTTTCTGAGGAGGCTGGCTAGAGGTTTATCAATTTTGTTTATTTTTTCAAAAAACCAACTCTTGGTTTCATTGATCTGTTCAGTTGTTTTTTTTGGATTCTATATTGTTTATTTCTGCCCTGATCTTTATTATTTCTCTTCTTCTGCTGGGTTTGGGGTTCTCTTGCTGCTCCCCTTCTAGTTTCCTTAAGTGCTCTCTTAGATTTTGAATTTGTGCTTTTTCTAGTTTGTTGAAATAGGCCTGGATTGCAAGATACTTTCCTCTTAGGACTGCCTTTGCTGCGTCCCAGAGAGTTTGGATTGTTGTATTTTTCTTTTCACTTGTTTCCATATATTTTTTAATTTCTTTTCTAATTGTCTGATTGACCCAATCATTCTTTAGTAGGGTGGTTTTTAACCTCCACATTTTTGGAGGTTTTCCAGACTTTTTCCTGTGATTGATTTCAAGTTTCATAGCATTATGATCTGAAAGTGTGCATGGTATGATCTCAATTCATTTGTATTCATGGAGGGCTGTTTTATGACCCAGTATGTGATCTGTCTTGGAGAGTGTGCCATGCACACTTGAGAAGAAAGTGAATTCCCTAGCTTCAGGATGCCGAGTTCTAAATATATCTATTAATTCCATCTGTTACAGTGTGCCATTCAGGTCCATTGTTTCTTTAGTGATTTTCTGTCTGGTTGACCTATCCATTGCTGTAAGTGGAGTATTAAAATCCCCTGCGATAAGCACATTCTTAGCAATAAGATTGGTTCTGTTTGTGATTAGTTGTTTTATGTATTTGGGTGCTCCAGAATTTGGCGCATAGATGTTTATAATTGTTCTTCCTGATGGAGAGACCCTGTAATTATTATATAATGTCCTTCTTCATCTTTTGTTACCGCCTTTACTTTAAAGTCAAGTTTGTCTGATATAAGTATGGCTACTCCGGCTTTCTTTTGACTTCCAGTCGCATGACAGATATTTCTCCATCCCCTTACTTTCAATCTGAAGGTGTCTTCAGGTCTAAGATGAGTCTCTTGTAGACAGCAAATAGATGGATTTTGGTTTTTTATCCATTCTGCTACTCTGTGTTGTTTGATTGGAGCATTCAGTCTATTTACATTCAGTGTTATTATTGAAAAATATGGATTTAGATTAATTGTGTTCTCTGTAGAGTTCATGTTCGAAGTGATGTCTCTAGTACCTTATGTTCCTTGCTGCATTTTCCTCATAGAGTCCCTGTTAGGGTTTCTTGTAGGGCTGGTTTCGTGGTGATGAATTCTCTCAATTTTTATTTACTTGGGAACACCTTTATCTCTCCTTCTAATTTGAATGACAGGCTCGCTGGATAAAGGATTCTTGGTTGCATATTTTTCCTGCTCATCACATTGAAGTTTTCCTGCCATTCCTTTCTGGCCTGCCAAGTTTCAGTAGATAGGTCTGTAACCACTCTGATAGGTTTCCCTTTGTATGTTAGGGCCCTTTTATCCCTAGCTGCTTTCAGAATTCTCTCTTTATATTTTGCTATGATACTTAGCCACGACATATCGCTATGATATGTCGTGCCGAAGGTCGATTCAAGTTATGTTTTAGAGGAGTTCTATGTGCCTCTTGAATTTCAGTGTCTCTTTCTTTCCCCAGATTAGGGAAGCTCTCAGCTATAATTTGATCAAGCACCCCTTCAGGACCTTTTTCTCTTTCTTCAGGAACTCCTATGATATGGATATTGTTCCGTTTGATTGTATCACTCAGGTCTCGAATTCTCCTTTCCTGCTCCTGTATCAATTTCTCTCTCTTTTTTTTGGCTTCCTCTTTTGCTATAACTGTGTCTTCTAATTCACCTATTCTCCTCTCTCCCTCTTCAATCCGTGTAGTGGCCACCTCTGTTTTATTATGCATCTCATTTATAGCCTTTTTTAACTCGTCACAGCTATTTTGAAGGTCCCTAGTCTTTGCATCAATAGCTTCTCTGATGATTTCCATGCTTTTTTCAAGCCCAGCGATTAATTTTATGACAGTTGTTATAAATTCTTGTTCAGTTATGTTGCTTGAGTCTGTTTTGAGAAGTTCTGTGGCTATGATTTCTTCCTGGAATTTCTTTAGAGGGGTGTTCTTTCGTTTCGTCATTTTGGCTAGCTTTCTGTCTCTTGTCAGTTTTAAAAGCTCGTTATGCACTGTGCACCTGTTAGTATTGCTCTATTAAGGGAGGCTCATTGACTGTCCAGGGCCTGTCGTTTCAGGAAGTGTTCTTTCAATGGTGTCTCTGGGTTTCTCATGTTGTGCCTTTGATTATTTTATTTCCCTACTCAGTGATATTTGGGACTCTCCACCATGTGTGCTTTGGCTTGTTTCTTGAGGTAGCCCTGAAAAGGAAAACAGACAGATAAACACACAGGAAACAAAAGGCCGCAAACATACAGAGAAATCAAATAAACAAGCAAACCAAAAGGGGAAAGAAAAAAAGAACAGAAAAGAAAGGAAAGGAAAAGAAAAAAAAAGAAGGTGGGGGGACAGAAATAGCCAAAGACAAAGGACAGTCTGAGAGCATAAAACCTGCAGAGGGAAGAGATAAGAATGAGTTAAGGGAAGATCTATCTGGATGGCAAGACTTGACCTAATCACAGCAGTGTATAAATGTTGGTCTTTCCCAGACTCCAGGGGGGAAAAGGAGAAAAGAAGGAAAAAGGAAAATAGAAAAGAGAAAACAAGGAAAAAATTTTTAAAAAAAAGGAAAACAATTTAAGAAAAAAGGCAGCTCTCCAGCGCGGATGGGCGTGGTTTGGTGTAGGTGGGTCGGGTCTCAGGGGCTGCTCTCTGAGGCCCTGCCTTAGTGGTTGCGGGGAGAATAATGGCGGCGCCCCCCAAGCCCTTCTCAGACCATGCATTGCATGCCACTCTTTTGAGTCCGATCTCCCCGTGCCATGGGCAGGCCAAATTGCTTTTCTTTTCTAAGCTCCGCCACGTTTCCAAATCCTAGTCTATGCACTTTAATGCTGCCACCCCAGATAAAATGTCCTCCCGCCAGCGGGTGGCTTTCTAGCTGGGATTGAGTAAGGGAAGGGGACTGGGGAGCCAGCTTTTCCCTGGCTCTGCCTGGAGTCGGTGAGCTGCTGAGCCCAAGGGAGAACAAGCCCGCTGAGGAGGACGAATTCCTCTCCTGGTGCCCAGCGGCTATATGGGATGGTGTGTCTCTCCATCCCAGGCCGAAGTCTCTTCCTCTCCAGAGACCACTCTATGAGCGTTTTCAGTCTTTCTTTCTCTTCCCCTCGGCTCTCTGTCGCTCTACATGGCCTGTTCCACGCACGGCTCTGCACGGCTGCTTCGCACGGCCCTCCATGGCCCTGTGCCGCCTCTGCACACACGGCCCTCTGCGGCCCTGCGCCACCTTTCTGGGCGTTCTGTCTCCTGGCTCCGCTTTGGGCCGGCGCTCCCTCCCCTCAGAGCCTCCGGTCCCAGTTCGCACTCATTCAGGCATCCATGATGTTGTCATCTATAAGGACTCTGTGTGTACACCTCCCATTCTTGCAGATCAGAGTATTGTGGCTTTAGTCCTTCTCAGTTTGGTAGTTGAGGGCAGGTGGAGATTACAGAGCTCCCTACTTCTCTGCCATCTTGCCACTCCCCTGTGCCTTGCTTTTTATACTTATTTTCCAGGAGTATCACCATTCTATGGCTCACAGATGGCTCTTAGATGAACTTCTGCATGGAAAACCACAGACCTCCATCCAAAGCAAGATTAATTAATTAAAAAAATAAAATAAGCAAAAAAATTATTTATTTGTTTGTTTATTTAAAACCTTCTATGTACCCAGTACCAAGGCACTATTCTAGGCATGTGATAGTTTTTTCGTACAACACAGTCAAGAATTGCTATCTTTATGGGTCTTACATTCTAGTGGGTGAAATAACCACATACAAATTAGGTTACATAGTATTTTAAAATGTTTTGGAAAAAATAAAAGGGCAATCAGGGGTCCCAAGGAGGCTGAGGGAGACCTATTGCAGAATTAAATAGGGTAGTCAGGGACGGCCTCCTTGAGAAAGTGAAATGTTAGCAGACCCTTGGAGAAGATAAGGAGTGAGTCATGTGGATGGATATTTGGGGGCAGAAAGAACATCTAAAGCAGAGGCTCAATAACAGGCACATGCCTGGCACATTCAGGAAACAGCAAGTAGTAAGCAGGAAAGAAAGTCATAGGAGATGAGGTCAGAAGGCACAGTGGGACCAGAAGCTTTGAGCCTTGAAGTCTCTGTAAGGGTTGTAGCTTTTATGCTTACTGAGATAAGGAGCCTTTACAGAATTCAGAGCAGAGGAGTAACAGTGCATCAAATTGCTGACATGTTTTAGGAATTTTTACTCTGTGAATTCACTTTCATATATTGCATTTTAGAACTAAAGTGCATAAGGTGCCTGGTCTCATCATTGTTTCCAAAACCAGAGAAGAAGACTTAAATCTCTCCTAAAGGAAAAATAAGAAAAGAAAAAAAGATGGGACTGTGAGCTATGTCTACAGTATCAGTCTTAATGACTGTGGAGAGCTCTGGAAATGGAGACTAAGACTAAACTCACCTGAGGGCATTCTTCGTGTTCTCGGGAAGGACTTCAAATGGTGAAGCAGCCTTGCTCAAAGATCCCTTGGGGTTTGGAATTAGCCCAGATTTGGTTTCTGTGGGCCCAGAAACACTTCTCAAAGTACACTTGATTTTGATTAATGGTAAAAAAAGGTCTCCCTTGTTCTGTTCCTTTGAGTAATAGGAAAACCCCCACCTCTAGGTGCTCTGATTGGGTGGTTAGAAGAATTGTCCTTTATCATACTGGAAAGGCTCAAGTGGAAAAATATACCAGCTCTTGTGAATACCTGGATTGATGAGTATAACCGAAAAGCCAGCCTGGGATACTCACTCCACCAAATCTGTAATAAGTCCAATTATAAAATTACAGTGGATCACTCTCCAACTGGACATAAGACTAGATTCTAAATGATGGAACCAACCCATAGGATGTCCTGAAGAAAGAAAGAAACCTCCCGATAAAGTCACTTTCCAGCCTTCAAACTACATCATTCTCAACTTAGAGCTGAAAAAAAGAAGAAAAAATTCCAACAGCAGCTTCTTTTATATGCAAGGGAGGCAAAATCTGCGATTGAAACCAGGTAAAAAAAATGGCATCAAAGTACCATTTTGTAAGGAGGTTGAAGAGAGATTGCCCAATACTTGGAATCCACTTTGAGACTGAGTCCCATCATATATACAGAAAATTGTATTCAGTCCATTCCCTGAGGCACAGTGATGAAATCCCCTGTGGAGTAAACAGAAAAGAGAATAAGCATCAAGACCCAACAGGACTGACTTGACCAGAATCAGAAGGGGACTGGCAAGCTCACAGCAGAATCATAATACTGGTCACAAAATCCTCCCTAAGGCTGCCAGTTTCCAAAAGTGTAGCCAGAGAAAATCAGCATGTTGAAAGACAACTATGAGAGACTCAAACAATGAGACATTTTTTTTTAAAGCATGGCACCTTGTGCAGCTCACCTAGAGAGGTGCCGCGCAGATGGTGAGAAAAATGAAGGTCTTCTGCCAGGAGAGCAGGAAATCAAGAAGGTTGCAAACCCCAGGGTAATTTAGAGTAACGCCCATTACCTTTCCCAGTTTTTAAAAAAAGAGTTGAATTAGGCCCCTGTTAGCTAAAGATTTACAAACCCAGGCCAAATTCCAACAGTCTCCACTCCTTCCAGCCAGCTCCAGGAAGCTGCTGTACAGATTTTTGGGAAAGGAGCCTAAAGAGCTGGAACCACCTGGTTTCAGGGTTACTTGGGGGCATAGAGTTTGCTTGACCTGGTTCTCTAAGGCCCATAAAATAAGAACCAGCATTTACTAACCTAGGCCTTATGGCTGGGTGATAAATTGCCTATTTTATTCCTGCCCGGGGTAAGGAAAACTCCACTGTCCTTGTTAATTCCTGCAACGAGAACTGCCTTCTTAGTGATTTCGTCTAGAGACTGATAGAAGCACTGGACAAACAATAAGCTTTGTTCTGCTGGCAAAATTTTTTAGGGAACTCCCTACACCACAATGAGGATGTGAGATCCAGGGGTCTGTAAGTGAGCTAAGGGGGAACACAGCCAGGGCCCTGAATACCAAGCATCTCCTAAAGGCTACCTCCGTGTGCTGATTCGAAGGGGCACATGCACCCCAATGTTTATAGCAGTGCTATTGACAACAGCCAAAGTATGGAAAGAGCCCAAATGTCCATCGACAGATGAATGGATAAAGAAGATGTGGTATGTATACACACACACACACACACACACACACACACACTACATACACACAATAGAGTATTGCTCAGCAGTCAAAAATAATGAAATCTTTCCATTTGTTACAATGTGAATGGAATGAGAGTGCATTACGCTAAGCAAAAGAAGTCAGTCAGAGAAAGACAAATATATGTTTTCACTCATGTGTGGAATTTAAGATACAAAACAGATGAACATAAAGGAAGGGAAGCAAAAATAATATAAAAACAGACAGGGAGATAAACCATAAGAGACTCTTAAATGCAGAGAACAAACTGAGGTTTACTGGAGGGGTATTGGGTGGGGGATGGGCTAAAGAGGTGAGGGGCATTAAGAAGGACAATTGTTGGGATGAGCACTGGGTGTTATATGTAAGTGGTGAATCACTAAATTCTATTCCTGAAATTATTATTACATTATATGTTAACTAACTTGGATTTAAAATTTAAAAATACATTATTAAGCCATAAAAGAATAATAAAATAAAAACTTTGACAATATAAAAAAATTAAAATAAACTAAAATATTTGAACCACTATAAAAAGAAAAGCTTACCTCCTTCATGCACGTTGGTGGGAGATTGTCCTGGCCAGGGGAAGTCATTACTGGTGAAGATATTGCCCAGCACCCAAGAAGGGTCCTGCAGTCATCTTCAGCAGAGAAGCATTGACGGCATCTCTTTTCTTGGTCATTTTTTGGAATCTCCTTATAACTTCAGATGAGTTGGAGAGCTGAGTATTTCCAGAAAAACCTTGCAGATTAAAAAAAAAAAAAAGTCTATAAGCAGAAGTTGCTGGTTTTGATTTGAGGCCCACGCCAGGCAAACACACTCTCAGAAACCAACAGGATCAACCGAGTCAAAAGGGCACAACAGGGGTGCCTGGGTGGCTCAGTTGGTTAAGCAACCAACTTTGGCCCAGGTCATGATCTCACAGTTTGTGATGACCTCATGGTTTGTGAGTTTGAGCCTACATCTGGCTCCGTGTTGACAGTGCAGAGCCCACTTGGGATTCCCTATCTCCCTCTCTCTCTCTGCCCCTCCCCTGCTTGTGCTTTGTCTCTCTCTCTCTCTCAAAAATAAGCATTTTTTTAAAGTGCACAACACAAACACCCAAGAGAAGATAAAGATTCCAGATAGAACCTGGGTATACATCCATGCTTAACTGCAACCTCTACCCTCTTGGAAAAGAGAGGGTTACCCTCAGAGGGGTTTCAGATGACTTTCTAGTTATAGTAAAAGTGTTGTGGGGTGTGTGTGTGGCTCAGTCGGTTAGGCATCCAACTTTGGCTCAGGTCATGATCTCACAGTCTGAGTTTGAGCACTTCATCGGGCTTCTTGCTGACAGCTCAGAGCCTGGAGCCTGTTTCAGATTCTGCATCTCTCTCTCTGCCCCTCCCCCACTCATGCTCTGTCTCTGTCTCTCAAAAATAAATAAAATGTTAAATAAGGGGGTTGCATGGCACTCTCAATGCCATTTTCATAGGTCTTACTTATAACAGAGCAACCTTGACCATGAGCAGATCAAGTAAGATAGGGTACAACCTCTCGTGTTGTATGAACTCTTGGCTTTTGTCTTTATATATTTTTGTTGGTTTGGAATTTTAGCACTTGACCTAAACATAAGACTTCATGTAGTTTAGTGTCAGTCTGCTGGTCTGCTCTTTCCAGAGACCATCGACATCCTGTTCATTTCATTTTAAAATTTGCCTTTAAAACCGAGCAGAAGAGACAGAGAAAGAGCAAGAGAAGAAGGAAGAGATCACAATAAGCAAAATTTATTCTGTCAACATGTGAGTCATAGGATTTCATAAATCATTGAATCCACCCTTCTCGATTTACATACAAGGAGATTAAGGGCCAAAGAGGGAAAATAACTTGTCCAAGGCCACACATCTTTATGAGTATAAACATAATGTTAAAATCAATTCCCCACTACTGATTTGCTTATTTAACTTCCTGCTCATTTATCCTATAGGAGTTATTAGCATCCCAAAATTTGTGTTTAAGAAAAAGCCTGTCATGTTACAGTCAAAAAGAAGGGATATGCAGTTGAAACAGCCATGTATCTGTCCTGGCCTGAGAAAGCTGTTGCACTGAGCCCTGGCAAACAGTGCCACCCTTGGGAAATTAGATAGTCCGAGGTGGGGTCAGAGGTGGAGGACCTAGGATAGTAACTTCACTTCTACTTTTCCCTCTTTGCTGGAAAAAGAAAACTCTAGAATCAGCCATCCCACCATCTTACTAAGACATTTTTTTTTTTTTAACCTATAACGATTCCTTGCTTTTGTAAAAGTTAGACTTTTAAATTAAAAGGTTGGTTCCCTGGCACGCCTGGGTGGCTCAGTCACTTAAGCATCTGACTCTTGATTTTGTCTCAGGTCATAATTCCATGGTCATGGGATCGAGCCCTATGTCGGGCTCTGCACTGAGCATGGAGCCTGCTTGAGATTCTCAATCTCTCTCTGTCTCTTTTCTCTCTACCCCTCTACCCCTCTCCCCTGCTCACACACTCTCTCTCACTCTCTCTCACAAATTAAATAAATAAATAAATGATTGTAAAAAAATGTTGGTCCCCAGAGTATGCAATGGCAGTGTTCCAATTTCATGGAGAGAGTGGGCCCTTATTTATCTGAATGCATGGTTCTCATTTTCCTTGTGACTGGATTATTAGAAAATTCAGAGACACGATAGCGTGAAAACATTCTTCATGTGTAGCATGTCGTTGCCATTAGAGTTTATCACTGTTGTGTGTAGCTGGACAAATCCTCCCTCACATCTTCTGCATTAGTATTTTTAACAATTTTTTTTTTTTGAGAAATCCCTTCAGATTCCTCCTCCATTTTGCCAAAGTTTCCTGCATGATAGAACCTCCATCGTGTGTATCTGGGGCTCCTTATTTAAAACATTTTAACTTGGGGTGCCTGGGAGGGTCAGTCTTTTGAGTGTCCGACTCTTGATTTCAGCTCAGTTCATGATCTTGCAGCTCATGAGATGGAGCCCCATGTTGGGCTCTGTGCTGACAGCATGCAGCCTGCTTGGAATTCTCTCTCTCTCTCTCTCTCTCTCTCTCTCTCTCTCTGTCCCTCCACTGCTCATGCTCTCTATAAATAAATGAATACATACATACATATGCACATACATAAAACATTTTTTAATAAATAAATTTTAAATTCTATTCTTTACACCTATATTGAAGGAAATAGTTGATCTATTCCAGGGTTGCTTAACAATAGCACTATTGACATATTGCCATTTGGGGTTGGGTAGTTCTTTGGTTGAGGCGTTCTGTGGATTGTAGGATGTTTAGCAACATCCCTGGCCTCTACCCACTAGATGACAGAAGCATTTCCCCTTTTTGGTTATGACAACCTAAAGTATATCCACACATTCCAAATGTCCTTTGGGGGCCACAGTTAACCCTGGCTTGGAACCACTTGTGTAACTTGCTTCAGAAACAGATCCCAGGAAAACGTGAGCTCCATAAGAACAGGAACTGTGTGTGCATGTTATTCATCACTGTAGTATGCACATGACAGATGTTCAATTTTTTATTGATTAAATTAAGGACACGATTGGTGTTAAAGAGAAAGCCTTGGATATATAATATTCACACGCCAATCTGCCACTCCCTAGCTATGCCATTTATCTAAATCACTTTATCTCTTACAGGCTTGATATGCATTGCAGGAAATACTTGCAATTTTACCTTGACTCCACGATCTTGTGAATCTCAAATATGGTCATTTGTGCAAAGGTGTTTGTAACCTCTCTGCAGAGTAAAACCCAGATCACCCTAAAATAATGGCTCCTGCCTTCTCCTATCACCAAAAGCTCTAAACCAGGCTCTCTTTGGCCTTGAATGAGGCAACGACATAGGAAGAAAAGAAGTATGGATTCAACTGCTCCAGAAAACCAGAGGGATGTGTCAGGCAGAAGAATAGGACAGTGTCTACTTGTGGTTTCTGTATAAAACATAAATTGTTCCACACAACCCCAAGTAATAAAGGAAAATAGTGTGTTCCTAAGACAGAAGTTTCAGTAGCATTTAGGAATGAAGACCCTTAGGAGCCTTCACACTGAAATGTTATGATTTCCCCATTCCTCCTATTACATAAGCTTATCAACTGAAAAATTATATATATGTGTGTACATGTATAAAACACAAAATTTGTATCTCCCTTAAGCTGCCAGCTTTGCTAGAAGCCTCAGGGCATGACCCATCAGCATGTTGGCAAGTCCAATATAACTTGGTGGAAATTGCACGAAGAACCGCCAGAGGTCAGGTTCTATGCAGAAGGCGACTGGATGCTGGGGTTGGGGGGGAGGGCAGGGTCACACCTGTATATCAGGGGTAAAAAGATCTCAGTAGTATGTATAGGAGCCTTGTGTGTCAGGGCCATTTCAAAATACATGCAGTGATCCCACAGCTATCTGCAGTTAGATACTAATGAGCAAAAAGGTGAGGTGTCTATGGCGCCATGTTACAAGTTCTGCAGCAAGGAGAAGTGTTAGCAGGAGGATACTTGCCCTACTGTGTTATGAACAACCTCTTGGGTGGGAGTGGGGGACCCCTGGCTTCTGTATGTCTCTACTTCCTCCCTCGGGGAAGGGAATAATGTTGCTGATCCTGCACAACTGGAAGGGCTATTGTGGAGAGCAAATGCAGTCAGGGACTTAGCATTTGAGTTTGTTTTACGTATATTAATGGGTTGTTGTATTAGGATTCTAGAGAGAAATGAAAACAACAGGAAGTGTGTGTGTGTGTGTGTGTGTATTTATATACATAAGTACTCTAATTTTTCTTTATTCAACTTTTTAAAAATTTTTTGTGTAGACATATAATACATGCCATTGTGAAAACTCAGACTTTAAGCATTGAATGTCTCACTAATTCCTTACCCATAAAACTAGTCTCTAAGTTTCGATGCCTATATGTGCAGATTTATTTCTATGCCTATATTACTATAAATACAAAAGAAACATGAATCACTACCCAATTGCAGGTTAGCAGTTGTGGTATCCGAGATAGGATTGCCCGCAAGGGGTGGGAAAGGAAGGGTTTCACAGTGATGTCTCCAAACCAGTCCTTGTCAGCAGCTCGGGCCACACCCACATGGCTAGAGCCTGCCAGTTGACTTCTGGCCCGGTGCTTTTCCATGTCTTCCCCTACTCTTGTAGCCCAAACCTGTCACATTAATTATTATTCAGCCTTTCCAAATGAAACTTCACACTCCTACCTAAATCTATTGCTTTCCAACTTCAAATATTCCACAATCTGTCTGTCTGTCTGTCTGTCTCTCCCCACCCCCCACCCCTTTGTCCTTATATACTGCTTCTCCCTCCTCTGGACTTTGTCTTGAGCCGACTCCAGCTGTGCCAAGATTATTGCCATGGTGAGTAATGATTTGTATACCAAGAGTGGCCCCCTTGTGTGATGTGCCGAAACAGCCAGCCCCAGGTGTGAATAATCAGGTCAACACAGCGGCATTTTTCTTTCTTGGTGTCATTGGATATTTCTCAAACTGGAGTCATTCATTTACTGCCTTCATTATTTCAGCCTTGTTTTCATGCCAATGGTACTTCATGTTTTTTTAAAATCAATTCACTTTTTTAACTTAAAGTTGTCTTAAAACTTCTGTCATTGACATAAATGCATGGCAGTATCAGTTGTTATAAGTGGAAGGTAACCGCAAAAGAAATACATAACTCTTAGTTGTTTAAGTGTAGTCATAAAACAGGGGCGCCTGAGCGGCTCAGTCAGTTAAGCGTTGGACTCTTCATTTCTGCTCAGGTCAGGATCCGGCTCTGCACTGATATTGCAGAGTCTGCTTGGGAGTCTCTCTCCCCCTCTCTCTGCCCTTCCCCCACTTGTGCACTCTCTCTCTCTCTCTCTCTCTCTCTCTCTCTCTCTCTCTCTCTGAAATAAGTACACTTAAAAATTTTTTAAATGAATAAATAAATAATAAGGTGTCTATAAAACATCTTTTCCCCAGTTTGGGAAATATTACTTTACTTATCTAGCTAGAGATTCCATAGGGTTAGGTTATTAACGGAAGCTATGGATTCTGGAGAGATCCACAAGAAAAAGACGCTTTAAAGAAAACTGTCGGGGCGCCTTGCTTAGTCACTTAAGCATCTGACTTTCACTCAGGTCATGATCTCGAGGTTCGAGGGTTCAAGCCCTGTATCGGGTGTTGTGCTGACAGCTCAGAGCCCGGAGCCTGCTTCGGATTCTGTGTCTCCTTCTCTCTCTGCTCCTCCCCCACTCGTTCTCTCTCTCTCTCTCTCTCTCTCTCTCTCTCTCAATAAATAAACATTAAAAAATTTTAATGAAAACTCTCAAAAGTACAGGCTTTGGAAGACTTCTTGAACATTTGGAATCAGAGTCTTAGAACAGGGCGCAGAATTTAATCCAGCCTCAACCACAAAACCTGAACACTCACTGTTCCCCTCCTAGGTGATGGCAGTAAAACAATGTCAGTTCTCCTGACCTCTACCCTCTAGTCTTCCTGTAAACAACCTGGTGCTGAAGGTCAGCCAACCTAGTGTTTTACTTATCCAAAACTTAGTGGATTAAAACAGCAACCAGTTTATTTCCTCACAGTGTTGTGAGTGAGGAATGTGGTCAGGGCTTTGCAGGATGAAACTATTGCTATGCATGACGTCAGCTGAGGTCATTAATTCAGCTGGAAACTGGGTCAGGTTGGAAGATGCAAGAAGGCTTCATTCACATTTCTGGCACCTTCTGCCTCTCATCGCCTCTTTCTCCTCATTGTTTAGCTTGGGCTTCCTCACAGTATGGAAGCCTTAGGATGATCAAACTTCTTGCATGGCATCTTACTGCACTAAGTGTAAGAGAATAGTCCAAGATGAGCAGAAGTGGAGAACATGAATCTCTTAAGAACTGCCTCATTCTTGTGCTCAAAATGAGTCACAGAGCCAGCCAAGGTTCAAGGTCAGGGGAAATCAACCAAAGAGTGCAGTGACAAAGAATCTGCAGCTCTCTTGAATCCATCATATTTGGATTGAAAGCCTAGGTGGGCCACATGCTAGCTATTTTGCCTTAAATTGTTTAACCTCGATTCCCGCATTAGGAATAATGCACATAATAATATTTATCCATAAGTTTTCTAGGAGGATTCAAGAAAATAAGCATATGTAATGATTAGCACAATATCGGAAAGATAGTAAGTGTTCAACCAATTTTAGTTATATCCTTTCCTGTCAACCATTTTCCTCCAATGTGAGGATGTTCAGGAACCTCACTGTTGAAAACCATGATCCTGGGATGGAATATTGAAGTATAATGCAAACACCATTTCCAAAGATTTTAAGCAAAAGGAAAATGTCCTCAGCTATCAGGCTTCCAGGCATCCCAGACTAAACCTGTGTCCAAGCCAAAACAGAGGCTATGAATTGAAAGGTTTATCTCCAAGAGCTGCCCTTTAAACATTCCAAAGGCCTATGTGTGAAAACAGAACCATGGAGCCAGCCTGTAGCTGTTTTGAGTCTGATCTCCACGTGATAATTTCATTGATTGCTATGTTTTTTTCCAGTTCCTAAATCTGCTTTGTGTCTTAAACAGAAGGAATACCAAAGATATCCCCTCTGCTTGCATTTAAAGCCCAATGATTTTATTAAGCTGGGCTATTTATTAATAAAGTACAGGAATTTTCTGCTTGGTAAAGAAGTACATTTTGTAGACTAGGACATTAGTTCTCACCTGGGGATGACTTTGCCCCTCCCATCTAGGGGACAGGTGGCAATGTCTGGAGACAATATTAGTTGTCACAGCTGGGGAGAGGGGGTCCTGTTATTGACATCTAGAGGGTAGAGGCCAGAGACGCTGCTAAGCCTGTCAACAGTGCATATAAAAGCCCCCACAACAGAGACATTAATGGCCCAAAATGTCAGTAATGCTGAGATTGAAAAGCCCTGGCCTAGGACACCACTTGCTTTAGGAGTTTGTATGAAATTTGTATGGAAATCGGCTAACCTGGAATCCTTTCTAGCTATTTAGTGACTGAAGGACCGAATGAACTTTATCACCCTGCCAGTTAGGTAAAATCCATTGTAGGGACTCAGAAGCAGTTGGCAGGGGAAGGGAGGTATATTGTGGAAAGTGGTTACCTACCCCTAAGCATATATTCCCAAAGTGCTGCCTTTTCGGGACTTTTCGGGTGGTTTGTAAGCAGTTGAGCATCCAACTTTGGTTCAGGTCATGCATGATCTCCCGGTTGGTGAATTCAAGCTCCACGTGGGGCTCTCTGCTGTCAGGATGGAGCCCAGGCTTTGGATCCTCTGTCCCCCTCTTTCTGCCCCTCCCCCACATATGCAAGCACGTGCTCTCTTAAGGATAAACATTTGAAAATTAATAAACATTTTTTAAAAATCCAGACAGCAAATTGAGAAGATGACAAAGGGTGGCATCCTTCTTAGTGCTCCCAACCCAGCCCCACTCCAGTTCCAGATGTGACACCACTGCCATCCCCCATCCTTCATCCTGAAACTTGAGTGTGGTTTTGTTGGCACCCAAGAGAAGTAACAGAATGTAAGTTCTGTCTTCATCTCTACACCCTCCAGCACCTACAAGAATCTGGCAGGAAATCCAAACACACAAGTGAGCAAGGTATTATTTTTTGTCACAAGAAACAAGCAGTGTAATTTTTCAAGCTGTCCAAAGCACAGGCGTAGAATTAAGGTTTGAAATTTGGAAAAAGACCAGTACATTTTGAAAAATATCTTCAAGTTAAAATCTGGAAGAAAAAAAACTTTCTAAAATGCAAGCGAAGGGAAGCCTTGCCGCAATGAGAATGAGTGTAGTACTGATACCCGAAACAACGTGGATGAATTTCACAGAAATGACAGTGAATGAGAGAAGCCAGACCCATAGGGAAACCTCCTGAGGGATGCTGTTTGTGAAGCAGTGTTCCTCAGTCTTGGCATTCATGACTCGGTTAGTGACATTTGGGGGCTTTGTTACAGGAGGCTGTGCTGTGCATTGCAAGGTGTTTAGCAGTGTCCCTGGGCTCACTAGTTACTGGTGGTAGCCATTCCCCAGCTGCGACAGCCAGCAATGTCTCCAAGCATTGCCAAATGCCCTGGGAAGGGAGGGTCATCCTCAACTGTGCCTCTGATACAAAGCAATGTATGGTTAGAAGACTAGCTGGTGCCAGGGAGGGGTCCACCAGGTGTTTTCTAGAGGGCCAGGAGTATTTTTTTTTATCTTGGTACTGGCTAATTTTGTGTCTCACTTTGTTCAAGATGCATCGAGCCCAACACTCTGTTCTGTGAATTTCTTTTTTTTTTTAATGTTTATTTTTGAGAGAGAGAGAGAGAGAGAGAACGAGTGGGAGAGGGGCAGAGAGAGAGGGAGACACAGAATCAGAAGCAGGCTCCAGGCTCTGAGCTGTCAGCACAGAGCCCGACATGGGGCTTGAACCAACGAACCATGAGATCATGACCTGAGCCAAAGTCGGACACTCAGCTGACCAAGCCACCCAGGCGCCCCAAGTGCATTTCTGTCTGTATAAACTTTGCTTGGGAAAACGTGAACGAGGCTATAAGAATAGGGAAACAAATCTTCAACAGCTGATAGGGCAAAGGGTTTGGGCTGATGGAAGAATCTGTACTAATTTCCACATTTTCCAACAATACAGGTTTATTTCTCAACATTTATGACTATTGCTGAAGTTTAAGTAAGGTTCTCAAAATGTCATTTGGAAAGAAAGAAATTTCTCAGCTCATCTTTAGAGGCAGAAAGCTGGTGGAAGAACAAAAAAAGTATATGACCTACAGATACTCAGAGGCCAGCACGTACTCTGGGCAGCCCCTGCACTTGGCTCCCAGCCTCTGAGGTGGAGTTTCACATACATTTACAGATTACATTGTTGAGATTATCATGAAAGGGTTCCGTTTGTCAAATGTCCCTTCCTCACTACGATAACTGTCAGGTTTTGGGGCTGGTATTGTCCTTCTTGTTCTCACAGTGAGTCACTGCCGTAACTAAAATAAG
Source organism: Cryptoprocta ferox (assembly GCA_028646485.1). Taxonomy (NCBI): domain Eukaryota; kingdom Metazoa; phylum Chordata; class Mammalia; order Carnivora; family Eupleridae; genus Cryptoprocta; species Cryptoprocta ferox. The sequence goes on along the minus strand of CM053574.1, from coordinate 31,880,809 downwards.
ATCCTTCTTTGAAATGTCTCTCTTGATACCCTGGAACCTTTTAGACTTGTCAGGGCACAGAAACCCTATTGAAATGACCTCTGAGGGCCTTGTCAGATCCTTTACTTCCGTAGGAATTTTGCTTTATCTATTATTGTTTTAAATAAATAGACCAATGGATTGATCTTGGAAACATTCTTACTCTTTAGGGATTATCTTTGCAACATGGTGATTTTAATATAACCTATCTGACATTGAAGTCATTCTATTTTAACAACTGTGCTAAGGGAAAAGTAAAGATTGAAGAGTTGGGACTTGAATGGTTTGGAATGTACTCAGGACATTATTTTTCTGGAATTCCCTAAGGGGAGATTCCCTCCACTTTCCCACTCTTTATTTTCTCCATTAGCAAACTAGGTTCTATAACTCAGCGCCTGACCCACAATGTCACTGAACTCAAGGACACACAGGCACAGAAGTACAATACAAGTGTTCTTTGAAGGTTAAGATTTCTAGTGAGATCACGAAAAGCCACATATGAACTATTCTTTCAGAGACAAACTAGATCATGCATCCCCTGAGCAAATCATATCTAATTTCCCTCCAGTTCTTAGCTGTGTTTCTGGAATAGGACCATCCATGTGGTCACAGTATCCTTGCTCTGAGCCTTCAAGAAAATGGCCCAATATCTATCAATTTCTTGTTCTCTTATGGCACAAAGCTACCTCCCATCTTTGAAAACATACAAGATCCAAATTAATGGAATAAGTGAGAAGCTGGGGGAAAGACTCATGCCCCAGAGATACCCATTTCAGAGACAAAACAAGAAGTTTCCTGACATAACACAAAATTTTGGCCTATTAACATTGGGAAAATGATAGAAATGTGTCCCAAGACACTTTTCTTCTGAATCAAAAGGCATATTGAAAGCTGTTATTATTTTACCAGCTAACATGGGTTTACAAATTACTACCAGAGTGCCAAATCCAGCTATACCCATTCATTTATGTATTGTCTGTGGCTGCTTTTGAGATGTGATATCACAGTGGAGTAGTTGTGACAGAGACCACAGGGCCACAAAGCCACAAATATTTACGACCTTCCCTTTACAGAAAAAAAAATTCCCACTCTGCTATGACTGGTAAGTTTTATTTTACCTATGAATCCTATTCATTTTTAATTCTCAGAATAATATAATTATTATATTCATTTTTAGTTTTATTCTTAAAGAGTAACCCCCTCCCCCTGAGATATATCTACTTATAAGTTTCCTTTGGAATACATTTTGTGGCAATTTGGAATTTTTGTCCATTCTTACCACTTCCACTCTCACTCACTCATTCTTGCTTCCTCTGCCTCCCTCCCTCCCTCTTGCCTCTCTTTTTCTTTCTAGCTGCCTCATCCCTTCCTACCCACCTCTTTATAGCCCTGGTAAAGGGAAAGGATTTTTGATAAGACAAACGAAATAAAGGCATGGGACTGTCATCATATATCAATATGTTTCTGTAAAAGATGATCCTTATTGTTCACAGACACATTTAATCTGAAAGATGCTTCAGTGTAAAGATTCTGAAGGACACAAATCAGAAACTCTTGGGGACACAAGAAAATATGACTTTAGAAACTATAAGTTTGAAACAACTGCAGAGGTTAGACAAAACCCAAACTCTTCTGCTTCTGGATCATTTTCTCTGCTTCTCTCTCCTCTTGTGCTGCTAACAGAGTTTGTGTTTGTAGGTTAGGATAATACATACTTCCTGTCAACTGTCTTGAGTTTCCTCTGTCCTGATCACCAGCTTCTTAATGCATATAGATCTTTTACAGAGTGTGGAGCACCTTCAATGGGTTGGAACAAATAGATGCCTGTCCAGAATTTGTGGAAATGGAGTATCAGGCTTAGATGTGCTTTCTGCCAAACTATGCAAAGAATAGGAAGTTCAGGCACATGGTTATCATGCAGAAAGAAATTTCTAGATTGGAACCATGTGTGCAGAGACCTAATACCTGGGGTAAATTAAGGCTATGGTGGTACTAGACAAATGCCATTAAGATCTTGCAAACCACCCACCCAGTTTCATGAGGAAGAACTCAATGCAAACAAGCTATTTCCCTAATGCCTATCTTGTGATTGATCGCTGTTTGAACCATTTATAATGAAATGGCCTCTACTCTGACGTGGGATTCCTATACTAGAATCCAAACTTGGCATGAATCTCCTCCAGTGTCCCCAGCAAACCAACCAAAGACGCTCATCTTACTCATTCACCAAGAAAGTTAAACAGAATTACTTTTGTGTCATTGTTGATAATTATTTGAACACATTTTCCTGTGGGGACTTATTAAAACTGTGTTCTAGTCATATGTTTACAATCCCTGTCACCAAGAATGTGTGAGTCCCTTCAAGACCACCACTTCTTCAACTTTGTGCATCACCTCACCTCACACCATGCCTGGTTCGCACCCCAGTTGATGTTGAATGGATGCAACAATTAGTTCATTACTCAGAGAAGAAAAGCCATCCTTTGTTTTGTGGTCTGGGGATGGGGTTCACAATGATGTGGGAAAGAATAGTCAGCTCACTTGGAGAATTTTCTGGCAGGCAGGCAGTAGAGAGGAAAGCCAGTCTCTCAGCCTGGTAGGGGGGGCAGTGGAGGTGGGGGGGGCAATGGAGGTGGGGGGTACCACACACAGCTGCTCAGAATTTTGCTTGTGTGGCATTGGTTTAGGGCCAACCTATAGGACATTTTTTTTTTTTTTGCAGACTTTGGCTTTCTGAACCAAAGCTCTCTGCTCAGATCCTTTCCGCCACTCTGACTACATTTGTCCTGATCATGTCACTCTGTGGGTTGAAGAAATGCAAGGCCTTGGCAATGATGAAAGGACATCTTTAGGCAAGATGGCTCACACGTCAGCCTCGCCACTGCCATGAAGAGCCTGTGAAGATGGTTTTCAGTGCCTCTTAGACTCTTCCTTTCCTGCTGGGAGTACCAAAACTCACATCAAGTTATGTTGGTGTGGTGGCGGTGATCTTGAAAGAAAATTTTATTTTCAAACGAACACGTGGGAGAGAACATTCTTTTCCTTTTGAGCCCCCTTTCCCCAGTGCAGTGACAGCGTGACTGAGCCACACTCATTCCCATCTGTTTTGCAGCTGCTCAGAGATGGGGACTGGGATGCTTGTTAGCCCTGGGGCTGCCCCAAGCCTGAGTTGCTTATGCGTTGCTTTCGGCACTCATTTCTGTAAGCCCTCGGCCTGTTTTCAAGTAAGCCCCTGGGATTCTTTTTTTTTTTTTCCCAAGAAAAACATTCTCTACATTCCCATCTTCATTTGGGCACAAAGATGGGGCATATCCCCTTTGTCTGTAGCCTGGTGTTCTCGTTCACTTTAACAGAAGTCTGTGGAGCATCTACCATATGGCCAGACTCTGCCCTGTGTGTTACAGGAAGTCTGAGGCTGAATACAGTTTAACCCTGGCCTTCCAGGACCTCATGACCTATCAAAGTGGACACCAGCGAACCATTTGTTATAATACCACATAATAAGTACCTATAATATATAAGTACCCACGTGCTGTAGAAGATAGAATAATTAGTTCTATTTGGGGGACAGAGATGACTGAACTCAAGTTGAGGTTTTAGGGGGATAAATAAAGGTTTGCCAAACAAAGACAATAATCATATAAAATAATAAGTATTTATGTCTTTTATGTGATTTATAATAATGTATATCTCTACCCAATACCATTTATTGAGCATATATTATGTGGCAGGCATTCTGCTGAAGAATTTATATACCTTACCTATTTCTCACAGTAATACTTATAACAATAGCAAACATATTTCTAATACTTGCTGTGTGACAGGTACTTTATATATAAGCATAAAAGAAATGCAATGGCATCTTTGGACTTTTTTCCACAACTCTGTGAATTACTACTCTGAGAATCATTAGGAGGAAAATACTAAACACTTTTTCAGTGCTTCTAAATGGTTACCATATCAAAACCATGCTGAATCTATGCAAGAGGAAAAAGAAAGGAAGGATGGGAGAGAGGAAGAAAAAGAGAAAAAGAAAAAGAACAGGATATCACCTCCCTGTCATTGGTAGAGCTCTATCATGAACTATCTCATGATCTGTATCCAGACTCCGTAGAATCCTGCTGGCAAGCATGCCGTATCACTGCTTGGCTAAAGCCAAGCCTCTTTAGTTCCCATCTGGATTGGTTCTTTGGAGCCAGCATTGTTCCACAGCTGACCTCCAAGATGGTCTGTAACTTGGCTTTGGGCTTAGTTGTCCTTGTTATATTGGTAACTTTCACCATTAAATCTAAAAGTCTGTGTTTGTATTGACACACATTGGGAGGATTCCTAATGGCATGATTAGGAACATTTTTCACATGGTGGCAGTTACTTATTTTCCATACAAAATAAAATGAAGTACAATAAGACTGCCTTCATGGTACAGAAATAGGACAATTTCATGGGAAACAACAACCATTCCACTGACAGTTTGATGACATATGTCTGTCTCTTGATTTGTCCCAGTTTGGGAACCACCAAATTAAAATATCCCAATGTCTAGTGACAAACCCAAGACTAAATCTTGCCAACAGGACATGCTTCAGAGAAATCCTTCATGGCACCTTCAGAAAAGACCTTCAGAATTCAGTAAACTTCTCTGTCCACATGTGGCCCACTGGACAGACTCTTCTTCCAACCCAGAAAGGATGCTTTGGTTCTAGAGCTCACCAGCCAGTCTCTTTGGAGAAAGTACAAACCATAGGATAAAAGCCTCCTGACTCATTTTCAAAAGCCTGTGCAATGAAGCAATAGCTATAAAAAAAAAAAAAAAGCTTTGCACAGTGACACCTGGGTGGCTCAGTCATTTAAGTGTCCAACTCTTGATTTTGGCTCAGGTCATGATCTCATGGTTTGTGAGATTGAGCCACACATAGGGCTCTGTGCTGATAGTTGAGGAGCCTGCTTGGGATTCTCTCTCTCCATCTCTCTCTGCCCCTACCCTACTCTCACACTCTCTCAAAATAAATAAATAAAGTTAAAAAATTGTAAAAAATAAAAATAAAAAAATAGGCTTTGCACAGAGAGTCCTGGGTCCACATAATCTAAACAGAGACCAACTCAATTTCAGAAGTAAATCCAAATATTTTGCTGCATTGGTTGAGTAAGAAATATCAACACACAGACGTGCCCCTCTTCTCTTTTTGTGAAAGAATCTTCCCATGTCTCTACATAGGAAGAAGGCAGGAAGGATAGATTTTTTTGAAAGGCAAAGCAAACATTATTTTTAAAACTGACTTTATTTACTTATGGTCATCTTCTGTGCAATAACACTATTGGCTTTGGTTTCTCGCTCTACTCTGGTTTACAATATTGCCCTTTATTTGTTACCATTCCCTCTCTATTGTATGGGATTAGTATGTACATCATTTTAAATCTCAGATTAATTTAGCAATGTCAAGAATTTTGAGGATGCTTGGGTGCCTACAAAGCACAGCTTTGGTGAATCTGTGGCTTCACCGTGACACAGAGTCCTGTGATTCCCTGGGAACTGAAGAGCACAGTTGAGAGAGAAGGGAGGTAGCAGTGGGAGCTCATCTAAGTATTAATTGAAGTTCTTAAATGTGAGCTCTCATTGCAGGCTCCAGACTCGCCCCAGAATGAAATTACATTGAACATTAAACATTTTTCAGAGTTCACCTTCCACTTTAAAGAAGAGGAAGAAAATTGTTTTGGCAATGCAGATGCCTGTTAGTATACACATCAAGACTAATAGAAGCACATCTTTTAAAAAAGAGTTAAAGAGAGAGAGAGAGAGAGAGAGAGAGAGTACATAGAAAACAGCTCCCAGAGAAGTAATTTTTCAATTTCCTTGATTTGTTTAGTGGGAAATTGGTCTCCGATTTATTATAATTTGAAAAGACAATGAATTCTTCATTTGGAATTAATATAACAATGACTGAAAGGCATCTTGCTTGTCTCACAACTTACAACCTGTTTGGGTAAAGCATTTTGAGTCATGAATCACTGTTAAACCCCAAGGCTGGTAATGCTTTCCATATGGTTTTCCCTAAATGATAATTATAGCTCATTCCCAACTACAAATTATATGCACTAAAAATGTTAATTTAATTTAGGGTTACTGACTAGATTTTTTTCTCTAAAAGCAGGTGTAGTAGGAATTACGTTGTCTGAATATTGTCAGCAGTGCTAGACATGATGAATTGGTATAACCAGATTATTCCTGAATTTGACTTGATTTTGCAGAATCTGCTCGCAAATGTCCAGCCTGGTGTGCATTCTCTGTGATTTATCCTGAATGGATAAAACATTAATGAGGAAAATCAAAACAAATGCTTCTCCTGGTCTTTCCAATAAGGCTGTTTGAAACAGTGTATCTAAGAAAGAAGATGAGAGACTGGAACTGAAAAGCTGTCTCCATGTGACTTCTTGGAATTTCATCATCAATCAGCATGAAATCAGAAACATCACTAAGTCTTGAGGTTGAAATTAACTGCAACCTCTGATGGAAAAGTACTTCCTTGAGAACCTTTCAGTTAGTTTCTGTAATGAAATATGGCAATGAATTAGCCCTGATGGTCTGGAGAAAGGTGCTTAATATGAAAAATGGCTCGTTTAGAAGCCAAGTTCTTCTCATGTTTATTTTAGTGATGACTCCTCTCCCTTCCCCCGTCCCCACTAAAGCTGTCTTTTCAGGAAGCCATCACTGCTGACAACAGAGGCATATAGTTTGGAAGAACTTTAATTAGACTTAAAATTTGCAAGGTGCCTTTGAAATCTTTATAGTCCAGAGGCTCTCAAAAATCAGTATTGAGAGGCAGACTGTACAAGGGTTAAGGGTTCTGCAGCCACACTCCTTGGGTTGGAACCTGGCTCCCCACACTTACTACTCCTGAGTCCTAGAGGAAGTCACTTAGTGTGATCCTCAGTTTCTTCATCTGTCTAATGGGTATAATAATAATTAAACTTATGTCCTAGGTAGGTATTATGACATCAAAAAAAAAAAAAAAAGCTAGAATAGAATAGAATCTGATACCTAGAAATCATCTCTAAATATTTACTGCCTTTGTGTAGGAAAACATTTAGGGTACATTTTTTAAATGCAGGTCTCTGGGTTCCCACCTTGAGAGATTCCAATCCATTAAATATTAATCAGAGTCCAGATATCTGCATTTTGATGAACATCCCAGGTGGTCCTGAACCACACACACCTCAAGCGGCACTGGTTAACCCCAACCCTTTTGTTTGGAAGACAGGAAAAATGAGTTCTGAAGGTGAAATGCTGGTCTCAAGGTCACATAGGTAGACAGGGATCCACCTGACAGAGATCTCAAGCCTCTCATCTATCATTCTAGCACAGTTTCCATCATAGGTCCCTCTGTTTGTTGAGCCTTTTAGCATGAATTTCTTAACCAGACAGGTACATCAGAAACACCTAAAGAGCCTTTCCAGGGCACCCACGCTCAGCTGGTTAAGCATTGGACTCTTGATTTCAGCTCAGGTCATGATCTTATAGTTCGTGGGATCAAGACCCACATTGGCTCTGTGCTGACAGTGTGGAGCCCGCTTGGGATTTCTCTCTCTCCCTCTCCCTGTGCCCCTCCTCCAAGCGCTCTCTCGCGCGCTCTCAAAATAAATAAAGAAACATTTTTAAAAAGAGCCTTTCCAAATACTCAAGCCCAAGGCCCAGCCCAGACCTGCTGAATTTGATGACAAGTGGCAGATCTCAGACCTGAATCCAATGATCCCTGAGTGTTTCATGGTAGCAGGTGGTAAGCTTTTATTCGCTTCTCATACTCATCTTGGGCTAGAGCCCAGGGCACACAGTTTAACTCATATTTGACTCATTTTTCTTTCCTAACCACACTGCTGTATCATGGAACTATAACAGACACAAATTATTAACTGTAAATATATTTTCAGTTTATTTCTCTTCCCTTCACACTATGGAAAACGAGCTTTGACCACTGCCCCAGAAAAGCGTCTTTTGCCTCTCCCACTTAATCTCCTACGGCCTTTAATAGACAGATTAGGATAATCCAGGGTTATTTTGCCACCCAGGGGACATTTGGCAATGTCTGAGGACTTTTTTGGCGATCACACTTGGAAAATGCTAGTGGCATCTAGTAGGTAGAGGCCCACTAAATATCCTATAATACACAGGATAACCCCACAACCAAAAATTATATGGACCCAAATGTCATTGGTAACATAAGCTTGTCAGAGGGAGGAAGGACTCAGAGAAGAGATATGCTTCAGAAAGCCTCGAGAGCCACTTCTCGAGGAGAAAAATTCGTGTGAAAAAGGAAAGAGTGCGTGAGAGAAGAGTGGGATCTACCATTTGGGAATATCAAAGAGTGTCTGAAAAGAAAATGGAGCGGGAGAGAAAGTGACTGTGGGTGTGAGAGACTTAGCAGCTGAGAGGAAGTGGTGCTTTGGATTAGGAATAGAATCTTTTCTACTGTCCCTCAGGAGATGCAAGTTTAGAATGCCTTACACATCTTTAAATTTGATGTTTCTTCTAGCCTGCACCTATGGAATTGCTGCCTTCTAGTACGATTACAGAGCAGTCCTTAGAATTAGAACCCCTTCCTAGGAGCGCCTGAGTGGCTCAGTTGGTTAAGCATCCGACTTTGGCTCAGGTCATGATCTCATGGTTTGTGGGTTAGAGCCCCATGTAGGCTCTGTGTGGACAGCTCAGAGCCTGGAGCCTACTTCAGATTTGGTGTCTTCCTTTCTCTCTGCCCCTCCCTCACTTGTGCTCTGTTTCTCTCTCTCTTAAAAATAAATAAACATTTAAAAAAATTTAGAATCAGAACTCCTTCCTAAAGGTGGTAAAAATCATTTTAAGGTGTCAAAATAATTTTGCTTTTTCCTTATTGAAGCCTTAGGTCAATATCCTATACATATACCATATACAGCCCACATGCTTTTCAGGAGAAAGAGGAGCAGGAAGGTGACAGAAGTCAATCCAAAGACCCAGAAAGCTCTAGTAGAAAGTTTATGCTTTGACTTTGTCCCTTGTTTGGTCAGTAACCAGTCACACTGACTAAAGACCATTAACTACTTTGTTGACTCCAGAAAACCAAATAACCATATAATTTCTAGGTAAAGCCCTAGTCTGATGGCAACAGAACTTTCTGGAAACAGTGACTGTGGGAAAGAATACCCCCTGTCATAGACGGTTACAATACTGGCCCCAAGTGAATCATGCCTCTCTGTCCATGCATCCCTGCAATAGGTATCTCCATTCCTCTCCCTACCCTCTATGGTCTGTGCCAGTCTAGTGACTTCTTTTGACCAGTCAAATGTGGCAGAAGTGAGGTACAAGCTCTGAGCCTGGGCCTTAAGAGACTCTGTGGCTTCAGTTCCCACCGTGTTAGAACCCAAACCTCCATGGTGTGGAGAAGCCCCATCTAGCATGTTGGAGTATGGGAGGGCATATAGTGGAGAGCTGACACACCTTGCCTATCAACAGCTGGCACCAGCCACCCACCATGTAAATGAATTCTCTGGACCTTTCAGCCCCAGTACATCTGTTATATAACTACACGAGTGACCCCAGGCAAGATCAGCAAAAGAACCTCATACGTTGCCAACCCACCAAATTGGAAGAAATAAATTATTACTGTTTGGGGATGATTTGTTTCTCAGAAATAAATACCTGAAAATTTCCCTGAAGTCCCCAGGGTTGAATTGCTTTAGGCAAAGGTGGCTTGCCACAGAGGCCCAGGTAGTTGTATCCCCACCCCGCCCCCACCCCGCCCCCACCCCCACTCCCACTGTGTTTCTGCTTCTCCTGGGCCCACAACAGCTCAGGGTGGATCCCAGGCTCACCCTAAGCAAACTGGTAATGTCAATAATGCATGTCTATGGCCTTTTCCACTTTCTTGTTATGTATTCTTTCTCTTGTAGGAGCTTCTGTCCTCCCATAGACACTTCCAAGATATCAGGGCACCCACAGGGGCAGCTTGTCACCAGGTGGGGCTCCATATTTGTCCTTTGTCCTGCTCACAAAAACTTTTCTTCCCTAAATATCCTGCTCCTACCTCACTGCATAGGGAAAATCATCCAGATCTATCAAGTTACTAAGGTGTGAATGACTGATGGAATGTTCTCACCATGTTTGTTAATATTAGAATGCTATGTACCTCAGCCATACACCACCTCTAGCTTCACGCTAACCAGATAAGGGGGACACATGAAGAAAAAGAATGACTTTCCCAAGAAAAAAGTGACTTCTCAAGGTCATGGAGCTAATAAAGATAGAGCTTAAAACTTTCAGACTCTAAAGACAGAATTTTTCTAGTATTTAATTAACATTGCTGGATCTATACCTGTGACCTTGGATACTTAATTTTAGAAACTGTGTCAGGAAAAGGAAGGAGATAGTCTGGGAAATGTTTCGCCATTCACTTGGTATCCACTGGGTGCTCATTGTCCATAAAGCACTTTCCACACCATTGTAGGAGCTACGTATAAGAATCACTGAAGATTTGTGAGCAAGTGGTACATGACACTTGTTTTCTCCTGAAAGGTGGCTCTTCCAGTAGCCTTGGAAAATAAATTAATAGATAGAGTGAGCAGCTAAGAGGTGATTTCAGTGTACCCGGTAAGAATAGGAAGACCTGAATTAACGCAGATTAGAAAGTTTAGAAGTTACATAGAGGTAAAATTCACAAGAGTTGTAGTTACCTTTTGAGGCATGGGATTTACAACCTCCTCTCTCTGGTGACATATAATAATAAGTCTTTTTTATGTATTGGCAAAGTGGGTCCAGACTCTAGAATCAGATAGAAGTGGATTTGGACCTTAGTTCTATCCTTTAATAGCTGTATAGATTTGGGCAAAGTACTTTACCTTCTAAATCTCAATTTCCTCATGTATAAATGGAGACATAATAACAATATCAGCTTCAGGGGCTGTTGTGAGTATTGAATATGAATATGAGTAAGGCAGAATACGAAGCATTGTGCCTTGAGTATTACAAACACCAAGTAAGTGGTAATTTTATTACTATTATTACTGGTCTGCTTGTATATGAATGTTTTCCCCACCTGCAAGCTTTTTATTTCTTAAGTAAACTCTACCCCCTGAATGTGGGGCTTGAACTCATGTCCCGAAGAACAAGATTCATACGCTTTACCTACTGAGCCAGCCAAACACCCTCTACTTGCAAGCTTTTGCTACGTGTCTGTGGTCCTCTTTGCTTCACCTCCTTTTGTGTGATGACATTGAGGTATGTTTAAATGATTGGTCAAGCATTGTAGGGTCGTTGGGAAAACTGTATAAATTTCATCGTAGATATTCCCAACTTGTACCCATTTTGTATATTAGTTTGACTGTTTTAACATATCTCCTTGAGTATCCAGCATTACCCTCAGGTCTGTACCACACATACTGTGATTTAAGGAACTTCGTTATCTGAGAAACTTGGAACATCTCAGCCCCAGATTTCATTCCAGAAATTTGCCTCAGGGAATTAGCCCATCTAATGGGGAAGTTAGCAAACATATTCCCTCCAGCAGCAAACGTCTCTAAAATATCAAAGTTTTGCCTGGTGTTTGAATTGAATCAGATGTCAAGAAAAACATATTGCATTCCTTTGCCATAAGACAAACGCCATATGTTAAGTTTATTTTTAAGTGGTGGATAAGAACAGGGAGACCATGTTCCAGTCTGAGAAAATATTGATGCCGTGGTGTCAGCAAGGCAGCTTATGGTTTAATTCATACCTGCAGATTACTGAGTGAAAAATGAACCGACATCCACTGCCTGACATCTGTGCAAATGGTGCATAGGGACGGAGGCCTGTCTACCTTAATGTTCTTGGGATAAAGTAAATACTGAAGGGCTTGATGTCTTTCCTAAGCCTAACAAAGCTGGCACAGCTGGTGCCCAGATGCACTGCTGAGGGTGTGGAGGGTCCTAGGGGCTGGGGAGGCAAAGCAGAAGCGAGAAGATGCCTTGCAGTTTAGGAGACATGGAAGAAATAGTGGAAAACTCTGCTTTTACCCAGGATTGTTCTTGTGAACAGTTGAAAATGAGTAAAGTTTGAGTTTGGGGTGTCCCTTCACTGTCCCCTCTCTGGCCATCGAGCCAGCCACTCCCTATTGAATAGCGCACCCTCTTCCTTCTCAGGGTTCACAGTCTCACTCAAAAGATATTCATGGCAGTTTGGAACTATCTCTTAAACCTAAAAATGTGCACAAGTCAGCCTCAGCTCTTCCCTTTCGCAAACCCACGCATACCCACTCATACCATTCTCATACAGACACCTGGACAGTGAGATTTGGTAGCAAGTTTGTCATGGCAAGCAATTGGGAACACCTTCAGTGGCCAGAAGTAGATGAAATAAGGCGTGATGGTTTTATAGTAGTTCTGAGATTTCTCCTTCGTCAAATGGGACCAATATTGGCTGGTTATTTCATGGAGTTCCATGAAAATTCAGTAAGAACAGTTCTTGGCAGATAATCAGCAGACCATAAATCAAAGCTATTATTATTATTACTACATGGAATAGTAGCGAGCTGTTATAAAGAGGGACCTGTGGGGGCACCTGGATGGCTCTGTCGGTTAAGTGTCCAACTCTTGATTTCAGCACAAATCATGACCTCACAGTTGTGAAATTGAGCCCCATGTTGGGCTCTGCACTGAGCATGAAGCCTACTTGGGACTCTCTCTCTTTCTCTCTCTCTCTGCCCCTTCCCTGCTCATGCTAAGTCTCTCTCAAAATAAATAAACCTAAAACAAAAAAAAAAGAGAGTGACCGACCTATGTTTTTCTGTAACAACTGATAGTAAGGGGGGGGAAAAAGCAAATGCAAAATGACAAGATCAGTATATACCATTTATGTTTATATTTTTATATTCCTAACCATACCAGTGCCCTACCCCCAACACACCTGTGCAACTTTCAACTCTTACTTGGATGACCCTCTCACCAGTCAGTGCAACTAGAAAATAATAATGTACTGAAACTGCACATATATAGTTTTGAAAACCTCACAAAACAATATTATATGGTTTCTTTGGATGTGCATATGTGTGTAAAAACAGAAAACTGTCAGGAGTCCCTGGGTGGTTCCATCGGTTAAGCATATGACTTCAGCTCAGGTCATGATCTCATGGTTTGTGAGTTCGAGCCCTGCGTCGGGCTCTGTGCTGACAGCTTAGAGCCTGCAGCCTGCTTTCGATTCTGTGTCTCCCTCTCTCTCTGCCTTCCCCCACTCATGCTCTGTCTTCCTCTTTCTCTCTGAAAAATAAGTAAACATTAAAATATTTTTAAAAAAACCAGAAAATTGTCAGAAAAAAGACTTCCTAAAGAAGTGAAGTAGATAAAGTTTGGAGGGTCTTGTGTTTTTTTTGTTTTTTTTTTTTTTTTTTTTTTTTTTGATCTTGAAAACAAGGATGTGGTGCAGGTCAGGATCAGGGGAAAGAACAATATGAATCTTATCTACAGGGTTTTCATTTTGCATAGAAAGAAATACTCACATGTTTCTCATGCCATTAAAAATACTTAAGAGTAGGGGCACCTGGGTGGCTCAGTTGGTTAAGCATCTGACTTCGGCTCAGCTCATGATCTCACAGTTCATGAGTTCAAGCCCCGCATCTGGCTCTGTGCTGACAGTATGGAGCCAGGTTGGGATTCTCTCTCACCCTCTCTCTCTGCTCCTCCCCTGCTTTCCTACTCTCTCAAAATAAATATAAAACAATATTCTACTCTTCAGAGTAGAAAGAGTAATGATGCCCAGTACTTGTTTATAACCAAGTTACTGTATTTTACTTGAGCTGATATGATCTGAATCTTAAAACCACACAATAGGAGCATGCTCAAACACCTTCTAGAACACGCCTTGTCTCCAGCTAAGGGAACCAAGAGTTTGGGATGGGAGGTGACTGGGTCAGAGTCACATGGCAGAGGCAGGTGAGAGAGAGGAAGAGGTGAGTGGCTAGGTTTGGGTTGGAGCTAAGTAGCTGGAAAGAAACTGACAAAGTTGCAGGTCAGGTAAGATTAGAAGGGCATGGATGTGTGAAGAGGAGGGGATGAGTTAGAAAGGCGTTAGAGGTTTTGTAGGAGAGGTCCACAAAAATAAAAATTCACCATGCCAGTTGCTCATGCTTTCCCCTTCCCAAGATTCCCAGGAATCTTCTGGATGTACCTGCTCACCCTCCAGGGCCTTCCATATGTTAGTGCTGGTAATAGCAAAAGGAGAATTGAAAGATGGCATGACAATCTAGAAATCTTTACATCAGAGGGAGTTGGGAAATAGTGAGGGACTGTGGGGGAATAGAGCAAGGGGTGGTTTGCACTCTAGAGACAATGGACAAAGAGGGAGAAGGAAGACTTCCTAAGGTTATGAGGACTGGGAATGCAATCCCCTTCTTGCACAATATTTCAAGAGAAATAGAAATTTCTCTTCATTATATTTATATATTTATATATAAATATAAATTTCTTTTTAGTATTTTCTGGATGGAAGACTTGATGTTGTTTTGAATGAACAGTAGTAGCCCATATTCCAAGATCCTAAAGTTTGCACAAAAGAATCACCATTGCTGATGGAGGTGGAAGGAGATACTCAACACTCTAAAAGTCAGTGTTAGGGTGGGACTCAGAGCCCTCAACCATCTTTAGTACAGACTGTGCCCCTCAACCATCTTTAGTCTTTGCTCTCATCCCTTTGTTTCTCTGGCAAAAGTGAAAAGGAAGTGGTGGCCATAAAGAGCCCACAACTGAAACCACTATCTTTCCCAGTGTGGTGAAAAAGGAATTTCATAATGGCACCAGTTGCTGCCTGAGAACACACTTTCTTGGCTTTTGATTTTCACCTCAGTGCACCTCTAAGACTTGCAGTGGAATTAAAAGTAAAAATGTACAGAAGTAGCATATATGTCAGATCACGTGACCTGAAAAATAAAATGCATACATCCATGCACACACACACACACACAGCCAAGGAGGAGGGGAAAAGACACATGTCCTTGGTTTGTGCTGGCAGAATACTAGATGGAGGGTTTAGTGACTCACTACATTTGGTGCCCTATTGAAATTAAGTTGAAAGTTTTTCTTTTTTGTTATGAGCAACTACCAGAGAATCTTCCATCTATCTGCTCTTGGCTACCTTAGCTCCAATAAATGGGTTTTATATGCTGCATTTTCCAGCCAGATGAGAATATGCATTGGCATTCGTTTGCCAGAGATGACCTGGGTGACACCTTCTTAGAAGAATGGAAATGATTTCCCTGAATCCCGCACACGTTGAACGAAGGATAAACAACCTTGTTGAAATCATCTACATGACCTGGAATGCTAAAAGCCTTTCATTTGCTTGCTGTAGTGCAAAAATATGAGAAATATTTAATCTTTAAAAATACACAATGGTATCATAATTTTACTGCAGGTTCAAAGAGAGCACAGTATAACTCAGTGTATTTAAAATGTAAGGTCATTGTATATTTTCAAAATGCAAACAGCAGAGAGTTTGATGAATAGCTAAAGAGCACTAGACCATATCTTATCCTTATAAAAGTGTCTCCCGTGAATGTTAACTGTATCTCTCAGAACATTCTTAATATGCTCCATAGCTGAATATGTAGACAACAACTCTATAGAAATGTATATGCCTACCTGGTGTGTGGTCTATGTCAATTCAAAGTGGAGGTTATATAAACTTTGGTACCCAACCTTTTGCTTTTGAACAAGGAGACCAATCTAAAGGTTTATAATTTTCCAGACCTCTTATATACCTTAGACTTTTAAAAAATTGTTTGTGACACAATATTCCTCTATTGTTTTATTACCTGATTATTTATATTGTCTCTTTATCTCTTTTAAAGTTTACTTATTGAGAGAGAGAGAGAGAGAGAGCGCATGCAAGAAGGGAAGGGGCAGAGAAAGAGGGAGAGAGAGAGAGAATCCCAAGCAGGCTCTGCACTGTCAGTGTGGAGCTTGATGAAGGGCTCGAACCCATGAACACTGAGATCATGACCCGAGCCGAAGTAGGACGGTTAACCGACTGAGCCACCAGGCACTCCAGTCTTTATTTGTTTTAATCCATGTTTGATGTGCAATCAAGTATTTAAAACGATATTAGTTTTATATTATGAAATTGATATATGTTCTTGTAAACAAAAGAATTTGTATAGCGTGTCTTTAATTCAGCTACAAGTAACAAAGATGTAAATAAATGGGGATTTGTTCTCTTGTAGAGTCTGGAAGCAAGTAGCAGAGCAGCACTGTACAACAGAACTTACTATGATGATGAAAATGTTCTCTTATCTGTGTGGTCCAATTCAGCAGCCACTAGCCACCACAGGTAGCTGTGGAATGCCTGAGATGTACTAGTGGGGCTGAGGAACTGAACTTTTTTATTTTATGTAATTGTAATTAATTTAAATTAAAATATCCACATGTGGCTCATGGCTCCCATGGTAGACGGCAGAGCAGTAGTGCGTAGGTATGGAGAAGACCCAGGCTCCTTCATCCTGTATTCTCCCATCCTCAAGATATCCTCTGGGTCCAAGATGGCTGCTGGAGCCACACAATGAATCCACACTTCGGGCAGCAGAAAGGAGCAGGGGTAAAAGGGCTAGTCCCTTCCCTTTTAAGGAGCCTTGCTATCTGTCCTACATA
The DNA here is from genome assembly GCA_028646485.1 of Cryptoprocta ferox. Classification (NCBI taxonomy): domain Eukaryota; kingdom Metazoa; phylum Chordata; class Mammalia; order Carnivora; family Eupleridae; genus Cryptoprocta; species Cryptoprocta ferox. The sequence continues at coordinate 31,864,156 of CM053574.1, read as the reverse complement.
ACACTTTTAACTTCCAGCTTGTCCAGAACTGAGTCACATAGCTACACTCAACCCCAAGGAGTCTAGGAAATGTTCTGCCTTATTTTTTTTGACGAAGAAGGGATTTGAGGGAGGACAGTTGTCAGTCCCTGCCACAAAAATACATAAAGGCCATCATTTTCATCCATTCCTCCATCCCCAACCCAAACCCATCCCTAGTCCTTAGAGATAATTGCCATTAATGAAATTGTGTATGACCTCTGGCAAATTTATCTGTATATAAGCCTACAGACTTTTTATCTAAACATTTTCCCCTTTTTCTATACTCCCCTGAAAATTCATGTTGCATTTTTATAACATACTTGGGATGACTTTCATTGATAGAATATATTGATCTATATCATTCTGCTTCAGCCAAAATACAGTAAATTCTGTGAAGATATGAATTCGGCCTGCTGGTTCATCTTTGTGACTTACATATAGTAGACATTGGAAGAAATTTCAGCAGTACAGTGTCTTGTTTTATGGATATGCCATAATATATTTAACCCATTCTTTCCTCCTACCCCCTAAAATAACAAATATCCTCTCCCAAGAAAAAACTTTGCTTTGTTCCCAGAGAACTTTAGAGAGCTAATTAAAGTAGCGGCACCCTGCCAATCCAGTTTATTCATTGTCTACCCATCAACAGCGAAAATTGATTACCTCCACTCTTGAGATTTGATTCAGTTGTTATAACAACTCAGAAATATGTGTCCGTGTGTCTGGTCCCCCAGCCAAGAAGGTATGGGGGGACTCAGAGCACCAGCAAAGGGAAACGTCAAACCAGTTAAAAATTCTCTTAGGAAGAGAATTGTGTTAGTACAGATACATCCTACAGCTGGAGAAAAGTGGTTACAGATGCAGCTTAGAACAGAAGTGCAGCGAATGGATGTTGTGGAAGGTTCTAACCATCCCCAGCTGTGCCCATCCGTGGAGGATTCTGTGCAGAAAGTGTAGCTGAGGCAACAGAGACAAACAAGAAGGAAGCAACAGCTTTGGACACAGACAAACCAGGGTCAGCCCCTTTCTAATTGTGACTCCAAGTAAGTTATGAAATGTCTCCGAGGCTCGGTTTCCTTGTCATTAAAAGGGTGATAGTGTCCCTTGCCTCCTAACCTTGTGTGAATTAAATGAAATATCACACATTGCCTGGCACGTAGTAGCACTTGCACAATCAGAGCTGTACATGTGGAAAATATTCATGTGTTTCCAGAATATTGGAATGGGTCCTACCCACCGCTGGGTCAATGTAAGGAGGGAGACTTGTACAACTGTGCAGTTGCCCATCAGTATTGAATAATAGCGGTATCAGACGGTTATGGCCTAAAATTGAGTACACTTTTATTTCTCTATAAGGAGAAACATATCCTTACTGAAACATAGTCCATACATACTTGGGTGGCTCTCTCACTGACAGATTTGTTCACTTTTGGTATCTGGAGGATATAGAGACCAGGGTAATAAGCAGGACAATAATAGTCCCCTCGACCAGAAGCTCAAAATGCAGACTCCAATTTAGAAATATTTCTAAATGAGAGTTTTACGTGGACCATATGCATCCAAAGTACTTAGTGCTGCTAGCTAAAATGCTAGTGAGAAATTCCTGTGGCACCTGGCAGGCTCAGTCAGTGGAACATGCACCTCTTCATGTCAGAGCTCTAAGTTTGAGCCCCACGTTGAGTGTAGAGATTACTTAAAAAATAAAATCTTTTTTTTTTAATAAATAAATAGGGGTGCCTGGGTAGCTCAGTCAGTTAAGTGTCTGACTTCAGCTCCGGTCATGATCTCACGGTTGGTGATTTCAAGCCCACATCGGGCTCTGTGCTGACAACTTGGGAGTCTGGAGTTTGATTCAGATTCTGTGTCTCCTTCTCTCTACCCCTCCCCAATTCATGCCCTCTCTCTCTCTCTCTCTCTCTCTCTCTCTCTCTCTCTCTCTCTCTCTCAAAATTAAAGAAATATTTTTTAACATGGAGGAGGGCACTTGTGGGGAAGAGCACTGGGTGTTATATGGAAACCAACTTGGTAATAAACAATAAATTTAAAAAATAAGTAAATAATAAAATTAAAAAAAAAATTCGAATTCCTCGGACCCAACCAAACATGCAGAATTAGAATCTGTGGGTGTAGGGTCCACAGTCTTCCAGTTTAACAAGCTTACCAGGTGATTTTTATACACAGGAGAATTTTAAAACATTGTCCAAGAGAGACTTAAATTGAACAACAAATAACTAAATTGTCATTGAATATTTTTTAGAACCTACCTTGTCGAAGTGATGCAGTCTAGTGGGCTGACACTAGAATACAAAGATGAGGATACAAAGGTGTCCCTCTCCTTGAGGACATGTAACAGAATAGAGATAAGTAGGCAGTCCCGAGAAATAGCAGGGAGTAGTCGGTGATTCACTCTGTAAGGCATGGCTAGAGGAGGATTTAAAGAAGTGATCTCCCCTTATTTTTATTGCACCATTATTTACAATAGCCAAATTATGAAAGCAGCCCAGGTGTCCTTTGATAGATGAATGGATAAAGGGGTGTGTGTGTGTGTGTGTGTGTGTGTGTGATGGAATATTACTTGGCCATAAAGAAGAATGAAATCTTGCCACTTGCAACAACATGGATGAATCTAACAGGTATAATGGGAGGTGAAATAAGTCAGTCAGAGAAAGACAAATACCATATGATTTCACTCATATGTGGAATTTAAGAAACAAATGCACAAAGGAAAAAAGAGACAAACCTAACAAACTTTTAAGTACAGAGAACAAACTATTGGTTATCAGAGAGGAGGTGGGTGGGGAAGTGGGTGAAACAGGTGGAGGGGATTAAGAGTACAGTCATCATGATGAGCACTGAGTAGTGTATAGAATTGTTGAGTCACTATATTGTACACCTGAAAGTATACTGGAATTTTTTTAAAAAGGTGATATCTGAGCTGGGCTTTGAAGGATGAATAGGAGTTCATCAAGTTGCCAAGATGACACAATACAAATTCTAAGGCAGTACCTCTCAGGCTTTATTGCATATAGGAATCACTTGAGGATCCTGTTAAAATGCAGGTTCTGTTTCAGTGAATCTAGGGTGATGCTCCAGATAATGCTGATCACTCATGGATCATGCTTTGTGTAGCAAAGCTCTAGAGGCATTGGTTATGATACATCAGACCAGGTTTCCGTTCCATCTGTAGTGAGGAACTAATGATATTTATTGACTTCTCTTTATTTATAGAGAGCCAGCTGGCCTCCTCCTTTCTGCCCAGAAACATTATTAACCGCCATTAAATAAGTAAATCCCTTAAGCATGCCGTGGCTTTGCCCATGTAATAGGCAAGTCAACCCAAAACACAACACCAGCAATTCTAAGCATTTGGAAAACTGATCAGTATATTTTAGTGGTTATTGTTTTTTTTTTGTTTTCCTATATTTTTTACCTTTCTTTTTTTCACCTTAGGCACAGATTTACATTTTTTTCCTTTTATTCTATCCCCAAACTAAGGAACAGCAGCAAAATATAATTTCTCCCATACAAAGCTTTGGGACTCCTCTTGTCTCTCCTTTATGATAAACCTTAGTGACACTGCCAAAGGTGGACTTTTGTTATCTTTGTTATCTACTAAGAAATTCCCCTCTTTAATTGCAGTTTGTAAGTGTAACCTCTCTTTTGAGATCTAGACTAGCCTCCCAACTGGAAGCAGAACGATGAGCCCAAACTTTGGAGGTGGATAATCTTAGGTTGAAATTTTGGCTCTGGTACTAACTGTGTCCCCTTATGCAAATGACTTAACCTCTCTGAGCCTCACTATCTTCATAGGTAAAATGGGGATAATAGGAGTACCTATTTCATAGTCTTTCTGAAAGGCTTAAATAAGCAATCCTAAGTAAAGAACATAGTACCCAGTTCATGATATGTATTTCCCTCTAAAAAAGTAGCTAGCAAATCATGATACTTGCCCCACAAAAATAACCTCCACCCCACTTCCATTTTCGTTCCAGTCCCTGTGCTAACCCAGACGCCCAGCTCACACGCCTGGGCACCCTGCACCCACCCACCTTCACCATTGCTTCACTCTGATTTTTGCCTGAAGCCAACTCCTGCTTATGTATTTCTTCTAAAGGACTCAATCTTGTTTGCACAGAAAAACAAATACACCCACACAAACCACATGTTTGCTATCTCACCATGTTTCATTATAAGCCTTGAGGACAATCACAACAGGCAAGGGGAAAGGCAGCTCAGGGAGAAAATGTATGTGGACATACTTGCCAAGGGGAGGTGTGGCCATGACAACTTAGGTACACACAGGGTATAATTGAGACTTTCTGTTTGGGGTTTGGCTTTCTTAACTACTAATCATATCTAATCTGCCTCCTGTGCTTGAAGTCAGAACTACTGTTCTCTGTCCTGTGGTGAGGTAGTGACATAGCATGATACCATGGAACCACAGCCATCCCAACCTCCTCAAAGACTTGCCATGTTATTTCAAGATGGACTGAGGGTGCTTGGCTTGTGTCTTGAAACACTTAAGTGATGCACCAACTTATTCTGAAATCAGTGAACTCTTTCACCATGTACCTCTGCAGGTGTCCCAGTGCATCATCTTGGGGTACTCTGTGTAGTACACATATTGGGAGGCAGCACCATTTTTTTGTTCTGTCTTATCCTTTGTCCTGGAATAGACTAGAGGTGGGTAGTGTAGGTAATAGATGGTGAAGAGAGGAGGGAAGGCTGACTTCCTACCGCTTTTTCTTGCTTGTATTGATCTAGGGGAGCTAAACTTTATTTCCTATTCTGCTGCTTGTCAGACTTTTAAAGATTTATTGATTCATTCAAATAATATTTCCCAAGTGTCTCCTATGCACAGGAATAGGATCCACTAAGGATACAGTGATCCCAAGGCAGCTCCCAAATTTCTCTGCAGCAAAGGTCCAGGGGCAGCATCTGGCTGGAAAGGGGAGGGCTGTGGTGCTTTCCATGAAGCCACATGTGTACAGCAACAGTATTGTTTTTCCTTCAGTTATTTATTTGGAGGGTGGGGTGGGATTGGGATGAAGGTCCTACTCTGAGGATCTGAAGAGGGGCTGAGGCCACCCTTTTGCTCTGCCACTGAATGTTAAACAAAACAAACATGGTGCCTCCCTGCAAGAGAATTACGATCTAGTTGTGGGAGAATCAGATGTTAAATAAGGAAGCAAACAAAGAATTTGATAAAGATGATGGCAAGAGGTTCTATGAAGGAAAAGTGTAAAATAGTGTGATGGAAAATAATGAAGACCAGAGAAGGTGACAATTAAGGAGAATTTTGAAAACGAGGGGTCAGACACAGAACAAAACAGGTTTATTCGGCAGGTATGTGGAACAGCACATGGCCTAGAGGCGGGAAACGAAGGGTAGTGGGAGGCAGAAATCCCACCAGAGGTGAATAGCACAAGATGAGGTCAGAGAGGAGACAGGGCCAGTTCCCACACACTCTATGCTGACGTGTGGTGTTCTATACCAAATGCAATGGAAAGCCGCCAACTGGTTTAAAAAGCAAGAACTACTCTCCCCACACCCTCATTGATTGATTGATTGATTGACTGATTGTAATCTTATTTGGAAGACCAATATTTAAAATGATTAAAGCAGACCTTCTTTGATTGAAGTGAGGATGGGATCCAAAGCCAGACCAAGAAGACTTCTCTTCTTGAGCCACTCCCAAGGCAACCCCCCAAAACCTTAGCTCTGCAGGACACGGTTACCACACCATTCTAGACCAAAAGGAGCCATTGCCCATTGATATTGCAGCCCAGGAATGATTTCAACTAGGAGTGAGCAAAAAAGACTAGTGTCAGAGCCTGAGGCCCAGTTGCTCTGGAGAAAATGGATTTGCAATAATGCACATCGGGAATGTTATGTGGTTTCTGTGAGCATTATTCCATCTCCTAGTCCAGGATTTGAGAGAATGTATGATCAGAGTTAGGCAAGATGGGTGTGATCAAAGTGCTAAGGTATTGGCTTATGAATCCAGTTAAGAAGGAGAAAATAACTCAGGAGAGGATTGGGGCAATAAACTAGGTCAAGGTAATCGAGCTCACCACCACTCTGATGAGCTCAAAGTGCATGTCAGGTGGGCAAGAGCATGAAAGAAATAGGAGAAGAGAGTCAGGGGGACATTGAATAGACATGTTCTGGGCAACAAGATCCAAAATGCAACCTGTTGAGTCCTAGGGTAAGTGATGTTCAAGGTTGCTGGAGCATAGAAGGATCAGGACCTATGGGGTCATTGGCTGTTTGAGCAAATAGGCTGCTGAAATCACCTAGGTGATGATAGGAAGCATGGAAAGGAAACTTGGAGGCTGGGGATGGGTGAGAGTTCATGATCTCTCTTCCTGAGTTATGCACTCTTGAAGGGAAAAGTTATTTTGTCTTAATTTATAAATTTAATCAATATATCAGACTTCAAAACAATATAAAGAAAATACAATAAATGCCTTTGTATCTATCTCTCAGCTTAAGAAATAAAGCTCTGCACTCACACTCTTACAGCTCCCTCTATAAATCCTTATAGATTTGTCCCCCTTCCTACTTCCAGCAAAATAACTACTGTCTTAGATATGATGCTTATCATGGCCAAGGATTGCTTCATGTTTTTATGTATGTATAAGAATATACATGTATCCTTCAACAAAGCCTGTTTTCCATGTTTCTAAATTTTATATATATGATATACTTTATATTTTTCTACAATTTCCTTTATTAATTGAACATTAAATGGTGAAATGCATCCAAGTTGAAATATACAAACATAAATGTATATACATACCCCTATACCTACTTCAGTTTCCTTCCCATACAAGTGCTGCACACTTTTTCATTGTATGAGTATACAATGTATCCTTCTTCTTGGTGAACATTAAGTTGTTTACAACATTTGTCATCTCGGACATTGCCCCAGTGCACATTTCATACATATTTTTCCTGCATCTGGGTAACAGTTGCTTTGGCCTCACCCAGCAATGACAATCTTGGGTCACAGAGTAAGGGCTTCTTCAGCTCGACTGGATACACCAGTTGCTCTCCAGTGTGGTCATTAACATTGATACTCCATCCAGGAGGCCAAGTTTCCAATACTGAGTATCATCATCCTATTTGATGTTGTCCACCTTAATTGGATGTGAAATGGTATTTACTAAGGTTTGATCATGTGTTTCCCTAATTAGTATAATTAGTATCTCATGCTCATAATTGAATATCTCCTCATTTTTCTGTGTGATATTCATGCTTCCTAGTCTGTGGATTGCTTCAGATGTTTTTCCCATTTTCTTTTAATTGGATTATTTTTATTGATATATAGGATTTTATTATATATTCTAGATACAATCCTGAATTGTGTCTGCATTTAAAACCTCTGTTTTTTCATTTTGCTTTTGCTGGTTTTTTGTTGAACCTATGTTCTTAATTTTAATATACACAAGTTTGTCAAGTTTTTCTGTGCTGTATTTTAAAAGTCCTCAAAGAGAGGCGCCTGGATGGCTCAGTCGGTTAAGCCTCTGACTCTTGGTTTCAGCTCAGGTCATGATCTCACAGTTGGTAAGATGGAGCCCCGCATTGGGCTCTGTGCTGACACTGTGAAGCCTGCTTGGGATTCTCCCTCGCCCCCTCTCTCAGTCCATCTCCCATGTACACATGCATATGTGAGCTCTCTCCCTCTGTCTCAAAATATAAACATTAAAAAAAAGTTTTTTAGGGGTGCCTGGGTGGCTCAGTCCATTAAGCATCAACTTTGGCTCAGGTCCTAATCTCACAGTTTGTAAGTTTGAGCCCTGCATCCAGCTCTGTGCTGACAGCTCAGAGCCTGGAACCTGCTTTGGATTCTGTGTCTCCCTCTCTCTCTGCCTCTCTCTCTCTCTCTCTCTCTCTCTCTCTCTCTCTCCCTTTCTCTCAAAAATTAATAAACACACAAAAAATTAAATTTAAAAAATCCTCAAAGAAGTAGTTTTAGAATGAATGTGATCTTGGAAGCAACCAAGGTCAGTGAAGGGAAATCTGACTCTTACCTTTTGTCCTGAGTTATACAAAGTAAGGAAGAATGAGTGACGTCTACTTGAAAAGGGACTTCTATGAAGGAAAAGAACTTCATAGAGGTTTCTATGAGAAACTGCTCATAAAGAAAACTTGAATGAGAGGTCTCTAAGAAATAGACCAGAATATATAGCAACATTTCATGTCATATAAATAGAATTTTAAAGAATTGAGGAGAAGGAGGTCAGTGGTGAATAGACAGGACAAAGAAACTGAAAGAGAAGGGAAGGGATGAGTGAGGTGGCAGTGGAGAAGAAAAAAAAAATGGTTGGAAAGAGCGTACCCACTTAGCCATGAATAAGAGAGGCAAAGCTGAAGAATGTCCCGTCTGGATCTTTTCAACCTCAAGACTCTTCTCGGACTTTAATGTGTGCATGAATTACCAGAGGATCTTGCTCAAAGTGATGTTGATGCTGTTAGTACACAGAGCAACAAGATAACACACTATTCTTGCATTTAAAACCTTAACAGTGTGGGAGTGTCTAAGTGGCTCAATCAGTTAAGCATCTGACTTTGGCTCCGGTCATGATCTCACAGTTAGTGGGTTGGAGCCCTGCCTCAGGCTCTGCACTGATAGCATGGAGTCTGCTGGGGATTCTCTTTCCCTCTCTCCTTGCCCCTTCCCTGCTCTCTCTCTCTCTCTCTCTCTCTCTCTCTCTCTCTGTCTCTCTCTCTCTCTCAAAAATAAAGGGAGGGAGCACCTGGGTGACTCAGCTGGTTAAGCTAATACCTTCGGTTCAGGTCATGATCTCACCGTTCGTGGGTTTGAGCCCCGCATCAAGCTCTGTGCTGACAGCTCAAGGCCTGGAGCCTGCTTCCAATTCTGTTCTCCCCCTGTCCTCTCTCTCTGTCCCTCACCTGCTCACGCTCTGTCTCTCTCTCAAAAAAAGAATAAATAAACATTAAAATTTTTTAATAAAAATAAAATAAAATAACACCTTAACAGTATTTCTTAAGACAAACTAAATGGTCTCAGAAATAATATTCCCAAAGTGACAAATCTACAAAAAATTTTGTTTGACCCAAAACATTTCTATTGTTCCTTCCAGAGACTGACCCTTACCCCACCACCACCATAAAGACCACCATGAGTGTCCCAGAAGTTGGGCCTCAAGCATCTGAATAACAAGGTTGGGGACCACTGTTCTGATGTTAAAGAGCGAGGTTGCCTTCCCAGCCCTAGCAGTGCCTGGGGCAAGAATGAGAACTGAGCTTACCTTCCATCCTGTCCCAGAACCTTGGTAACTGAGGAAGCTGAGTCACCTGAGGCTGACGGTACACAGTCCCTTAAAAGGAAGTGTGAGTGAAAATGCCTAAAAAATAAATCCAGGCTCCACCAGGGAGCCTGGAAAAGCTAACTCGGTTTGCTAGGTAAGATTGGACAAACCGCAAAGCTTATATATGGGGAGTTGTCCTAGAAGAGTCAGGCAAATATGACATTCCAGGTATCAGATTATATGAATGTAGGAATTTAGCTTTAGATCATCCTTGAGTTTAAAGCGCCAGGCTTTAAAGAAATGGAGGAAATTCAAGTCCTCATTGACAGTTTGTCCTTTACCAGTTCTGTAATCTGGAGACACAGCCACTTCACTTCTCTGGACCCCCATTTCTTCACCTGTAAAATGAGGGAAATGATGTTCATACTGTCTAAAGATATTGTCCATGGTTTTCCTTTCATTTGGTTATTTTTAGCTTGTTTCGATGGAAATTTCTGTAGAGAAACGGAGAGTATGTGCTCTTATCCATGTGCTCAGCAAATGCTTGGGTCTTTTAGTCTGAAAAGCTAAGAAACCAGAGAAAAAAGGAACCATCTCTGGAATGAGTGGTGGAAATATTCTGGCTTCAACTAGCCTGTTGTGGATTTGCTGATCTGGGGACAATCTATCCAAGGCCATTTCAGTTTATCTTGAGAAACGCTGTAACTGACCCAGGGACTCCTAGAACCATGTTAGAGCTCAACTGACATAGTTTGAAGATGATTTTGTTTTCCTCCATGAAATTTATTAATTAATACTCTGAACGGACTCCCTTGTTTTCTTGGTATGCTGATTGGAGAGGCACCTTTCTCTTTGTAGGCTATGATTACCTTAGGCATGAATTCTTTTCTGCTGGATATATTTTATGCTGGGTTTTCCCCATTTTCTTTCTTTCTGTCTTTCTTTCTTTCTTCCTTCCTTCCTTCCTTCCTTCCTTCCCTCCATCTTCTTCCTTCTTTCCTTCCTTCCTTTCCTTTCCTTTTCCTTCCTTCTTTCTTTCTTCCTTCCTTCCTTCCTTCCATCAATCCATCCATCTATCCATCCATCCATGATCTTTGGTGGTGTTTAGCACAGTAGCAGAAAATAAAGATCAAAAGGCCTGAAAATTGTCCTAAATTCAGTACTAGGTTTTTAACACCAAACCTGGTACCAGGGGCCTCTGAGTTTCTCTCTCTTCATCATTGTCTCTTCTGCAGAAGCAAAACCCAAACAAGCCCTTGAAAGACTGAACCTTATAGCATGGAAAAGTTTATCATCTTACAGGATCCTTCAAGGGTTTCAGAAATTTGACCTGAAGGCTGGTATCCAGGTGGCCTCAAAAAATATTGTAGGTTCAGGAGGACACTTGGATTCAACTGGGAGACAATGGCTGTGTTTTGGACTGTAAGGGCATCCCCTCTCTCGCTACCAACAAGGTTCCAAAATTCATCCTTAACAAGGGTGAATAAAAAGGAAAAATTCCTTCAACAATGACCACCGATTGTAAAAGGCTAAACTGCCGTTATAGCTCAAGGAGATGTCCAGCTGGAAATATTTGAAAGAATTTTGATACCCAGTGGAAAACTCCGGAAGGGGTTCCAGGGTTAGGGGTCATGTGCGTAGCCTCGAAGGCTATGTATGGCAGAGTTGTTTTTCTATCAGCACTTGACAGGTGAGTGGTGGACATCACATCTGACTCCTCAGGGGAGCTGACAAAATGTCAGGGCTCTATGCCCAGCTTAGTTCAGCCGTCAGTCACTTCAGGGCCTTGTACAAACAGTTACGAGTCTCCAGGCCCTTCCTTTCCATTCAGCTTTTTTAAAAAGTTAAACAAAGTCACTGACCATCACAAAGAAAATATTCAAAACATTGTATGGAAAGAAAGGAGGGTGCAAAATGGGACTGTTTACTTGGCTGTATTTGGATTATAAACAAATATTCACACCTGTGCTGGGCCTCAGGCTGATGAAGAACCCAGAAACTATTTGAAACAAACACATTTTCATACTTTGCATAATTCCAAGTCATTTTAGCACATATTGCCAAGACTGAAAATTAAAACATGAAGAAGAAAAACAGCAAACCAAGTATTCTGTGGGTGATTAACCACAGGAGGAAAATTGCTAAATTGGTTGAATGTAACAACCAATATGTGATATATTTTGTTTCTGGATTCAATGATCTTGCTGGAAGTAGAATATCTTTAAAGTAGCACTGACAGAGTTGATGCTGCTGATAGATTGTTCCAACATGTAAAGTGAAAAAGAAGTGAATGCATTTCACCACAGTGTTCATGCCATGCCAAGTGTTAGAATGGGAACAAAAATCAAAGTCCGGAAAACTAACATGATCAATTTAGTAAAAAATGTGATCAGGTCAGCCTTACGAAGGGCAGTTTCTTGTTTTTGACTATGGTCTGCCCAGTAGCATAGTAACTCCATAGTACCCAAATATTGATTGGGTTTCCAACACTCCAGAGTCTACTGACTACATAGAGACAGCTCCTATCAACAAACAAATGAGTCCTTTGCTGCTGTACTCTATGCCCTTAAATGCATCTTCTTAAAAGATCTTCAAAGGTAATTACCTGGCTATTTTTAGAGGCATTGAGTGTACTGTTACCTTGCTCAATTCCCTCACAGATCAGTGTAGAACTATTTGCTGAATATTGATTTCCTGGAATTCAGGGTTGGCTTAGGAACTAAGTGAGTTTGCTCTAAGGTGCCAACTGGTAACCAGTCTCTTATAACAGACACAGCCAATGAGGTTCCTTGGGTGATGATGGAGCTCCTTGGGTGGTCCAAGTGTTCACACGACTGACTCACCTGCAGTCACTCCAGGCTGTTCCAGAAGTTACTGTAATATTTGGTGAATGTTAAAAAAAAATACATGGGGTGCCTGGGTGGTTCAGTCAGTTAAGTGGCCGACTTCAGCTCAGGTCATGATCTCACGGTTCATGGGTTCGAGCCCCGCATCAGGTTCTGTGCTGACAGCTCAGAGCCTGGAGCCTGTTTCAGATTCTGTGTCTCCCTCTCTCTCTGCCCCTCCCCGACTCATGCTCTGTCTTTCTCTGTCTCAAAAATAAATAAACTATAAAAAAGAAAAAGAAAAAGAAAAAAATAAAGGAGCCATTTTCTTAAATGAACACTAGAGGGGTTTGTACTAAACTTTCAGACTGAAAATTAGGTCCCTGGGTTTTCCTTCTCCCTGTAGACACTAGTTATGGTTACCAGTCACAAAGCCATTTTGTGGTTAGTCCCAAAGAGTATTTTAAATGAATTTTATTTGAAATGGCATAAACATTCATGGCGCAAGGACTGTATGCTGGAGGAGACTCAAAAGTGAATGAAGCAAGGCTCCTGGCCTAAAATAACTTTTCTGCTATCAGGGAGACAAAGCACATACATGAAGATGATTGTTAATGGGGGACAAGCTATGGAAGTTCTAAAGAGAGTGACATCTTTTCTTTGAGGTCATCAGAGATGGAATTGGACTTAGAAGAGATGTTAACACTAGAGACAGCTCCTATCAACAAACAAATGAGTCCTTTGCTGCTGTACTCTATGCCCTTAAATGCATCTTCTTAAAAGATCTTCAAAGGTAATTACCTGGCTATTTTTAGAGGCATTGAGTGTACTGTTACCTTGCGCACAGACACACACACACATGCACATGAGTTGTGGTGGCCAAAAAAGTCTGCAAACATTGCCACAGGTGCCCTGACAGTGAAAAAGAATTACTCCTATCTGAGGGACACCTGGGTGGCTCAGTCAGGTAAGCGTCCAACTTCGGCTCAGGTCATGATCTCACGGTTTGTGGGTTCAAGCCCCGCATCAGGCTCTGTGCTGACAGCTAGCTCAGAGCCTGGAGCCTGTCCTCGTTATGTGTCTCCCTTTCTCTCAGACCCTTCCCTGCTCACACTGTCTCTTTCTCTCTCTCTCTCTCTCTCTCTCTCAAAAATAAATAAAAACATTAAAAAAAGAGAATTACTCCTATTTGAAAAGTTCTAGTGTAATATATTGTTTCCCAAAGTTGTACCAAGGGCAGATGACATCAGAATTACCTAAGTGCCTATTAAAAATACAGTTTCCCAGGCCCCCACCCTGACCTTGTGGAATCAATGACTACCTAGAAGTAGGGCCCCGGAGTCTGCCTTTTAGCAAGTTCTCCAAGGAATCTTTATATTCACGCAGCTGTAAAGACAACTGTAGGCATACATCCTACTTTGTTTGGTAAAGTAGCCTTTCTGATCAAAGGGCAAAACACGACTAATGCTTAAGGATAGCTTTTCAGAACTTGAAATTATATATTTCAGTGGATGAAGTTCAAGATAGATGACTTTTCTATCTTGACTTTTGCCCTATGTCAAGTTGTGCCAAAGAAAGGCTTATCATAAGGATTAAATTCTGCCCCTCATCCCCAGTGAGATAGATCTTCCTTTCATTAAAATTTCAGCCTCCATATACCCCCATCAGAGGGACTTTCCTTGTTAATCTAGTCACTCTCTGTCATATTACTGTATTTTAAGTCTCTGCATAGCACTGACTTTTTGTTTGCTTTTGAAGTTGTTGGTTGTCCCCTCTTATTGGAATGGAAGTTTTAAGCAGGGACTCTGAGTATCTTGTTTACTGCTGTATCTTCAGCACCTAGTGGGCATGTAGTGGGCATATAGTGGACTTTTAATAAATATTGACTGATTCCTATGTACCAAGTACCTAGTTCAGAAACAGGTGGTTAGTAGATGCTCAATAAATGGTAGTCATAATTATTATTTCTAATTAATTTTCTTTGAGATGAAACAATATTTTGATTCAAAAAGTGTCACTCTGTTCATGAGGGAGATGACACAGACTTCATGTGGGAGAAGCCATGACTGGTGAGACTAATTACTGAATAAGGGTCAGGGAGGCAGCAGGGCAAAACTTTTTTCTATTATTTCTAATCCTGGTATCAAATTTAATGCTACCTACTCTGCTTGCTTCAGTGTTAACAAAGCATGATGACTTATAATTTTTAAATGCTATCCCAGACACAGTGAGAGACACACTGGCAGACACAAATGCACCCTCAATTTCTCTCTCTCCTAACTTTTTTTCCTGCTTTACTGATCTTAGGTCACTGAACATTGTCGCATGTAACTTGCTTCTAACCTCATTGCTTCCATCTCACTTCAGGGCAGAGAACAGAGCCATAAATCGGAGCCTGGATAAATAGCAAGAATTTTCCCCCTGAGATTGATGTTCAAAATCATAGCATAAACAGTAGCTTCACATGGTCTCACAGAAAGTATGGCAGATACAGGCAGAAGCAGATAGGTGTTAGGTGTTTTTGTTTTAGAGTTTGCTTGTTTTTGTTTTGTTTTGGGTTGGTGTTTTTGAGTTTGTGTTCGTTTGTTTTTGAAATTTTTTACAACCGTGTGATAACTAAAGAGGATAAGGCAAGACAATACCAGAGGCTTTAAAGACTCTGGGACTAATCTGGTGCTGACCTTGAGCTTCAAGACAGAGTCATAGCCCTCAGAATCTGACAGGGAGTAATATTTATGGAAGTCCACTGAATAAGAAAACCTGTCGACCAGTATGATGGTGGCCAGTGGGTATGTAGTATACGTGCTGCTGTTTTACAGCTGTTTCATTGTGTAGCTAAAGAGGAGGCTTGAGTGAACTGATCATTTGTTTCAAAAACTCACAACTATTTACAGGCAGAGTCACACTTTTAAGGAATAAAAAAGTGGTTTTTTGTATCTTCTGTGGTTCAGGCCACCCTGTGCCATACTCAGATCTTTTTCAGCCGAGAGACGTGGACCAAAACAAAAGAAACAACAAGGATACTATTAGCAGCTTTATTCATTGAACTACAGGCACTATGTATGTGATCTCATATCATACCTGCCCCCTCTTTTCTTTAGTAGAAATGTTAGATCTAGAATTATTCAAGATTCTCTTCCTAGAAGGACACACTGTATATACTAATTCACACAGTGTACTGAGTATACCTAACTCATAATCTCTCCCCCAAGATGTGATACACACTGGGCAGATACACAGATTCACAGGATACTGTATGAGGCAAAAGGTGTACCATCAGAAGTGTGCCCTGCAGCATTATTTATCTGAGCAAAAAAGAAAAAATCCAAAATAATTATCAAATAAGAGACTGGCTGGGTAAATTGTGGCATGTTGCTATCTGCAAAACCATGCAGCTATTAAAAAATTATGTTCATGAATATTGACATGAAAACACATTGTATGAAACACTAATATACACATACACACATACACACACATACACATCCATCCCTATTTATGGAACTTTGTGCATATATAGGTATGGCCAGGCAAATGCGTTGAAGGATGGTCACCAAATCATTAACCCTACCTCTCTCACACTGAAGATAGAAGGATGTGCTGGGTGATTTTTATCTCCATCTTTGTGTTTTTCTACGGTTTTGACAAGTTTTTCCAGTAAGCCTATGAATATGAATGGTTTTTTAAATAGACTTTATTTTTTAGACCAGTTTGAGATGCATAGCAAATTGAACTAAGCATTCCTGTTTACTCCCTACTCCCCTACACACACACACACACACACACACACACACGTGCATGTTCATGCTTAGTTTCCCCCACTAAGGACCTTCTGCTCCAGAGTAATACATTTGTTACTACTATGGGACATAATACCCATCCTGACACCTGATTATCATCCAAAGTTCACAGTTTACGATGAGTTCATTCTTGGTGTTGTACATTCTGTGGGCATGTGTCATTTTGTAAAGCAGTAAAAGTATTTTAGACACATTCTTAAAAATGGATTAATGAACTATTCTGAGTTATGAATGGGAACTAGGATGTTTATGATATCTCATCTCCACTTACCCAATCTTCTTGGGACCTCAAAATGGGCATGAATCATAGAAGGGAGAGTGTGGGTTTAACTCACTATAGCAATATTTTATGTGTACATCTTCTTCCTGCCTTTATGTTGCTGGGAAAGCTGACATAAGCCAACCCCTCCCCTTCTCCTTTGGCCTACATCCCCATGGATCAAAAGAAACAACTTGAAGTTCTGGACCTAGAGGCTGGGAAGATAAGAAAGAGCAGTGATGAGGCAGAAAGAGATGCCTGGGTAAAAAATTCCTAGGTCAAAACTTCAAATTGAAAGGGCAAATTTCTTGGCATATGCCATGTTGTTTTCGACCCTAGAAATACCTTGGGTTGGATTTCAGTGGTATCCCCCAAATTCTCCTTCCCCACAATGGGGAAAATGGGGAGAATGTCTTCAACATGAAGGTCCTAAACTACAGATTCTGAGGAGCAAGATAGATATATGTTATAGTGTCCTATATCCCCAAGATCTCGCTTAAAAGCCTGATTTTTAGTCAGCACTCAATAAATGAGTGAATGAATGAGAGAAGAAAGAAGAAGAAAGGCGGAAAGACAAGGGGGGGGCCCATGAACAGAAGAGACTTGATATCATAGAGCAATTATCACTGAATTTTTGGTGAGATCAATTATGCTTTACCAAATTCTCCATGACTTACAGAATATTTGTGCCGTTGAATGTGACTTTGACCCACTTCATCTGGTCATCCAGATTTGGCTTCTCCAATCAAAATCAAATGTAATTTACTCTTGCCTCCTTCCTCCACCACCACCCTTCAAATGCTCACCATGTCCATTTTCATTTGAAATGACAACAAAAATAATTATTTGTAGCACACTGGTTAAAATTGTATAAACCCACTACCGTTTCTAGGAGGAGTCTCTAAACTTCTGACTACAGCATATCAACTCTTTCTCTAGACATTGATCACAGAGAACTCTGTTGTCCTCATTCTCATGCCTTTATTGGGCAGAAGAACTGCGAGTGTTGTGGATTTCATTCTTTCTTGCCTTTACATCTCAAAAGCTGTGTGGCTTTGGGTAAGTTACTGGCACTATCAGTTCCTTTATTTGTAGAAGGGTGAAAAGAGCTCTCTTGGATTGTGAGGTTCATATTAGATATGTAATCTGGAAACATCTGTTTAAATGGTTATCTTTCCAACAAGGCTTTATCACCAAAACAGTGAAGAAGGAATTCATTTTTTCAGTTTCTGCATCATGGTAAGAGAAGAGAGAATGGCCAAAATCTTCACCCCTTTGGAAATATTTGTTTTCCATTTTTAAAGATTAGGGCTGGGTTATAAGGAAGGCCTAGGAGGTCTGCCCGCTGGGGTCTGATGAAGTCCATGAGAGACACCTGGCTCCAGATTTTAACACAGGGAGGTAACTTTCAAAACAAAGAGGCCTACCACCTGCTGATTTCTTGATTGAGAAACCAAGAATTACATAACTCAAAATCATAAACAATCCACATTCAAAATGAGAAGGCATAGAAGGGACAAGTTTAATCAAGTTTATGGGCATTTTGAGACCAGTAACCACAAAACAAGCACAGGTGAAGAAATTGTCAGTTATAAGGCTGCTGTATGCCAAGTCAAGCCTCAGGATAAACAGGAGGTGATATGATTGTTTTATACAGCTCTGGCATGAGTGAGCAAAAGGGCAGTGCAATAGGAAGCCCGGAGTGAAAATACTTTGATCGCTCAACAATTCACTTTATGGAAAATTATCTCAGATCGTTAATTTAGTGGTCATATTGCCCAAGGAGTTATAGAGAACAATAACATATTGGGAACTGATGATGTAATGATATGAACAGTTGGCTGCCTTTCACTGATAGCAAAAGCAGGTGTATAAACATAAATGTACCAAACCGAATGTGAGGAGTGTTTTCTTTTTTAAAGGATCTCATTTGGCATCAGAACATCTTTCCTTTAGATCAGGGGTCAGCAAACTTTTTCCATAAGGCCAGATCATAAATGTTTTTGGCTTTGCAGGTCATATGGTATCTGTCACAACTACTCAACTCTGCTATTACAGTATGAGCACAACGAGAGGTAATTTGTTAAACAGTGAAACTTATTACTGCCCTCTAATAAAACTTATTTATAAAAACTGATAGTGAACCATACTTGGTCTGTGGGCCATAATTTGCTGACCCTTGCTTTAGACTCATCTACACTATTTTGGATACCCCAGCCCCCAACATGCTAATATTACCTGCTGACATCATATTCTTCATGTTCAAGGAGAATTTAGTTTGGCACTTCATTGGAATGGATTTGTGTTGTGTATTCTGAATTTGTGACTTAGTCCAGGAAATATTCCTACCATAAAAATATCACAGTAAGATTATATCTTCCCTTCTTACATTTTTTTTCCCTTGGGTGATTTTCAGGACATTGCTGTAAACTGCCTCATTCAACTTGTATCTCTAGTTTCAATCCCATCTTTCAACAAGTTCTTCAAGCACCAATAAACCTTTGTCCTTCACACAGTAGAGGGGCCCCCACTTCTTTCAAACACACTGGATGAGCAAAGACAAATGTCATTAAAGCTGTATCTTATCAGTGCACACTACAGAATGCCTGGCTAGTCATGTGTCCAGTGAATATTAGATGAATGAAAAAGTGAGAGAAGGAAGGAGGGAGGGGGGAAGGCAGGGAAAAGAAGAGAAAGGAAAGGCGAGAAGGAGAAGGAGAGTAGAAAGGAAGAGAGTTATGGAGCATCATTGAATCAATGAATGAATGTGTTTCCTACATCAATATATCTGGCTTTTAAAATTTTTTTAATGTTTTATTTTATTATTTTTGAGAGAGAGAGAAAGAGTGTGAGCAGGAGAGGGGCAGAAAAAGGGAGACACAGAATCTGAAGCAGGCTCCAGGTTCTGAGCTGTCAGCACAGAGCCCTATGCAGGGGTCGAACTCACGGAGTGCAAGATCATGACCTGAGCTGAAGTCATACACTTAACTTACTGAACAACCCAGGATCCCCTATTTATGTTTCTTTTGCAGGCATATTTGTACATAAGAGCTTTCAGGATAAATGTTTTGTGTGAACGACTCAACAATCAGGAAAGAATCCTTCATTCCTTTACTCAACACATATTTAAATTTTTAATGTTTTATTTATTTTTGAGAGAGAGAGAGAGAAAGAGAGAGACAGAGCATCAGTGGGAGTGAGAGAAAGGGAGACACAGAATCTGATGCAGGCTCCATGCTCTGAACTTTAAGCACAGACCCCAATGTGGGGCTTGAACCCACAGACTGTGAGATGATGACCTGAGCCGAAGTCAGATGCTCAACTGAGCAAGCCACCCAGGTGCATATTTATTAAGGAGTGTCAATGTGCCATGATTTGCGGTTATGTTAATGAACACACTAGACAGAGTTCCTGCCCCCATGGTGCTTACATTCTGTTGCCAGGGACAGACAGTAAGAATCAAGTCAGTAAATCAGTAAATCAGGTCCTCAGGCTTTCTCTGTAACCATCAGCTCTTGCCCTCAGCAATTGTTTGCTAAACAAGTATTCAAGGTCTGTAAACCAGTCCCTTTCTTCCTCAGCTTCCTCCTGCTAGATAGATCTGCAAAATGGTCACAGGATAAAGTTGGGACCATAGAGCAGTGAGAACTGGGACTTATTCCCAGGCACTGTGAATAGTTCACTTGCTTCAGCATCAGGCTTGGTGGGGAGAAAGGCACTTCCTTCATATGATTTGAACTTTCCCAGGCTAGTGGCTGGCAGAAAGGCTGTAAAATGTTGGTGGCAGCTTCAGGAACTAGAGCCAGTGGGCTGTCCTTGGTCACTTGAAGCTCGAGCCATGGAGGGGCCATATCAGTAACACCACAAACATGGCTGGTGCCGTGGCAATGACATCTGAGGAAAGTCTGCTTTTTCTCTCTCAAAGCCGCATGGTACACACCTAGAGCCTAGGCTCCTGAGGGGATAAACAGAAAAGGGGATTAGCAGCCAGCACTGAGAGAAACAGTCGAGGATGTTTGCTGCTATGGCAGCCAGACCAGCCTCTGCTTGTCCAGACAAAGCCCATCTCTGCAGCAGAGTCTCCAAGGAAAAGTAACCAGGGTTGGAGGCAGACAAGAGGATACCTACAGAGCAGGTCTCAGTACAACCCCCACCACAGGGCAGGGACAGTACGCCACTCACCCTAGAGAAGCCAGGCTAGTTCCATAAACTGAGAAATCTTTCAGGGAGGTATCTGAAGTATCATATTTTTGTGAGCTGTCTAATACATGACCACAAAAGAGGACTGTCAAAGAGAAAAAGGCTAACAAAGCCATGGCCTCTCCAGAAGAGGCATCGCTCAGAGCAGAAATCATGGGCCACGTCACTACCTACTGATAATCCAATCTATGCTTTCGAAAACGCTCTCAATTTAAAAAAAAACATGTTATTTGCGGAGGGTTTACTATGTGCCAAGTGATATGCTAAGGAGTTTGTATCTGTTATCTAATCCACTCGACCACTCTGTAAGAGAGAGTTATCATTAAACCTATTTTTCAGATGAAAAGACCAAGGCTCAAGGAGGCTAAATAAACTTACTAAAGATCACAGAAATTACAGGGGATGGGGAGCCTGGTTGGATCAGTTGGTTAAATGTCTTACTTAGCTCAGGTCATGATTTTGCAGTTCGTGAGTTTGAGCCCTGCGTCGGGCTCTGTGCTGACAGCTCAGAGCCTGGAACCTGCTTTGGATTCTTTGTCCCTCTCTCTCTCTGACCGTCCCCTGCTTCCTCTCTCTCTCTCTCTCTCTCTCTTTCTCTCTCTCTCTCTCTCTCTCTCTCTCTCAAAAATAAACATTAAACAATTAAAAAGGAAAAGAAATTGCAGGGGATGGAACTGGTATTTAAACCAGGGCATCTGATGTCATCCCGTGATGCTGCCTTTTATTTCTATCTTTTCATTTATTCCTCACCACACCCCTCTAAGATAAACAGATTGCAAGCTATTTTCCTGATTTTGGAGCCAAGAAATGTGCTGTCTAATACATAGCCACCAGCCATATGTGGCTACTTGAATTTAAATTAATTCGAATTAAATAAAATTTAAACATCATTTCCTTAGTCACAATGGCCAACTTTCAAGTACGCACGAGCCACCTGTGACAGCACAAATTATGAATATTTCATCTCTGCAGAATGTTCTAACTAACAGCACTGGCCCAGAACTCTGGGGCTCAGTTCAAGTTTCTGAGCTCTCTGCCAGGTGCTGTGCTAGAAAGTATAGTGATGAAAAAGGCATCATTGGGAAGGTTACAAATTTCCTTAGGAAGGTTATAAATCTTGGAGGCTGTGATGGATTAAACTATTTGCTGTTGGTACAGAGAGGGGCCAGAACACTCCACCACATTGACCTTCTGGCCTCTTAACAGAAAGGAAAACAAGATGACTCCAAGTGTCCCAACACTGGGTCTTTCTCGATGTGTTTGTACTAGGCTTGTGATAAACCAGGGTGTTTTTGAGAAAGGGTGTGTGAAAGACAGAATTGAGAAGGAAGAGAGAGTTTGTTTTGGGAAAGTCCCATTAGAATGGACATACGCAGATGTCCCCATCTGTCAGGAGCAGTGCTCTTGCATATCCAGCAAGCACAAGAAGATAGAAACCCAGATTTTCTTGTGTGGATCCTTGTCTTTTGGGGGACACATACTCTTGAAAAATAAGTCACGAGCACTCAACCCTCCCCAATAAAACATTTACAAAACTAAGGCCACTCAACAACGATGGTAGTTCAGAGGGAGCATTTAAGAGCATAGGTCCTAGTTCAAGTTCTAGCTACACTTCTGCTAGCAGTGCAACATTAGGCAAGAACTCAACTTCTTTATGCTGCAAGTTCTCCATCTATAAAATGGAAAGGATAATAGTCCCAGTATCTTAGATTTCTTGTGAAAATTAAATACAGCATTGATGATAGTTATACAGCATCCACATAGGCCACAGGCACAGGAAGCAATCTGCAAATGGTATCTTTTGGTTGCTGAAAACTTTTTTACCTCTGTGTATCAACAGATTTGATTTTTCCAGACCACTAAGTATTAAATTGGTTTTATTTTTTTTTCTATTTGATACAGATCACTGTGACTGTCTGATACTAATACAGTGAATTGCATTCATTTGGTTATTTTATTCACATAGTTTATTTATGTAGTTGTATGGTAAAATTTTGACCGAAGAGAGGTTAAGAAATAGCATAGCAAATCATGGTAAATTGACCAGTTTAGGGAGGGTTAGCCAGGAAAGCAAATTCATTTGGTCAACAAATATTTATTGAGCACTCTTCCACATGCCAGGCAAAGACAAATAAGACATAATCCCAGCCTAGAAAAGTTTGAGGTCTAATAAGAGGAAAGGCAAGAGCATTCATATACAAGTAATTCAAGTGCCTCCAAAAAAGATATAAAAGTCCTGTGAGGACCTTAAGCCATATTTATTTATTTAGATACAAAAAGTTTTCAGGAAAGAGTGCCAAATTGGGCTATGACAGAGATCTGAAAGCCTGACCAAAAGGAGAGAGCTTCGCAAGAGGCAGAAACAGTAGGAACAAAGGTGTGGTCAGTTTTTGCAGGTGGAATAAGGCTGGGAAGATGAAGGGAAGGCAGTGAGCTGGTAAGGTAGGGAAAGAATGGGGAGATTTGAACACAAAGCTTCAAAAGCTTGGACTACATTTGAAAAGACAGCAGTAGATGGTATTTTATGAAGATTAACTTTCATCAGTGTAAAGCAAGGAGAAACCAAGGGCAAAGGGGATTACATAAAGAAGATTTTGCAGTTTTACAGCTAAGATGTGATGAAATGTAATGTGCTTGGAGCAGTGGAAAATGAGACAGAAGTGGAAACCATTTGAAAATAGTATCAATAGACCTTGATACCACTTGTATAAGAGACACTGGTGGCTTTTCCACTGGATCAATGGGAGAACAGTGGTACTGTTAATACGGTGGGGAGATCGGGAGTGGAAGCTCTTCTGAGGTGGAAGGCTCTGAGTTCAGATCGGCCCTGCGTCTGATCCACTTGCTGACACTACTGTATACTCTGTCACTCAAGCCTGGATGCCATCACAGATGTCTTCCACTTTCTACTATTCCTTAAGTTACTGTACTGGTTAGCTATTGCTGCATAACGAATTACCCCAAAATTTAAGCAGCATTAAAAAACACAACCATTTATTATCTCACATAATTTCTGAGGGTCAGACATGCAGTTATGACTTAGCAGCATGATTCTGTCTCAGGGTCTTTCATGATGCAGCAGTCAAGCTGTCAGCCAAGGATGCAGGCATCTCAAGATTCAACTGGAACTGGGAAATCCACTCCCCAGCTCACTCATTTTGTTGGCAGGCCTCAGTTCCTCACCAGCTGTTGGCTGGAGGCTTCAGTCCCCTGCCATGGGAGCCTCTCCATACAGCAGCTCACACATGGCTTCTTCCAACAGCAAGTGATTCAAGAGAAAGGGCCCACGATGCAGGGTATAGTCTTTCATAACCTAATCGCGAGAGTGACCTATCACCACTTCTACCGTATGCCATTGGTCACAGTGTCCCCCCTCTGGCACGGGGTGAGAGGAAGCTACACAAGAGCATGAATGTCAGGGCAAGCATCACCAAGAGCCATCTCCAAGACTGCTACAACAGCTACAAAGCCTGGCCAATCAGCCTCCATGTTTCTCAAAGTTTGTCCCTGTTCTCCATCTCCCTCCTATTGCTCCAGGGCAATGTATTTATCTCCTACTTAGTCTGTAGTCGAACAGATCATACTATCTTCAGCTTTTCTGCCCACAGCCTCATCCTTTTTAACACTCATTGCAAGAGTGATGTCTCAAAACAAGATCTGCCTATCCCCCCGTACACATACCTCCTGCACCCGCTGCTTGAAACCCATTGCTCAGATGACGTAGATCAAGTTCCTTAGCATAGGTATGAGTCTCCACCCCAGTCTCTGCTAATTCTCCAGCCTCATCCTCTGACAGCCTCTGCCTTGGACTTCAGTAAGTCAGGACTCTTTGTGTGTCCTGCACTGTTTGTACCACTTCACCCATCCATGCCTTCCCACTGCCGGCCACACTCTTCCTCATCTCTCCCCACCTTCACAGGACAGCACTGTGATAGACAGCACGGCCTCTAGACTTTCACCATATGGTTCAAACCCCAGCTCTACGACTCAATGTCTGACTTAGCCCATTATATAAATTCTATGCTGGGCATTGGTCACATTCATTATGTGCATATATTAACTTTTATATCCCCACATTGACCTCAAGGTAGATAATCATTACTATCACCATTGTACAAATGAAGAGACTAAGGCTTATAGAGGAGGAGCTAAGATATATACAATTATAAGTATTCCTTGTTCAGACACTATCTCCTCCACCAAAACTCATCCTTCTAAAAACAGCTTCCCTCCTTCATGCTTGCCATCACACACTGTGGAAAACTCTGACTTGGTAGTAACCATATTGTGAACAGACGTATTTTCGTGTCTGCCCTTTTAAACACTCAGCTTTTTGAGGGCAGGGGCCATGTCTCAGTGATCCATGCCAATTCACCACCCAATGGAGTCTTAGTCAGTGTGTGCTGGGAGAGCTTACCTAAGTTAGCAGTGCCTGCCAGATATCCAGGTGAAGCCCAAGGCAGTTGTCCAATAAAGAAGAAGATGGAAGCTGAAGATAGGACCTTACACAGAAAGAGAAAGAAAAGATAGTGAAGAGAACAGCTTTTTTTTTTTAAAGGGGATTTAGCATTTTTCTTAACAAAACTAAAACAATGACTCTAAACCACAAATCTAAAAAACTTACTTGAAACAGCTCTGCAGAGCCCCATCTAGTAGATGGAATCAAATCAAGAAGCAGCCATAAGTGTGATTCATGCCCTGCTCTGTTCTCGTTCCCTGAACATGCCTATTTCCATCTTCTCAGGAGCCACGAATCTGTCCCATTGTTGCATGCAGGCAGGCTGGTCTGTAGAATCAGGAAAATAGTCACATTTAATCACAAAGTAAGCTAATGGAAGAAAAGTTTTTAATTTAAAAAAATCTTTAAATAAGCTAACAGAGGAATTTTATGAAAATAATAACATTTCATTATGATATTTTTGAAGGGTTGCCTTTATGAGAAAAAAAATATCAAAAAAGCCTTAAGACTATCGTGGAGTTTACAGAAATTTCTTCGGGTTTTTTGCAAAGGGTGGCTTGTGACCAAAAAGTTCTATTCAAACCATAATCAAGAATAATAGGGGAATTATGGTAATTTATCTTCTGTGATCTAATCTCTGACCAGGCTTGCATCTCTGACACACCTTGTAGTTTGTTGTGTGTTGAATCTGTGTGAAAAAAAAAAAGAAATTAATCCCCCAAATTAGTCCTGCCAGGTGTTTAAAAAAAATAGTTTCCATATGACAGCAGCTCCTGTCAATATCCTGCTAAAGAATGAGACTGATTTTTTTTTAAGTTTATACAGTCCTGACTTTGTCTAGGGACTCCCTCAGTTTTCCTGTCTCCAGTAATATCATTTGAAACATTTTCTTTCTCCAAATGGCTTGTGCATTCTGTATAACTCTACTTGTGAGGCATCTTGGCGTGTTACTGTGGAAATATTAAATCATTCCACATGTGCCTGTGTTTGCCTCTCCAGGTATATTTTAGAATTTACTTGAGAACTGTGACTGTGTCTTCTTGTCCTCCTCCTCCTCCTTCTTTCTTCCTCACCTACTCTTTCCTGGGAAAACCTCAGTAGTGTTCACTGAGCAAGTACTCAATCATCCTTGACTGGTTGATTTCCTCATGGAAAAAACAGAATCTACCATTTATTGACTAGTATGTGCCCTATATGAATGAGGTGCTTTACCTGTGTTTATTCTTTAGTCTTTACAACAGCCCTGGGAGAATTATCCCTACTTTCCAGCTCTGGAAACTGAGGCATAGCAAGAGAAGGCAACTTGCCCAAAGTCACAGCTAGTGAGTGAGTGGCATAGCTGGGAGTCAGACCTGGATTTTCTGATCCTAGAGCCTGTGACATCCTATAATCCCTCTCATTTTCCATCCTTTTAACTAGCAGCTTCTCAGGAATCATTGCTCTGCAGATTTTTTTTTTAAGTTTATTTATTTATTTTGAGAAAGAGAGAGGCAGAGAGAGATGAAGAGAGAGAGAATCTCAAACAGGCTCTGTACTGTCAGCCCAGAGCCCAATGTAGGGCTCAATCTCACAAACTGTAAGATCACGACCTGAGCCAAAACCAAGAGTGAGATGTTTAACCTACTAAGCCACCCAGGTGCCCCGCTTTGCAGATTTTAAAAGGAAAACATGTACTTTGGGCTAGTAAATCTGACATCTCTGATCAGAGACACTGGATAGGATGTTTTTTGTAAAGTCTTCATTTCTAGACTGATCACATGGGTCCGCAAATTGACTCAAGTGAAGAGAGCAACATCACCACATCAGGCCAGGGGGTAGTGCTGATTCTCACCCACGAACACATGATCACTGGCACCAGCTGCTCCAGTCTCCTGTATCAATATTTCAAGTTAGTTGAAAATTCTCTGGATATAGAATCATGTGTTAGGATTAAAATATAAAAGTTTGTCTAAGGAGAGTTTGAAAATTCACTGTGCTTTCTACAATATGTCCCTAATACCCATCTCTATGATACCCAAAGTTCAGCTGCTAAACCCATGTGACATTTTAATCCAGCCCAACATCAAAACATAACAACTTTGCTAAAGAAGAGGTGAGTTTAGGATTATATCCCCTTTTTAAGATCTATGTTAAGAAATGTTTATATCACCAATCTCCAGCATGGGCCAGATTGTGTTTTTGCTGTGGGCATAGAATAGAATGACCTCCTTATTTTTCTCTCTAACCTACTTAGATCCCTATACAGCCTGAGTAAGCATTGCCCTTGCACTGGTTTGAATTCAGTGGTATTTTGTAACATGGGACTAGTGATCCTTTGGTAAGGGCTTGCTGTGTTTTGCTTCACCATTTAGACCCTGCTTCTTTTCAAAGAACACATTTAAATTCATTCTATTTCTCCACACTCATCTTTAAGTATTTATCACATGATGTGGCAGTACAAAACAAATCAGACATAAATACTTGCCCCCAAAGAGAGTATATTCTGGGGTAATAGGCCCCCATGGCTGTTGCAGGCAAGGAGTGCAGGAAGAGTAGAGATCTTACAAGGGGCCTTGGGAATGGCTCTTCCTTGCAGAAAACCCAGGATACAGAAGCAGTGGGGGTGGGGGGGAGTGTGCAGGGCTCACAGGTTTGAGGGGCGGCTGTCACTGATCACATGACACATCTTGGGCAGGCACCCAGCGGTGGGTGGTTGTTCAAGGAGCATGTGTCCTTCCCCCATCTGGCATGCAGGTGACATGGGCACACTGTGTCCCCCCTGTGGGTTTGGTTGGGGTACTTCATCTGTAAATATTGGTACACTGGAGTTCCAAAAAGTTAATCCCTTCTCACAGCAGACTAAGGTCTTTGTGCCAATGTGGTAGATGTTGGGATCTCAGCAGTGAAGACAGTCTCTGTTGCCCCAGACAGTTCTTTCTAGCAGATAAGCCACTAAATGAGCACATAAATAAAATGAAATAAAGATTGTAAAAGGAGACTGTATTTTGGAAAAGATAATACACAGGAAAAAATAGAGAAGAGTAAAAACTAATCTGTACAATGTATCCAAAAGGAAATGTGTCTGGGAAGGTCTTATGTCAGAGGAAAGACTTGAAGACATAGGCAAAGAATGAAGAGACTGTTCCAGAAGGAAAACAATCTGAGCAAAGAGGAATGGGCTGGTAAGCATGGAAACTTGTTCACTGTGTTTTTGCCTGGAGCTGACATGTATTAACTAATAGATCTGGGGCTGCCACTAAAACACCACATTAAAAGGTGTGTTTAGTTAACACATTGTCTCCAGCTTCAGTAATAATCTATAATTACATCATTACATATAATTGTATAGATACATATCGTATATAATCATATAATTAATAATAGGTTAACATTATGTTGTAGTTCATAATTATAGTTATACTACATAATTAATATATTAGTAATATAATTAATAATATTAATAGTGTATTAATATTAATGTGTAATTATATGATATGATATATAACAATACAATTATATGGTATAGTTACATATATAATAATATATAATTAGCACCTTTAGGCCTCTTCATATGTATCACTAAGTACTTTACATTTAATACTCAGCAACCTCAAGGAGGTATTTTGATCTCCATTTTGTTGATAAGGAAACAGTTTAGGAACTTGACCAAAGTCACATAGTAGGTGGTGGTGGTGTACATGAACCCAAAGTTGGAAAGCAAAACCCACATTCTTAACGCTTTGCCCAACTATCCAGATACTGTACATACTATAGAACCTTGGCTACTGTGTACTCAGGTACAATACAACATTAGGATATTAGAACAGGAAAAAAGAATCCCTTTATGCAATTTGCCTTCTCTAGGGGAAGAGTAGTTATGATATATAGATCTGAAACTATTGAAGCAAGATCATATAGTGGTCGCCTTTTCTTCAAATCCTAGAAGTACATAAAAAAGCATGGAGGTGTGGTTATTTGGGTGAGACTTCTTAAAATTGGGAATTTTGAGGGATCTCCTATGCTAGGCCAAAGTATTGTGCCAATTAGGTTGTTTATAGGGCTTTGCGGCTATATCGTGTCCACACATCCTTTCCCAAGATGGCTTAAAAATGCCAAGTCCCCAAGTGAGAAAGACTTGGGTCATTTGGGGAATTGTACCCATTGAGTTATTGACAGGATTTCTAGAGTGTGTGTTTGAATACCTTTTACTCGGTCTTTTTTGAGGTCATGGGAGGCAGATGATCAAGAATGATTAAAAGAATGGATCTAGTTACACACACAAACCTGGGTTTGAGAAATGACCCCGCCACAGTGGCCATATATCTAGGTTGTTGACTTAAATGGTCAGCCATTGCGCTTACAGTGTGGCCCGGGGCCAATAGGGTCTCCATCACCAGGGAACTCAGTAGAACATAGAATCTCAGGCCCCATGCTAAAGGCTGAATGGGAAGCTCTAGGGGCACGGATCAGGAATCTGTGTTTTAACAAGCTTTCCAGGTCTGTGGAGCCCTGTGCAGGGCCTTCCCTTCCTCATCGATAAAAGGAAGATAACACAGTAATACTATCCTCTTCACAGTATCATTGTGAAGATTAAGTAAGATGATGTAGGTAAAGTGCTTAACACAGTGTCTAAAGTAAGAGTATTTGAGGGGTGCCTGACTGGCTCAGTTGTGGGCACGTGTGACTCTTGATCTCGAGGTTGTGAGTTCAAGCCCCACGTTGGACGCAGAGATTACTTAAAAATAAAATCTTTTTTAAAAATAAAATAAAGTAGGAGTATTTGTAAATCAGGGCGCCCGGGTAGTTCAGTCACTTACGCATCTAACTTTGGCTCAGGTCATGATCTCATGGTTCATGAGTTTGAGCCCTGCATGTGACTGTCTGCTGCCAGCGCAGAGCCCACTTCAGATCCTCTGTCCCCTTTTCTGTCTGCCCCTTCCCTGCTTGCTCTCTCTCTCTCTCAAAATTAAAACTGAACTTTAAAAAAAGAGTATTTGATAATTATTATCTTTAATAACTTTTTTTTTCTTATTTTCGGTTTAGAAAGTTGAGAAACCAGGACCCTGAGGAGAAAACTCTGTCTGCCTTAGTCTTTAGCAGAAATTGATTCTTACAGTTA
Source organism: Cryptoprocta ferox (assembly GCA_028646485.1). NCBI lineage: Eukaryota > Metazoa > Chordata > Mammalia > Carnivora > Eupleridae > Cryptoprocta > Cryptoprocta ferox. Next base: position 31,834,216 of record CM053574.1, on the reverse strand, counting down.
GTTGTCTGTCTGCCTTATGTTGCTAGGAAAACCTGCATTGTATAAACGGGTTTCTGTTGTGGTCTTTCTTCCGGTCATGTTTGAAAACAAAGGAGGTCTGTGGCTGAGTGTTTTACGGCCAGTCCAGAGGCTCCGTGGAACAGCTCTGATGGATATGTGTGTCAGATTGCAAAACACTCCTGATCGGAGCACTTAATCTGGAAGGTTTAGAAAACCACCTCCAGGTGTCACATTTGGGAACACAAACACTGATGAAGTGACGTGCTTCTTCCCAGGGACACATGGCACCATCACAGGGGGCTGTGACATGCCCCTATATATCAGGGACTGAAAAAAGTCTTGGTAAGTCCTGGCTTGACCCGCTGTGGCCTGTTCCAAACCATCTGAATCCATTCTAACTTCTCAGCAACTTTTGTTTATTATTCATTTATAGGAGTTTAGGCATCTCTCTTGCTAACAGCTTCCTTGCTTCTCATTTGCTCTTTACCTCCCAGAAAGGTCAGCAAGCTTTTTTGTAAAAGGCCAGAGGGTAAATATTTCAGGCTTTGTGGGCCATAGGGTCTCTGTCGCAACTACTCAAGTCCACCATTGTAACTCAAAGGCAGCCATAAACAAGGCATAACCAATTGAAAGTGGCTGTATTCCAATAAAACTTTATCTACAACAAAAGGTGTTGGGCTAGATTTGTTCCACAAGCTCTGGTTTGCTGACCTCTGACCCAGAATCTCAAAACATCTCATAGAAAGGACCCAGATACCAGGCAGAAGAGTAATTCTGTGTCCACAGGTTAAGTTACGGCTTAGGAGTTCCTGACCTTGACTGAGCCATGCCTTGGGTAATGAAAGATAAACAACACAAATGTTCCTCCAGACCAGCTGAACCAAAGCCCACTCTGAAACTGTTTTGCTCCCACCTGGTGGGAACACACCTTCTCTCATTTTTTTTTTAATTTTTTGAATGGTCATTTATTTTTGAGAGAGAGAGATAGAGCACAGGCAAGGGAGGGACAGAGAGAGAGGGAGACACAGGCTCCAGACTCTGAGCTGTCAGCACAGAGCCCGACACAGGGCTCTAACTCACAGACCGTGAGATCATGACCTGAGCCGAAGTCGGAAGCTTAACCGGCTGAGCCACCCAGGCGCCCCTAAAAACTTTTATTGAAGGTGTTGTCTCACAGTTTGGGACCAACCAAGTCATATTCCAAATCTGGAACAAGAAAGTCTTCCTGTAAGTGATGAGACAGAAATGCTCCAATACCAATGAAGTAGGAGGCCAGGGCTTAGCCTTAAATCATAAGAGTAGAGAGTGAATCCCAGCATTTTCCTTTTCTAGAATAGTTCAGGGTATGTAATTCCTGGTGTATAGAGATAGTTAAACTGGCCGCTCTGCAAAGAGGTAACCCAGAGAGTATGAATGTAATAAATTACTCTTTATCCTTGCCCTAAAGTAGGAATGCTAAAGTAATAATATGAATCCCTTATGAATCTATAGCAGAAGAACCCAGTTGACAAACATTTGTGACCTGGGCTGTTCTTTCAATTTGAAGGGTTTTTGCAGTGCCAGGTGTGGTTTGAGACTCAGCCTTGTATGACTTACTCATTCCAAAGTTGCAATTTGCTTCATGCCAAGGGAGCCATTTGTAACAAATGTCATTGGTTGCTTGTCCAACAGCCATTCCAACTCCTGCTTTTTTTTTCCCTTGAAGAAGCGGTGCTCATTTTGTTGGGGTTCCCCGTGTCACAAAGATAAATCTTAGTTGGTTTCATTCAGTGATGATTATCCCATTAACCATAGCAGTGGGTTTATGGAGACGCATGTGATCAAGTGCCACCAAGTGAAAAATAAAGAAAAATCTGTAGGGAGGCTTCAGGAAAAGGTATCTTCTCCCTTAAAAAGAGGCATAGAACAACAGGTGTCCTTCTGTGGGCATTGTGGATGTAAAGCGTGGAACTATGGGTCCATCCTCAACACTGGGAGATGCTAAGCTACGGATAACAAAGCAGAATAAACTCTCGCCCTGCCTTGACTTTCCATTAATGACACTGTAAGTGTTCCTTATTATGGAAACTAACTTGAATTTTCTGTCTCTTGCAACCAAAACAATGGTTTTGATGACACCGATTCCTGTTTGGTCTTCACCAGGCCAGTTCAGGTCTCTCTGCTCCCACCAGCTCTCAAGCTCTCTACTTTCACTATCCCCACCTCATCTTACCACTCAATAGCGACTTAGGAATTGTGCTTTTGTTTTATTTTGTTTTCATAACTAATAGTCCTTGAGGTTGTGATCTTACCTGTTAGGATTTCACCAGGGAGCCACTGGTCGATAAAGTAGTTATAAAACCAACTACTCGAAGACTGAAGTGATTCCCATCTGTGGCTTTGTTATTGGAAGTGTTGGTAGTAATAACGCTGTGTTTATTTTTCATTTATTCGATGCGGTTGTCCTTCCCTAACAAAGATTGTAGGCTAGTGGATACAATCACGTAAGGAATTATATACTATGTAATGATGGACCAGAGAAGGAACTGGGGTCTGTGGAAGTCCAGAGGGAGGGTCTGTCATTGGCTTACCCAACAGGTACTGCCTTCACATTTCTTCCAGGCTTGCAGAGCCTCCTCCCCTATAAATGCCACTCACTCACTCTCCAGCCTTCATTGCGGCTAGGACATGTACATAGGAGCCCCTTCTGGCCAGAGAGACATAAAGGAAAGCCTCCAAAGGATTTCTAAGAAAAGATTTTCCTCAAAGAGTAAGATCATCACAGAGAAGTGTTTTATTCCCTTTCTGCTCTTGGTTGTTTCATGGTAGGGCATGATTCAGAGCTACAACAGCTATCTTGTGACCATGAGGTAAAACCAAGAGAATTACATAAAATGAATCTAAGTGTTGACATTATCATATCATAGAATCAATTCTATATCTGTATATCTCCAGATTTTTTATGTGATGTTACAACTGTATTTTAGTATCTGTTATGTATAGCCAGCAGCATGCTAAATGGTAGCAAGTATATCTAACCTGGACTGGAGAATCTAAGAAGGATTCCTAGAGGAAGTGACTCATAAACTAACGCATGAAAGATATGTACACATTATGTAATAGGTGGAAAGGTTATAAAGAAAGTTCCAAAGAGTTGGAGGAGAGAATATGACAAGTTTTAAAATGCAAAAGCAGTGGCTATGGCTGAAGCACAAAATATTATTTACTGAGTGGCAAGAGATAAAGATAAATAAGTAAAGGAGGGAGGACAAATCATACGTAACCTTAGAAGTCATGTTAATAAATTTTGCCTTTATTCCTAGGCATATTATAAACCCTATGGAAATCTTTCTCATTTTCAAGGTCAAAATTAATAACTTCTTTTACACACTGATCACGTTGCTGATAATTTACGGGTTATAGTTCATTATTCAAGTATTTGTTTCCTCCAATTTAATTCAATAATGATCATCCCATTATCCAGACCAGTGATTGGCTTATGGATGAGCATGTAACCCAGTTTTGCCTAATGGAAAATAAAGAAAAATCTGCTAAAAAGCATCTGGAAAAGCTATCTTCTCCCTTCAAAAGAAGCATCAAGGAAAATGTGTCTCCTGGAGGGCAGAAAATATGTCTTATCTCATTTATATTAACCCCTGCCAACAAAAGCTAAACAAGGTTTGTTGATTCAAATTGCCTATCTCATTAGAATTTATAGAACCTGGAAATACTTTTTTTAATTTTTTAAATATTTATTCATTTTTGAGAAGAGAGAGAGCCAGAGCATGAGCAGGGAAGGGGCAGAGAGAGGGAGACACAGAATTCGAACCAGGCTCCAGGCTCCAAGCTATCAGCCCAGATCCCGATGTGGGGCTCAAACTCACAAACCATGAGATCATGACCTGAGTCAAAGTCAAGTGTTCAACCCACTGAGCCACCCAGGCACCCCAGAACCTGGACCTATTTTAAAGTAGTTTGTCTTCCTTGATCCCTTCAATATCCCCACAAAACCTAGAGAGAATCCAAGCTTCTCACAGCTGACTAGGGCAAAACCATGGGCCTGGAACCACGTTGTATCTTTCTTTATCCAAAAATACTTGCCCACTATATCATATGGTTTTACCCCATAGCATGTGCTTCCATTACCACAAGCCTATACATTTATTCACTTGCAGTGAGGTCCCAGTTTGATGAAATAAAAAAAAAAAAACATTTTTTTCCATATAGTCATTGCCAGAAGCTTTGTAGTGCTGGAAACATCCAGTCACACTTTCTCTTCTCGAGAAGAACTCAGAGTAGCCCTTTGGAGTTAGCAGACACAGGGCAACAAAGCCTCTGTGCTGTGGTTTGAGGAAGACTAGTATTCCCCCATGTCTTCTGGCCTGCAAAGCTCACAGAATACTTCAGGCTTGAGGACACATTTGTGTAGAAACTGTATTAGGTAGCATACCTAATTACCTACCATAACAGATGAACCTGAATGTCTCTGTGGCTGAACTCAACGTTTTATTTCTCTCTTACATAGAAATTCATTTTTAGGGGGACCACATTAGAGACCCAGGCTCGTGTGTCCCTCTTGTAGGTCTCTCTTGTGGGTCCATCCTCCCCAGACTCTTCTGAGTCCAGTAGACAAAGAGAAGGAGCAAGAGAGAGGAGCTTTCCATGGACCTTACTTCTGCCCACATTATACTGGGCAGGACTCAATCATGGGGCTGCACTTATCTGCGGGTAACGATGGAAAATGTAGTCCATCTGGATTACCAGAAAGATAACCAAATTATTTTGAAAGACAAATTGTCATCTCTGACTTAGGGACCAAGGGGAATCTTGAGAAGAAAGTGGTGATAGCTCTCTACCTTCTGAACCTTCTGAGGCTCAACCTTATGTGGTACTTCTGATGAACTAGGATAGAGTGGAGGATGACGGGTACCTAGAAGGGAATTCACCATAAGAGATAAGATAGACTTGCCTGTTGATTCACCTTAAAGCCAAAGTCATGTTTTTCACGAATGAAGATTAGGTCTAAATATGATATATGGGTGAAATTAGAAATCCCTCCTTATCCAAATGGGTGAATGTTTATATATTAAAAGAGCTGTGTACTAAAGAATTGCATATATTTTTGGAAGCCTATGTCCCAATATACTACCATTTGATATAAAATGATAACCCATTATAAAATAACCTATTCTTTCATTCATTTATTAAGTACCTACTGTATGCTCAGCACATTTTGGGTGGTGGGATGCAGCCATCCCTGCCCTCATGCCCTCCATAACAAATAAATATGATTTCAAGTAATCATAAGCACAATGAAGAAAATGGAGTTTGGTTGCAAGGTTAAGGGATAAAAAGTGACTGGGAGAGAAGGGTCTAGCATTCTTCTAGATTGGATAGAGCAGGATATGGCAAACGTCACCATGGGAGAGAAAGGCTTCATTCCTCCATTTCTAAGACCCAACAAGATTGCTGCTGTGCCAGAAAGTACTGATAACCAAACACTTTTCTGCACTGGTCCAAGACTACTCCATGTCTCTGGACCTCTTGCTTTCAAGAGCCACACTATGCAACCACGGTGACAAAAACAGCAGCACAATATGAGCTTCCTGTGCAGACTCATGAAATTTTCCAAGGTTTTCTCAGAGAGTAATCAAGAATGACCCCTTTTGCCAGTGACTACACCTGGGATTATCAGACTTACTCAGGAGGTACAACTCCTTAAAAATACACTAAAGATGGGGGCACCTGGGTGGCTCATTCAGTTAAGCGTCTGACTCTAAATTTCAGCTCAGGTCATGATCTCACAGTTCATGGGTTCAAGCCCTACATTGGGCTCTGTGCTGACAACGTGGAGCCTGCTTGGGATTCTCTGTCCCTCCCTTTCTCTGCCCCTCCCCCCACTCACACACACACTCTCTCAATATGAATAAACATCTAAAAAAAAGAATTAAGTTGATGAAACTCAGACCTCAGAATTACACAGTTTGAGTAGGAAGAGGAAGTGGCCTCACAGGTGAAGGAAGGCATATCAGTTCCACCTTCATTCCACAATCATTTCTTAAACACTTTCTATGTTTCAGATACTGTGTTAAGACCTGGAGATAAAGTGGGGCCTGGGTGGCTCAGGTAGTTAAGCGTCCAACTTCGGCTCAGGTCATGATCTCACAGTTGGTGGGTTCAAGCCCCTCGACAGGCTCTGTGCTGACAGCTCAGAGGCTGGAGCCTGCTTCAGATTCTGTATCTCCTTCTCACTCTCTGCCCTTCCCTCACTCCTGCTCTGTCTCTCTCAAAAATAAATAAATAAACATTTAAAGAGAGACAGACAGACAGACAGACAGACCTGGAGATAAAGTAAACAAGTGTGGCACAACCCTGACTTGGTAGGTGTTAGCCTACAGGAAAACAGAGCCCAACAGAAAAAAAACAAAGCTGTCCATGCACAAGTGCTTATGCTCTCCCAATTCTGTAAACTGGGGTGTGGTTAGAGGCTCTTGGGTTGCTCCACGTGTCTCTTCACGAAGACCTGAGTACATTCTTCCACCCTGAAGCCCTCCTCCCTGAAGGGGCACTGACTTCCTGTTCCTATTAATGATTCTGCAGGTGCTCCCCCAACGAGGGAGTTCAGCCTCGTTCCGCTTCATGACCAGGCAGCTGTGGGGATCCCACAGGGCAGTATTCTTACCTTATCCTGGGATCCAGCCCCAACATGTGTGTTCTCATTCTGACCCTCCCAGGTCACCTCGTGGCTGCCAGAAACCACGGGTCCCCATTGTGCGTCGGTCCCCCAGAGTCAACCTTGTCATGACACAGATGCTGTCGGGGGCCGTGTCTGAACTCCATGCCAAAACAACTAGCCTAGAAGGAACATTCGGTCAATCTGGTTTGTCAGAAAGCCAAAAAATAAGACATATGTTCGATTGAATTCATGGAAGAGTTGGTTTGTTTTATTTTTAGCTGGATTTAGTCTTGTTGGCTCGCGTATCTAGGCAAAGTTCTCGTCTCCTAGGGTTACAAGAGCTCACATAGTCAACAGCCACCACAACAAAAATATGTCCATTCTCCCCAGCCCCAAGATCTTCATCTTATCTCCATAACCACCATAGAAAGCAGTTGAGGGCAAAAACTATGTCATCTTCTCCATCACACAGAGCAGGTCTGTATTAATATGCATGTCAGTCAGGGCTCTTCCAGGAAAGAAATGGGCTTACCCAAATAGAATCACTTGAGGAGAATGTACCACAGGGATAGTTTGCAAAGGTGGAGGTAGTTATAGAGAAATGCCAGGGAAAGGGCAGCAACTCAGGGTAGTTACAGAACTCTGGCTAGGCTGGAAGGGACATGAGGGGGAGGTGAAATGGAGAAACCCACAGTCAGCCATCTTTATGCAAGGAACACATCCACTATGTGTCTCACCATCATAGCAGAGACAGAAAAATCTAGAAGAATGGAAAGTAGAGCTGGAAGGACAGACAGAAGTTATCCAGCCTAGTAATGTGTCAAATCTAATTTCCAGGAGAGTTTGATTCCACATCCTCCCTGGATCAGAGTCTTACCTTTCAAGTTAGGCAAGTACGTAGACTCACAGACTCTTGAGCTTAGCAGAACTTTTAAAGCACCAATCCCCCTGGGATGCAGAAAATGTCTCTCAAGTATCCTCAGTGAGTTGCAGTCCATCCTCCTCTTGAATGCCTCTATTGATAGGAAGATCACCCCACATCAAAGTGTTTGAGGGCACATCTAATGAGCAGCCTCCACAACCCAGCTCCTTTTTTCTAGTTTTGTCCTCCGAGGTCATCACAAGTCTAAACTCAAGCTCCCTTTCCCAAGGAAGGATGTCTGAGCTTTAAAACTCCACATCTTGGTGTGTGGTGAGAAGCTGTAAAGCTTGATCCGATCTCCCAGACAAAGGCAGAAAGGAACCCATCTTGCCAAGAAAGCACGGAAACCACTTCTCTCCTTGCACCCCAACGCAAACACCTCTAAAATTCAGAGCATCCTAAAAATGAAGATGTGCCTATGAACTCCCTGAGAACCAGGGCTGGGACCCTGCAGACAGACTGAATTGTGTTTCAAAGCGACACGCTCGCCTCGGCAAGGCAGAAGAATCCAATAGCGATGGCCAATGGCAGCCAGCGTCGTTAAGGAAAACCTAGCAGCTACAAATACCCGCCACCAGCTCTGGGGACCACACTGCTGCCAGTCCGTTATATTTCATCTTTTCAAAAATCCCAGTCTGCAGAAAGCACTCCGCATGGGAAGGACTGGGGCATTTGCAGGAATTAGTGTAAAATGCAGACAGTAGTTTATTTGTTAGGCTGCTAACACGTGAGAAATGGAGGAGAGATTTGTTTTCTATAGCAGGAGGCAGATCCAGCCAGCTGGCAGTGTGCCTGAAACAAATAACCAAGAAACAACTAGATCTGTGTGAAACTTGGTGAGGAAGTTTTGAGTCGGTAGGGCAGGGAAGGGGCCGCCAGTGGAAGATAAAACGGGCTGGCAGAGAGGACAAAGAAGACTGTCGCCTTCTCTTACTGGTAGATTCGCTGCATAGACAGACATATGGATTCCTTCCCTCGTTCCCATCTCTTGCCTGTTTTCAACTGTCACCACGTCACCGTACCATGGAGAGCCCTGGACTTTGTCCTGTTTCTTTTTCGCCAGTTTTAAGAGTTGAAATCAAATTTGCTTGGTTCTATTTCTTCTATTCAGCAGCTGCAAGCTTTGAAATATCAGGTTAGGATGATAAAGAAACCATTTCGGTTGTCACACTGCTGTTTGCTGTGTAATCTCAGATGCCACAACAACACCGAGAGACACATTTTTTAGCCCATCTTTTAGCCATATAAATATTTTAAAATTTACTTTCTATAAAATTTACTTTTTTTCTGTACAGCTAGTTCTAGGAGTTTTTGTAAATGCACCCAGTTGTATAATCTCCACAGTGAAGCTACAAAGCACTTCTGTTGCCCCAAAACTTCCCCTTGTGCTAAACCTTTGTGGTTCAAATCTCCCCCAGCCCAGCCCTAACCCCTAGAAACTACCACTTCTCTGTCCCTATAGTCCTGTCTTTTCTAAAATGTCATATAAGTAAAATCATATAGCATATAGCCTTTTCAGTCTGTACCAGCCACATTTTACAAATAAGTCAAAGGAAGGTCAGAGAAGTTTAGTAACTTACCAGGGCCACACAGCTAGAAAAGCAGATCAGAAATTTAAGTGCAAGCCCACTGATTCAAAATCTTATCCTTTCTCCCCAGTGCTGAGCTGGAATTCTACCCGGCTTTTGTTTCCTCAGCTCCTTCATCATGATTGGGAGTGGGGGCAAGGGGGTACAATGAAATCACCAATGTGAAAGAACTTTGGAAAATGTAAAGGACTTTGTGCAAGACAGCATTGTTTGTTGTTTGTAACAGTCTTTTTCCCATGCCAAGCATTTGCAGGAGGGGCTTGAGCTTTCCAAATCTCCTGGCTGAACATGGTGGCATCCCTTTGAACCTGGCCCTGGCCATATCAGTCTGTTTAAAGAAAGAAACACACACACACACACACACACACACACACTCCTTCTGCTAATGTAAGAAGCACCTCAGGAGGTTAAAGAACCTGTCTTGACGAGGAAAAAAAAATCACTGTTTTCTACAAACACAGATTTAGTTAATGGGATTTGGGTTGTGCAGGGGTGTGTTTTGGTCATCGGAAGGCATTTTTCTATTCTCAGGACATGAAAGTAAGTGCTATGAAATAAAATTTGACTTGACTCTTATGTCACAAGAAGTAAACATCATCTGCTGGCCTGATGGCTTGGATGCTTCTCTCTAAACTGCTCCTGCCAAAGGCTTTGAAAATGTTTGCTTTCAGGCTGGATTCAGCCATCAGAATATTTAGAGAAGCACATGCCAAAGATCCACAAAGCAGATCCCTCTCTTGGTGAAGATAAACCTGCAAAGCTGTGGTTTTCATGAAGCCACAGAAATAGGAGTCTGGTTCCGTCCTCCACCCCTGCTCCCTATAAATGTCATCAAAAAGGTCTTCTTCCTTTGTTATTGCTACAGATGGTATAGTTTTAGAAACAGGCCCAACCAAGGCTAATGAGATACTATAAAGCCTTGGCTTGCGAGCATAATTTGCTCTGGAAGCATGCTTGTAATCCAAAGCACTTGTATCTCAAAGAGAATTTCAAGAATCATTGGCTCAGTTGTGATCATGTGATGTTTGGCGTCACGTACTATTCATATTGCAAGGCATCGCTCGTTTGTCACCTTAACATTTATTAGAAATGTGTTCTCGTTTTGCAGAACACTCACAAAACAAGTTACAGTCCAAGGTTTTGCTGTACCTAGAAGATCACTCAGCTCCAACTTTGCCCTGTGGAGAGATGACACAAGCCACAGGTGCAATTTTAAGTTCTGTAGTAGACATACCTTCAAAAGCAAAAAGAAATAATTGAAATTCATTTTAATAATATATTTTAAACCAGTATATACAAAATACAAAATCCACATACAATTATTCATGAGATTGGTTTTCTCATCCAAGAAAATGACAGTGATGTCTATTCACAGAGTAGGTTTGAGGATTAACTGACATAATCTAACTAAAGCACCTGACATGTGGTAAGTGATCAATAAATGTGAGTTGTTACTAGAAGCACCAGTATTATTGTTTTTACTGGTGTGATGACTGTCACCATTACTATTGAGAAGTCAAACCTCACTTGTCTGTCTTTGGATTTCTCATAGAAAATGGAAACAAGGATTAGATTCACCACCTCCAAGGTCAAGGGGAATTAGGAAAAAGGCAACCAAAAGAATGAATCATGCTTCACAGCCCTTAAAGCTTTAAAATATTCTTTACCTTGTGCAGTTTCATGGAGAGTCACACTTAACCTGTAATGCAGAAAATGTTTTATCCTCTTTAGGGATAAAGTGAGACTCAGAAAAGTTAGGAATGGTCCTTAAAGTTACCCAACCAGAGCAGGATAGCCAGGACTTAACTACAGGGCTTTTATCTCCAGAGTTTTTTCTCTAATAAAACTCTCCAAACGCTTGGGACCTCAGGTCTGCATCTGAATGCTTGTTCTGCTGCTCACTGTATTTGCTGGGCAAGTCGTCTCACCTTTCTGAGCTTGCTTTTCTCATCTATAACATGATAGTATCTTGTGCATGGGGATTTGGGAAGGTTAAATGCAGTGGGTTTGTTGACTGAGTAACAGAGCACTCCACAAGTTGTCAACATGCACTTTTTGTTGGTTTCCTAAATCAGAACTCCTACTGGACTTTCAAGTTGGATGTTGAGTTGGTTGGGTGTTGGTGCACACTTTGGATAGAAATTATCAGTGACCAGTAGTTTTAAAGCAACACTTGTTTAGATGAGAAAAAATCACTGAGGGTTGGGAGTGAGCGCTGGCATCCTGCCCCTTCTGCATGTCGATTGACTTCAATGAGCCCATCTGGCTTCACATGCTTTTTTCCTGCTGTGAAGCCTTCCTCATCCACAAGATCCCGTGAAGAGGCCTCATCTTGAAGCCATCACTGCCATCCGGCTCGCAGACACTGTGCTTAGCTCTTCAGTGAAGGCCTAATGGGAAAAAATTACCCCACATCAAGAGATGTGGCTCTGAGTCTTAGCAGGGACACACATGGCTGGTTCCCATGGGACAGTTGTGGATGCTTTAATAAAAGTAAAGGGCTGTTTTTAAATGTGTGGGTACGGTTAAGGAAAACCAGCAAGAGATGGTGTAGAGCCTTGTGCTTAGCTACCAAGGGGCTGCATCAGTCCAGGCTTGAAGAGGTGAGGTAGACAGAGCCAGAACTTCACCAGAACTGGAGAGGGAGCTCTAACCAAACTTGGCTGAGAGGAAGCATGGCCTTCAGTAGAAAGACGCAGCCAAAGTGTGGAGGAAGGAAGAAGGGAGGAAGAAGGAAGGAAGAAGGGAAATAAGCATGGGGACCTAACTCTCAGATCTCATGCCAGTGCTCTTGATGGGCCTGCATTCAACAGAAAGTCAGAGGGAAAGGGAGCCCATTCAGGGAGTCCATGAAGATCAGCCTCCCAGAGCACAGAGCTTGGTAAAGAAGCGAGTGGCACTGGAGGGTCAAATGGAAATTGTCCAGCACAAAATTATCATTTGGTTTGGATCTTGGAACCTTTCCTAAGTCACTAATTCTCCAGCCCCCAAATTTGGGAGGTGTTTTGGAAGAGAGCATGACCAACGTGTTACTCTTCAAGTTCTACCCTCGTGTACTCTAATATGCTCACCGACTTACACAGTCCTCTTCCTCACAAACATCTTTCTTTCTGAGTGGGTTTTTCCAACCTGCACATTATAGCAGCTCTATAAAAGTATGTTCAGTGTGCAACTTAAGAAACTACTGCAAGAGAACCAAGACTGACTAAGTCCTTTGATAGACCAGCCACTGTGCTAGGCAGTTAACACAGGTTAGCCCTCAGTCTGTGCCCTCAAGGATTCTATCATCTAATAGGAAAAGGGGAAAACATGTTTGCAGCTCACCACTTTAACTGCAAATATAAATATTACAAAGATACATTTTAATGGAAAATAGAGTTGGGCTTCAGGTTAGAAGCTTGGGAAATGGTTAGCACTCATCTGAAAGAAGTGATTTACACCAAGAAAAAGGATTTGATATGATGGAAATCTGATGGAGATGGGCATGGTATTTCATATAAAGTAAGAGGAGAGACTGTGTTTCACACAAACTGAAATATTGGCCAAAATGTCTTAGTCCCTGGACCTGATTTTATTAAGGCTGTGTCTGATTTATTTCAACCCCTTAAGGTAAGGAAGAGGTTAAATCAAAATAAAGAAGGCAGTTGAGGCACCTGGGTGGCTCAGTTGGTTAAGAGTTTGACTTTGGCTTAGGTCACGATCACGTGGTTTGTGAGTTTGAGCCCCACATCGGCTCTCTCCTGACAGCACAGAACCTGGAGCCGGTTTCAGATTCTGTGTCCCACGGAAGCACCCCTAAAGACCTATACAGCTCCATCCCTGACCACACAGATTATAAGTCTGAACCCAACATAGCCCCTCTGGGCTGAATAAATTTATATTCAGTGGTTGCAATGGGCTAGGGTAGAAGAGGAACAGGAAAAGAGAGGGAATTGGTCATCTGTCATAAGACCAAGAAAGGTAGATATGCTTTTTCACTTTTCAACCAGCTCTGGACACAGAACACATTTGGCTGCAATAACAAGGACACTCCATGTAGTAGAAGCTGGGATTTGGGGTAAATTCAAGTTTAAAATGGGAAATCTCTCTTCCTCATAAGTAATTCATTGACTGATTTCCTTACTAATTTTCATAAATTTTTCTGTAGATTGTACATCTAATACTCATGCAAGAATCTTGAAGTAACACATATACAAAAATAAATATATAATGACTGTCAACCATCTTTTGTCCCATCTTACAGAGATTTCTGCTGAATAACTTCTCAATAAATCCCTATGTGTGTTTAATTTGGGGTCCATTTTATTTTTCCTTTCACACATTTGGGATTATACTATGATTATTATTTTCTCTCCATCCCTAATTTAAAGACTACCTATAATCTAAAAGAATGGTTCTTTCTCGGGGACATGCCTTAAAATCAATTGCAGCTTTTATTTTTCTCAATAATTTTAAAATAAAGACAAGCCTTCCCATGAAATGAGGATTATATATTATATATGAGATATATGGACCTTGGCCATCCTTAGATTCTTATTTTATTATTTCTGGTTTATATCACCAGTTGTGAATTAGTAACTTCTAATGGCAAAAAGAAATAGGGGTGGATTCCCTATGATATGAATACAACCATCCTCATTTTTAACATAGCATCAATTTTTACTGCATTTTCCTACATCACAAAATAATTCCTTTTTTATCGTGGTGAAATACATGTACCATAAAATTTACCTTAACCATTTTTAAGTGTACAATTCAGTGGCATTAAGTACATTCATAGTGGTATATAATCATCACCACTATCTCTTTCCAAATCCTTTTCATCATGCCAAAGGGAAACTCTATACCCATCCCTCCCATACCCACAGTGCCTGAAGAGAAATATTTCCTAAACACCATTTCATATTCACTACAAAATATTTCTTATATGGATATGCTATTGTTTACTGAACCATTATTATAACTTTGGAGAATTATGTTTTTTCCACATTTATTTTCTAAGGCAGCAGCAAACACCTATAAGTGTGCATATTTCTGTTTGGTTCTCCTTTGTATCTTCTATTTCTCTGCTGTGATATTCTAGTTTTTTATTTGTGTCGAGGGTGTTTGCAATTGCTTATTGGAGCATTTGTACAATAGATGGTGTAAAGTCTGTATCACATGATTTTACACATGTGTTCACATACATAATTCATGTACATGATATGTGATTATATAATATATAGTTCATATATGTATTATTATATCCTTGAAATAAACTCCTGGAAGTGAGTTTACTGGACCAAATGTGCAGTATTTTAAAGCTTTAAAGTTCTTGACAAAATAGCTTTGCTAAATCTTTATCTTTAATATCGGGGCACCTGGGTGGCTCAGTCCATTAAACGCCCAACTTCGGCTCAGGTCATGATGGCATAGTTGGCGGGTTCAAGCCCCACATGGGGCTCGGTGCTGAGGGCACAGAACCTGCTGTGGGTTCTCTCTCTCTCCCTCTCTTTTTGCCCCTCCTCCACTCATGCTCTTTGTACTTTCTCTCTCTCGAAATAAATCAACTTTAAAAAAACTTTATTATTAAAAAAGACTTTCACCAAACTCTGCCTAGAACTGTTTATCACATTGAGTAGATAAATAAGAATTATATCTAATACTTCTGATTTCTCTTAAATAGCTTATTAATGAAGAATGTACTTCTTTTACATGTTTATTAGCTATTTTTTATTTTGTAAATTATCAAGATATTTGGCTATTTTTCTGCTTAAATTTTACTATTCATCCTATTCATTAATCTAGTTTAACAATGATAGAGAATACTTAACTTTTGCCAGAGTTATTTGAGATAAATATTATCTCTCATTTGTTGTTGGATTATTATTTGTGATTTTTATAGCAAAATATAAAATGTAAAATGTTTATATAATTTTTAACCGCGGGATTATTGTCTTTTGTTTTTACTTTTAAAAGCTCTTCCCCAAATGAAGAGTCAGTAATTACTTACTGTTTAGATATTTATGGTTTAAGTTTTTTTTTTCCATTTAACTCTTAAGCATGCCCAGAATTGAGTTGGAAGTTTTGCCTCCAGTAAACTTTTTTTTTCTTATTTTCTACAAATAGCTAATTCACTGCCATCAGATCACCTATTTGTTAAAAAGCTTCCCCACTGATTTATAATAACGCCTTCAAGATATACGTCAGAATTCAATGTGCTTGGTCTGCTTCAGGCTACCTATTCTATTTCAGTGATTACCTTTAATTCCTATAACAGTGCCATACTGTTATAATCATTTCATTTTTTTAACTTGGTAATTTTTTACTATGGAGAATTTCAGGAATATACAGAATTGATATGATTAAATTGAAATCCTATGTACTCATCAGCCAGGTTCGACACTATATTTTTTTAAAAGAGCATGATAGCAAACTCAACACCCAAAAAACAAATAACCCAGTGAAGAAATGGGCAAAAGACATGAATAGACACTTCTCCAAAGAAGACATCCAGATGGCCAACCAACACATGAAAAAATGTTCAACATCACTCATCATCAGGATGATGTGTACATACATCTCAACACAAATCAAAACCACCTGAGATAACCACCTCACACCTGTCACAATGGCGATCATTAACAACTCAGGCAACAATAGATGTTGGTGAGGATGCAGAGAAAGAGGCTCTCTTTTGCACTGCTGGTAGGAATGCAAACTGGTGCAGCCACTCTGGAAAATAGTATGGAGAGTCCTCAAAAAATTAAAAATAGAACTACTCTACTACCCAGCACTTGTACTACTAGGTATTTACTCAAAGGATACAGGTGTGCTGTTTTGAAGGGGCACGTGCACCCCAATGTTTATAGCAGCACTATCAACAATAGCCAAAGTATGGAAAGAGTCCAAATTTCCAGCAATGAATGAATGGATAAAGAATATGTACACACACACACATACACACACACACGCAAACACACACACACACACACACACACAATGGAGTATTACTTGGCAATCAAAAAGAATAAAATCTGGCCATTTGCAACTACATGGATGGAACTAGAGGGTATTATGCTAAGCAAAATTAGTCAGAGAACAACAAATATCATATGACGTCACTCCTATGAGGACTTTAAGACACAAAACAGATGAACATAAGAGAAGGGAAGCAAAAATAATATAAAAACAAGGAGTGGAACAAAACATAAGAGACTCTTAAGGGTTACTGGAAGGGTTGTGGGAGGGGGGATGGGCTAAATGGGTAAGGGGCATTAAGGACTCTACTCCTGAAATCATTGTTGCACTATATGCTAACTAACTTGGATGTAAATTTAAAAAAAATAAATTATTTTTTGAAAAAAAGCATGATAGCAAAGCACAAAATAAATGGCAAAGAAAAAGGAGAGTGGAGACTTATAATCTTCCCATTGCATCTTACTCAGTTATGACTTAGTCTCTACCAATAAAGTAAGTATAAAATAGAAAGACATTAGGGGGAAAACTGTTGTTCCAAGAAACCTAGCTAAGGAGAGCCAGTGTCATTAAAGAATATATATGTGGTTCTGATATTCCTAAAAGATAGGACAAAGAGAAAACCCAAGTCATATAAAAAGTATGTGAGTTCATAAGAAGTGATGAACCTTTTCTTTACATGAAATTCAAAGAGGAATGTTTTATTTAAACATTGTTGAACAAAATGGACAGTATCTTCCAAAGTAGAATTGCAAAAGATAACAAAGAAAATTTTAGATTACTTTTCCTCTTCTCCACTTTGGATAAAAACCAAAGTCTGTTTTTAATCACCATTTTGAGCACATTTCCACCAAGAGCTAAAGTCATAGCATCAAGGTATATAGTTTTTCAAAGATGCCTAGAGAATCTAAGACCATAAGTCACATGTTTTTAATTAATGATGCCTGTGTCATGATGAAAAGACTGATAAATATATATTTGTTCTTTCCTTAGAAAAAATAGGAGATTTATCTACCTTGCTTTTTACTGGTGATTCTCAAAGTATGGCCTGAGGCTTTTTATGATAAGTGTTAATGAATTTTAAAAAAAAACACGTTTTAAAGTTCTTGTTCCAGGTAACATGGAATAAGCATACTCTAGACTGTATCTTCCATTGAATGTGACTATAAAATCTGGACAGAAGGTATACAGCAGTTGTTTGGGGACTCTGAAACATAATTAGTAGCAGGTGAATTGGGGAAAATTAGAATTTGAAGTATTACCAAAATGGTTGTGAGTTTATCATTTTTTCTCTTCTTGTATGCCCTGGCCTGAACACAGTGCACCCTAAAACCCCAAAGAGCACACAGAAGTGCACACAGAACTCCAGAGAAGTCTAGTGCTGGCTGAGAAGAGGGGACGGGGAACTTCTAACACTGAGAGACAGTGTGGAAATCCTCCATTTTGCCTTCTTTTTCTCCTTCCCTTGGCTCTCTCTTACCCTTTCCCCTCAGCAATCCCATGGTGGTAGTGACAGAGGCTGGCAGAGCCAGAACTCTGAGGGAAGGAAATCTTCCTCTCTTATAGGTGGAGATGTGATCCCAAGAGAGTGGGGCAACCCCTCCATTGCATTTGGTGCCTTCTCTATCCTCTTGGTACTTGGGCCCAGACGTGGGTACAGTCACAGTTATGCATGACAGAAAAGGTAACTAAAGCCCCACTATCAGGCCACAGGGCCAAAAAAAGGAGCTCAAGGGAAGTGAAAAGTACCAAAGACATCCAGCAGGGAAACTGAAAAAGCATCTCTTAAAGTTGCTCACTCTGAGCTGTCTATGCTGGAGTCTGATTCTAATCAGCTAGCCAGCAACTGTGAGAATCGAGCTAACAGATAGCCCATGGCCAAGATCCCAAACTAATCACTGAGTGACACACAAGTAGGATAAATCCTAATAGGACTACGAAGACCTTGAAAATTGAAATGACACTGGAAACAGTGCCCATATTTTGGAATTTATGGTCTTAACCTCACCAGTTTGATTGCCTGCTAAAATAAAAATATCAACAATTTTCATCAGATTTAAACAAGACACAGATTTTTATAATATAATATTCAAAATGTTCAAAATACACTCCAGATTACTGAGTATACAAAGAATGAGAAAAACCTCAAACTGCATGGAAAAGGCAATCAGCAGACATCAACACGACAATGACATATATATGGGAATTATCTGACAAAGACTTAACAGCAGCTATTATATAAATGTTCCAACAAGTAATCACAAACACACTTGAAATAAATGAAAAACAGAATGTCTCAGCAAAGAAATAGAAACTACTAAGAAGAATCAAAGAGAAATTTTAGAACTACAAAAACTCAATAACCAAAATTAAAACTCATTGTATGGGATCAAAAGCAGATTAGAGATAACAGGAAAGAGTCAGTGTACTTGAATAGGTCAGTAGAAATTGTCTAATTTGAACAATGGAATAATATTTTTTTAGGTTAACAAAGCCCCAAGGACATGTGAACCACTAACAAGTGGTCTAACATTTATGACATAGGAGTCCATGGAGAGGAGAAGGAGAAGGAATAAAATGCTGAATAAGTCTTGAAGAATCAATGGCTGAAAACTTCCCAAGTTTGGCAAAAGACATTTATCTACAACTACCCAAAGCAATCTACATATTCAATGCAGTCCCTATCAAAATAACACCAGTATCCTTCACATCGCTAGAACAAACAATCCTAACATTTGCACAGCACCAGAAAAGACCCAAAATAGCCAAAGCAATCCTGAAAAAGAAAATCAAAGCTGGAAGCATCACATTTCCGAATTCAAGCTGTATTACAAAGCTGTAATCATTAAGACAGTGTGGTACTGGCACATAAATGGACACATAGATCATTGGAACAGAACAGAGAACTCAGAAATGGACCCACAAACATATGGCCAACTAATCTTTGACAAACAGGAAAGAATATCCAGTGGAAAAAAGAGTCTTTCAGCTAACAATGTTGGAAAAACTGGACAGTGGCATGCAGAAGAATGAACCTGGACCACTTTCTTACACCATACACAAAAATAAACTCAAAATGGATGAAAGACCTAAATGTAAGACAGGAAACCATCAAAATCCTAGAGGAAAAAACAGGCCACAACCTTTTTGCCCTCAGCGGCAACAACTTCTTACTTGACATGTCTCCAGAGGCAAGGGAAACAAAAGCAAACATGAACTATTGGGACCTCATCAAGATAAAAAGCTTCTGCAAGCTAAGGAGACAATCAGCAAAACTAAAAGGCAACTGACAAAATGGGAGAGAATATTTGCAAATGACATATCAGATAAATAGTTAGTACCCAAAATCTAAAAAGAACTTATCAGACTCAACAACCAAAAAACAAATAATCCAGTGAAGAAATGGGCAAAACACATGAATAGACACTTCTCCAAAGAAGACATCCAGATGACTAACAGACACATGAAAAGATGCTCAACATTACTCATCGTCAGGGAAATACAAATCAAAATCACATTGAGCTACAACCTTACACCTGTCAGAATGGCTAAAATTAATAACACAGGAAATAACAGATGTTGGTGAGGATGCAGAGAAAGACTATCTCTTTTTCACTGCTGGTGGGAATGCAGACTGGTGCAGCCACTCTGGAAAACAGTATGGAGGTTCCTCAAAAAATTAAAAGTAGAACTACCCTACAACCCAGCAATTGCACTCCTAGGTATTTATTCAAAGGATATAGGTATGCTGTTTCGAAGGGGCACATGCACCCCAATGTTTATAGCATTCTAGTGCTATCGACGATAGCCAAAGTATGTAAGGAGCCCAAATGTCCATCTACTGATGAATGGATTAAAAACATGTGGTATAAATTCAATGGAATATTACTTGGTGATCAAAAAGAATGAAATATTGCCATTTGCAACAACATGGATGGAACTAGAGTGCATTATGCTAAGTAAAATAAGTGAGAGAAAGACAAATATCATATGATTTCACTTATATGTGGAATTTAAAATACAAAACAGATGAACATAAGGGAAGGGAAGCAAAAATAATATAAAAACAGGGAGGGGGACAAAACATAAGAGACTCTTAAATGTAGGGAACAAACAGAGGGTTGCTAGAGGGATGCGGGTGGGGAATGGGCTAAAAATGGGTAAGGGTCATTAAGGAAGACACTTGTTGGGATGAATACAGGGTGTTATACATAGAGGATGAATCACTGGGTTCTACTCCTGAAATCATTATTGCACTATATGGCAACTAACTTGGATATAAATTTTAAAAAATATATGTCTATTAAAAAAAAAGACATTTATCTACAGATCCCAGAAGTGTGGCCAGCCGCAACTGGGTAAGTCCAAAGAAAGTCAAGACCAAACATTACCAAAGTAGTGCATTAAAGAGAATTATTTTTCAATGGAAATTTACTGGAAGAAGCCAGAGGAAAACAATACATTACCTACAGGGAAACAATGAGCCAAGTGACTGCACATTACTCATCAGAATACCACAGATGCTTGAAGGGAGTGACACAATGTTTCTGAAGCCCTGAAAGTAAAGAACTGCTAACCTAGAATTCTATATCCAGTATAAAAATCCTTTAGCAGTGAGGATAAAATAAAGATATTCTTAGTAAAGAACAACTAAAAGAATGCATTGTCAGCAGAGCTTCTCTAAAAAAAATTGCCAAAGGAAATACTTAAACAGAAGGGAAATGGCACCAGAAGGAAAAATTGGAACATCAGGAATGGAGGGAAAGCAACAGAAATAGTGAATATCTGGATAAACATGAAGAACTCTCAGTTGAATTATTTAAAATATTTGATGACTGAAAGCTAAATTTTTGACATTGTATATGGAGTTTTTAGTGTATGAAGATATGACATAAAACAACTGGAATGTGAAGAGCGGAATGTAATGAGACCTACCTGGTAATAAGTTTTCTACATTGCACTCAGAATGGTAAAATATTACTTGTAAACAAATTATGTGATATTAAGTATGAATGTACTCTAATCATTAGAACAATAACTTAAAACCTTTTTAAGAGATATAGTCTAAATCACATTACATAAATTAAATGACATTTACCTAAATGCAGGAGTCAACAAATTATGGGCCATATCCAGCCTACAACCTGTTTTTGTTTTGACTGCTATGCAAAATGTTTCCATATTTAAAGATTCTTTTAAAAAGGAATATGAAACAGAGGGAGTAAAAACATCAGGTTGTATACAGTACACAAAGCCTAAAATATTTATTGTCTGGCCCTTTATAGAAAATATTTACTAACTCCTACCTAAGAGAAATGAAAACATATTCACACAAAAATCTGAATATGAATGTTTATAGCAGCTCTGTTCATAATCACCAAAATCTGGAAGCAACTTAGGTGTCCTTCAACAGTTGAATAGATAAACAAACTATGGCATATACATATAATGGAATATTATTCCATAATTTAAAAAAAAGGATGAACTGGGGCACCTCAGTGGCTCAGTAAGTTAAGCATCAGACTCTTGGTTTCTGCTCAAGTCATGATCTCACAGTTTCATGGGTTCAAGTTAACATACTAACAGGGTGGAGACTGCATGGGATTCTCTGTCTCCCTCTCTCTCTGCCCCTCCCCAACTCATGCTGTCTCTGTCCCTCTCAAAATAAACAAATAAACTTTTAAAAAAAGGAATGAGCTATTGGTACACACAATAGTATTGATGAAACTCAGAGGCTTTGCATGAGGAGAAGGGAGGTGCTGTAGTGTCAGAGGAAGTCAGCTAAAACAGAAAGTCTAAATAAGTTCCAGAGTCTCATAATGACCAGTTATCCACTTTTAATCATAAACTTATCATCATACCAAGAACGAGAAACATTTTAAACAATGAAAAAGGACAACATATCTGAAAACCAAGATGGCAGTAGTGTTAAAATCATCTGATAAAGAATTTAAAGCAAACAAAAATCCAATTAAAAAATGAGCAGAAGACATGAATAGACATTTCTACAAAAAAAGATTTACAGATGGCCAACAGACACATGAAAAGATGTTCAACATCATCATCATCAAGGAAATGCAAATTGAAACTGTAATGAGATATCACCCCAGAATGGCTAAAATCAAAAACACAAGAAACAATGATGTTGGCAAGGATGTGGAGAAAAAGAAACCCTCATGTACTGTTGGTGGGAATGCAAACTGATGCAACCACTGTGTAAAACAGTATGGAGGTTCCTCAAAAAGTAAAAAGTGGAACTACCCTATAATCCAGCTAGCAATCACACTACTGGATATTTACCCAAAAAATATAAGAGCCCTAATTCAGAAGGATACATGCACCCCTATGTTTATTGCAGCACTATTTGCAATAGCCAAATGATGGAAGCGGCCCAAGTGTTCACTGATAGGTAAATGGATAAAGATGTAGATTATATACATAGTAGAATATTATTCAGCCATGAAAAAGAATGAAATCTTTCCATGTACAACAATATGGACGGAGCTACAGAGTATAATGGTAAGTGAAATAAGTCAGAGAAAGACAAGTACCAAATGATTTCACTCATATGTGGAATTTAAAGAGCAAAACAAATGAGTAAAGGGAAAAGAGAAAAAGAGAGAGGCAAATCGAGAAACAGACTCTTAACTATTGAGAACAAACTGATGGTTACCAGAGGAGAGGTGGGTGAGGGACAGGTGAAATAGATGAAGGGGGATTAAAGGTTACACTCATCATGATGAACACTGAGTAATGTAGAGAATTGTTGAATCACTCTATTGTATACCTGAAACTAATATAGCACTGTATGTTAACTATACTAGAATTAAAATTAAAAACATGGGGCCCCTGGGTGGCTCGGTCAGTTCAGCATTGGACTCTTGATATCAGATCATGATCTTGCAGTCATGGGATCGAGCCCTACATTGGGTTCAACACTGAGCCTGGAGCTTGCTTGGGATTCTCTCTCTCCCTCTCTCTCTGCCCCTTCCCATTCATGCTCGCTCTTGCTCTCTCTCTCTCTCTCTCTCTCTCTCAAAATAGATAAATAAACATTTAAAAAACTTAAAGGAAAATAATTTTAAGAATCCATCATAAAACTGGTTCAGTGAACAATCATAAAGAGAATCAAAATAAATAAAAAATAGAACATCTCGGCTAATAAGTAGAAGATAAATGAAGAACCAAATGAAAATTTTAGAACTGAAAAATATAATAATCAAAATTATAAAACTTGGTGAATGAGTTCAGAAGCAGAATAGAGTGAACATAGGGAAGAATCATTGAACTGAAAGATAGAATAATAATAATTACCCAGTCTAAGCAACAAAGAAAACAATGGACTGAATACACATGAACAGAGCCTCAGGAACTTGTGTTACTATAACATTTGTGCTCTTGAAATCCTAGGTGGAAAGAGAAAAAAGCCAGGACTAAGAATTACTTGAAGAATTAATGGTTGAAAAATTCCCAGATTGGCAAATAAATCTTCAGACTCAATAACCAAAGCAAACTCCAAATGAGATAAGCCCAAAATCTACAAGACACATCATGGTCAAACTTCTGCAAAATAAACATAAAGAAATAATCATGGTACCAGCAAGAGAGAAATGACACCTCTGGTGGAAAACCCATCTGTCTGACAGTGTATTTCTCATCAGGAACCATAGACGCAAGAGGGAAGTGGAACAACATTTTTCAAGAACTAAAAGAAAAAAATGGTCAACCCAGAATTTTATATTTCAGTAATAAAGGGACTTCAAGATAATTCTCTTAGGAAAACAAAGAGGATTTTTCCCTAAAAGAGCAGCTAAAATAAATTCTCCCAATAGAAAGAAAATGATAAATTAAAAAACTCAGAATATCAGAAAAGAAGAAAGACTATAAACAAAAATATGGCTAAATACAATAGACTTCCCTTCTCCTTTTGAGTTTCCTAAGTTATATTTGATAATGAAAGCAAAAAATTATAGTACTGTCTCCTGTAGTTCTAAGTATATAGAGAAGAACTATTTTAAAATGATCATATTATAAACAAGGAAGGCTAATAGACATAAATGGAGATAAATGTTCCACACTTCACTTAAACTGGTACAACAATGGCACCAGTAGATGGAGGAGTGACGTGCGCACATAATATAATATCTAGAGCAACAAATTAAAATAGCTATTAAAATAAAAGGGAAATTTAAGAAAATGTTGAGTAACTTAT
Source organism: Cryptoprocta ferox (assembly GCA_028646485.1). Taxonomy (NCBI): domain Eukaryota; kingdom Metazoa; phylum Chordata; class Mammalia; order Carnivora; family Eupleridae; genus Cryptoprocta; species Cryptoprocta ferox. The sequence continues at coordinate 31,809,881 of CM053574.1, read as the reverse complement.
AAAAGCTAAGAAATAGAAAAATGGAGCTGTGAAAAACAGAAAAGGCAGAAAACAAAAATTTTAATGGCAGACTTAAGCCAATTACATTAAATAGAAATTATATCTGTATCAATTATAAAAATTATATTAGATGTAGTATATTATATACAATTATGTAAAAAATATACATACACATTAAAATACTGAGCTTTGCAGAGACAAACACAATTAATAATGTAGACTTCAAAGAAAATTACTGAAGTCCAAGAAATAAGGGTCAAACCACCATGAAGACAGAGTAATACTAGGTTTGTTTTGCACCAAACAACAGAGCTACAAAATATGGAAAGCCAGAAACCAATAGAACTGAAGGATAAATAGACAAATATAAAATTAAATTTTGAGACTTCAGCATCTGTCTCTCATTAGTTAATGGGACAACCTGGCAGAAAATCACTAAGAATATGGAAGAACTCAACAGTGCCATCACCCATCAGCATCTAATCAACAGTTATAGAACACTCTACCTAATAACAGCAGAATAAACATTCTTTTCAAGGCCCCACAGAACATATACCAAGTAGTGGTGTATCTTAGACCATAAACCAAACACCAAATAATTTAAAAGAATTGAAATCATGCAAAGCATGATCTATGACCACAATGGAATCAACCTAGAAATCAATAAAAGAAAGTTACAGAAAAATCACCAAAACGTGGAAATTACAGAACATAGTTTTAAATAATTCATTGGTCAAAGAAGAAGTTTGAAGAGAAATTTGAAAAAACATAGGACTAAATGAAAATAAAAACACAACATATCAAAATTTGTTAGACACAGCTACAGCAGTGCTGAGAGGTAAATTTATAGTAGTGAATATATAAAAGAGGGAAAATCTTATTTAAAGAATCTAAATTACCACCTCAATATCTTAGAAAAAGAAAAAAAAATTAGCCCAAAGGGAAAAGAAGGAAAGAAAAAGATAGGAGCAGGGATCAATGAAATTAAAAACAGAAAAACAGTTATTGGAGAAAAATCTATGAAAAAAGAGCAATTTTTTTCTTAAAGGATTAATAGAATTGACAAACCTTGAGCAATAGTGACAAGGAAAAAGAGAGAAGACATGAATTATCAATATCAGGAATGAAATAAGGCCATCACTACGGACTCTGCAGACCTCAATACAATATCAAGTGAATAGTAGAAACAACTCTATACACAAATATAACAACTTGGATGAAATGGACCAGTTCTTCAAAAGCCACAAACTACAACTGAGTATAAAAAGGATCATTTCAACGGCTGTAAAAAAAGAAAATTGTTGATCACATTTGTAATGTAAAAACTTCCAAAACCATATAACATGACCAAGTGGAGCTTATTCCCAGAATGCAAGGTTGGTTCAGTTTTCAAAAACCACTCATTGTAATCCAGGATATTAACAGGCTAAAGAAGAAAATCATGATCACATCAATTGATGCAGAAAAGACATTGACAAAATTCAATACCTACCATGAGAAAAACATTCAGAGAAATAGAAATGGAACTTCTTCAACTCAGCAAAGAACATCTACAAAGAACCTACAGCTGGCATTTTATTTAATAGCAAAAGACTGAATGCGTTGTCCCTAAGATCAGGAACAAGGGAAGGATTCTCATTCTTACCACTTTTGTTAACATAGTGCTATAATTCCAGCCAGTGCAATAATGAAAGATAAGGAATACAAATCAGAAAGAGGAAATACAACTGTCTCTCTTTACAGGTGACGTGATTGTCTCATAGAAAATTTCAAGGAATCTACCAAAAAAAGTATGGAATTAATAAGTGGGTTCAGCAAGTTCACAGGGTACAAAATAGACATATAAAAATTAATTCTATTTCTTTGTAGTAACAATGAACACATGGACACTGAATTTTAAAATATAATGCTGGAGTGCCTTGGTTGGCTCTGGCAGTAAGCGTCCAACTCTTGATTTCAGTTCATGAGTTCAAGCCCCATATCAGGCTCTGTGCTGACAGTGTGGAGCCTGCTTGGGATTCTGTCTCTCCCTCTCTCTCTCAACTCCTCCTCTGCTCGTGCTCTCTCTCTCTCAAAATAAATAAATAAACATTTTAAAAAACAAATAAAATATAATATAATGCCATTAAAATCCCTCAAAAAATAAAAATATTGTATTGAGTATGTACAGAACTTCTATGCTGATAAGCACACAATGCTGGTCAAAGAAATCAAAGAGGATCTTAATCAATGGAAAGACAGTGTGTTCCTGGATTGGAAGACTCAACAGTCAAGTTGTCATTTCTTTGCCTGTTTTTATTTTATTTTTTATTTTTTTTAAACATTTTTATTTATTTTTGAGAGACAGAGAGAGACAGAGTGCAAGGAAGGGAGGGGCAGAGAGAGGGAGACACAGAATCCGAAACAGGTTCCAGGCTCCTAGTTGTAAGCACAGAGCCCAACACGGGGCTCAAACCCAAGAACCGTGAGATCATGACTGGAGCCGAAGTCAGACACTGAACAGACTGAGCCACCCAGGCCTCCCCTTCCCCTAATTTTATACAGGTTTCATTCAATTTCTATACAAGTCTCAGAACATTGTTTGTATATATAGGCAAGATTATTCTAAAATTTATATGGAAAGGTATAGAAACTAAAAATCACCAAAATAATTTTGAAAAAGAGGAAGTGGGAGGAATCAGTTTACTCATTTTCAGAACATGTTATATGTCTACAGTAATCAAAACTGCATGGTATTGGCAGAGGGATAGACCCATAGATCAGTAGAACCAAACATAGAACTTAGAAATAGATCCATATAAATACACCCCTCTGATTTTGACAAAGGTATACAAATAATTCAATGGAGGGGCCCCTAGGTAGCTCAACTGGTTAAGCGTCCAACTCTTGGTTTTGGCTCAGGTCATGATCCCACAGTTTGTGTGTTCAGGCCCCACATCAGGCTCCATGCTGGCAGTGCAGAACCTGCTTGGGATGCTCTGTGTGTGTCTCTCTCTCCACCCCTCCCCTGCTCAAGCTCTTTCTCTTTCACACAAAATAAATAGATATTTAAATAATAATAATAATAATTCAATGGAGAAAAGAGAGACTTTTCAACAAATGTGCTGAAGGACATGGATATCCATAGGCAAAAAACCTGAACTTCCAAATAAACCTCACGCCTATACAAAAACAAATGCAAGATGGACCACAGAATTAAATGTAAAAACATAAAACAATTTTAAAAAATAGTAGGACATCCTTGGTCTCTGGGAGTAGACAAAGCATCCTTAGACTTGACATCAAAAAGTATGATCCTTAAAAGAGGAAAAGCTGTATATGTTGGATTTCATCCAAATTAAAAACTTGTGCTCAGCAAAATATCTTGCAAGGGGATGAAAAGATAAGCAATAGACTGAGAAAAACACATATCCAACAAAGGACTAGTATCTAGACTACAAATGAATTCTCAAGCTTGCCTGTAAATAAATAAATAAATAAATAAATAAATAAATAAATAAAAATGAATAAGCCAACTAGAAAATGAGCAAAAGACATAAAAAGATATTTCCCTGAAGAGGATATATTGATGGCAAGTAAACACATCACAGGTTCAACATCATTAGCCATTAGGGAAATGCAAACTAAACTGCAATAAGATATCACTCCACACCTATCAGAATGGCTAAAATAAAAAATAGTGACCACACCAAATGCTGGAGATGATGTAAAGAAACTGGATCACTCATGCATTTCTGGAAAGAAAATAAAATGGTCCATCATTCTGGAAAGCAATTTGGCAGTTTCCCAAAAGGACTGAATCATCCCATTGATATAACATTCTTGAAATGAAAAAATTATAGAAATGGATACCAGATTATGGTTGCCTGGGATTATAAAGAGAATGAGAATGGGAGATAAGTGGAGCCTGTCTATAGAAAGACAACATGAGTGATTCTTGTGTTGATGGAAATGTTCTGTATCTAGATTGTATTGGTGTTGATGTTGTGGTTGTGATATTAACTGTAGTTTAGAAGATATTACCACTGGGGTAAAAGCCAAATGTTTTAAATGTATGTTATTTCTTTTGGAGCTTCTGGGTAAATGATTGTAATTCCATGGACTTTTATTTTAATGCATGATTAAGGACTACTTCCTAGTAACCTAAGAAGTGAATTATTCAGAGTTTTAAAAAACCTGATATTCATTCATTAGAACTAGAAGATTACTCTGGCTTTCATTTCTGAGTTCTGCTAAGAAAGCTTTCTGTCTGTTAAGGTTTCAGAGAACTATGAAGCTCTTACTGTGTGTATAGCCCCCATCTGAGCACTGGAATCCCTGAGCCTTGTGGGTAGAATATATTACAGTGTGTTATCTTACTTGACTGTAATTTTCAAATTCTCTGCATGGTGTGTCTTTTTTAATCTTAAATTACTCTTGGTTAAACCTCCCAGTGATTGAGTTTGTAGACTTGTTTGCCTTGACAATGTGTAGAAATTACTATTTGTTTGAGCAATATGTCTAGCATACAACTTTCCATTAATTCGACTTGCATGTGTCTTTCGTGATGTGGTTCAAAATGAGTCATCCTGGTATTGCTAAACCCAGTATATACATGATCCCAACATAATTTGCTTAGACACTGACCCTTCATATTATCACTGAACTATCTTTCCACTGGAAAGTGGGTGAGCTTGTTTGGGTAGACTGGGAGGACTTTTGGTCCACTAACTGCCCATGGCCAGAGAAGTATGAAGGCCTTGATCTTAGACTCTCTAGTCTAACTACTCATGTTCCTAGCCAAGTTTAATAGTAAAAAGTCCATATTGGAGTTGCCAGCAAAATGCAGATATTGCGATACTTGAATGAAACAAGACAGAGAGATGCTGAACACCACGTGCATAAGTGGCAATGATGGCTGTTGTTATGAACAGTAATGATTCTGACTTGCACTAGTGTCCAAGTGGAGGCTCTTCCTCTTCCAGTCCAAGGATGCACTGTTAAAAATCCATTTTTATTTCCCACAGAACAAAGTGAGCTTTGTACAATTGCTGGTGCCGTTTGTGGTGGAGGACTTTCTCGGATTGCTCTGGAATGATGAAGAGTGTGTCTCTCGTCCAAGAACTGAAATGATACCTTCAGGTGAGTCTGAGTCCAAATCCTCAAAGGAGGGATTTAGGAGGGATTTAGCATTTGGGAGGATCAGGTTTAAACCAAACAATCCCTTAAGAAGAAATTCCATTCAAGTTCTTTCTTTAAAACAGGAAATTAAACAGAGTCATTAGAAAGCAAACTCAAGAGAGTGGTAGCACTGTGTCTCTCTACTGTTAGTTGCATGAATTTCATTTTGGGTCATCTGTCTATTTAAATTTGATCCTGGTAACCATAGCTCCTTTAAGGTGCAAGAATCAGAATTCTAGGCAAAATGTGTCATTTTAGAAACATATAATATACCTGAAGTACAACTCCTTGCATAATTATCAAGATTTAAGTCTCCTAAAGTATTATTTTAAGTATTTCATTAAACTCACGGGCTGATTTCCAAAAATCTTGTAGCGGTGGAGAGGGCCAGATTATAGAACATGAATTCCTTCAAGACCCTGGTAGAGTTAACATACTTTATTAAAATGACTTGAGGCAAGCCAGAAAGCTGAATCAGTGAAGCAGGCATTGGTTGGCACACTTTCCAGATGTTTTTATTTTCAAGTTTCATTAAGTGAGTATCAGCAAACTAGCCAATGCTATGTAAATGCAGCAAGATCGAAACCCCACCCAGAAAATAACTCTTTCAATTGCTTTCAACAAAGCCTTCTCTACACAAGTGAATTACACATTGTTCTTTATGAACACAAGAAAGACTTCCTACACATCCTCTTAAATTCTTACCAGGGCAGAATGTTGGTGCAAACTCCTCTTACAACATTTAATGGTGAATGCTTAGAATTCATCTGATTTTATTGGCAAATTTTTTTCTTTGAGCAAAAATGAGGGATTTGGAGAAAACTATTAAACTCAGTCAAGGTCTTTGCTTGTCTTATCCAGTGAGATGTTCTCCAACAGATCAGAGAGTTAGAGAAGGCATGGGAGTAGAACCATGCCTGCCATATTTAAGGAAGAGCAAGGGATGCAGTGACAAGGAGAAAAGAGGGGGCAGGGAGAGCTGTAGGAGATGAGGTTGGGGTAGCCAGCACCATTCTCTGCAGAGCCCTGTAGCCCAATGGAAGCACTTTGGCTTTTTGCTCTGAATAAGGGGGCCATCAGAGGCTTTCCGGAAGAGCAGTGACAAGATATGGAGCTGGGCATGAAGTCAATATCTCTGGTACCCCAGATCCCCGAATGGAAATCAGGGGCTGTTGGGAAGAGCATGGGAGAGCACATGCTGGGGAGAGAGCCAACAATGTGTACTGCAGATTGAGTTTTCCCACAGTGAGTGACAGAAAGAAAAGAAAACAAAGTATGCTTTTGAAACCAGGGCTACTCACACATGTGTAACACACACACACACACACACACACACACAGAGGGAGAAAGAGAAATTTTATATCCCACATACCTTTGTAGCCATGAAAAAGTGAACAAAGTACAGAAACAAAGGAATCGAAATAACTGAAGTACTTTGATCAAAACTATTTTTTTTTAAATTAGGGTCACTTTGAGGAGTTCAGACTCCTCAGGAGTACATCTTCTTGGTTCCATCTGTCCAATGTTTCAGGAAACAGTCTGTTTTGGCAGTTAACTGTGTCTACAGTTCTTACATAAAATATGTTAAACATCTGTCCCTGATCAACTTAAATATCACTGCCTTTATTGTGTCTAATGCTGGCCCATCAAAATATAACTTACAAGAGAGGATTTTTTTCCCCAGCCATCTAAAGAACTGCTCTTTTGCAGCGTGATCATATTCTCAGGACTGAACAGGGAAATTTCAGTATAACAGTTTCAGTGTAGAAGTTTCTTTGTAGACAGATATTATTTATTGGGGAACCACATGGGTTGCATTTGACCCAATCCCTTTTTAAATCCATGTCCATCCTTGTTTGCAGCTTGTCGCTTAGAGGTATCTCTTTTTGTTAGTCAGGGCAACACCAAACCCATCATCCATAAAAGAATGAACTTCCATTGGTACTAACTTGCTGACCATTGTTCACTTTCTACCCAGCCATGATTCTCATACTCCCAAGGCAGCCCTTTAGGCAAGGTACTCTCTCTATACAATACCATGAATATTGTTTTTTATTGATACTCTGCCATGAGCCAGGTACTGAGTGGAGCTCTTTACCTATAACAGTCCAGCTTCATCCCTTATAGCTGTGTGATCTTGAGTAATGAACTCAATAGCTCTGAGCCTCAGTTTCCTCATCTGTAAAATGGGGAGAACTTCATAGGGTTGTTGTGAGGATTAAGTGAATTAATGTATATAAAGTGCTTAGAATAGTACCTGGCACATCATAAGCACTAAATGTATAGCCTAGTAATAATCTAATTTAATAATCCTCACAGCAGAGTTATAAAATAATATCACTATGTTTCCCACCTTGCTGATCAAAGGGAAGAGAAGATAAATGACAATAGCAATGATCATGAATACCACTAATAGCTGGGCCATGCAAGTGATATATATCATCACAAATGTTTACCACACCCTTATTCCCATTGGGAAGCCAAAAGGTTAAGGTCCCATGACTGGATTAATGGAGCCAGTATTCATATCCAAGTCTTCCAATAGAAATATCTGTGTTCTCCCTGTTAACCATGTTACTTCTATCCTTCGGGAGTTTGGTCCACATAGCAGAAATCAATTCTAAATCCAAGTCTTTCTCAATTGGCCCGTAGGTTTTGGATAAATACCCTCTTTTCTTCCATTGACCAAATGAGTAGGTTAGGCATCTTAAGATCATAATTAAAAAAATTTTTTAATTGTATCCTTTTTCTCCAACTCTATGCTTTCTTCTATTTCTTCCTTTGGCTAAAAAGTTAATGTGATTTTTTTAAGCGGACTTTAAAAGTGCTTCTTGATATTAAAGCCTATCTCAGGAAATGACTTGGCAGTGGGAGGATGGGTGGTGCGCTAACATGGATTGAGCACAAGCAGTCCCTGTGTGCCAGAGCCAATATTTTCTTACCTAAGCAACAAGTTTCAAAGTAACAGACTATTGATGTGAGCATGCGTTAGAACCATTTTTCTCACTGTGCAGTTCAGGGATGATTCTTCATTGGATCATCTGGCCTGGTGCTGAGAAAGGGGCAGATTACTGTGCTGGACGGGCTTAGTCCAGAGATTGGGGGTTTGCACCCCCCAAATTCACCTTGTGATCCATGTGCACAATTCAGGTTGTACTGTTGCTTCCCACATATGACTTCCCGTCATCCTCAACATCTTTAGCACAGGCACCCAGAACCAGAAAGGAGATCTTTACACACAATCAGATATCAGGAAAGCGCTTATCAGCAGTCAAGGAAAGGTTGAGGTCAGAGAGGGTGGGAAATTACGGCGAGGAGAAACCATGTCTTCCTCTGTTCCCATGAGTAATCTAAGCTATGAACTCACTGGCCCAGGGAACCTGGGATGAAGGGTTTCTCCTCCCCATTTCACCCCACCTGCTTAGCCGCAAAATGGATAGGCTGCAGCAAAGGACAAATGGGCCTCCTTTCAGCCTGCCTGATGCTGTTAATACACATTCACAGCTCTGTAAGTTACAGGTGGCATTTGTATATCCTGTTTCCAATTTGAACCAAGCTCCACAATGAGATGATGGGGACAACAGGGGAGATAGAAATAATGCCAGTGTCCCAATAATTGAGGACTTACGATGAACTCTCTCTGGCTAAGCACTTTGTGTGTCTTTATTTTAAATGTTTATTTATTTTAAGAGAGAGAGACAGAGAGACAGAGTGAGAGAGAGAGAGAGAACAAGCAGTGGAAGGGGCAGAGGGAGGGAGAAAGAGACTGCCAACCAAGCTCCATGATGTCAGCACAGAGCTCAACACAGGGCTCAAACCCATGAACCATGAGATCATGACCTGAGTTGAAATCAAGAGTCAGGCACTCAACCAACTGAACCACCCAGATGCCTTTGCAGCATTTCATTTTATCCTCACAACCAAGAGGTAGGTCCTCTTTTATCCCCATTTTATAGATGAGTAAACAGAGCCACGCAAAGGCTGAGTAATTTGCCCAAAGCATTCAGATAATGGGACAGAAGCACAATGAAGTATTGCTCATTTCTCTGCTCAGCTTCAGAGGTTTGGCTTCAATTAAGTTACAACTTCCCGTACACTGTTTGTCCACTGATCAATTCACTTAGATACACATATGTAGAAAACAACATATGTATTATTTTTCTCACATACCTTTGGTGTTTGAATATGGGATAACTGGGTCTAAGTTGAAAGTGACCACCAGCAAAGTGTCTGAAAACCAAACAGATTGGAATCTGGTGAACAGTGACTACATTTCAGTATATTTATAGGGATTCTAGACTTCTATTCCTAAGATTGGGATACGCCCAGCAAGGCCACAGCCAGCTCTAGGTGTGTGTTATTAAAGGTAGCTGATGTTTTTTGGATAATCATCATGTGCTAAGCCCTAGGTGGGAACATCTTACGTATTTTTTCATTTAACCATCAAAACAATCCCAGTACAGTAGTGACTACTGTGATTCCATTCTCCTGATGAGGCAAATGAGGTATACGGTGAATCCTTCAGAGGTCTGTGTGACCCCAGAGCTGAGCTGCTGTGTTGGTCAGGGTTGTCCAGAGAAACAGAACCAAAAAGATTATATAGACACATATAAAAGAGGTGATTTATTATACGGACTGGTTCACACAATTATGGAAGCTGAGAAGTTCCACGATCTGCCATCTACAAGCTAGAGACCCAGGAAAGCCAACGGAGTAATTTAGTCTGAGTTCAAAGGTTCAAGAGCCAGAGAAGCCAATGGTATAAGTTCCTGTCTGAGTCCCAAGATCTGAGAACTAAGAATGCCCCTTTCCAAGAGCAGCAGATTAATGTCCCAGCTCACCTAAAAGAGAGCAGATCCTCCCTGTGCTTTATGTTCAGTTCAGGCCCTCAGCGGATTTGATACTGCTCACCCACATTGGTGAGGGCAATCTTCTTTACTCCATCTACGGATTTAAATGCTGATCTCTTCCTGAGACACCCACACAAACACATCCAGGAATAATGTTAAACCAGCCCTCTGGGCATCCCTTAGCCCATGCAAGTTCACACATAAGAGTAACCATCACTGAGGTGCCTGGGCGGCTCAGTTGGTTAAGCGTCCGACTTCAGCTCAGGTCATGATCTCGCGGTCTGTGAGTTCGAACCCCTTGTCGGGCTCTGTGCTGACAGCTCAGAGCCTGGAGCCTGCTTCCTCCCTCTCTCTCTCTGTCCCTCCCCCACTCAAGCTCTGTCTCTCTGTGTCTCTCAAAAATAGAAAATGTTAAAAAAATTTTTTTTAAATAACCATCACCTACCTTCCAGCTTGGGCTACGTGGGGTGGACGTCAGTAGGAAGAAGCAGGTTAGAATTCTAGTTCTAATTTTGCCATTTCCACACTTGGCAATTCTATGACAGTCCTTTGTCCCTATTGGACTTTGTTCTCTCCCATTCATAAAATGCAGATATTGCCGTAATTATCTTACAAACCACCAATCATTCTTTCAAACACCTGGAACTTACCATGATAGAAGCCCAATGTCTACTTTTTTTTTTTCTGAGAAACAAAATTCTGTAGGCATTCTGTTGTCATAGTGGCCACATATGAACAGTTTTAAGGAACAAAACTGTAATAGTTTTACAGAAATGCATTAGATAGTGACATTCAGTTTTGTCTTATAACTGGAATTAAATTCCCACATTCTATCAAGAGATCTTCTCCCCACTCTTGGGGTGAAAACTGTTCACCTAAACAATATTTATAATTTTTCTTTGCTTCTGAAACTAAAATTTGACCAGCCTATGACCATATTTCACAGTAAAAGAGCAAAGGGAAGGAATACATTTGATAATTGGCATGTCATGTTTCATTTACCTGTTGCTTTCTAATAGAAGCAAAACCTTGACTGCTAAGGACACCGAAAAGATAAAGAAAGCATTGTGATATGTTTAAAATATGCTGAGAAACAAGTGCCCTAGTGATACTTAATAAGGCATATCATCAAATAAAACAGGTAATTAGCTATGATAATGGAAATATAAACATGGTCTAATTAGCAGAACTTTTCATTACTGTCTCTTGGTGTGGGCAGTGAACATTTGGTATATTGCTATCACACCCACGTGCATAATTTCTTCGTTGATTTTGGCCCAACTGGGCAGTAGTCAAGGTGTCCAAAACAGTTGAGGGCAGTCACGATGCTGAAGTTTTTGTATCCCTACCATTGCCAGTATGCCAAAGATAACATAAGTATGCCTTGGAATGTTCCATGTTATCAAACCAAGCTTCTTGTAAGAATTACCTTCATCTGATGTCTGTGTTCCAACAGTTTCTGTATTTAGAAACCATTTAGAAATAGCACTTTACCTCATGCCTTCCATTACTTTAGGATGGAGGAGAAGCTTAGCTCCTCAGTCAACTGCAATTTGCCTTCCACGTCCCTCAGTCTACAAGATCTGCTTCTCTCCATCACCACACCATGTTGCTGAGGCCAGCAGATACATTTCCTCTCTTATCCTTCTTCATCTCTTTAGTCCTTTTTACTCTGTTTACTACCCTCTCTTTAAAAACACACTCTGAGGGCACCTGGGTGGCTCGGTCGGTTGAGCATCCCACTTCGGCTCAGGTCATGATCTTCTAGTTCATGAATTTGATCCCCATATTGGGCTCACTGCTGTCAGTGCCGAGCCTGCTTTGGATGCTCTCTTCCCCTCTCTCTGCCCCTCCCCCACGTGCACTCTCTCAAAAATAAATAAACATTAGGAAAACACACACACACTCTGTTCTGTGATGCCTGTCACTCTTGGTCTTCCTCCTATCTTGATGGTTATATCTTCCCCATTTATACTGCTGGCTCTCACTCTTTGAAGCGTGACTTTATTGGTAATATTCCACTCTTTTACCTCTGTGAATAATCACATGAAATCCCATGCTCACAGCAATTATAACAAAACTGTTGCTTCCTTTACATTCTTGTTGGCAGTGCCTTAGCTCCAGCTCTTGTCACTTGTCCTCTGGATGATTTCAGTGCCCTCCCAATTTTTCTCCTTGATCCCAATGTGACATCCCTGCCTCTCCAATCCATTCTGTACCACTGTTAGCAAATCGTACATTTAATCCTGTTGTTCTATGTCCTCTGGGCTTCTTTTCACAAAGTCATCTTGAGTACGTGGCAGTCAGGGTAGTTTGTGACTCCCCAGGGCCAGGTGACATCAGGGCTGAGGTGATAGAAGTGATGGCTCCTGTCACAAACAGGCTTCCCGAGGGACAGCTGTATAAAGACCAGACTCAGGGGTGGGTGACTCTCCCAGGATTTTCCAGGAACAGAGGTTTTTTTACCCAAAATATGGTTACCAGAATGCATTCTAATCATTAATAAACTGTTGTCTTATCAAGTTTCATTCTGGTTTAAGGACAGTACATGAAAAACATTCTAAGTAGGGAGAATCTGTAACCACATTACTCAAGGACACCAGGGGAGTTACGGTCTATATTTTCATTTCCTTGCTAGCCTGCCATAGTGCCTGCTTCCTAAGGTTAAATTAGTTGCAAGTGACATAAAACCCAAGGAAATAGATACCTCAATGGAAGTTTAATTCTATATTATATAAGCAAAGTCCAAAGGTAAGCTGCCCAGGTCTGCTTCAGTGCTCCCTAATCTTCCAGCTTCCTGCTCCATTAGCATCAATACACTACTTTAACCTCATGTGCCAGCCTGACTGCTTGAGCCCCAGCCTTCAAATCTGTATTAGTCAGTAGGAATTGGCATAAAAGATCACACTTTCTTCCATTAAGGACACCTCTTGGAAGCTGCACAGACCAGTCCCTTTGTATACTATTGACTATAACTCAAATGTCCTGGTCACCATAGCTGCAAGAGAGCCTGGAAAATCTAATCTTTCTTTTGGATGGTCATCATCTCAGCTAAAGAATGGGTGTTCCATTATTAAGGCAGAAGGGGCAAATTCAGCTATGGAAAAACTATCAACCCTTGTTTCAGCACCCACAAATCCTTTTGTTGACGATGCATACCTTTAGTCTGAAAGATTTTCAGTGGCAGCCAACTCTCTTTATTAGGTACCCTCATGATTCTTCAACAGGCATTGCTTCATCAGTTTCCTTCCAGTGTGACATCAAGATAAAGGAGGGAAGGTTAACACCAAGGGACATAGGGGTTCTAAAACCAGAAGGAATGAGCTATCAAATATACACAGTCCACTTAATAATTTCAGGGGTGGGGATGAACAATAAAACAGACATTAGAACCAATCGTGTTCTGCTATGTGAACTTGGAGTCAATATTCTACCTATAAATAGGAATAACTGGGTTATTGTGATGAGGAAAGAATAAGCATGTTTTAAAGCCACAAATACTCTGCCCTGTTGGGTAATAGACATTAATCAATGCTTCCACGACCAACTACAAATGTTAGGTGGAACAAAAGCTGCTGGAAAGAAACCAAATTCAAAATGTAGGTCTGATGTTGTCTGTTAGCCCAGTGGATGGCAATTTGCTTGTTGTTAGCTTCAAGAAGGGGGGAGCAAGACCTGTTTTATTCACCCTCAGATCGTTGGTTCCCAGCACAGTACTTGGCACATGACAGGCACTCAGGAAACATTCCTTGAATTAAATGAGTAAGTGACCCAAAAGAATAAGATAAAGTGTACAGAAAATGGTTAAAGATGACATAGTGGAGACTGCGTGCAAGTTCCAAATCAAATTAAGGGGAAAGTAGTGTAGTGAATACAGAGGAGTTGTTGAAGGCGGGTGAAAGAGAGGGAAGAGTTGACTAGCACATTTGATGCCGGCAAATATTTGGCAGAACAATGAGTCCTTTTTCCACAACCTTGGGAGTTTGACCTTTTTTTTTGTTTCCGAATTTGGGGTTTTTAAGTTCTTATTTGATCTTTTATAAATTTGGATGGGATAAAAATGTAGACTGGAGTTGATTTAATTAATCAGGCAAACAAATATAAGCAGAGAGACCTGTTGCATTAAGTGATATCCATGAAGAAATCAAAGTCCAGGGAGCTACTGGCAACTTCCACTGGTCCAGATTGTTTTTCCTCTTGGGGTGCCTGGCTGGCTCAGTCAGTAGAGCATATGACTCTCGATCTCAGGGTTGTGAGCTTGAGACCCACTTTGGGCATAGAGCTTACTTGAAAAAAAAAAAAAGTTTAATACAATAAAGCCAACTTGTTTTTCCCTTGAAATAAACAAATCTAAATGTTTGTAAAATTCTTCAGAAAATATGGTGACCACATGAATAAAGTCAGTAAGAGCTTTTTTTTTTTATAGGTTGCGGCACTTTGTTAACAAGATATTCATGGTGTTGATACGATCATTTCAGATTTGACACAGGACATTTAACATCCACCTGGACATTGAATCATGTAACCACTAGAATAGATAAATATTTCTCACCAGCATTACCAATAGCTCATACTGGACTAATACCATATAATTCTTTTTTTTCCTTTCTTTATAAGAAAGTCATATGTATTTGTCACCAGATGTACTTTTTCTCTTACAACTTGTCCCACCTTTGTGTTAGGTTGCTGTGCCTTAGTAATCTGACAACAAAGAGTGAATCTCAATTCATGATTCAAGGATACAAGGAATAAAACTTTATTTTTCTACACTTTGTCTTAATTACTATTTCCAGTCCTTTTCAACAAAGATGGGAGAAACTTAATCCCCACTGATTTAAAATCTTTCTTCCTTCCCCAAGGTTGCTGCTAAGCTCTAATGATGAGACTCATATTGTGCCAAAGCAATGAAAGGAAGTCCACTTTCTCCCCATTCGTGCCTCTTCATGTAGCAGATGCTCTGGGTGTGCCCTCCATGACTGTCCAGGCATCTCTGGGAGGAATGGATCCAGTCAGTGCAGGGCAGTCCCCTTTAGAGGGATGTAAGTGTGAGGTGTCCAAAATAAACACCTTCAGCAGCCAGGATTCCAGATGATCAGCCAGGTAGAAGACCCTGTGCTGAGCATACCCAAGTCTAGTAGGCTAACCATCTGTCCAGGTCACTGCGGCGTTAGCCTCATTCCTACCATGAAGACTTTTCAGATCCAGCAGTTGCTTTACTGTGCCTGTGGGTTCATGGGAATTCTTATTCTGGAGTAGGGTAAACCTAATAAGGCCACTAAGACCCTTTGGCCGAGACGACCTATGGTCATCTCTTTTCTAGAATCCTGCTGCCACATCAGAATTCTTCCTGGCAACATTTGGAATCCTTGCTCCTTGATCCCAAAACCCTATCTGGGGACAGTGACATCCCCTCTTCAAGTCTTAGGCTAGAGAGTTAAAGGTTATGCCAGGCAAAGGAATAAACGTATATCTTAGCTGTCATGGCAAGTCTTTGGCCCTCCTTACCCAGGCCAGAGATTCTTTTCTAATTCCAGTGGCAGAAAAACCAAAACCAAAACCCAAAACAAACCAAAAAAACAAAAAATAACAAAAACAAAAAACTTGCTCTGACTGAATATATTTTCTCCCAGATCTATTGACCACATCATGAGTCTTTTCTGTCCTTCATTGTCTTGATCAATGCTGTCTAAGAGAAATAGAATGTGAGACATGATGGTGGGCCACATACATCACTTTCTAGTTGTTCCATTTATTTTTAAAAAAGGAAACAGGTGAAATTGATTTTAATCATATATTTTACTAAACCCAATAAAATGCTATCATTTCAGCATATAATCAATTTTTAAAATAAGTAATGAAATATTTGACATTACTTTTTGTATTAAGTCTTTGAAACCCAATTTGTATTGTATACTTACAACACCAGAGCAAACACATTTCAGGCAGTCAGTAGCCACATGTGGCTAGTGGCTACCATATTTATTGGTCAGCACAAGTGTATGCATTAGTCTTCCTTTCTATTCCTTCATTGCCTAATTATTTTCAATGCAAAATCCAGAATTTTTATCTGCTTTTCTGCTACTTCATCTATTCCCCAAGGCAGTGAACCCAGAATGGACAACTTCCCAAATTAGCAACATGATTATGGGATAAAAAGGAATTTTGGAACAGGGATGGAGGGAACAAAAGTTAGCAATTCACAGATCTTACCCCACCATCATTTATTAATACATTATTTATGGTTTAATATAAATTTATAATTTATTATATTTTACTATAGTATATTTTATTACATTAATATAAAATATTGATATATATTAGTAAACATTTATTACATAATGCTATCCTACTATTATTTGCGTGCCTACTCTGTACACATTATAAAACCTATTTCTGGGACTTATAACAACCCAACGCAGAAGTTATATGCAAATTTATCAACTGAAGACACAAGCTCATAGTAATTTGCTCCTGGTCAAGGATGTCAGAATCTGGAGATTCAAACCCAAATTGTTCTGGTGGCCCCAAAACCATTTGCCCCTTTCCACTGAACCATACCAACTTCTTTCTCTTCTTGCATGAACAGTTTTGTTTGTTTTTTCAAAAAAGACTGTCTACTGCCCCTTTGTGACCTTGGTTGAATTAGCTCCCACAGTCAACCAGCAGAGGAACCCAGCATGGCCACAAGAGCAGCTGTTGGGATGCCTGGTTCAACCAGAGATTGCCCTGGCCTTTGCTGCCATTCCAAGTGGGGCCATCACTGCTGTCCATGTCAGAAGGACCTTTGTTTCTGATAAATGATGGCAGCTAGGATTGGAAAACTCATGCGCAACCTTTGGCAGCGAGCTATGGGCTCATTCCCTCAAACTGACTGCCTGCACATTCATAGGCACAATTGGATGTGAATACTGGGTTCTCAGCCATCATTCGGGATGCAATAGAGCCGTGACTTGGGGGTTTTAATCCTAGCTTAATCTTTTCTATAATAATTTTCATTCTTTATCTGAAGACAGCTATTTCTTTCTATTCTGCTGTGTGCCACACAGATCTAATTTTCTTGTTTCCTTTTTGAGAAAGGGCACTCCACAAAGTTCAAAGGACTGCTTGAATTACCTGGTTCAGTTCTGTTTAACTCTTAGATTGGTCTTCAGCATTTGGATTTGATTTCCTCCTTCTTATTTATAATCCTAGGTTAGACCACATTTCATTTACCTACTATATATAAATATTTATACATCTGTCTTACTCATATTTAACAACTTGAGGAAGAGATCTTGTCTTATCAATTTTGTTTTCCCCTTGGCCTTGCAGTCACTCAACATATATTTATCAAGTACCTATAATATCCCAGAAACAGACCCACCAAAAAAATACAAAGAAGGACACAATTTGGTCCTTACCCCAAAGAATGTAAAGCAGTGTTTCTGACAATAGGATGTGCATCAATTTTATAGGAAAAAGAGATTCCTTGAAAAACGTTTCTTTAAATTAACCTCACCTCCACCCATCAACGCTGCAGGACTTCTCAGAATCTTTAACATGCTGATATGCACCATGAATTTCCAAAAAGAAAAATAAGATATATAGTGTTTCCTGAAATGTTTTGACCATACAACTGTTTTAGGTCATACAGTCTCATGGGACAAGTGTTTTATGGAACATGCTTTAAGAAATGGTAGGTTAGAGGCCAGTAAAGGAGAGATACATGGAGAAGTAATTACAGTAATGCCAGCTAACAGTTATGGAGTTCTTACTCCATGTCAGGCTCTGCATAGATGCTGAGAAAAAGAAAGCTTCTTGAAGCTATAAAGAAGATGTCACCAAGGAGGGGACTCTTGGGGAGCCTGGGTGGCTCAGTCAGGTAAGCGCTCGACCTCGGCTCCTGTTATGATGTCACAGTTCATGAGTTCAAGGGCTCTCTGCTGTCACCACAGAGCCTGCTTCAGATCCTCTGTCCCCTTCTCTTTTCCCTCCCCTGCTCGTTCTCTCCCTCCCTCTCTCCCTATGTCTCTCTCTCTCAAAAAATAAATTTTAAAAAAGAGGGGACTCAGGCTGGCCATTGAAAGAGTGGGTAAAGACTTATATATAGATCTTGAAGAATACTTGTTGACACAATGAGTTAAAAAAGATAGATCTGCGTTCAACTTTATATGTACTATCATGACAAATTTTAATAGTTTAATTTTGTTTGTATGTTAGGATATAATTTGTAAATAGCCCAAAATTGGACTTGTGGTGGCTAAATAATGGTCCCCAAGATGCCCTTGTCCTGATTCTCAGAACCTGTAAGTAAGTTATATGACAAAAGAGACTTTGCAGGTGTGATTAAGTTAAGGATTTTGACATGGAGAGAATGTGCTGGATTATTTGTGTGAGGCTGGTAGTTCGCAAGGGTCCTTATAAGAAGGAGGCAGGAGACCAGAGAGACAACAGATAATGTGACTACAAAAGCAGGGAAAGGTTTGAAGAGGCTCTACTGCTGGCTTTGAAGGTGGAGAAAGGCTGCCGCAAGCCCGGGGATGTAGGCAGAATCGGGAGCTGGGAAGGACAAGGAAGCAGATCCCATCCCCGCTCCGCACCCCCCACCCACACCGCTGGTGCCTCCAGAAGGAGCATAGTCCTGAGGACCTATTTTAGACTTCTAACCTCCCACATCTTCAGATAATAAATCTGTGTTCGTTTTAAGCCACTAAGTTTGTGATGCTTTGCTATAGCAATTATGCAATTGGAAACTAACGCAGAATATATTTTTTCTTTATTTTTAAAACCACACTTTTAAACAATCCCAAATAGCTTTTGTTTATAGGAGTTAGAGCTACTGCTGTTTGCCATATTAGAAATTCAAACTAAGAATGTATTAAGTAATTAATGTATTTAAATAGCAACAATAAGCTCACTGCATGTTAACCAAAAAAATGCATACTTTTATAAGAAATAACTATTTTCAAAACAAAAAAAAGTACTATTATTCTATATTTTTACTCATTTTTTTATTGGTTAGCTTAATAGAAGACAGCTAGATTCTAATAACTGCTTCTATATTCAATCTGTCACGCTATCACACATCAGGAAGCCTCTGGAACACTCCAGTGAGTGAAAGGGCACATATCTTCGTACTATCATGAGAACCATTTTGATCTCACAGACCCTCTGACAGACTCCCAGGGTCTGCAGACCACAACAGGAGGATCCCTGATATAGAGAACTGTGTGTCCCCACAACAATTTGATATAGTAGGTGCTAATATTAACCCATTATAGAGATGAGGATGTTGAGATTTGGACAAGGTAAATAACTGGTCTCAGGCTACATACTGGTAAAGACAAAATTCAAACCCAGGTAGCCTGACTCCACATCCCATGATGATTCTCCCACATTCCACTGTCCCCAGTTATCTTGATTGGTTGTTAGTGGGCATCATTCACCTATGTGCATAGGACTCCCTCTTTTCTGCCTTTCTTTCTTCTAGATTAGACCACCTGCCAAGCCCACCCATCACATTTTGTCTAGATAACTGCTTTTTAAACCTTTAAAGAGTTGTAGAATTACAAAGCTGGAAGACAGTTCAAAATCCTTTCCCCCTCATTGGACCTTTGGAAAAACTGAGGCCTGGAGGAGGAAAGTCACCAGCACAGGATCGGATAACACAGCTAGTTATTAACAGAGCCAGAAAAAGAACTCCACGCTCCTGGCTGTTCAGGTGTGATTCCCCCTAGATACGATGTTATGTTGGATCCCATCATTCAAACTAAGATTATTAAATATAATAGAATAACAGCAACCATCGTCACATAGCATTTCCACTTTCACAGCTGCCCATCATGTCTGTTCTCCAGAAAGGTTAAAATTTTCCAGGGTTTGGGGGTCAACTAACGAAGGAGACATCTTTACCTGATCCCTTGCAGGCATGATATCCAACTGCATGGCAATCTTAGTCCCCAATACCAAGTGGGTACTTACTAAATATTCATGGGATGTGTCAGTGACTGAATCACTCCCTCCCCTCATTCCATTCTGTGTGGTTTCTTAAAGCCCTGTTTGCAGGAATGTGGATGCTTTTGCATCTCCACCTATGGAGGCCAGCTAGGGGACTCCCAAGTAAATAGAATCACGAGATTCCAGACAGCAGCTCCCTGTTTTCCCTTTTGTTTCCCTTTCAAATTCCTGCTCTTGATCAAGGCCTCCGCCCTCTCTGACAGAAAAGAGGAAGGGAAATTTTAAAAAAAAGAAGAAGAAGAAGAAAAAGAAAAAGAAAATAAAGTGCCTTTGTAACAGCTCAAACTTTATCTACACCTTCCTCTACCCAGCCCCTTCCCTTTAGATTATAACAACTGGACCCTTTTTTAAGTTTTTCTTATCAAGGGGAAAATAAGCAGTGGGGGGAGGGGAGTTCCTTTCATAGGCTCTCAGAAGTCATCAGATTGGATCTCTGGAAGGGGTGAAATGTTCAGACATTCAGGGAATCAGGCCCAAGGAAGGCCTCCTCCCAGTTAAGGCACACCTGCTCCCCAAGAAGGTTCTGGCTCCTGTGTCTGGGGACAGAGGAGTTTACCAAGCCCAGGGGTGCAGCTGTTTGCTTCAGGAAAATAGCTTATGCTGTAAATACTCCAAGTATTGTGCCTGGTGTACAAAACTCTTGGTTCCAGAGCAAATACATAAATCTGAGCCTTGACGGGGGAACTTAGTGGGCCAATGGTCAGAAACATGCAGAGATTTCTTTAATGAAAGCAGATTGCCTTGCCCTATGGACTTAGGGGATCCTATTTTCTTTTTTCATTTCAAATTCACAGGCTCTCAGAAGAATTGAAAGCAAGTAGGTTACACCAGGTGCTTTGAGGACAATGAAAAACTGCCGCTGGATCTAAAAGCATTAGTCATTTGGGGAATTTCTCTTTTTCAAACAAGACCTGGTGGAATTAGATGCTCAGAGAAGTTATTGCAATTTAGCTGGGCCAGGTGGTTTCTTGGGCAATGTCTGTAATGGACCAAGTTCAGTCGGTGTTGTCAAAAATCTGGTTTGTTTCATGAAAAAGGAGACAGCCAAGCAGATATCAGAGTTCTCCCCTAAAAAAGAAAAAAAAAAGTACTAGCTTTTCCATACTTGCAGTCACAGTCTTTGCTGGAGATGTGGATTAAAATAAGGATTATTTGTCGCAAGAAATACTTCAAACCCAAAATTAGTGCTAGAATCAGTCAACCCAAAACCAAGGACCCAACAAATTACTCAAACATTTGCTGTTTTGACAGTTCTGTTCTTTATAGCCACCGCCCTTTGTTACTTTAATTTCTTCCCCCTCAAAAAAGAATGGTTAAAATTTATGGCTAGGAGAAATAACTGATTACTGCTGGCAAGTTAACTGAAGGGGCCAATTGTTCCATACGGCAAGAATCAGAAGGCTAGGAAGCCATTCACCAGGAAAGACTGATGTGCGAAAGGGCAGAGCAATGTTCCCTCTATTGTGTGATAAAGAGTTTCATGTTTGGTTCCAAATTCCTAAAGGCAGCCTGGTGTGCAATCGACCAAGCCATAGGGAGAGCATGCGAAAGCTGAAAGTATATGCTTCACACACAAGATGGGGGTCAACTTCCAGGAGACAAAGGTTTCCTGTTCACTTTTGTTAGAGTGGTCCAGACATTCTATGCATTTGTCAAGACAGAGGAAGCAAAATGGCCATTTTGCTATTTTCACATGGAAGCCGAATGGCCCCGGGCCTCATCAGACTCTAAGAATGACATCATAGAGAACCCCCATTGGGACACCCACACACACACATACTCCAGGGTGTTTCTAGAAACCCCAGGAGAGGCCCACTTGCACGTAAGCCAACTTTAACCATGATGCTGCTACAGGCAACTGCCCGGTATTGCCAAAACTTCTCTGCCATCTCCTACCAGGCAACAGAATCTCAGCCACCATTGTCCCACTGTTCCAAGAGACACTATCATCAGTATATAAAGAATCCCATGAGCCCAAGGGGGCAAAGCTAGGTACGACCCAGAAGGGGGAAAATGCTCTGCCCCACATTTTGCCATAGGATCCTAAGCAACACTGGATGTGTCCATATTTCCATAGTCCCCCTTAAAAACAACTACAGCTTTTCATGGAACTCCCCTTAAGGCTCACAATGCATCCATGGGATTGGGGAACAGACCCTGTCTTTCATTGGTTATTCCCCTCCTGCCCCCAGGTGCCTGCTCACAAAACTTACATCTTGGTGAACTGTTTTTCTGTCAGAGTGTATCAGTTCATACATATAACACACCAAGTAGACCCTGACCCCTAAGTCAGTGAAAGCCAACCAGACCCTTAACCCCAGTGAAGATTATGTTCCACACAGTAGGTCCAAGCAAAACGTCAACTAAAAGGGTCTAATTTGTGTGGGTGGCTCTCCGTCTGACACACTTCCTTATTACTTCACCAGTCACTTGACATGTTTATTGTACGTGTTGCTAAGAATGAGAAATTCATAGAATAAGAAAATGTTATAAATAAGAGGGAGCTACGAGATGATAGCCAACTGCAGGAAGGAGAAACCTCAAACCTTATGTCCTCTGCGTGGTTGTAATAACCACAATAGCAACCATAATGACTAACAGGCATGGATTGCTTTAGAATTTATGAAGCATTTTACATACATTATTTCATTTAAATAATGAACTGAGCCCGACCATTTGGACCCCTAGTTATTAAATAGCAATGAAATGGAACTTTCTGTTTCTAAGTAGGGAAGCTTAAAAAAAAACTTATTAAAAATAGCTCCAAAGGCAATTTGAACATCAAAGAGCTTTTTATGAAACAGCATTTTGATGAGTTAAGTGTAAATGAATCAGAAACATATGGATTAAATTTTATTTAAAATAAACAAGGGTTTAAAAATTAAGAGCCGGGGTAGTTTGAAAACACATCTGACTTAATCCAAAGTGTCTGAGCACAGAAAGGGCCTAGGGCTTTGTAAATTGAGGAGGTGAAAAATGACAGTCTTGTTACCTGGAGTTCTTGTCCTGGGTTCTACATGGAATAAAACTCCAAAAACCTTAACTCCTACACAAGAGGAGACCTGAAAGCTATTGTGAAATTTCCCTTTAAGTTATGAAACTATGGTATTAATACCAGATGAGTAAAATCATGAATTAAGCTATCCACAGATTGATAATGTCATCGAGCTTCTGTTTTTCCAGCATTTTAACTCTTCTGTGAGAATGGCTCTTTGGAGCAGCATGCTCAATTTTCAAAGATGTTTTTGAAATTTATATCACTTCCTCTGTCTTTTTTCAACCTCAAATATTTATTTGGAGCTATCTCTGTTATTTTTTTCCTTCCAATGTTAATAGGCAGTCCTATTAACTTTGAATATGAAACTTTGAATATGAAAGACTATGAAATTTTTATTTCCATTTTATTTATCAATATTTTTTATTGTTCACTGAGCCAGATATTTTAAGACATGCAGCTTTAAAAATCCACCTGCTTTGGGAAGCCATAGTTGTTTATCGGTTATATAAGAATCCTTGTTTCTTTTTTTTTTAACTTTTTTAATTAAAAAAAATTTTTTAGCATTTATTTATTCTTGAGAGATGGAGAGAGACAGAGTGCGAGCCAAGGAGGGACAGAAAGAAAAGGAGACAAAGAATCCGAAGCAGGCTCCAGGCTCTGAGCTGTCAGTGCAGAGCCCAACGTGGGGCTCGAACCCACAAACCATGAGATCATGACCTGAGCCAAAGTCAGATGCTCAACCAACTGAGCCACTCAGGCACCCCTGTTTTTTTTAAATGTTTATTTATTTATTTTGAGAGAGAGAGACAGAGACAGAGAGTGTGTATGATCAGGGGAGGGACAGAGAGAGGAGAGAGAATCCCAAGGAGGCTCTTCACTAACAGTGTGGAGCCCGACGCAGGGCTTAATCTCACAATCCATGAGATCATGACCCAAACCTAAATCAAAAGTCAGACATTTAACTGACTAAATCATCCAGGTGCCCTAAGAATCCTTGTTTCTAACCAGTGACCAAAACTGGTAAAGTTTTGGTTTGCACAAGATGATTTTCTCTTGTGCCAAAAGAAACTTTTGCCTTATTGACAGGTCTTTATTTCTCTTGAATGACCACATTACAGTTCAGCATATTTTGCATGTATTCCTTTTGTTAAGAGATCAATTTGCCTACTCCAGCAGCTAACCCAATTGCAAACCTTAGTTCTCACATGATGAGATTCTTTTCTCCTGCCCTGGTAGGGAAATCCCCAAAGCAATTGTAGATCTTAGTCCCGCCCCACTAGCTACTAAATAAGTACCATTTGGTAGAGTCATGATGCTTAATGGATTTCTAGGAAACGTTTTAGGCAGTGTCTGGATGTCTGCAGGAAAATTGGATTGAGACAGAGTTTTGGAGTATCAATTATGCTCTGCCCATCCATGTCATCCCATCCTTAACTTGGTTCCAGAAACCAGAGCAGCCTGGGGCAAATCGTCAAATTGTCAAAAATTTGTCCTCAGCAGTCTTCCAGCTTCTCATGTTAGTTCTCCAACTTCTATGCCCACACACAGACCCAGTGCTCTCATTGGGGTAGAGTGGAAGACATTGTATTGAATTCAGCCAGACCTGAGTTCAAGATCTACATTTACCGCTTGCTGTTAGATTCAGTAAGAATTTGCCCCCACATAGCACGGCATTTCTTTATGTTCCAAGTTGCTTCCTTCCCATTTTGTGCTTGAGTGTCCTGGACTTCATGCAATTAATGCAATTAATGGACTTAATGCAAATTAAATCCCTTTGATGTTGTCTATTTAGGGTGCTGTACATTCGAATATCACATTGGTTACATTTAGGAGATGCTGTATTCTTGTCTTGTGACCTGACCTCCATCCATACTGATATACTGAGTTCACTTCCCTACCTAGTTTTTGCACACATGCTTTCTCTGCCTGGAATTTGCTCCCCTCAGTGGCCCCCATTCTTGCTGTCAAGAACCTTTCCATCTTGCAGGACCACCTTTCATGAGTCTCTTCTACAAGAAGGGCCTGGTCAGAAGTCATACCTTCGTCCCCTTAGCTCCTGCTCTGCAACTGTGCACCCCACACACACTGTATCGTGAATGTCAATATTTGGTCTATATCAGTCTCATCTTGGTTTCTAACCCACTCTGACCAATATGGAAGCTACTCACCATGTATAGCATCTTAGTTTTAAGTAATTAAAATTAAATAAAATTTAAGATTCAGGGGCGCCCGGGTGGCTCATTCGGTTAAGCATCCAACTTCAGCTCAGGTCATGATCTCACAGTTTGTGAGTTCGAGCCCAGCATCAGGCTCTTTGCTGTCAGTGCAGAGCCTGCTTCAGATCCTCTGTTTCCCTCTTTCTCTGCCCCTCTCCTGCTGATGCATACACACACACTCTCTCTGTGTCTCTGTCTCTGTCTCTCTCAAAAATAAACATTAAAAAAATTAAAATTCAGTTCCCTGATTACAGTAGAACCATTTCAAGTGCTTAATAGACACACAGGGCTAGTAATTAGCATGTTGGACAGAACAGACATGGAACGTTTCCTTTATTGCAGCAAGTCCTACTGGACAACACAGTTGCAGATGCTGCGGGATTTAGGACCACGTCTCTGTGCTCTTTCTCTTCTGCAGACTCTCCTCACCATCTGTTTCACATGTAATGGTGCCAGGCACACGAGGTTCTCTCTGTGTCTGTCAACTTCCTGGCTTTCATGGGGACAATTCAGTACCTTTTACAGAGCGATAATGGTAAAATCTTATCATCTCAAGGGCCTTACACCACACCAAGAACTCTACCAGGTAGATATTAGTAGCTTTCTTTTACAAATGAAAGAACTAAGTGATCTGCCTAGGTGACACAGCCATTAGATGAAGAAGTCAGGATTTGAACCCTGACATTTCCGACCCCAGCACCCGTGTGGTTACTCACAGTGTTCTGGAGGAGGACTCCTCAACTTCAGCCCTAGTGACACTCCTGACTGTTTGAGATCAGATCATTCTTTGTTGTGGGAACTGCCCTGCACATTGTAAGATGTTTAGCAGCTTCGCTGGCCTCTACCTGCTAGATGCCAGTAGTGTTCCCCGCTCGCCACCACCCCACACCGCAGTTGCCACAACCAGAAATGTCTCCAGACATTGCCAAGTGTTTCCTGGGGACAACCCCTTCTCTGGCTGAGCCCCACTGCTCTAAATGGTCAGTTAAAGTTTGTCAGATGGATGAAGAGATGCTTCTCAAAATCCTGACTTCATGCTTTGAACAGGTGGGCAGCAAGCTGACACTTACTCTGCAGGGAAACCAAGTAAGAATTCTCTTCATCTGCTGTGTGATCCACCCAGCCAACTCCCCATCTGGGAAATGTTCTGCGGCTGCTTCCTTTCATGTTCCACAGAGATAGAGCCTTGGGTTGCCGACAGCCCAGATGTTCTGCAGCTCCTCATGACTCATGTTAACACCCACATGCCCTGTTCCACAGGGCCAGCAGGTCAGCTTTTCCTTCAGACCACCTGGTTTAGACAAACAATCCCAGAAAACAGCACCTCTGTGGGAGGGGGACAGAGTGGGGTTGAAGATGAGCCAGGAAGGAAGAAGAAAGAGCTAATAGTCATAGAGACAGACCTTGGAAGGGGGAAATGTGTCCTGAGCTGTTTGAGAAGACCCAGGACCTAGCAAATGGATCCAAAACCTGCACACACCACCTGGGAATGACGTTTCAGTCTTCATACAACCACAAGATGAGTAAAACAAACGAGATGGTCTTTTTAAAGGTCATGGGGTCTTTGTAAGGCAGTTCAGTCCCCACTGTAGATTCAGCCCTCTCGTATCACCTGACTTTCATGATACTGATAGAAAGTGGGTCACACAAGTTAGAGAAACGCCGACATCTCCTTCCTGGGGTTCCAAGTGCACATTCACATGTAGAAGCTCTGAGAAGTCTCGAAGCAGAGAAATGTAAATCGTGTGCAGAATTACCCCCTGCTGGCTAACTCAGGCAAAAGGTGAGTACATGCTCAAAAGCCCTATGGGACGGGGCATGGTAATGAGATAGCAGGTATGAAAATATTTCATGTTATAATTATACAGTATTTCACGGTATAAATGCAAATATCTAGTAGAACCCAAGAAGCCTGCGTTTAGCAAGGCTGCAGGAAACCTCTGAATTATGGGACCATTGAGTTCAAAAGAAACTTCATGGGCTCAAAATGTTTTCAAAAGGGAAGATATTTTCCCCCTAATGAGAACATAAAGCTTTATTCTTACAAAAATAATCTGTTTGAAGTGTTTTATTTTAGGTTCAGAATTTCAGATGTTCTCCATGCCTCTTCCTTGGGCATCCAACTCCTGACTCTAATTAAGGACGTTACACTCAGCTCTTAATGAACAAGAAAACCCAAAGAATTAGCACTTATAGTTTACGAATAATGATTATCTTTAGGCTGAGGGCTAAGGGGGAGAACCTGTCCTGAAGTTGTTTGCTGCTCTGCCTCCCTTCCCTCCCATAGCCCTCCTGTCAAGCAAGGTTTCTAGAAGAGGCGCCATGGAGTTCAAGTCTCAGGGGGGCCCAGGTACAGGGCTAGTATGTGGTAGAGCTGTCTGCCCTGGTGTCCTAGAAAACCCTCACTGTTACCCATTCCACCTCTCAAAATAATGGCAGTGACCACAACAATAACTAAGTTTGCTCTGTGCCAGTTATTAGTAGAAGTGCTTTTTTGAGAACAGTGGCACTAGAGACTAAATATTTGTGTCCCCCCCCCCTAAAGTTCATGTGTTGAAACTGAATTCCCAATTTGATGGTCTTAGGAGGTGAGGGCTTTAGGAGAGGAGGAGGTCATGAGGGTGGAGGCTTCATGAATAGGATTGGTACCCTTATGAAAGAGACCCCACAGAGATCCTACCCTCCTTCCTCCCTGTGAAGACATGGAGAAGACAGCTCTCTGTGATCCAGGAAGCAGGTCCTCGCCAGACACCAAATCTGCTGGCACCTTAATCTTGGACTTCTGGTCTCCAGAATTGTGAGAAATACATGGTTGTTGAGAAGCCAACTGGTCCCTAGTATTCCATTCTAGCAGCCTAAACAGACTAACACAAGGATCCACAGATGTCCAAAGGCTTAATGGTTAGAATTCTCTGTCTTTCTACTTGGATTAATTGGATTTAATTTTTAAAATTTTTAAAAATATCTGCTTAAGTGTTTTGATAATATTTTGGTATATTTGGTTTCCTTTGGAATCCTGTACATTTTACTTTATGCTTTTAGAAATATTTTTTTCTGAGAAGGGATCCAGAGGCGCCTGGGTGGCTCAGTTGATTAAGTGTCCGACTTTGGCTTGGGTCATGATCTCGTGGTTCATGGGTTTGAGCCCTTTGTCAGGCTCTGTGCTAACAGCTCAGAGCCTGGAGCCTGCTTCGTGGATTCTGTCTTCCTCTCTCTCTGCCCCTCCTCCACTCATACTCTCTCTCTCTCTCTCTCTCTCAAAAATAAATAAAACATTTTTTAAAAAATGAGAGGGATCCACAGGCTACCCCAGATCGCTAACGGGTTCAAAGCATGGAAGAGATTAAAAAGGGCTAAAGAGCACTAGTATTACCCATTTTCACAGACTGGGAGACTGAAGCACAGAAAGCCTAAGTAATTTACCCAAGGTCAAAGGGCATACAAGAAATAGAGGACAGGAACCCAGATAATATGGCTCTAAATGCATACTCTTCACCCAGACCTCATGGCTTCCTCTCTGAGGCTCTGTGTCAGATCCTCTATGTGATTCCAGAGGCCCAGTGTTCTCCCTACAAGTAAGGTAGACCTTTGTCCACGATTCACAAAGCAGCCAGGTGTGTTCAGTGAAACCTTTTCTACCCTCCCCTTGTACCATCCAGTTTGCTCTGGCCTTTGCCTACCCTTCTGAACCCATCTCCTTCTCCTCTCTCCTCTGCTTTCCAGCCACACTGGTCTCCTTCCTCCACTTCCCAGCCTGTGAACTTAGCCTTTCCTCCAGCTGGAATACTCCTTCTCCCTTAACTTCCTTCTCATTCTGTAATCTTTGCTTCCTAGTCAGCACCTCACAGATGCCTTCCATGATTAACGTATCAAACTGAGTTCTCTTTTTCTTTATGTATTTTATATGTTAATCCTCTTTTCTGTTCTGGGTATTACAAATATCTCCCCTCAGTTTTTGGTTCATCTTTTCATCTTCTTTATAGAACCATTTAATGAGCAAAATTCTTATTTTAATGAGTCAGATTGTTCAATCTATTCCTTGATAGTTTGTGCTTTTTGTTTCTTATTTAATAAATCATTCTCTACATCTAAGGGCATGGAGTTAAACTTTTGTATTTCTTCCTAAAAGTTTTATTTTTTTAATTTTTTAATGTTTTATTTATTTTTGAGAGAGACAGAGAGACAGTGTGAGCAGGGGAGGGTCAGAGAGAGAGAGGGAGACACAGAATCAGAAGACAGGCTCCAGGCTCTGAGCTAGCTGTCAGCACAGAGCCCAACGCAGAGCCTGAACCCACGAACTGTGAGATCATGACCTGAGCTGAAGTCAGATGCCCAACTGACTGAGCCACCCAGGCGCCCCTTCCTAAAAGTTTTAAAACTTTGTGTCTTACATTGAAGTCCTCGACGCATCTGGAATTTACTTTGAAAGTTGTGAAAAGGGGATTCGATTTTTTTTTCTGTATGGATAACTAGGTGTTCTAACATTAATTATCGAATTGTTCAGTTTTCTCCCACTAGTCCCATGTGGAACTCTTGTTCTTGTGGTCTGTTAGCCAATCCCTGAGCCAGTACTATCCTGCTTTATTTTGTATAGTTTTTTGTTGTCATTGTTGTTGTTGTTGTTTAGACAGAGAGCCCAAACAGGGAAAGGACAGAGAGAGAGAGAGAGAAGCCCAAGTAGGCTCCATACTGTCAGCGAGGAGCCCTCGATCTCACAAAGCATGAGACCATGATCTGAGCTAAAGCGAAGAGTTGGACGCTCAACTGACTGAGCCACCCAGGCACACTATTTTGTGTAGTCTTAACACGTGTTATGGTGAATTGCCCTTACTAACATTTCTTAAGGAGTGTCTTGCCAATTTTTGCTTTTCTATATAAGTTTTTTAAACAGCCTGGAAAGTTCAACTTAAAAAACAAAAAACATGTTTTGAGATTTTCATTGGAATTACTTTATGTCTATACATTAATTTGAGAATAATTGATATTATTTAACTATTGAGTCTTTCTGTCCATAAATGGGAATTAACTCTGCATTTACTTAAGTTATTCAATGCTTTTATTTGGGTCATTCATTTAAATGCTTTTGATATATCTCTGTCAGATCTTATACATTTTTCGTTACATTTGTTTCTAAGTTAGATAACATTGATATTATAAATAGAATCTTAGTTATGTTTCCTGTGCAGAGAAATGCCATTAATTTCACATAGATATATTCTACAAACTTGTTAAATTCTCATATCAAATTACTTGTGGAGTATTTTATGTGTTTTATTTCCCTATAGACATATATATCATCAGTGGATGAGAGAAGTTTGGTTTCTTCCTTTCTAATACTTTATACATTTTATGGTATTGCATAAGCTAGAACCTTCAAAACAATGTTGAAAAAAATAACATTCTTTTCTTGATTTTGGTTCCAAAAGAAATGTTTTTTTCTGTTTTTTGTTTTGTTTTGTTTTGAGAGAGAGCATGCACAGGTGAGAGGGGCACAGAGAGAAGGAGAGAGAGAGAAAATCTTAGCAGGCTCCATGCTCAGCACAGAGCCTGACACAGGGCTCAGTTCCACAACCCTGGGATCATGACCTGAGCCAAAATCAAGAGTTGGACACTCGCTCAACCAAATGAGCAACCCAGGCACCCCTAAAAGAAATGTTTTTTAACATGTCAACTTTGAGTCTGATGTTCAGTTAAAAGTTTATGTACATATTGCAGGGGTTTTGGGGGGTGTGTGTGTGTGTGTGTTATTTTTTTTAATTAAGAAAGTTGCCTTCTAGTCTTAAAATTTATCATGAATTTTTACCATAAATGTTTGCTGAATTTTATTTAATGCTTTTTAACAGAGTTAACTTATTTCCTATGTTTTATTGAAGTAGTGATAAAGTACACTTTCCAAGCATGAACCAAACTTGCTCTCCTTCTTGATTGTGATACATTATCTTTTCTTACACATTGACAGATTTTATTTCCTTAGATTCCACTTAGAATTGTGTGTTTATGATCCTCTGTGCATTTGGGCTATTACTTTTCTTCTCTCACACTGTTTTTGTCAAATTTTGGTGTCTGGGTTTTACAAGCTTCATAAAAATGAGTTGTGGTGTGATCTCTCTTGTTCTGTTTTTGAAGAGATCAGTATGATTGGATTTTTTGGGGAGAAGACCTTTTATTTGAGAGAGAAAAAAGAAAGAGAAACGTGCACACACATGCACATGCAAGTGAGGGAGGAGCAGAGGGAGATTGAGAGAGAATCTTAAGCAGACTTCACGTTCAGCACAGA
Organism: Cryptoprocta ferox; assembly: GCA_028646485.1. NCBI lineage: Eukaryota > Metazoa > Chordata > Mammalia > Carnivora > Eupleridae > Cryptoprocta > Cryptoprocta ferox. The sequence goes on along the minus strand of CM053574.1, from coordinate 31,778,384 downwards.
GCCTAATGTGGGGCTCACTTCCATGACCATGAGATCATTACCTGAGCCAAAATCAAGAGTCAGACCTTTACCCGACTGAGCCACCCAAGTGCCCCTGGAAAAAGACTTTTTAACTGGATCAACATCTTTGATGTTGTTAGGATACAATTGATTACAAAAATGGCCACAATCCTTCATCCTCCCCTATATCTATGGCCTGTCACCGAACAGAAAGTACCTATATCCTCACCTTTGGAATCTGGGCTAGACTTTGTGAATTTCTTAGCCAATAGAATACAGTTCTTCTGCTGTAATGTTTTCAAACACAGGTCTTAGAGGCCTTTTGCACTTGTGCTCACTCTCTCAGAACCCTGCCCTACCCCATTAACAAGCTCAGCCTAGCCTATCAGAGGATGAGGGACCATGTGGAGGGCAGTTTTTCGTTGTCTCAGCTGAGGCCACACCATACCATCCTCCAGCCAGCTGCCCTTAAAACATGTGTGCGAGGGAGTTCAACCTCAATTAGTAGAGGACCACAGGAACAACCTAGCTAACCCATGGAATTCTGAGCAATAATACATACTTATTGAAGTCACAGAGTAGTAAGGTGGTTCGTAGATAACTAATACGAGGCAGCATTCACATTTTTTGTTTCTTGAATCCATGTGGGTAATTTATACTTTTCTAAGAACATATCCATCTCACCTGAATTTTTACAATTTATTGACATGAAATTATTCATACAAGTCTCATATTTTCATTTTTTCTTGGATTCATTTCTCCCCGTATAATATTTTGTTTGGGTTTTCTTTTTATTTTCATCAATCTTGTAAGAGGCTGTCAGTTATTTCACTTAATAAATCAACCAATATCTATGTGTGGAGATCATCTCTTTTGTATATTTGTGTTATCATTCATTAGTGTCTGTCTTTTTGTTATTATGTCCCTCACTCAACTTTCTCTGGCTTTTTTGTTTTTTGTTTGTTTGTGTTGTTTTGTTTTACAGTGAGTGTTAGTTTATTTATTTGCAACCTTTCCTATTTTTAAATATAACCCTCAAAGGCTTCAAAGACGTCATATAAAGCTACAAAGAACACTTTAGCTGCATCATACACGTTTCACATACAGTATTTTCGTTATCAGTCCGCTTGAATGCCCATTATCATTTCTTCTTTGACATATGCACCATTGGGAAGTGGTCTTTTAATATATAAATAAATCAGGGTTACGCTTTTATTATTAATAGCTAACTTTACTTTTTTTAAGTTTATTTATTTTGAGAGAAAGAGAAAGCACAAGTCAGGGAGGGGTGGAGAGAGGAAGAGAGAGAGAATCCCAAGCAGGCTCTGCACTGTCAGCGCAGAGCCTGACGCGGGGCTCCATCTCACAGACCATGACATCATGACCTGAGTCGAAGTTGGGTGCTTAACCAACTGAGCCACCCAGGTGCCCCAGCTTTTTTTTTTTTTTTTTAAGTAGTCTCCACGCCCAGTGTGGAGCCCAATGCAGGGAAAAAACTCATGACCTTGAGATCAACCATTGGACACGTAACTAACTGAGCCACCTGGGTGCCCCTTAGCTTTACTTTTTATAGTGCTGCAGCCAACTTGTACTGACTCACAAGATGTGATTGTTAGAGAGTCATGAATTTTGCAAACCTATTGTTAATAAATTGTAGTCTGAAATCAGCCGCAGTGGGAATATTTATACCACAGGAATCTGGAATCATTAAAAAGGAGGGCTTTTCCCCCCAAAAGAGGTAGTTTAGCAGCATGCTATTATCTGTATGGTACTGACAGCTTGGAATGTGTTGATACCTGCTCTGTGCCCCAGCACATGGCCAAATGTGACATGTTTCCTGTATGCACACAAAGAAAGGTTTATTCCAGTTGTTAGTAATAATATTCTATATGTTCACCAGATTAGTCTCACTAATCGTGTTATTTAAGTCTTCTATATATTTTTAATTCCTTTATTATATTTTTATTTCTTCTATAAAATATAATAGACTTATTTAAGTCTTCTATATTTTTAAATTCCTTTATCTATTATATTTTTTATTTCTTCTGTCTTTATCAATAAGAAATTTTTACTCACTGGGCCACCTGGGTGGCTTAGACAGTTAAGCATCAACTCTTAGATTTTTTTTTTTATGTCTTTATTTTATTTTGAGAGAGAGAGAGACAGAAAGTGAGCAGGGGAAGGGCAGAGGGAGAGGGAAACACAGAATCTGAAGCAGGCTCCAGGCTCTAAGCTTGCCAGTACAGGACCTGACGCCGGGCTCGAACCCACGGACTGAGATCGTGACTTGAGCCAAAGTTGGATGCTTAACCGACTGAGCCACCCAGGCACCCATAAGCATCAACTCTTAGTTTCCACTCAGGTTATGATCTTGTCGTTTTGTGAGTTAAAGCCCCACATCAGGCTCTGCACTGGCAGCGTGGAGGCTGCTTGGGATTTTCTCTCTCTCTCCCTCCCTCTCTGCCCCTCCCCCACTCACTCTGTCTCTCTCAAAATAAATAAACTTTAAAAAAAAAGTTTTTAAAAAGGGTTTTTACTTACTATAATAGGGGACTTGTTCATTTATTTCTGTGGTCTTGAAGCTCTTGCTTTAGATATTTTGAAGTTATATTATTGGAAACATAAGTTTAGAATTGTTCTTTCTTTCTTATGAATTGAAACTTTTGTCAAAATATAGTGACGCTCTTTATTCCTGGAAGCATTGTTTCTACAAGTACAGGTACCTGTATTTCTTTAGGTTAGTCACCCTTTCATTTTCAATCTTTTTGTATTGTGGGACTTTTTTGATGTCACCTGATAAGGTCTGATTTCTTACTGAAATGTTTAGTTTTTTTTTTTTTATTTATTTGATTGTGACTACTGATATATTTGGGCTTATTTCTAGAATCTTCTTTTAAGTTTTCAGTTGACTACGTTCCACTTCAGACTGGGGGGAGCCTTTCCTAATTCCATTTTGTCCTCTCCACCAGGTTGGAAATTTTATATTGTTTCTCCTCTCATTCATGGTAACTTTGTTTCCTAATGTTTGTAGCGGTTTTGACTGTGAATGTTATTTCCAGATATTTTCTGAGACTTGGGTTGAAAGCAGGTTGCGTTTCTGCACAGAGGATTTGAGATTTTCCTTCCACCAGCCACCTTGCACCTAAAGTTCCATTTTTGGGACAAGGTCCTTTGTTTGTTGATAGTGTAGATCCAATCCCAAACCTGCAGTTGCCTTTATCATGGGTTTATGATAAGAAATTCTCAAGGAATTCTGTTACCTTCTTTCTTCACCCAAAGGTTGAAGCAGGCACTATACCTTCAGTGTCCCCTCATGGCCAGGGTTTGGTGTGATTTTTTTTTAATTTCACTCGCTAGGACTGTTGACCTTTTGTTTCCCAGATTTATGTAAAGGTTCATCAATCCAATCTTATGCCCTGCTTCTTGTCCCCTCCACATGGCTGATTCAAACCCGGGATTTAGGCTGCTGGAGACAAGATTTATCCCAGGGCAAATGCCAATTTCCAAGTGACCTCTCCCCTGATGATTTTCACTTTCTGGTCATTTCAGGCCTGCATAGAATTCTCGTCCTCTCCTGCCCAGGCAACTACGTTTTTGTTTGCTTGTTTTTTCACGTCTTCCTATTTTTTAATGAAAACCAGAGATCTCTCCCCGCCCTTGTCTTTTTCAGTCCCATGTTTGTTCTCTTTGTAACCCATAATTTATCATTATGTGTTTACCTGTGTATATTCGGACTTTCCAGCATGACGAGGCTCTCAGTACATTTTTATTAGACTTAGATGTGAGTGAATGAATGAATGGATGGATGCAAGCCCAGCATGATGGGGAACTAGTATCCAGTGATAAAGGGAAGGCGAGTCCTTGGAGAATATACTTACTCCACACCTTACATTTGAGGGGAAGGAGAAGGCGGCTGCATGCAGGTGGTGTATCCAGTGGACACTGTGCAGGAAACTACATTCAGGCCGTCTATGCAACTATCAAACGGAAAGAATCTGTGGTCCTGCTATCAGGGTGTCAGGCACCTCGGGTCTCATAGCGAGTGAGGAAAAAAGGGTTTTACAGACAGAGGTTGTCTAAAAATATTTACTGTCTTCATGTGATCTACATATTACAAATTTGATGACTGTGTTGTAAAGTGTTTTCAGCTCCTTTTGTCTTTTTTTTTAATGCTTATTTTTGAGAGAGTTCAAGTGGGGGAGGGCAGAGAGGGAGGGACAGAGGATCCAAAGAGAGCTTTGCACTGATAGCAGCAAGCCGGACACAGGGCTCGAACTCACAGATCATGAGATCATGACCTGAGCTGAAGTCAGATTCTCAACCGACTAAGCCACCCAGGTGCCCCTCCTTGGGTCATAATAAACATTTTTTTAAAGGCTCGGTGGACTAATTTAGGTTATCAAAGGGCTGTATGCCCCAAGGAAATCATGTGCAATGTGAGAACAAAGTGCTAGCAATACTGTTTACCCTTTGACCACCCTATCCCAGTTTCTGCTCAAACAGGTTTTATTTATCTTAAGATTAAAGCAAATCACCAGTGGACATATAGTTATTGCTTTATGGTGAAATACAAACACGTAAGCCAGAGGCATCAGTGGATTCTGTCACCTTTGAAAAATGATTTATTTTTTTCCTGGCTTTGTTTTTCACTCATGGGTAACCTGATAACATTTCAGAGCCTGAAATCCTTCCCTAAGCTAAAATAACCTGTTGAAGGTAAGTGTAAACCAAGTCTAGGCTAGTAGAGTAGAGATTTTTTTTTCTGAAAGTTCCTTGAATCTAGAAACATGTCTGGTCGTACTATTGATATACAGAAAATAAATCATAATTGGATTTTACTGAGTTACAAATGACCCTGAAATTGACTCACTGTATTACATTAGAGAAATCTAAGGCTCATAAACTCACTGATTAATACATCTACTGTAGACTCTGTACCATCGGTAGTCAATTGTGGTGCTCCTCCACTAGGCCTCAGAATCGTTCTTAACATAGAACAACAGGAAGTAAAAGCCTAAGTGGCATTTCCAGTTCTTGCTGAATAAAAGCATCAACATCATCTGCCATTTTGCCAGCTAAGCAGATGCTAAATTAGTCACTTGAGTGTAAGTTGTGGATTTATTCCTGGTTCACTTAATACATGGCAGTTCAAGGGCTGATCTCCGAAATTTAGTGATACTTGCTTTCCATGTTTCTCTTTCACGTAAATCATCTTTTTTTCATGTATTCTGCCTCTAGCCTGCCATAACTTACTTCCTTCTCTCACTTTATAATAGTTCAAACCAGAAGCGCCTGAGTGGCTCAGTCGGTTAAGTGTCTGACCCTTGATTTCAGCTCAGGTCGTCATGATCTCGCAGGGTGTGGGTTCGAGTCCTGCGTCAGGCTCTGCATTGCAAACACAGAACCGGCTTGGGATCCTCTGTCTCTACCCTCTCCCCCTGCTCATGCTCTCTCTCTCCCTCAAAATAAATAAACAAAACTTAAGAAAAAAGTTCTTTAAAAAATTAATAGTTCAAAACAAAAGTAACACTGTTAACAAATTAAGGAAATGCCTAATGGCAGAGAAATGTGCAATCAGGTAAATGAAATTGTCTTATTTTGTATAAAATGAACTTAGTGACTCTTGTCCCTCCTGAATAAGCTGAAGGAGATAAGTTCTATGCAGCAGCAGAAGTTGTGATAGCAATCAGCAAGTGATTTTTTTCCCCACAGTGAAGAGATTTTCCATCAGATTTCATTTGACCTTGAACACTGTGTTAGCAATGAATAATTAATAGTACTTATTACAGTAATGCCCCACTTAACTGACATTATCAGGGAATTAGATGCTCTAAAGGAGTGAATCAGCCAGATAGGAAGACTTGCCCCCTTTTTGCACACTCACACACAAATCTTTATTGTAACCATTTCTGGTTCTTTTGTTTTTTAAACATGTGGCAAAATTTTGTGACTTATTCACATTCTCTGAAATACAAGCATTTATTCATTCAATAAATACTTAGTGAAGCCTAATATGTGCCGGGCACTATGCCAGGTGTGGGCAGTATAACATGAATGGAAGAGACAGAGTCCCTGCTCTTATGAAACCTATGTTTTGGGGGAGAAGAGAGAGAAACAAGGAACCATGCTGGAGCGCTAGGACAGGAGCAGTAAAGAGTTAAGGGGCCGTGTGGGTGGCTCAGTCGGTTGAGCTTTCGACTTTGGCTCAGGTCATGATCTCATGATTTGTGAGTTCAAGCCCCACATCGGGCTTGCTGCTGTCAGCCTGTCAGTGCAGAGCCCGTGTCAGATCCTGTGTCCCCCTCTCTGTGCCCCTCCCCAGCTTACGCTCTTCCCCCAAATAATAAATAAAAGTAAAAATAAAACAAAATAAGTACTTAAGAACTACAATGGACTGAGCAGCAAAACAGTTGAACTCAAACTTAGCTAAGTTCCCCAGGACCGTTTGCCGCTAAATGGCATCTGATTTCTATGTGATTGACCCGGGTAATTTTATCTTCTTTAAATTCACCTATAGTTTCTTGCTGCTTGCTAAATGTGTGGTGCCCCTTCTACTATTTTTTATACCGCAGTAATGTGCATATAAGGTGGTTAAACTAAGGATGGCAAATACATAGTATCTTCAATATCTATTACTGCATAACAAATTACTGTACAGTGTGTGGGGGTCAGGAGTCCAGCATGCTTAGCTGGACCCTCTACTTCAGGATCTCTGGCATGGCCACATACCGTCAAGGCACTGAGCCAGCTTGGAGTCTCATCTGAAGGCAGGACTCTGTTCCTCAAGGAATGTTGGACTGAGAGCCTCAGTTTCTTGCCATTTATTGTCCAGGGGCCACTCTCAGTTCCTTGTTACATGAGCCTCTCCAAAAAGTCGACTTGCTTCTTGAAAGCCATGGAGAGAGAGAAAGAGAGAGAGAATCTGCTAGCGAGGTGACAGTCACAATCTTTTGAAACCTAATCACAAAAGTGGCATTCTTTCACGTTTTCTGTATTCTGTTGATTCCAAGCAAGTCACTAGGTCCTGCCTACCGTCAAGGGGAAGAATACCAGGAAGGGGATCCCTAGGGGCCACCACAGAGGCTGCTCACCCCCATATACCAAGAATATTATCATTATTGTTCCCAGGGCCGTAGCCACCCTCGCTAATCCATCGTGGCACTCTCAACCGCTGAGCCCCCAAATGGCTTCCAAATCCTACTTAATGGAGGACTCCAAGAAGCCCATTACCAATCAGTTGGTGAGGTAAGGCGAGTTTGCCTTCTCCTACTTAAACAAGAACCATTCCAAATACTTGGGTGGGGCAAATTTAGGTCAAGAATCTGGACAGAGATGGGGTCACCAGTCGGAAGCCGATCTACAACATGATACAACAATGGACATCATTTGCCAAGTCGATGAGAAGGAAACAAAGGCCTGTGGCCAAAATCAGCTGATAGAGACTTAAAGACAAATATTTCACAGTAAGGACCTTGCATTGAGAAATACGTATCCCAGCATGCAAGAGCCCAAATGAGACAGATCATATTATGGTAGGACACACACGAGAAGAATGCAGTCTTGCCCAGTACAGAGGTTATCCTCTTGGCTACACTGAACAAGAGTCATCATCATTTTCCTCAATGAAAAGTACCAAAGGTGAACATTAGATGCCATGGCCTATCCTTATGTGTCTTCTTATGCCTGTCGCAGATTGGGGTTTCCCCTTCTACTTGTGGTAGTGATACCCAGCCTTCCTTCATCCACCCTCCCTTATGTTTTTCATAAACATAAAAAAAGCTCATTATCCAGCTGCCAAGGAACTTCTCCATTCCCTTCTTTGACAGTCACTCACATATCTCTCCATGTTTTTATTCCTATTACAAAGTGATGACCTTCTCATTCTTTTTTATTTAATGTTTATTTATCTATTTAGGGGAGAGAGAGATCGAGCACAAGAGGGGGAGAATCATAGAGAGAGGGAGAGAGGGAATCCCAAACAGGCTCTGTGATGTCAGCGCAGAACCATGAGATTATGACCTGAGCAGAAATCAAGAGTCAAATGCTTAACCGACTGAGCCACATTCAGAATAACTTGAGTAATAGCACGAGTTCCTGTGTACTCTTCACTCAGACTCTTCATATTTCCCTTATTATCCTCTTTTTAAATTAAAAATTTTTTTTAATGTTTATTTATTTTTGAGAGAGATTGAGACAGAGCGTGAGCAGGGGAGGGGCAAAGAGAGAGTGAGTCACAGAATCCAAAGCAGGCTCCAGGCTCTGAGCTGTCAGCACAGAGCCTGATCCAGGCCTCAAACTCACAAACCATGAGATCATGACCTGAGCCAAAGTCAGACTTAACCCACTGAGCCACCCGGGAGCCCCTCCCTTATTACCCTCTTAATATGTATATTTATATTTGTTTTCCTGAGCCATTTAAAAATAACTTGCAGGGGCACCTGAGTGGCACTGTTGGTTGAGTGCCCCACTTGGGCTCAGGTTCGAGCCCCAAGTCAGGCTCTGTGCTGACAGCTCTGAGCCTGGAGCCTGCTTCAGATTCTGTATGTGTCTCTCTCTCTGCCCATCCCCCACTCGCGCTTGCACGCGCTCTGTCTCTCTCTCTCAAAAATAAACATTAAAAGAAAAAATGTTAAAGTAACTTGCAGAGATGATACCCCATGACCCCCTAATATTCCAGCATATGTTTACTTACACAGCCAGAGTACAACTATGAAACAATAATAGCTTCTAATCTCCAGATTTCCGTAGCATTTCACAAATTATCCCAATAAAGTACTTAACAGGTCAGATCCAACCCCAGCCACATGTGGCATTTAGCTGTCAAATGTCTTTAGGCCCCTTCCTTCTGGAACTGTTCCTCAGTATTCTCTCACCTTCCGTGACTGGACATTTTTGAAGAATACAGGCCAATTAATTTGCAGAACATTCCTCAGTTTGGGTGTATCTATCTAAACTTGTTTCCCCAAGATTAGATGCAGGTTTTGCTTTTTAGGCAGAACTATCAGAAAACTCTAGTCTGTTTTTCACAGTGCATCCTGTCTGTGGGTGCCTGCCCATAGATAGCATCTGTCCATACATCGTGTCTGCTAGCTTCCCCATTGTGAAGTTAATTTATTTACAAATATTTTGTATTTAGGAATTAATGACTAAGAAATTCATGTTTTACGGAGAAACATTTTGAGATCTTGCAACTGCCCCGTTCCTCATCAGACTACCTATGCTCCACCACTTCTCACCTCCATTGATGATTCTTGTCTGAATCTGTTATCACTCTGATAGTTTTGCCACAAATTTGTTAAGGGTGACTTTGGCATGAATGGTTTTAAAGGAATAATTTCCAGATTGTCAGCTCCCCTCTAGATGGTTCTAAAACTGCTGTTTGAGAACAGGCTAGTTCTCCTTTGGGGTTGGGGGGTGGGGGTGGGGGCAGGCCCCAGCTGGTCCCCTCTCCTTTCTTTTATGAAAGAAAGGCCTACCTCTCACCCAGTCCCTGAATCTTACTGTGGCGCAGTCCCTCAGGCTACAGATAATCAGGGACTCCAAACAAAGGGGTGATTCAGAATCTAGCTGTTAGTGTTGAGAAAGTGAATGATTCTAATGATTGGGTTACAAATCCTTTTCAACTCTTTGCTTTCAACAAAATTGAAGAAGGATCTGATGGAGTTGTCAGTTAGTAGATCATTAAAAATAATTTTTGATGATAGATCACCATACGATTTTTGGCACATACCCTGGAAGAGTTTAAAGAATTGAGTGATGTTGCTATAAGGAAACTCTTGCCTTTCCCACTACTTACGTGAACGAAGTTCTTCAGTGCTTGCAAGTATGATTAAAAGCAGGGGGTGGGGGGGGGAATAAAACTGATCCTGGACCCTATCTCTTTGGGACAATAAGAAGTATTAAGGAGTTAATAGAAGGGAAAAGTCCCCTTCATCACATTTCAGATATATACTTCCATGTATACTTCCAATAAAATTGTACTTCCCATGTTTCATAATTATGTATCAGAATATATAAGGTATTTGTTGTTTGTAGCAATTAAGCACAAATAAGAATAATTTTAATGACACTTCAACACAGAAGAAATTGTTTAACATTTAGAGCATCAAATTCACAGAAAATATTAAAGGTTTCAAAGTTTAACTTTGTACAGAAACCTGATTCGGAAAATTGTATCAGAGGGATCAATAAAAAAGTCTTTCAAGCATTAAAGTACATTACGTTGTAGTAAATTCTGTGCAGGGACTGGAATGGAAACAGAAAAAAAGAGCAGTGTGTCCAATCTCCATAATATTTAGCTTCTCCTGTATGAATTTAAAAGAGTGAATAAAACTGATTTTATTTTATAGCGTCAACATTCAAGTGTGCTAGAAATTACACAGCTATATACCCTTACGATAAGATAGTTTAGCCTTCCATTTTAAAATGTGAAGAATAAATAAGTTTTCAGGGGCATCTGGGTAGCTCAGGCAGTTAAGCATCCGACTTCGGCTCAGGTCATGATCTTGTGGTCCATGAGTTCGAGCCCCACATCAGGCTCTTTGCTGACAGCTCAGAGCCTGGAGCCTGCTTCAGATTCCGTGTCTCCCTCTCTCTCTGCCCCTACACCACTCATGCTCTTTCTCTCTGTGTCTCTAAAATATAAATAAGCATTAAAAAAATAAAAATATTTTGGGAGCCGCAAGAGCAATGGTCTTGGAAGAACATTGCCAGGGAAGGCACTCCCTCCACATGTATTACTCATGGTATCTCTCTAAGGTTTGCCTCCTATTTTCTAGGGCAAACCTTTTCCTTCACATCCAGGGTCCATCTCTACCTTGCTTTGGAAGCCCCACTCACGCATCACACTCGCCCTACCCTTGTTCTTCTGTTGCCTCACCCCCAGGGCAAAGACCAGCTCACCCTGTGGCAGGAAAGGCTCCCAGACCATCTCCATAGATACTCAAAGATCGTTTTCTGAGTATTGCATTTATTATACTTAGATCCCTAGAACACATGGCCTCTGTCTGAGGTACTCAAGATCTCATATCCAAGGAGGAAAAATTTGCCCTGTGGCAGGTGTCCCAGTCACAGTTCTGTTTGAGCTAGGAAGGGCTGTCTCACTTGGGGCATGGGCACCCTATCAGGCCTGCTGCATTGTGAGTAAAGCACAGTGGAGTCCGTGGAGAGAAGGAAGTCAGTAGCAATCCCTGAATTGCAGGATCCTTGGTAACATCCAAATTCCTGGCCCTGGCCAAGAGGATAATCTAATTTGGTGAGTGTGGGAGAAAGCCCAATACACCAGATGCAGTCTCCACCAGGTGACTGTATTGAATTTTGTCCTTGGACCTTCCTTTGAGCATCGCTGCCTCAGAATGTGATCTTTTATCCTGATTCAAACTTCTTAAATCCATTCTTTTGTTTCTATTCAGGTATTCAAAATGCAAAGGGTTCAAGTGGAATCATAAATCAGCTGAAGGTAAGTGAGCTGTGAATGTACAACTTTTTTATGTTGCTTATTCCAGTCTGATTATTTATATCAAATGACTATATATTATGCTTACAATATTAATTTTAATTGGTAGTCTAATCAAGCACAAAGACAACATTAATAATTATGTAAGTTTAATAGAATTTTTCTTCTTTTTTTCTTTAAGTTTATTTATCTTGAGAGAGAGAGAGAGAGAGAGAGAGAGAGAGAGAGAGAGAGTAGGGGAAGGGCAGAGAGAAGGAGAGAGAAAGAATCCCAGGCAGGCTCCACACTGTCAGCACAGAGCCCATGATGGGGCTCCAACTCACGAACCATAAGATCCTGACCTGAGCTGAAGTCAGACACTTAAACCACTGAGCCACCCGGGTGCCCCTGAATTTTTAAATATTTAGGCTCCAGAAGAGATACATGAATAGGGAAAATAAATTTACAGAAGAAGAGATATAAACGATATTACATGAGAACAATGTAACAATATTGATGAAAATCTCGGAGAGAATAATGTCAAACAAACACTATGGATAGGGACCATGGGTCTATAGGACTCTCTATCATATATATAGATCCATGGGATCTATATCATTCCCACACAATTAATTTGGCCATTCCTGTAAACAATAATTTAAAATTATACTCTTTTAGCCAATAATGCCATCTCTATTAAACTAGTTAAAGGAAATGCAAAGTTAAAGTCAAATTTGCTCACTATCAAACTGTATATTAATTAATGGTAGAATGATAGTAACAATAAACAGAAAAGAACTGATATAAGGGATTGGGGCAAATTCACTGGAATAATATATGGTTCTTGCAAATGTGATTGTCAAAACACATTTAATATTAAGGGATAATGTTCAGGACAGAATATAAAGGGATCACAAATGTGTTCAAGAGAAGGAAGGGGGGAGGGAGGGAGGAAGAGGGTGAGAGAGAAAGAATGTATTTATTTTATTTATTTATTTTTTGAGAAAGAGTGAATTTAAAACACATATAGGTAAGAAAAAATGGGCAGCCATAATGATGAGATTAAGGGTAACTTTTATTTTCTTATTTACCTTTTCTTTAACTTTGAAATTCTTTGCATTGCATGCATCAGTTTTATAATCCAAAACAGTATTGCTTTAAAAACCATATTAAGTAAGGATTCTGACCTCTAAACTGCTGGTTTTGAGAAAAAACAGATTTCATGGTCCACTGGCAGCATATTTGCACCAAGTACCACAGAACTAGTCTATTCCCCTGTCCCCCAAATCTATGGACCGCAGCTGATGCATCTCTCTCTCTCTCTCTCTCTCTCTCTCACACACACACACACACACATAAACACACACAATTGGAGAAGGATATTCTAGCATGTCCCTCGAGAGCCTACTTCCTTTCCTTTATTCTGAATAATTTAAACAGAGCTGAAGGAAGCTATTCTTTTCCATGAGCTGTTATTAAAGGGTTGAAAGAACCATGTAATGAGTTACTTTCATTTATCAGTATTATCATGATTAAATGTCCTCTCTTACATTATTCATTCATTCAACAAATAGTTTTGAGTGCCTATGAGACACTCAGGTAGTTACTCTGGTGGAGACACATAGTCAGTCAGTAAATCATATTTCCTACCGTATTTACCCAGTGTGTGACAGACATTGTTGAACACATGCAGAAACGGTGGAAAACTGGATAGCTACAGTCCCTTCCCTCAAGGAGCTCATGGTCCAGGAGGAGAGAGAGAGAGACAATTCAACAAATAACAATAATGATAGTTTGCAGTATATGCCAGGCAGGAATAGTTTGTAGTATATGCCACACAGGAACGCACGGTATTGCAATAGCGACCACGAGTGGTGCCTAACCAGAATAGGTGGTCAGGGAATACCTGTCTAAATAAGGACCCGGAAAATAAGTAGGAGAATGAGTCTGGCTGAGGAGCACTGAGGAACTATAGCTTCTTATTCCTTAGGTATTTTGAGGGCCTGTGTAGTAGCAGTCACTGTGCTGAACAGTGGAGGATGGAATGATGGGTGAAAAAGGGATGAGCCCTGATCTCTATGACCTCAGACATGAGAGGGGCTGGCAGATAGGTATCTAAGTCATCACCCAATCCACTCAAAATGTAAGAGTCAGAGAAGTCTTCCTAGCAAAGGTGAGTCAAAAGATTAACTTTTTTCCTTCGTTGTAATTATTTTATTTAGTGTTTAAATAGGTAAATACATTCATATGTTAGAAAATTACGAAAGTAAGAAAGTTTATAGTAAAAATTCTCTCTCCCAACCTCTGTCCCTTGTGCTCACCTAATACCCTTCCCCAGAGAAAACCAATGTCTCTGGTTTCTTCTGGATCCTTCCAGAAATGGTCTATGCTAATCCAAATGCGTGAGTATGTTTAGGGTTCTTTGTTTTTCCTTTTTATTACACGATGATCTGAGGTGAATCTTGAAGTATGAATTTTCCTGAGAAGGGGATTTGGACAATGACAGGAAGAAGAAGGCATTGAAGGTCAAGAAAAAGCATATGTCTTAAATCATAGATTAGGTGCATAGGACAAGCTCTTCTGTGTTGCAGAAACATTAAGTGTGAGGTAGAAAGGCAGAGGAGCCAGGTCAGGGCAAGATCTGATTGCCATGCTGCAGGGCACAGATTTAATTTAGTTGGTAGCAGGACTCCAACAAAGACTTCTAAGTACAACAGTAATGTGTGCTAATTTGTGTTTTAGGAAGATCATTCTAGCAGCTAATAGAATATAAACATCCACGAAGAGCCTTGCTCACCAAATGGAAAAGTTGAGCATCTTTCCTTCAGCCAGTGTGAGCCAGGAAAGGTTTTTAAACAGGTGTCTGGCAATATCAGAAGTTGTGTTAGGCAGATCTATCAACAGTGTGCTGTCCTTAAATATAGCACAGCATTCGATGAAGAAGAACTGAGAGAAAACCAAATAAGTGACTATCTGACTGAACACACTAACTCCCAGCAGAAATATGGACCTTTTCTCTACTTTTTAACTTTAAGGAAGAAATCTGTATTAGTTACCTATTGTGACATAACCAATTACCTCAAAACTTAATGGCTTAAAACAACCCACATTAGTTATCTCACAGTTGGTATGGGTCAGGAATCTGAGCATGAGTCACTTAGGTCTTCTCTTCAAGGTCACTCACCAGCTAGAATCAAGACATCAGTTGGGGCAACAGTTTCATCTAAAATCTTGACTAGGGAAGGCAGTTGGCCATGTTGTTGGCAGGTTCACTGAGGATTGTTGGGGCTTAGTCCCTTGACATTTGGGTCTCTCCCAATGGCAGCCTGTTTCATGAAAACTAGCAAGTCAAGAAAGCAGTAACAGAATCTGCTAGCAAGTTAGACATGTTTGTAACCTAATCTTAGAAGTGACATCCCATCACCTCTGTCCTTTCTGTTGATTAGAAGTTAAGTCACTAGATCCATTCCATACTCAATCGAGGACAGGGGATTACACAATGCATGAATTCAAAGAGGCAGGATCATTGAGACTGATTTAGAAGCCGCCTATCAGGGGAGCTTAATGAGAATTGTTTCTGTGAGTGTTGGGAACTAGGACAAGGTCTGGGGGGATAAAGCCAGTATTGTTCCTTGTCCATGATCTAGTCGGGAAATCATCTTGCTCTCCCCTGGCCTGCTGATTACCACCCTCATTACAATCACCACCGGGCCACCGTCATGTTTGTCCACTGCCTCTGATAAAAATACACTGCCCCTTTGGAAGTTGGAGCATCTGGGAACACTTATATGCAAGCTGGGTTGGGCTGCATCTCCCTGCTGGAGTCCGACAGTTGTGAGTTTCCTCACTGCTGCTGCTCCAGATACTTATGACATCAACTCACTAAAGGAAACACCTGTAACAGTGAAGATCAATTCTTAATGCAGCCCTGACTTTTCAAACAGAGCAAGCTGGTTAGTTTGGTAAAGTAGGGCTTTACAAACCATAGTGTTAGAGAAGAGCCTTAGAGTGAGCAACTCAGGGAAAGCCCAAGAGAGCTTAGAGCCCAGAATTCGGGCAGTATAAGCTACTATTCCAAACCAAATAGAAACAAGGAAAGAGAAATTACAACTGCTACCATTGTCTGTTTATACTGTGCACCAGTGACGGGGGTAAGTACCCGAGCTTTATTATCTTGTTTTAGTTCACTAACTGGACAAGGTCAATGCTATTATCCCCAGTTGACAGAAGGGGAAACTGAGACACAGAGAAGTTAAGCAGTTGGCAGGCAGTCATAGCTAAGAAGTAACAATACCAGGATTCAAACACTGTCAGTATCCTTGCATTCTTAAATTGGGAACCAGCAAGAATTCATCATTATGAACAGTCATGTTTTGTCCTGAATTACAGGAAGGCCTCATCAGCTAAGGATAATTTGGGGAGGAAGAAGAGGGGGACAGGCATCACCTAGAATATATCAACTTAAAATGGAAATCAAAATACACACGTAATTAATAGAGGAAAAATACTGTTATGAGAACAAAATCTTTCAAAAAATGTTTTAATAAAGAAGAAAAGTTTATTTTTTTAAACTTCGGTCAGGAATCAACCAATTTTTTCTTTAAAGGGCCAGATAGTAAATATTTTTGGCTTTGTGGACAATAAAATCTCTGTTGTAAGTACCAAAGACTCGAGAGTGTGGTATAGAAGCCACCTTGGACAGGAAGTAATGGACAGGAAGTAAATGAATGAGCATAGCTGGTTCCAGTAGAGATTTATTTACAAAATCGGGTAGCTGGCTAGATTTGACCATTAGGCTGTAGTTGGCCACCCTTAATTGGGTCCTGATTGTAAGGGATACTAATTCTCAGAAAAAAACAAGAATCATGTGGGTTTTTAACATAGTATTTCTGACAAAATGTGTGCTAACACAATACAATACCACCCCTCCCTGTTTAGTGTTAGCAGTTTTATCAGAAAGCGTAAACTGTGCAACACCAGGCTCCATCACTTGGCTATCCTTTGATAGCCAAATAATTTTCTTTTGAAACTGTTACAACATCATCCTTATGGATGTTCTCTTCTTCAGGTGTAAATTTGTCTAACCCTGCCAGATTTCTGTTTCCATGTAACTGAAATAGTTCTCCATCTTTTCATCAACTGTATGAAATCCTGTGGCATTTGTCAGATTTGCTGTTCACTTTCAAGTCAGTTTCATGGGGATTGCTTGTTTGCTGAGTGGCCATTCAGTGGACAGCAAGACAGGGGACCCAACTAAAACTGTGACCTAGTGAACAATCCAGATGCTAAACAAGGAAAGATTTGAGTAAGAACTTTGAAATAGTCTTGTCATTCCTGAATACTTTCCATGTTGCCACTATCTCAGCTTCCCTTCACAGCTGCTACGTGCAGATCCTCAAATAACAAATACTCAGGTAATGACGATCTTCCCCATATGGTTTATCCACATTTCTTATGCACACATTGTTCTCTTGCATTCAGTTTTTCTATTACATCATCATTTATTGAGCATCTAGTCTGTAATAAGTCACTTCACATTTACAAATTTTCTCTCTATTCAAGTTCTTACTAGCTAAGCTCAGTAAAAAAAAAATACATCGAAATGAATTTTCCTATAAAATCTTTGTTACCTAAAATTCAGGTGCTGAATAGTTTCAGAAAACACTATATTCCTTACTATGGAAATTCACTACTTTTGGTCTCATAAACCAATTCATCTTTGACTAGGAAGGGGTAATTTTGGTTTTCTACTGTTTCTGCTAGCCACTCTGAAAAGTCTTTTACTGTCCCCTGTCTGAGAACCTAAGAGAGCAAGTAACTTGCCCAAGGCCCCTTTGCCACTCAGCAGTGACGTGAAATTCAGAGTCAAGTGTCACTGGCTCCAGAGTGCATGATCTTTCTTCATGTGCCTTTCAAATATGGAATTCACGTTGATGAAAACCTCATCTATTTTTCTCCCACAGAGCCAAATCTATAGATTCCTAAGTTAATTAAATCACATTTTAATTAATAACTATGATTTGGCGGCGCCTGGGCGGCTGGGTCAGTTAAGCATCCAACTCTTGATTTTGGCTCAGGTCATGGTCTCACAGTTGGTAAGTCGGAGCTCAGAGCCTACTTGGGATTCTCTCTCCCTCTTTCCCTGCCCCTCCCCCACTGTCACACACGCACATGTGAACTCTCTCCGTCTCTCAAAATAAATAAACTATAAGAAATAATAATGCTGATTTTACATCATGAACAGTGACACTGCAATCTTTTATAGCCCCCAATAAATCTGAGTGTTAAGAGAAATCCCCTCATAGTGCAATTCCTCTACTTATTATCAGAGTGGCTCTCAAACTGGGGTCATGGCACAGCCACATCAGCACCGCCTGGAAATTGCTAGAAAGGCAGCTCTCAAGTGGTACCCCTGACAGACTGAATCCGAAACTGTGGGCAGAGGACCCATCCATTTGTACTTTAATCCTCCAGGGGACTCTAATGCTAATGAACTTGAGAACCACTGAATTGTAGGATTCACGACAGTGGCCTCTAGTGATCGTTAGAATCAGAACCAGGACATATATGGGTATCAGATGTCCAGATGACTTGTGACTGTCTCAGAACTCTGGTTAATGCTTTTGTTTCCATTCTCATGCATTCATTCATCTCACAAATAAGTACTGAGCCCCTATCCTGGGTCAAGATACAAAGCCAGGTGCTGGGACAAGGTAGGGAAGAAAACAAATACAGCTCTACCCTCTTTCAGGCTTACAGTCTAATGTGGGTGATAGACCAGACAACAGTCAATTCCAGTAGAGTGTAGTCAGTGCCATGAGAGGTCAACTCAGGGTGCTGGGGGCGAGGGGGTTCACCTAATCCAGCCCCGCAAGTCAGTGAAGATTTCCAGAACAAATGACTAAAGAGGGCAGGAGTCCCTAATTTTCTGAGAAGGTCTAGTGCTGTGGGAGTTTGTTTTGTCTCTCCCTCAAATCCTCAGCCTGCTTGAAGCTGCTTCAGATGAAATAAAGGGGAAACACACTCAACCTGTTACTTCCAGCTTGTTGGAACACTTATCTCTGACACACATTGAAAACATATGGAGGCTCAAAGCGCCACGTGTTCACTAGGTAGGGGAGCAGATACCTCCCACTCCCAACTATTGGACTCCTGCTGCCAATTTACATCATTTCCTGTGCTTATTTATAAATAGTCAAGAGGTCAGAGATGCTGTGGACACCATAACTGAGCCATTTAGGCTAGCAACTGCTGACACATTCCCTTCTTTCTTGTTTAAAAAAAAAAATCTAGTGCAATTGTAGAGGAAAGCATCTTCTGGGAAATAAATGAATAATTTCCTAAGTGAAATCAGTTTAGATTTAACAAGCTATCCACAAAAGAGAGTCCCACTTGGGGCGCCTGGTTGACTCAGTCGGTTGAGTGTCCGACTTCGGCTCGGGTCATGCTCCCACAGTTTACGGGTTCAAGCCCCACATCAGGCTCTGCACTGACAGCTCAGAGTCTGGAGTCTGCTTGGGATTCTGTCTCCCTCTCTCTCTACCCCACCCCCCCACTTTGCACTGTCTCTGTCTTTCTCAAAATAAAAAAAAAAAAAAAAAAAAAAACAGGCACCTCGATGATTTAGTCAGCTAAGCATCTGACTTTGGCTTAGGTCATGATCTCACCATTTGTGGGTTCAAGCCCTATATTGGGCTCTGTGCTGACAGCTCGGAGCCTGGAGCTGCTTCAGATTCTGTGTCTCCCTCTCTCTTTCTCTCCCCCTCCCCCGCTCACACTGTCTCTTTGTCTCTCAAAAAAAAAAAAAAAAAAAAAAAAAACTTTGGACTGAATTGTGTCCCCATCAAAATTCATATGTTGAAGCCCTAACCCCCAGAGTGAGGTCTTTGGAAATGGGACCTTTGGAAGGGAAGAAGGTTTAGGTGTGGTCATGAGGATATGAGGATTGGCCTCCGTGTTAGGATTAGTGCCCTTATAAGACACTAAAGAGCTTGCTTTCCCTTTCTCAGCATGTGGGGACACAGAGAGAAGCCAGCCATCTGTAAGCCAGGAAGAGGACCCTCTCACCAGAACCCGTTCTGGCACCCTGACCTCTCAGATGTCCAGCTTCCAGAACTGTGAGAGAATACATTTCTGTTGCCCAAGCCACCTAGTATGCTATTTTGTTACGGCAGCCTTAGTTAGGACAAGGAGATTGTTATTCATTCACCATCCATTCATGGTACCCTGCAGTGATTACATATTTTGGTTATACCCCCTGTCTTTGGGGATCCATGAGTGAAACCCAGTATGGTCAGGATAGCCACAGAGAGCCGCCCTGGGCAGAGATAG
Source organism: Cryptoprocta ferox (assembly GCA_028646485.1). Lineage (NCBI taxonomy): Eukaryota > Metazoa > Chordata > Mammalia > Carnivora > Eupleridae > Cryptoprocta > Cryptoprocta ferox. Next base: position 31,758,619 of record CM053574.1, on the reverse strand, counting down.
ACTCTGAGGGAGAGATGAACAGACAGCAGGCAGTGAGATGGACATGAAAGGATGTGCCAGGCAGGAGGCATCAAGGCCCTGGAGTGAGACAGGACACACAGAACAACCAGGAATCCAGGACAGTGTAGTGGGGAGTCGGGGGGGCGGGGGGCTGGGGAAGAAAGCTGAGGAGGCAGGCAGGGACTGGACCGAGTTAGTGACGACATGTCCTTCTGTGCCTGGGACAGCCTCTGCTTATAGCCTGTGTCCCAGCCTTTTCAAGACACTCACCTTCACTTTCATAAATGTCCTTGTTTGGATGGTCATTTAAATATCCCCCCCCCCCATATCTGAGCCGTGGAGAGGACAACACCTTCTCCTGAGGACAACAGGTGATCTTTTGCAGGATTTTTACCTGGACCCTTAGCATCTCACTTTTATTCTAGAAGGACCTACCTAACTTCACAGATTAGAGCTCTTGTTGAAAGGGAAAATAAGCTGGCCTGAAGGTATTTGCTTATTCTCTACAAAAGGGAGGGGAAAAATGGGAGTGGAGAGAAGGCTGCCAAGGGCTTCAAAACCTAACAGAATCTTTGCGGTAAACTCCAGGCCATCACCCTCCCATTGCACTTAGAATGACCGCACCCAGCCATCATTTCGTTGTTCACACACACACACACACACACACACACACACATACACACACCCCCTCCAACCCCAGCCCTCTCTATTATCCTCCTCACCCTGTCCCCCTGCCTCCCAGACCCACCCCTAGATAAAAATCCAGCTAACAAATGACACCATGGAAGGGTGTCAGAGGGTTTGCAGAGCGGGACCACGTCCTTTATTGCCTTCCATGCCTTGCTTGGGACGCAGGCTGGAACTAATGAGCAGCAGTGTTCAATGTGGACACCCTTACTGCAGCGTCAGCCCTGTCCCTGAATTTTTCCCTGCAAGACAGTGGTATCTTTGGGATAAATGCACCATGCTTAATTACCATTTTGAACAGAGATTTCCTGCAGGGTCAAAAAATCAAATTCTGTCCCAATTTCTTTTGTGCATTCTAACATGAAGTTAGGTCAGTGTAATTTCTGTGAGAGGCTCTTCTCTCTCTCCTTGATCCTCTTAGCTCCATCCTTACTCCCCTGATCTCTTTATGTGCCAACCACACAAGCTGTTATCTGTTGGTGACTTTTTAATGTCCCTGCGAACTCCTATCTCTAACCATAGACACAAACCCTGTTCTCAGGAATTCATTACAGGGCACTCATCATTGTCCCAGCAAACACTATGGAGGAAACAGGACCGATTTTCCATCTTTAATTTCATTTTCAATTTAACTTCTTTTTTCTTTCTTTAGTGTAAAAGCCAAGTGGTCCCTGTCCCTTTAAATCAAATATCCCAAATGTGGATTGGAGTTTGTATTGGCCTGATCTTGAAAAGAGAATTATTTCCTGACCTTGCTCTGGAAAGAAAACTTTCTGGCTATTCATTAGTGAAGGCAATTTTGATGTAAACTGACATTTCTCAGATGCCCATCTTGGGAATATTCAATGGAAAACCCGAAATTTCTGGCAGCTGAAACCCCAGCCCGTCTGCCAGGCCCTGGGCAGAGATAAAAGAATGTCCATGAGCAGCAGGCAGATGGGATTACAACAAGAAGCCTTTTCTCTGCACCCAAAGAGATGAGCTGGGGAAGGGGTCAAGGAGGAAGGGGGAGCCGTGCTTCACAGTGAGGGGATCAACAAAAAGGGGACTTTTTTGGCTTTTTTATTGAGAGGGCCATTTCCCCTGTTGTCCAGCCATTCCCCTGTTTTGAGCACCATTCATTGAGGGGCGCTTTTCTTCTCAAGCCTTTTATCCCAGGATGCTGAGAGCATTCCTGTGTCCTCCTTCCAGAGAGGACTCTCCCACAGCCCCCAGTGGCCTGCCCTAGCCTTTCACTGCTGGCTGCACACTGCTGCTGCTACCAACTCAGTTTTGAAAGCTGTTTCATGCTGTGCCCTCCTCCTTGTCCTCGTTCTCCTCCTCCTCATCCTCCTCCTCCTCCTCCTTTTCCTCCTCCTCGTCCTGGTCCTCCTCTGCCCCCTCCTTGTCCTCCTCCTCTTCCTCTACCTCCTTGTTCTCCTCCTCCTCTTCTCCTTCCTCTTCTTCCTTCTCTTCCTCCTCTTCCTCCTCCTCCTTCTCTTCCTTCTCTTCCTCCTCCTCCTCCTCCTCTTACATTCCCAAGACCAGGAATTTAACACTTTGAAAAGATAATCCCCAAAAGCAGGGATTGCTCTTTGGGAGAGGATAATGGTTAGGGTTGAGAGAGGGGAAATCTGTTTTAATTCACTCTTGATTTGTTTGCTCTTCTTACATCTTCCAAATAATCAGAGAATTGTACTTATTTTTTTTAATACTTAAAATCAAAAGGAAAACCATCAAACACTTTGCCACCACATTTTCAAAATTTCAGACACCTGAGGTGGGGATTTATTTGTTTGTTTGTTTGTTTGTTGTGTTTGTTTATTTATTTTGAGAGAAAGAGGCAGAGAGAGAGGGAGAGTGCAGAGCCCTCTGTCAGTGCAGAGTCCATTGCGGGGCTCAAACTCACCAACCGTGAGATCATGACCTGAGCAGAAACCAAGAGTTGGACCCTTAACCAACTGAGCCACCCAGGTGCCCTGATGGGGATTTGTTTAAATTTGGCCTCTTCAGACATGCCCCAGGGGAGTAATGGCAACAGCGATTAAGTAGTGCCAGTCTCCTTCCCTACAGCCAGATGCCTAGTCCAAGTCCTAATTCTCCTGCCTCTTAACTCTGTGACATTGAGCAGGTTACTTAAGCTCACTGTACATCAGCTTTCTGTATGAATAAAATTAAGAATAGCACACATTTTTTTTAAGTTTTATTTATTTTGAGAGAGAGAGCACCTGTGAGACAGTGGGAGGGACAGAGAGAGAGGGAGAAGAAGAGGAAAGAGAGAATTCCAAGCAGTCTCCACACTGTCAGCACAGAGCCTGGTGTGGGGCTTAAACTCACAAATCATGAGATCATGACCTGAGCTGAAATCAAGGGTTGGAGGATTAACTCAGCCACCGAGATCCCTGCCCCAAAAAATATCACACATTTTTATAGAATTGTTATGATGATTACTTGGAGCATGGCCTACTAGATGCTCAGGGCATGTTAACTTACATGTTTACTATATAACTATACATTTACTCTACATTAAGATATATGTACGTATTAATGTAGATACTTCCTTCTGGGCAAAAACTGGTTACCCTTCATGTTCTAAAACAGAAAGCTGGGTACCCTTGCATCTGAGGACAAGTCACTTCTTGGTTTTAATATTTGCCCCCCACCTGAGGCCCTTCGGCAAGATTAGGCCCCAGACAGCATGGCTCACAGGACAGAATTCTAGGGTTTGGGGAATTTGTCGCTTAAATAAATGTGTGTCTCTGGATTATTTTTATTTTGTCTTTCAAAGAAATTTCCAGAGTAAAGAACAGGACATGTTGGCTGGAAGGAAAGTCCCAAAGCCCCTGTGCATACTTCTATCATTGCACTGAAGAATGGCTGGGTGGGACCTCCCAGCTGTATTGCCCGTGGAGCCCTTCCCCCTTCCTTCAGGATCTCAAAGTCATTCAAGGTCGGGTGGGTCCCCAGGAAGCTCATGGTCCTCTGCACCCAAATCCAAATACTTGTCCTGACGGAGAATGGATTTTCCAAAGCCCTGCCCATGGGTTTTCCAATGTCCCAATTTTATGCTTGTTGTTATGACTTATAAAAGCTTTCTGGGTTTGTTTTGAAGACAAGGGAAAAAATAACATTACGCTATTTTAAACGCCTGCAAATATTTCAAATATGACCCAAGGCAGTAAAAATGCCATATTTCCCAAACCACAAACCCCACTCCTTGTTAAAATCCAATTGCATCGGAGTGTGGGATGAAGAGTCAGGATGTCAATCCCTAAGCATCACACATTTTATCTTTCTTTGGGCAACCGTGAAATACTGCTTTCACCATCACTTTTATCCCTGTGTTTCACAGATTAACTTCATAAAACCACTGAAAACCTGCACCCCAAGTGTACAGCTATTGGGACCTGAATACAGCTTGATTTCAGAGAACAAGTCTTGGTAGAGAATGAAAAGGGAAAGCAAATCATCTCTGGTGTCTCTTTTTCAAGATGTTAGAGATGAAAAAGCACACATCCATGTAAAAGCAATTCCCATCTTGTTCTTCCTGCTTCCCTGTGCAGATTATGAGGACTGTTTCTGGTTCATTTTAGGAAATGCTGTGCCGAGCACGGTGTCTGCCACTGAGTGCTTGGCGGACGGCTGTAAAGAATGAGGACTAAATGAGAAGCAAAATTGGCCTAACAGGTTTTATTTTTACTGTATTTAAGTAAGTGGACTGTTTTATGTTAACCGTGTCGTTTAAAATTTAAACACAATATTTGTGCCTACGTAAATATTTGGAAAAGGTAAAATGTCATAACACTGGGTGTTTGTTATTAAAGTTGGAGCTTGCCTTTGGATTATGACAACTTGATTAAAAAGGAATGGATTGTTCCCTACTCCGCTTACTCTAAGTTTTAGTGTTTTGCAACATCAGATCTTTCTTTGGGATATAAACAGATGGTGACAAAGGATAGGTGACTTGTGGAGTCATTGCATCTGAGTACTGGCATTGCTGGGTGCTTGAAGTCAGGGAAAGGCTGACCCCAGAGCCAGGATAAGGCAACTCTAAAGGCAAACCCACCCAACGTACAGTGGCCAGAGAAAAACAGCCCTTTCTCTCAAAGTCCCAGCAGTAGGAGACTTGGACTTGATGGGGTAAAGGGAACAGAAAGGTGACTTTTTTTTCCCTTGAGGTTTTTTTTTTCCTTTTGAGGTATAACTGACATACCGCATTCTATTCGTTCTAGGTATACAACATAGGGATTCAATGTTTGTATATCCTGCAAAGTGATCAGCACAGCAAGTCTGCTTAACATCTGTCATTTTACATAGTTAGAGAAGGTTTTTCATGGGATGAGAACTTTGAAGATCCACTCTCTTGGCAACTTCCACAAATGCAAACAGTATTATTAACTATCATTACCAGGCTGTACATTACACCCTGTGACGTATTTATTTTATATCTGGGAGTTTGTACCTTTTGACTCCCCTTGACTTTTTAATTGAAAATCAAGGATATGGGGGTGCCTGGCTGGCTGAGTCAGTTAAGCGTCCGGCCCTCAATCACAGCTCAGGTCTTGATCTCAGAGTGGCGAGTTCAAGCCCCTTGTTGGGCTCCGCTCTAGGCCCGAGTACTTTATCTCAACATAAGAGGATAGCTTTTTCTGGGCTGCCTGGGTGGCTCAGTCAGTTAAGCGTCTGACTTTGGCTCAGATCATAATCTCGTGATTTGTAAGTTCAAGCCCCACGTCGGGCTTTGTGCTGACAGCTCAGAGCCTGGAGCCTGCTTGGGATTCTGTGTCTCCCTCTCTGCACCTCCCTTGCTCATGCTCTATCTCTTTCTCTCTCCCAAAAATAAACATTAAGAAAAAATCTTGGAAAAAAAGAGGATAGCTTTTTCTGAGCTTCAGCACACACACACACACACACACACACACACACACAAACACAAGATCTGTCTGCTTTCAGCCTCTGTGATTATCACGGAGCAATAACGTTTGGGTGTGACACAAATTATGCTTCACTCCAGGGGTCTTGGAGTTCCAAGAAAGTCCCCTGTGTGTGTGACCACATTCTACCTTATTGTTGACCTCTCAAGCTATTTCTGGGCTCACTGCCTATCAGCTGAGACGTCTGAGGTGTGTCCTTAGTGTGTCAGTTGGTTGAGTATCTGACTCTTGATTTCAGCTCGAGGCATGATCCCAGGGTGGTGGGATTGAGCTCCTCATTGGTCTCTGTGCTGCTTGGGATTCTCTCTCACTCTGCGCCTCTTCCCAGCTTGCTCGCTCTTTCTCTCTCTCTCTCTCTCTCTCTGTCTCAAAAAGCAAAAGTTCCATCGAGTCAAAACAAAAAGCAAATAACCCAAAACTTCAAAGGGAAGAGACTGTCAGAGGAGCCAGTCCGAGTTCAGATCCCAGCCTACCATTTGCCGCCCGTGCTGATTTAGGCAAGTTACCCACTCCTTTGAGCCTCCCCCTATTGCCTCATACATAAAAATAGAAATAATAAGAGTACCTTCCCCATGGAGCTGTTGTGACACCCGGATGAGATAATGCATGTAAAGTACTGAGCAAATTGCATGGCACACAGGAAGGGCTCGGTGGAGGTTTAAAACAAATAAATAAATGAGACATAATAAGTGAAGAAAATTTGGGGTCTACCCCACGACCACAACAGTGGGATTTTCTGCACAGGAAGCCTTCCAGAGGGAGGCACTCAACCTGTTTCCACCCAGGAGGGGCTGGCGATGTTCTGTCAACAACTAGACCACAAGAACAAAACACCCCGTGCAACCTGTCTGGGCTTCCTCTTCCAACTCGGTTGGTTCCCAATTAACACCTTATTAGGCTGCACACCTGGGGTGTGACTTTATCTTCTGGCAGCCAGTCTTTAACCCTGTCCTGGACTTCTCTATGAGAAGGCAAAGCTGAGTAAGAGTGTCCTCACTGGACAAAGCCAAGGAAAGGGCTAGATTCATGAACTATAGAACACTTAGTGTAGAGCTCTTTATCTGCTCCTTGACATGGACCTTTTGGTCACCTGGTGAAGCCCAACGACCCCTTCTAAGAATAAGGTTTTAAAACGCAGGGGCGCCTGGGTGGCTCAGTCAGTCGAGTGTCCTACTCTTGATTTCGGCTCAGGTCATGATCTAACAGTATGTGAGATGGAGCTCCGTGTCGGGCTCTGTGCTGATGACATAGAGCGTGCTTGGGATTCTCTTCTCTCTCCCTCTCTCTCTGCCCCTCCCCCACTCACACTCGCTTGCTCTCTCTCTCTCTCTCTCTCTCAAAATAAATAAACTTAAAAAAAATTTGTTCTGTTTATTCTCAGGTTAGTTAAGATACAATGTAGCCTTGGCTTTAGGAGCTGATTCCAGGAATTCATCACTTATGTATAACATCCAGTGCTCATCCCAACATATGCCCTCCTCAGTGCCCGTCATCCATTTCGCTAATGTTTCTCCCTCTCTCTACCCCTCCCCTACTCGCATTCTCTCTCTCTCTCTCTCTCTCTCAAAAATAAGTAAATGTTAAACAATGTTTTTAAATTAATAAATGAAAATAAATGAAAAAATCAGTAGAAAACAATGTAATAATAATAGATGTATAATAATAAATCCAGACAGATTATATTTATCCTTATGCAAATGGAATCTTAAATATAATTTTTAATATTTGTTTGAGAAGGAAGGGACCCAGAAAGGCAAAAATGCCCAGTGTCCGTGGAAATCAAAATGCAGACCTTCCTGGAACTGATGGTGTTTCCTCAGGAGGCTGTGTCTTTGAACTTCTAAGTATAAAACAAGCGATGCCAGGGACATAAGTCATATCCTTGGTTTGGCAATCCCTTCTTCCACCGAATAGTGGCCTGCTGGGAAGCTGTTTTCTCCCTGCAGGAACTGTGTGGATCAAAGTCTCCTAAGAGGCTCATCTTTCTCCCACTTCCAAGTATAGTCATCAACTTGTCCTGGTTTGCCTGGGACTTCTCCCGTTAGCACTGAACGCCCCATGTTTCAGGAAGCCCTCAATCTTGTGCAAACTAGGGTAATTTGCCACCCCACTTCCAAGGTCAACAACACAGGCACCTGCTGTGGCATCAGTGGATTGTTGGCCACGGGCTCCCCATCAGGCCCCATCTTCAGAGATAGAAATGCAAACCCACAAAGCAATTGGAAGCACTGAGTTTTACCCACAGTGGCCCTCATGCACAAAGTGATCTCTCTCCATCTTAAAATAATTTGCTTTAGTGCAGAAAATACAAAAATCAAAAGATCCATAACCCCAATGTCAGAAAAAGCCCCGCTGACATACTTTTACTTAACTGAAAGCCGCGCATATCCTGGTAATTTTTTTTATATGATCCATAAAGACATAAATGCAGAAAATGGAAAAAAAATCTCCTCAACTCCAGACATTCTTTGCAAAAGTAGCCAACATTAACATTCTCTTATAGATCCCTTCCCCAAAAAGATTCTGAAAAATAGTTTCATATTAACTTTGCCTAATTCCAAAGCCTAAGTACAGTCCACTGATTGGTTGACTGTGGGTAACCTCTTGGTACCCCAGTTTCTGTGTCTGTAAGACCGGGGTATTGAGTAGATCTACCCAATGAGAGATGGTCCATGTGAAATACTAGGAAGATATTCGGAACACACTGAGTGCTCCACGAGGGTTGTTCATGATTGCAACAGTAATAGTAGTATAGTGGTTGTCTTTACTGTCGCTGTGTCCTCTGTCTCTCTTTCTCTTCCCTTGCACACACCAGGCTCCTTTTGGCCCAGGAATGTGGAATGCTCCAGAATAGGACAGTATTTCTTGTGTCTAGCAGGTAGATATTGATGGGGAGTCATAGGGATTTATGCCTCATCCTTCTTCTTTGAAAGCAATGAGCCCACCCTCTCTTAGTGTGTCCTTGGGGAGCCTGGACTGGTTTCCAGAGACATGTGGTTTCTTTCTCTTTTTTTTTTTAGGTTTGTTTGTTGTTGTTTTTGAGAGAGAGAAAGCATGAGTAGGGCAGGGGCAGAGAGAGAGAGAGAGCGCGCGCATTAGGCAAAGCAGGCTCTACCTTGTCAGCACAGACCCCGATGTGGGGCTCGAACCCACAGACCAGAAGATCATGACCTGAGCCAAAATTTGATGCTTAACTGACTGAGCCACCCAGGTGCCCAGAGACATGTAGTTTCTTCCAGACCTGCATTCTCCAAAATGGTAGGCACGAGCCGCTTGTGGCTGTTTAAATCTTAATTACATTTAACTTAAATTTCAGTTCCTCAGTCCTGCTAACCGTAAGTCAAGGCTCCATACCTACATGTGGCTCGTGGCTACCATATTGGACAACACAGCTACAGAACACTTCCGTGAATGCAGAAAGTTCACCTGTGCAGTGCTGTTCTCTCGCCACCCCCTGCCCCATCCTAGCGCTTAGATGTGGACAGTGTCCTGGGTGACCAGTGGAAGCCTTGTCCCTTTCTGCTGTAGAGTTTCAACCCTCTGTGTCAGATGTCTACCAGGAATGAACTTCACGAGGCTTGTGAATAGACAAATAACACGTGGTTAGCCGTGCTTCAGTGCTTGAAGCATGAGCAGACAACATACATTCCTACTTTTCTTCCAGGTGGTAGCAATCCCTTCCACTTAGCACAGAGCCCCAAGAAGTTTCAACCAAGTCCCCATACCTCTGTTTAGCCACTTAGGTTGTACATTTAGATTCCCTTACACACTTCCTGGTGTTTTGTGTGGACTCTCGTCTGGCCCCTCTTCCAGCAGAGGGTCTGTTCTGAGACTAAGAGCTCCAGCCCCAGGCTTTGGTGCACAGGACAGCTATGCGGGGAAGGTTCTAGATCTTCCCCTCTCCTGTCTTCAAGTTGGATGTTCCACTGCTCGGGTTCTCCTTTCCTTCCTCCCCTCTTTCCCTCCTTTCTTCTTCTATACTAATTGTGCACCTGTGCTAGACATCATGAATTTAAAAATAAAAAGGCTTGATCTCTGCACTTTAAAGGTTTATAGTCTAAGAAGGAAAGACCAAAAAAAGTAATGATTATAGTAATAATAGCTTGCATTTATTGAGAGATTTTATGTGCCAGTCTATACTAAACACTTTATAAGTACTTGTATATGTGTATATATATTTACTATTTAATCTTCACAATAACCCTATCACGCAGGTGTTATTATTATCCCCATTATATAGAAGAGGAAACTGAGGCATAGAGAGGTTAAATAATGTGCCTGAAATCACAAAGCTAATAAATGGTAGATCTAGAATTTGAACCAAGACATCCTGGCTGGAAACCTATGCTTTAACAATTATCTTCTACTACAGTTTAACATAGACCAGTAGTTTCCGTCTCTGACTGATTTTGCCCCTGCAGGAACACTTGGCACTGTCTGGAAATATCTGTGGTTGTCACAGTTTGGGAGGAGAAATGTGTGCTGGCCTCTCGTGAGTAGAGACCAGGGATTCCGGAGGACCTCCTGTAGTGCCCAGGAAAGTCCCCCAGCAGAGAGTCCCCAGCCCCAAATGCCAATAGTCTGAGGCTGAGAGACTCAAAGACTAGTGATTGAATGTAAAGGATCTGATAAAAGCCTGGATGTATACATCCTTCAACAGAGAATTCAGAAATTGATATTGTTGTTATTATTTTCACTGGTTTCATTTTTATTCAACAAGAGAATGATAAAATTGTCAAATGTTTCTCTCAGATAACTGTAACCTGATTCCCCAAATTTAAGAACCCACATGTTGCTACTTGAATGCCAGCCTTTGAGAGGTGAAGGAACATGGATGCGCTGTTCCCACCCCCACCCAATCCCCCCCTACCCCGGGAGACTGCACACATCCTCCTGACCCCACAATCGCTGGGTCTCCTGAGTGCCCTTCTGTGCACCACCATAGGAAATAATTATCCCCTCTGGACTCATGCCAATTAAATTCTCCCATGGCTGCTTGTTAGCCGAAGAGTGTGGGGAGGCGGGCTTGTTGGCATCCATTTCCTGTTCGTCTCATCTGGGCTCCTGCTTCATCAGCAAGTGAAGCTTTTTCTCAGGATGCCCACAGCTGCATTCCCAGCCCAGTCAGCCAAACATTCCTGGCCTCGCCCGAAGGCTGACTCTCCCATTTATAAGGAAAAAGAAGGAAGAGGCGGTTTCTGGAGAGGCCTGTCTGAAGGTTCTGCTCCCTGGCATTGAGAGAAATCTCCCATCCTGGGAGTTCTATTTGGCTGTTGGCCCCATGCCCAGGAATGGTAGCTGAGGCCACTAGAAGATCTACCCATGAACTTGACAAATATCAGTGAGGTAGAGGATCCTGGAGATTTACAAACCAGCACATCTCCAAAGCATATCCCATGGAACACTTATGCTGGGGAGTCTCAAAAGATCTTAAGAGTAAAAAGTTCTGCAGAACTGAATTGGGAAACCTTGAGTAAAAGAAAGCTGCGTGGCTGTCTTTGCAGCATTGTCAGAGCCTTGAATATGCTAATGTGCATTTTAAGTGTCTGAGAGAGAAACATAGCTTGCAGTGTTTCCTCAAATTATTTGACCATATGTTTTAGTGTGAATTCTCCCAAAAGCAGAGACAAAGACTTGGGTTCAAGTACAGCTTAATTAGGAGTTGATTCCAGTGATCGTAAATGAAGCAGTGAGCCAAATAAGACAGAGAAAGAACCAAAAGCAATAAAGATGTGTTAATGAGCTGATTAGAAACATGAACAATTGGAACTCAGCATTGCGGGAGAACCTCTGAGGAACCATAAAAGATAGGCCTCAAAATCATCCCGCTGAAGGTCAAAGCTACTTGAGCTCCATTCCCCACTGGTTGAAGGTTGCACCCAGGTCGGGGGAGGAATTGGAGGGGTTAGGTGTCCCGCACTTCCCGGGTTGCACCTGCAAGCTGGAAGAGCAGCCCTCCACGGCTCTTGGGAATGCTCTGAGGCAACAAAGCAAAGACACACTGAGGGAAACACTTGACATGAACCTTGGCAGTGTGCATGGAAGTTTCCATACGGCTACACTGGAGTGAGGTGGGCCAGGGGGATGTGCTTTGGCACACAAGTTCGCTTACCACAAAAGTCTTTCTTTTTCTCCTAGAACATCTGATTTATAGTTCTCCTTGGAGGGCATCGGAAACTTTGCTCTCAGCTGAATGCCTGAATTACAAGTGAGGGGCAGAGATTCAGAGAAAGTGTGACTTGCTCAGGGTAGGTCTCAGGATTCCCAGAGAGGCTCCCCATGGTTCTCTTTCCTCATCAGTAAAATGGGGTTTATTATAGATCCTTCCACAGTGAATCCATGTATCACATGCTTACAACAGTGCCTGGCACATGGTAATGTCTCAATAAAATTTACGTGTTACTATTTGCCCCATAATGAAACTGATTGCACACTTAAAAAGTGCGATTGTAGTATTGTGCTGACACCATATTTGTGGAAAGATGAAGTCCTTTGGTTTGAGAAGCTGACACTCTTAAAATGAACAAGGTCATGATTCATTCCCTCAGCAAATAGACTTGAACACCTGAGCCTGGATTGTTGGTGTAGTTATAATGGCGAATAAAGTAGAAGGGACCCCTCCTTTCATGGAGCTCCCAGCCTGGTGGAGAAGAGATAAGTTACACAGAAGCTCCAGTAACTAATTAGTTATTTCAAATGTGATGAGGATTTTGAAAGAAAATGATCTATGCTGCAAGTCTACTTTCTGGACTTCTGGCAGCAAAACTCTCTTTTGCTCCACTTACACGCATAATACCAACCGCCACAGGGGCTGCTAGCATGGGGCACACACAGCTAACAAATGAAATGCCTGAGGCTGTGTCTCCGTCACACCCACAACCCCAAGTCAATTTGGTAAGAAAAGAAATTAAACTTGTTATGGGTCATTATTGCAAACCCTCCTCCCCCCATTGTATACCCGAAGGGGACTCATCTGTGCTTTTCTGGATTTTTGAACAATTTCTGCAGAAAAATAACAGAAGACCCTGAGGGAGAAAAACATGTTGACTCTAGCCTGAAAATATTTAACATTTCATTGTAATAGCTACCATTTGTTGAACATCAGTTCAAGTGCCACTTCACAGGGTACTTAGGATGTTATCATTTTGACAAATATTTATCAAGTACCTACTGTCCACCAGGCTCTGTTCTAGAGATAGGACATGGCCCTGGGTGGGGTGGGGTGGGGGGGAACAGACTAGTTGAGGAAGAGGGATAGCACACATAACAATTAAGTAAATTATGTCAGTGTATCAGGTAGCTTTTGCTGCATAACAAACCACCCAAATCTCAGGGGCTTAAAACTATAACCATTTCATTGTATCCTGATTCTGTGGACCAGCTATTTGGGCTGAGTGGTTCTCATCTCAGCTGGGGCCACTCACAGGTCTGGGAGACATCTGGCTGGCTGGCTGCTGAAAACTTGGTCATCGGAGGGCAGCCAGAGCAAACAAGGCCATTCTGGCTCATGTGTCTTTCACATCCCTCCAACAGGCTGGCCCAGGCATATTCTCATCGCAAGGCAGACATGCAAAGGTGAACAGCCCAGTCCCACGGGAGGGAAAATGGCAATGTACACCTGCTTCTCAAGTCTCTGCTTGCATCATAGCTATTAATATCCCATTGATCGAAGAGAGTCACATGACAGAGTCTAAACTCAGAGTGCTTAGGAAGCTACAAAATTGCAGAGCAAAAGATGCAGATACAAAGAGGCCATTAGCTGGGATGGTTACATAAATCACTTTGCCATAGACAGAAAACTGCAGAATGAGGCAGGCCTAGTGAGATGGGGAGTGCTAGGGCCTAGAAATTTCTAATAGGAGGATTGGGCAGTTTCCTCAGGGAGGGTGACATTGGAGAAAGACTTGTCTCTTCATGTATCACCATATACTAACATTATTTCTAATTCTCATGACAAACCACACATTATAAATTATAATCCCCATTTTACAGATGGAGAAATTGAAGCTCAAAGTGGTTAAGTAACCCCAAGATCTCATGACAAGCAAGTGATTGTAATATTAAATAGGGCTTTTCCTATTTCAAGCCTTAGAAAAGCCACCCGGGGCTGCCCGGGTAGCTTAGTCAGTTGAGTGTCCAACTCTTGATTTTGGCTCCCAGGGTCATGGGATCGAGCCCTGTGTCGGGTCCTGCCACACTGAGTGAGGAGCCTGCTTGCGATTCTTTCTCTCTCTCTCTCTCCCTCTTCCTCTCTCCCCTGCTCTCGTGCTCTCTCTCTCTCTCTCTAAAATATAAAATAAAATAAAGTAAAGTAAAGTAAAACCTGCACACACCAAGAAAAGGTAGGAGAGGGAGACTAAATGGATTGAAAAATTGAAAAGATTATCAACAGACACATTAGTAGAAAGACACATTGATAGAAAGTATGACTTTCAGATATACTTGAAGCCAGGCTTCCGACTCTGTCACTATCTCTCATTCCTCTCTCCCTGTTTCTAAGGGGTCTTCCTCTGTATTGGTCCCATTCTCAGATAGTCTCTTTTGGGGTGGCAGGACAGCCAGAAGCAACTGCTTCCAATGTCAGGTCCAGGAGGAAACAGTGAGCCCCTTTGCTGGTAGTTCCCACCAAAAACTAGACATTTGCTCCAACTGGACAAGTTTTGATCCTAAGCATCCCCTGACCATTCACAGTGGCCAGCAGAACATGATATGAATCCTGCCTTATGCACCACCCAGGAGGCCAACTGTCTGAGTGATAAGTCATACAGTAAGTGCTTGATGAGTATAAAATAATAAATGATGGTGACTTTTATAGTTCTTTCTCCTTCCCCCAACACACACATCCCACATTTACGGATATCAAGCAACTTTGCAAGAAACTGTGGATTTAACTCTGCAATGCACCGAGATGGCTGATGGAGCACTTATGACACAGAGAAGCCAATCACTTTATCTGGAGTCACACAGATGGCTAGTCCTGGAGTCAGAAAACAGAAAAATCTGGTTTGCAAAGACTACCAAGCCATTGCAAAAACTCGATTTGTTCCTCTCTGGAGGAAAATACAAGTGTACTGTCGAAGAGCTCTTCCAGAAGAATCAAAGATGAAATTCTCCATAAGAAATGCCAGTATAAAAAATTTTCCATGATAATCATAACGAAAGGCCTCTTAAAATGGACATGTACATTCTTAACTGCATCTCCAAATTTTCTCACTGATACTTTTGTTGCAGAACACGTCCTTTGAGAAATCACTTTGCACTGCATCTCAATATATAATATTTGAGATCACCGTGTGACCCAAAGGGAGATCCACTTTAATTTAGTTCAATGAACATGCAGTAAACTCCCACACGGTGCCTGGAGCCAGGCTATTCCATGATAACAGAGATACCTAAAGCTCAGGTGATCTCACAGAGTCAGACACGTGCATTTTCACAGCTGACATTTCTTGAATTGTATGCACTGGACACTGTCCTAAGCTTTTGACACGTGTTATCTCATGTAATCCCCAAAACAACCCTACAGGTGGGTATTATTATTCCCTTACTTCATACTGGGAAACTGACACAGGGAGGTTAAGTAACTTGTCTAGGGTCACTCAGCAAGGAGAGAGCAGAGCAGTGAATCAAACGCAGGCACTCTGACTCCAGAGCGTGCCCTCCCCTCCCACCTGAACAGCGCTAGGTGCTTCCTTCTAATTCATGTGGGCCCTGAAGATGGTGTGTAATTCACATGACCCTAGTGCTCTCAGATTTGTGTCCTACCCACCATTTCTTGAGCACCTCCTCTGGGCCAGGCACCAGCATGCAGGGATAGTTATATAGATTAGCCCACTGAGTCTGCAGAGTGCCTCTAGGAAGTTACTGTTATCACCCCCATTTTTCAGTTCAAGAAACTGAGGTTCAGACCAGTTAAATACTAATTGACTGACTAAAAATGGGTGAGGTGATCAGAGGAAGGAAAATATGAGCAGGACCTCTCCCCACTCCTCTGGAGATTAGAGCTGTCGTTTACTGTGCATTTATTATTCTCCAGCCCTTGTGCTAAATATGTTGTCTAAATGATCTCCGCTACTCTTCCTAAGGAAAATGAGTCATAGTATTTCACTAACTTGCTCAAAGGTCACACCACTAGGAAGTGTCAGGCCTAGAATTTAGTCCCAGGTCCAGCTGCCCCAAACCCTGTGCTCTTAGCCACTATGAGAGCATGACTTTCCCATGTAAGAAGAGATGAGGGCATGACCCTCAAGTGGGAGATGGGTAACAAAGTGTGGTACGTCCATACAGCGGAGCACCACTCAGCACTTGGAAGGAATGAATTAATGATACAACACCATGAATCTCAAATGCGTTATGCTAAGTGAAAGAAGCCAGATTCAAAGGTTTGCGACTCTAGGGGGTAAAAATCAGATCAATAGTTGCTTGAGGGATGGTGGCAGGGAGGGGTTAATTACTCAGTAGCACAGGGAATTTTGGGGGTGATGGAACTTTTCCATATCTTGATTATGGTGCTTATGCGACTGTAGGCATTTGTCAAAACTTGCATACCTGTACACTTAGATGGATTTTACTGTTTGTAACTGATATCTTAATTTTTTTTAAAGGCAAAAAAGAAAGAGGAGAGGAGGGAGGCAGATCAGTCAGAGGAGCTCAGCTAGCCTCGAGTCTTCAGAGAGGCCTGAACTCTTCCTTAGAAAGTGTGTCACCTGCAACAGTTGTTTAGTCAACAGAGGTTTTACTGAGCTCCGAAAATATTATCGACCTACCTCCCAGAGATTGCAAGGTTTGGTTCCCACCACCACAGGCAAGCAGCTATTACAATGAAGTGAATATTGCAGTAGGGGGAGTCAGATGAATTATTTGGTTTCCCAGGGCATATAAAAGTTACCTTTACACCGTACCAGTCTATTAAGCATGCGGTAGCATTCTGTCTTAAAAAACACTGTAAATGCCTTGATTAAAAAATAGTTCATTGCTAAAAATTGCGAACCATCATCTCAGCTTTCAGGGAGTAGTCATCACTGAACTTGGGCACCGTAACAAATATAATGGTAATGAAAAGATTTGAAATACTCTGAGACACAAAGTGAGCAAATGATGTTGGCTATGGCCATTTTTGGCTTTCCGTCCAAGGCACCTGGAAAAAAAATGGTGCTGATAGATTTGATCGACACACAGTTGCCACACACCTTTAATTTGTAAAAAAAAAAAAAAAAAAAAAAAAAAAAAGCCAGTATCTGCAGGGTGTGATAAAGCCAACCACAGTAAAATAAGATATGCCTGTGTAGGCATAGAAAATACTACAGTGAACAGAACAAAAGAGCTCCTGAACATCACTGCCTCTGTGCTGCTTTAAATTTTTTGAAATTAAAATTAAATAATAAAATTCCAGCTAAAGGTAATAAAATAAGGAAATAAAACTGGGTGACAAGGGACAGTGGATGTACTCTAGGTCAGAGAATGCAGCCCCAGTAGTTAGTGCGGCACAGGGCATGGGATAACCACACCAAAAGCATCTGTGGACAATACTGGATTCAAGGGTTTTTTTTTTTAACTCAAAAAAAGTCCCAGACGATAGCACACAGTCAGGACTCACTGATGCTCTCCTGAGCTTTCCACAGGAACGTTTTGACCCCAGGAAGGTTTTCTGTGTTTGCTTCCCAACACACAAGTCACCTTTCTCCAGCCACTCAGGGAATACCCATTCATTTTAACGGTCAATTGCAGGAAACTTACTTAGAACGAAATATGCTGGGGCAAGACATCACCTTATTCCTTCCCAGGACTTGGAGCAATGCTTTTTGGATTATTCATACCCTGTTCCTGTCAATTCTAAATAGATTTATCATCTATTCTTTTGCCTAATATGAAAAAACTATGATTCCTTTCCAACCTGCACTGTTTGCTTAGCTTTATATTTTATGAACAAAACATTCTTCCCTTCCCCAGGGCTCTTTCCTGTGCTTTATGCCAGGAAAACCACATGACTTTAAATACCTTTGGGTTGGGTGGCTTCTCCCCTTATGTCCTGAGAACCTGATGCCAGAAATCACCTCCCACATTTGCATGGTATGTTCCTTGTTTGACCAGAACACATCCTTCCTCCCTTTTTGCCTTTGTCCTGTGCTCACCTGGAGAATGATTCAAGGTCAAAGTGTCACCAGAGAGCCAAACTTTTGTCTGAGTTGAGAGTGGGAAGGATTTTGCTATCTTTACAAATATACCATGTTGTCTCCAACATCTTCAGTCCAACCCTGGCTCTCTCCCTACCAGTCCCCCCAAATCTATCCTGGTGTGGGCTGGTGCCATGGCCAGTTTTGGCTTTCAGTCCAAGGACCTGGTAATCGGTTCTGCATCCGTTCCAGGAATAAGGTTATTATGTTATGATACCCAAACTCTTGTTAAGGTTGCAAAATCTGACGCAAGTTGTTCCTGAATTTCCAGTGCTCAGAAACAAAAACACCTTGTCTTTTGTCTCTGTAAGCTGTTTACTTAGGGCTTTGACTGCCCCCTCCCACCTTCCACACACAGAAAGGAAGACTTCCAGCCAGTTGGCATTTGCTGTTTTAATTTGTCCACGAGCACATCTTTTTCTTCTTTAACTCTCTGTGAATGTCAAGAATCTTCACTGGAAACTCAAAAAGAAGTTGAGGATTTTTGGAAGTGTCTGGCAGAAGAAATTATTAAGTTCCTCCCTGCCAAAGGCTGGCCTGCCCCAGCAGGTTTAGACAATGTGAAAACCGTGTCTCTAGTGAGAATTGGCTGTGCTGCCTTGCTTCTCTTACAACCTTGGCTCTCCTGTCAGGGTTATTAGGAGAGAGCAGACACTTGCATTTTTTGCTTGAAGTGTGGGTTTGCTATTGGCCATGTAATCTCAGTTGCATTCAGTGACACAAAGTGATTTCCAAAGCAGTTAGAACCAAATTGATTTTGAAGAAGTCATCAGGGAGGTGTGTAAAGAGAAAGCCACAGAGATGTTCGTGATGGTGATGTCTATGGTAGGAAAGGAAGAGAGAGAGAGGAAGGGAGGAAGGAAGAAAGGGAGGGAGGGAGGGAGGCAGAGATAAAGGAAAGGAGGAAGGAAGAGAGGGAGGGATAAAGGAAGGAAGGGAGGGAGGGAGGCAGAGATAAAGGAAAGGAGGAAGGAAGGGAGGGAAGGAAGGAGGGAGGGAAAAGAAAGGAAAGGAGGAAAGGAAAAGAAAAACAGGAAGGGAAAGGAAAGGAAAGGAAAAGAAAGGAAAGGAAAAGAAAGGAAAGGAAAGGAAAAAGGGGATAAGGAGCAATCTAAATGTCCAAGAGTAGAGTATTGTTTGAACCAATTTTTGTACAGCCATTTGATGTTAATATCCATGCAGTCATGAAAAAATGCTGCTGTAGAAAGATATCTGGCATGAAATCAGTCTTTCTTCCTGTATGTACCAACACACCAGAAGGTAATTAGTAATAATAGATAAAGCATAGAAATTATCTCATAACTTGAAAACACAAGTGGTGCAAAGTATACGTACACATGTGATCTCATTTTTATCCTAAAAATGTAAGTAAACACAGGACGGGGTTTCTCAGCCTTGGAACAATTGACATTTGGGGCCAGATAAGTTGTGTTGTGGGGGGCTGTCCTGTGCGTTGTAGGATGCTTAGCAGCCTGATAGATTCATGGTATTAGCACCCCCCGTTCCAGCTGCAACAACCATGAGTGTCTCCAAACATAGACATATGTTCCCTGGGAGACAAAATTGCCCCCAGATGAGAACCACTGTACGTGATAATAAAACATGAGAGCTATTACAGAGGACAGGACTTTGTGAGAATGTGTTGAGTACATCTGGTCCAGTCTGTGGGGTCAGGGAAGGCCTTCGTACAGAAGCAATATTGCAGCTGATGTCCAGAGGGTAACAGGTACATAAACAAGGGAGACCCCAGAGAGAGCACCCATGGATCTGAGACCAATGGCTGGAGCACTATGGATCATTTGGGCTCCATTTTGAGAGAATTGGCAGGCCAGAACCTCAACCTGTCACCCTGGTTCTCCTCCAAAGAAGAATCAAGAGTTCCGACTTCTTCACCATGGAGAGAGCTTAAGATTGAGAGGTTCAGCAGATGGGATTCAGGGTCCAAGAGCCCTGTCATTTAATCCTGCCTCTTCTACTTACTAGTTGCATAACCTTAGCAAGTTATTGGACCTCTTCAACTGTCAGTTTCCCTATCTGTAAAATGGGTGTCATAATTCCAACCTCACAGGGTTTCTGTGAACGTTAATTCTGTAAAGCTGCTTGCACAGCACCGAACATGCGCTTTGCGTTGCACAATCATGGCTGCTGCTGAAGACTGTTACTTTTTGACCACGATGCATCATGTTCCGAACTTGATACACATTAGTTCACTTAATCTTCATGACGTTCTTTTCATCTTATCCAGTAATGTAATCAGGTTTTACACATGAGGAAACTGCTGTGAGAGATTGGGTAATCTGTTCAAAATCACACAGCGAGTAAGTGGTAGAGACAGGATTTTATCAGAGAAGTTCAAAGGAAGAGTACATCATCTTCATCGCCATGGTACACAGCCCTCTGGCTGTGAATCTAACAGTCGTCTTATGCATTCCTGCTCTCCTATTGATTAACAAACTACACATGTAGCTGCTTCAAACCACACCAGTTTATTATGTCACAGTTTCTGTAGGTGAGCTGTCTGCTCACAGCGTGGCTAGATTGTCTGCTCATTGGGTTGAAATCAAGATGTCAGCCAGGACGGCGGTTGCCATTTGGGGCTGCGTGTCCTCTTCCGAACAGACTGGTTGTTGGCAGAATCCACTTCCTTGCCATTGTAGGACTGAGGTGCGTGGTTTTCCGCTAACTTTCAGCCACGGACCGCTCTCAGCTCCTATAGACAGGTCCTTGCCACATGGCCTCCGTAGACATGTCTGCTTTCTTCCGGGTCAGCAGAAATACATCTCTCTGACTCCCCTCCCTCCTCTTCCATCTCTGTTCTTAAAGGACTCCTATGATCCACCTGGATCAACACCCTATCTTAAGGTCAACTGATTTGAGGCCTTAATTACATCTGCAAGATGCTTTCCCAGCAGTGCCTAGGACAGTGATTGATTGAAAAACTGGAGAAAGTATACAAACACCAGGGGAGTCTTGGGGTCTGTCTCAGCATTCTGTCTACCACACCCATTCCTGTTTTTAAACGGTAGCTGCTGAGGCTGTCAAAGAAGAGTCGCCTGCCCATGCTCTTTCCAGGTCTAACACAGCTCTTTGCAGCGACACCTCCCTTGACAGGCCTCCTGCCCCGCTCTCCCCCAGCTCTGCGCCCCAGGCAGGGGTACAGAAGTTGACCACATGTTTCCTGGTGTGGATGCTTTGTGCTGTGTCTCTGTTACTGTCTCCATCAGCTCTGTGAATTCCCATTTGGTCCTTTCTTCCTCCAGTCTCTGTTTGGAAAGCCAGGTAATTCCCACTGTGAAGAGGGTAAGTCTGTGCTTGTGGAGAAGTGAGAAGGATACCGTTGCCAAACGTACCCAGGACTGATTCCAGTTCAGCTGGCCAGTGCCATTTTGTGGAATCCAAAACTTTTCTCTGACTTCTCAGGCACAGTTTGCACTCCCCCACCTTCTCTCCTCCCTACCATGTTCTCTGGTTTCCCCTGAAAATTCCTGTGTTCTTACAAGCGTGCCAAGAAAATTACACTCAAACCATCTGGACAACTAATCCCAGCGTGAAAATTATCTGGGTACTTGGACTTCCCAAATTAAAAGGGTTTTGGTTTGAGTCATTCATTGAGACCCACCCTAAAACAGCCTCATTCTTCTGAAGGAAGGGAAGTGACACCTTAATAGAAAGGCGGCATCCGGACCAGAAAATTTCACCTTGCCATCGATTTCTTCACATCTGATCTCTGCAAAATATTCCACTCATTTTTCAAAAATAACAGGTCAAGAATGCAAAAGACAGGATGTAGAGAATTAGCTGTCCCAAACATGTATGTTAGTTGAAAGGTTTAAAGGTAAAAGCCCCTCAGAAATAGTCAAATCAAGTGGTATCTTTGTTCCAAGCAACCGCTTGGCATCTGTTTATTTGGTTCTTGATAATTTCAAAAATATTGGTGTTAGTGCGTTTAGGAGAACCAGGGAAGGGTATACCAGAAGTATGAGTTAGTCAGACATCTTAAGAGAAAATGGAAGCCAGTACGGTTTCTAAACAAATATATCTTATGTGATTATGTTTAGTGAAGATAAAGATCAAAGAAATGCTCGCTGTGTTCTGGAGAAGAAAATATGACAAGCAATAAATAAGTGGTCCTCTGATGACACCAGGGCTTGGAGGTCAAAAGACCTGGGATCTTAACCGAGTCTAAATTCTGCAACTGAGATCATCAAAATCCCCTCTGCTCACAGTTCCCATTGAGGAAGGGGAGAGAGACCCGTGAAAGTTAAATGCAGATAAGCTGGAATATGAATATACCAACTCCTCAGGAGTTTGACTCCCCAGGAGACCCTACTACCTGCCTCAGGGACAGGGAGGACTCTCTGGCAGCCACAAAAGCCCTCAGGCAGAGAAATGCAGGCCCTGGCTCTTGGCAGTCAGGGCACCTTCTCCTGAGGTGGAAAGGACAAGCTCACATGAACATCTGATATGCCAGGAGGTTTAATGAGGTGCTTTGTTTCTCTGGGGAAGAGCTATAACAAGTTCGGCTCTAATGTCCTCTTAGAACTTTTTTTAAACTTACTTACTTATTTTTGAGAAAAAGAGAGCACAAGAGGGTGGGGAAGGGGAAGAGAGAGAAGGAGACACAGAATCTGAAGCAGGCTCCAGGCTCCAAGCTATCAGTGCATAGCCCTACATGGGGCTCGAACCCACGAACCACAAGATTATAACCTGAGTCGACGTCGGACTTTTAACTGACTATACCACCCAGACGCCCCAGAACTTATTATTTTCTTAATGTGCAAAAACAGAAATGGATTGTCAGAAAGTCAGTGACGGTGTTAAAAACCAGGATAAACATCCATATCCTGAGTGTTTGGTCCCCACTGGTATCCCGTTGACTCCTACCTCAGCCCTCTGTGTCCCCTGTGATCATCAATCCTGGGCTTCTTTCAGAGACTTGAACCACTGTGCTCCCCCCACTGCAGAACCCACAGTCCATCCCCACCCCCAGACTAGGTTCAGTCACCATGGGATACACACCTGGCCTTCAATTAGGTCCACCAGTCCTAATGAGGGCCAGGACCGCCTCTGGCTTTTGTTTCTTCCCCTACCTCCTCAGGGTCTGGTACAAAGCCTGGCACAGAGATTAGCTAATATTGGGTAAATGAATGGTTGTTTAAAAAAAAAATTCTAAGTGTCAGCCATACAAAATCATTTGCAGATATTTACGATGGTTCAGACATATATCCTTGTTCTGGATTTCTTCTTTGAATAGGTACTGTAGTCACATATACAAAAACCAAAGGTATAAAATCATTTACCTTATGGGTGTAAAACGTGCCCTCTCATCTCCACCTCCCCTCCTCTGATGGAACTTGTCTCTGCAACAATTCATTTCTAGGGTCTCCCTGTATATGCACATAGTAACAAATACTCCTATGCATCCATTCTTTTTTTTTTTCTACAGCTGGTAGCATTCCACAAATACTGTTAGTTTTTTCACTTAATAAAACTGGAGTAAGTCTTTTTCAGGGCATAAAAGGCTTGCTTATTCTTCTTTTCCCTGACAATTTTATGAACATTTTTTTTTAGGTGTATTTATTTAAGATAGAGAGAGACACAGAGTGTGAGCGGGGAAAGGACAGAGAGAGAGGGAGACACAGAATCTAAAGCAGAATCTAAAGACACAGAATCTCTGAGCTGTCTGCACAGAGCCTGACACCGGGCTCGAATTGACAAACTGTGAGATCATGACCTGAACTGAAGTTGGACACTCAACCGACTGAGCCATCCAGTGTGAGCATCCAGGTGCCCCTCTAACATTTTAAAATAAAGCAAAGAGTAAGTAGTTTGACTGTAAATACCTGTGAACTAGGTTTTACCATTAATTAATTTCCTGTGCTGGTCCTATCAAATATCCACCCATTGTTCTATATCCTTCTATCCATCGATCAAACAACACTATTTCTTGATTCATTTCAAAGTAAATCACAGACTTTCATACATGTTCACATAAGTACTTTAGCCAGTGTCTCATTAGCTACAGTTTAACATTTGTTCACAGTTTTTTCTTTTTATGTAAAATATACATATGAGAAAACGTGCAAATGTTAGGTGAATATTCTGAGTTTTGACAAAGGCACCACCCTTGGGTCCACCACACTGACCTACGCAAATGAATACATTTACATACCCCAAAAACTCCTATCAAGTTGCAGAATATGAGCATCACCCCCAAATACTATTCTCACGTCCGTAATGAGACAATTCCCATGGTTTTACCCTCAGATACAGCTATTGTTCTTTTCCTACCATAAAATAGCCTTGACTGTCTGGAGTTTCCTATAAATGGAATCATACAAGAGGTACTATTTTGTTTTTTAGATTCATGCATGTCATTGCACAAATCAGCAATCCATTCCCCTTTATCGCTGAGTATCAAATATACTCAGCATATAATCCATACTCATGATATACATCATGGGATATATTCCACAGCATTTCCACAGCTTAGTTCCCCCTCCTTATTCTTCCTATTAAGTGCACAGTATATCATTACTGATGAACATTTCAGCTGTTTCTACCTTCTCCTATCACAGAGATTAACCTCTCCTGACAACATCTCACGTGGATTACAAATATATAGGCTGAATTCCAAAAATGGAAATCACCAAGTCATCGTTCTTGCTTTTTTGACTCCCAAACCTGAGAGCAAACCTCTGTGCATCACAAATTTGAGACTGAGACACCCGTCAGCCATGTTTAAATGACAGGTGATTTGCAAGGTGTCTTAAGAGAATAAGAACTGTGAGTTATCACATCAGCCATTCCCCGGGCTGCCAGGAAGGGCAGTCAGGTCAAATGCTGGCTTCCCACCTACACCTTGTGTGTTATGTGTGTTATATCGCAGGGCAGAAAGCTCAGAGACTGGTCACAGAGAACAACAGATTTCTACAAATATTGTGAGGTAGTAAACTCCTCTAGAGTGGATAGCGTTCTGGACCCATTCTTCTGGTTCCCCCACTAAACTTTTGTTTCCACCAGCTGCTGGTCTTGCTCATGGTTACAGACCTTTGTTGGAGAACTCATATCCCAGAAAGGCTCTGGGTTTCATTAGATAAGCTTTTACCCTCCACCCTTTTTTCACACCCATCATCCCAGGCCCTGGAACGTGGTGATGGCTTTTCCTTACTTCCCTCCCCCCCTTTCTCTTTTATTTCCCCCTGATAAATGGCAAAAGCAGCTGCCAGGGTTTGCTTTGAAGACGCTGATGGACGAGCATGATGAATCGGGACGGATTAGAGCAGATGAATCACATAACACGGAGAGGGAACCAGGGAGCGAGCGCAAAGCCAGCTTCCAGCTTTACGTTTTTCAAACTCAGCCTTAAAAGCCTGCGTTTCTTTTAATCTGGTTCCAGTGTCTGCGATGACTCTGCATATGTTTAAAAGAAGGAGAGCCAGAGAAGCCTTGTGGATATAAACAGGGAATTCATTCTTCGGTGGGACTCTAAGAGTGCATTGTCATTCAGGGGGAGTTGAAATAGCTAAGAAACCACTTCAAGGCTCCTCAGAAACAACTGGGCAGCCCCAGGAAGAGGAACAGTTGGCAAACCAAGTGACAGAATTTAAAACTGTAAATCTTTAACATGAGGATTGACTAGCAAAATACAGCTGTTGCCATTGGTCGCCATAGCCTTGTTTGGACGGAAAGTGTATTCTCGAGCTGATTATCCTAAACTGCTCGGTTACTGTGAATGGTAAGCATTAGCAGGTTGGAATTTGGTCTTGTTTTGAACCCAGGAAAAATAAGAACAGTTTTTTCACCGCCCTGTAGTGTTTTCTGGTCTTAAAGGGACAAAGAAAATAAACTGCCGTTCTGGAGCTGCAGTTTCTGTTTGAGACTGAGAAATTCCAAGACCTCCTTTGAAATTCAAGAGACACTTAACAGAGAAGAAAGGTCTTGGTGAATGGATGGTTCCTTTGTATTTGAACAAGAGGGGCCCTCTTCCTCCCTGGATGGAAAGCCATTCAAAGGAAATCATTAAAGGACGTCCCTTTTTGCACAGCTGAGACTCTGGGGATACACGCAAAACGAAGTGTAGAATTGATGCAGTTATCCAAACAACAAGGACTATGACAGAAAGGAGGGGGAAATCTAGGCTTAGCTCTTTGGCTAATTGCTAGGATCCTGCAATTCACCGCAACTCCCTCAGACGTTGTCATCATGGAGTAGTTACTGATCACTTTCTAAATTTCATATTGGAGGTAGAGGAAATAGTAAATGGTGCAAAGAACTGTTGAATGGTGGGGAGGGGAATCTCGATTTGATTTATCAAAAACCTTTTGACCACAAGAGTTAAGGTAATCAGTATAGGCTCCAAGAGCAAAGATTTGAAAGAGGCTCTCCCAGCATTGCTGAATACTAATAATCCTCGCCGACAGTGTGATTGAACGCTGGCTATGTGGCCACCACTTTGCTAAATCCTTTCCGTGGATTATCTGATTTAATCTTTACCTCATCCCTATGGAGAGTGTGGCATTTCTTTCTCTCTGAGAGCTTTAAGAATAAAGTGGGTCATTTTTTAAAACGGTTCTGGCTGCCCTGCTCAAGGTGGATCTAAAAACATTAAGCAATTCTTGGGAAAGGCATTTCTTGTCCTCCGTCTTTCCTTGCTACACTTCTTACATTGGCTTTCCTGAGAATGTGGTTCTAAGGGGAGCTCTGAGGGGGCCCATGTCAACTGCTGCTCGTGTCCCCAGTTCATTTCCACACCTCCCGTTGCCAAATACTGGCCTGATTCTTGGTTATGATGAGTGGAAGAGTAATAAAAGCAGAAAGAGGGAGGGGGATGATGGAATTGGTTTGTGTGCATTTTGACCATGAGCATTTTATAAATCTATTTACAAGACGGGCGTAGCTCCCCATCCTTTTGGGAAAGTCCTGTTAAACATAAATGAGCATTAAATGATTAATCCGATTTCCCCCCCAACTGTTGTGATTTTTAAATTTAACTAGGTTAAATTTAAAATGTCCTATTTTATTAATGTCCTATTAATCTGAACATTAATAAAACTGACCCAGAGTCTGATAAAATGCATGCGGTTTGTTTATAATTCATCTCCACCTACATCTTCCTTCTGAACGCAGAGAGCATGTTATGACTCAGTGCTTCTCATTCAACAAGTACTTATCGAAAAACTGCTATGTGCCAGGTTATCTACCTGCTAGATTCTGAAAATTTGTCAATATATAAGATGCACAGTGCCCCCCTTCATCCTTATAGTGCAGTGGGTAGCTGACATTAAGTATATAACATATAAAATTCAAATAAAAATCTAGTTACCAAATGTAACAAGTGGTAGGAAAGGGATCGGAGAGAAAGACAACACACAAAGGAAATAATTTTGATGGGGTGCCCTAGAAAAGCCTCTCTGAGAAAGTGACATACCAGTAAGGTTATAAAGTAAGAGGTAGCCAGTTCAAAGCTAACGGCAAGGATATTCCAGGTGGAGGGACTCACGCTGCCAAAGGCTCTGAGGCTGGAAATTCTTGGGTGAGCTCAGACAACGGGAAGAGGGCCACAGGGACTGTGGCTAGCAGGATGGGGGTGGAGGGATGGCAATGAGCTGCATGGCCAAAGGCAAGACCAGGTACCAGGCACAGAATGCCAGGGAGGGACTAAATCCCGCAGGCCTAGACGATGTTTAAAACTTTATAGGAACAATGAATGGGATGCTATTCAACAGTTTTAAGTGAAATGATGAGCTGTCTCAGTGGAGGGACTGGAGATGGATTGAAGGCAGCAAGTGTGGTCTGGTGGAGCCCAGGTAGGAGACTTGCAGTAGCCCAGGTGAGCGCCGAGGGTGGCTTGGATGACAGCGGGGATTAGAGAGATATGACTAGTTTGCTGGAGTTGAGAAATGAAGATCATTCCACGATCCCCGTATCCAGAACACAGAGACTATCGGCACAACCACCAACCGAAGTAGGCAGCAACTTTGGGGTTATCCACTTGGTAACCACATAAAGGAATTCATATCTATGTAGTTTTTTTAGGGGGAAGAGTTTCCTAAATTATTCTCTTTTTTTAAGTTTGTTTATTTATTTTGAGAGAGTGAGCTTGAGCAGGGGAGGGGCAGAGAGATAGGGAGAGAAAATCCCCAGCAGACTCCATACGGTCCGAGCAGAGCTGGACGTGGGGTCGATCCCACAAACTGTAAGGTCATGGCCTGAGCCAAAATCAAGAGTCAGACATTTAACAGGCTGAACTGCCCAGGCGCCCCTAGCTTCCTAAATTTTTCTGATTAGCTGTTCTCAGCACGCTGTTAAGTGGTAGATACTAGTTGCCTAGCTGTTAACACTGGCATTAAGAGGTCATAAACTGACTCAGTGATTAGCACATTGCTCCTTCAACTGACTCGTTGAAGACTCTACAAGTGCACTGTAGAAGAAAATAGAGACCCTATGTGTTTATTTATCTACCATGTTGTAGAAAGCACTTACTAGAGGTCCCTGTAAGCTTTAGTATCCCTCATAGTAGCCCTGCCAGCATGCAATTTTGATCTTTCTCAAGTGCCATCATTTCCTTATCAACCAGAGGCCACCCCTTCATTCCTGAATCATGAAGTCTGTCTTCTAAACATCATGGCTCATGATGAATTATATCCCCATGCACAGTAACCTACTGTTGCCTGGTCTGTATTAATTCTTCGGTGTCCGTATCTGGTTACACATGTTGAACCAAGCTCTTGTGAACTTTACTCATCCTCTGCAGGGCTGAACAACAAACTCTGCTCTATGTGATGTTTGTCTTTGCTCAACCACAGCCCTTAGCTGTATACAGTCTACAAGTTGCTCTTTCAGTTGAGTTGGCAAGGGCTCATCACTTTGGAGGTGAAGGTTGCATATTCTGTTTCCAAGAACACATGCCTGGGATGAGCCAATAACTGGGGTGCCTGTCTTTGTGAATGGGTCATTACAACACCCACCAGTCATAGCCACAGTGTGGTAAACCTCCCCCTACAAGAACCAGGGGGACTTTCTTCATTTTCATGTATTATGTTGCTTAGGACTTGTTAGAAGTTCCATGTTTTTAAATAGTTTTAATGGTTTTTTTTAACATTAATAACACTTTTATTCCATATGGGAAGGTAAACATCTGATGGATTTCAATGATGTCTCTCTAAAGTTATCCCAGCTGTGTCTATGCACACATTGAAATGGATAACAATGAGGACAATTTTCTGGATGAGATTCCAAGAGCTGAGATAAGAATCTGAATCAAATCCAAAGTCCCTTTGCCTCACTGCATCTTCTCACATGGCTGGTGGTCTTCCTTTCCCATTTCTTTCTTCCTGTTTTGTTTTGATTAAGATAAAATAGACATAACATGAAGTTTACCATTTTAACCATTTTGAAGTATACAGTTCAATGGTATCAGGTATATTTACAGTATATGCAGCCATCATCACTATCTGTGTTTCCAGAACTTTCCCATTACCACATACAGAAACACTGCACTCCATTTTCCTCTTTCCCCCAAGCTCCTGGTAACCCCTGCTCTACTTTCTGTCTCTATGAATCTGCCCATTCCAGGCAGTGGTACAGGCAAACCTCATTCTATTGTGCTCCATTTTATGGCACGTTGCTTAACTGCATTTCACAGATACTGTGTGTTTTACAAATTGGAGATCTGTGGCAACCTGTGGTCAACCAAATCTATCAGTGCCATTTTCTTTGTTTTTTAGGATTTTATTTTTAAATATTCTCACACCCAATGTGGGGATCAAACTTACAACCCCGAGATCAAGAGTCACACCCTCCACCAACTCAGCCAGCCAGGCTCCCCAATCAGTGCCATTTTCCAACCACATTTGCTCACTTCACGTCTCTGTGGCACATTTGGGTAATTCTCATATATTTCAGACTTTTTTATTATTATAATATTTGTTATGGTGACCTTCAATCCATGATCTTTGATGTTACTGTTGTAATTTTAGGGGGATTCTGTGAACTGCGCTCATATAAGACAATGAACTTAATAAATGTTGTGTGTGGTTTGACTACCCCACTGACCAGTTCTTCCCCCATCTCTTTCCCTCTCTTGGGCCTCCCTATTCCCTGAAACACAACAATATTGAAATTAGGCCAATTAATAACACCACAACAGCCCCTAAGCGTTCAAGTGACAGGAAGAATTGTATGTTTCTCACTTTATGTCAAAAGCTAGAAGTGATTAAGCTTAGCAAGGAAGGCATGTCTAACACCGAGACAGACAGAAATCTAAGCCTGTTGGGCCAAACAGTTAGCCAAGTTGCAAATATAAAAGAAAGGTTCTTGAAGGAAGTTAAAGGTACTACTCCAGTGAACATACGAATAATAAGAAAGTGAGGCAGGCTCCATGCTCAATTGGTGAAGTTTGAGTGGTCTGGATAGAAGATCAAACCAGCCACAACATTCCCTTAAGCCAAAGCCTAATCCAGAGCAAGGGCCCTGTCTCTTCAATTCTATGAAAGCTGAGAGAGATGAGGAAGCTGCAGAAGAAAAGTCTGAGGCTGGCAGAGGTAGCTTCGTGATGTTTAAGGAAAACCTACATCTCTGTAACATAAAAGTGCAAGATGAAGCAGCAAGTACAGATGTACAAGTTGCAGCAAGTTGTCCAGAAAACCTAACTAGGATAATATAATGAAGTGGCTACAGCAAACAACAGATTTTCACTGTAGATGAAACAGCCCTCTACTGGAAGGAAACGCCGTCTAGGACTTTCATAGCTAGAGAGGAAAAGTCAGTGCCTGGCTTCAGAGCTTCAAAGGACAGGCTGGCTCTCCTATTAAGGGCTATTGCAGCTGGTGACTTTAAGTGGAAGTCAGTGTTGATTGACTATTCTGAAAATCCTAGGGCCCTAAAGAATTAGGCTCAATCTACTTTGCCTATGTTTTTCCAGTGGAGCAACAAAACCTGGATGACAGCACCTCTGTTTATAACGCGGCTTACTGAATATTTTAAGCCCACCATTGAGACCTACTGCTCAGAAAAGAATTTTTTCCAAAATATTACTGATCATTGACAACGTACTGGGTCACCCAAGAGTTCTGATGGAGGTCAACAGTAAGATTACTGTTGTTTTCATGCCTGCTAACACCACGTCCTTTCTGCAGCCCATGGATTGAGGAGTCATTTTGAGTTTCCAATATTATTATTTAAGAAATACATTTCATGGGGCACTTGGGTGACTCAGTTGGTTAAACATCCAACTCTTGGTCTCAGCGTAGGTCATGATCTCATGGTTTGTGGTTTCAGGCCCCACGTCAGGCTCTTGGTTGACAGCACAGAGCCTGCTTGGGATTCTGTCTCTCCCATTCTCTGCCCCTCCCCTGCTCACTTGCTCTCTTTCTCTCTCAAAATAAATTAAAATTAAAAAACAAGAGATACATTTCAGAAGGCTATAGCTAACACAGATAGTGATTCCTCTGATAGACAGTGATGCTTCTGATGGTTCTGGAAAACGTACATTCAAAACCTTCTGGAAGAGATTCACCATCCTAAATGCCATTAAGAATGTTTGTGATTTGGGGTGCCTGGGTGGCTCAGTCAGTTGAGCATCTGACTCTTGGTTTGAGCTCAGGTTATGCTCTCATGGTTCATGAGTTTGAGCCCTGCACTGGGCTCTGTGCTGACAGCACAGAGCCTGCTTGGGATTCCATCTCCCCCTTTCTCTCTCTCTCTACCCCTCCCCCACTTGCTCTCTATCTCTCTCAAACTAAATAAAAATAAACTTGAAAAAGAACACTGGCGATTCATGGGAAGAGGTTACCATATCAACATTAATGGGAGTTTGGAAGAAGTTGATTGCAACATTTATGGATGACTTTGAGGGGTCCAAGACTTCCATGGAAATAACAAGAGAATTAGAAAGAGGAGTGGAGCCTGAAGATGGGACTGAATTGTGACAATTGCATGAGACCACTGAGTGGATAAGGAGTTGCTTTTTATGAATAAGCAAAGAAACTGGTTTCTTGAGATTGCGTCTACGCCTAGTGAAGATTGTTGACATGACAACAAAGGATTTAAAATATTACATCAACCTAGTTGGTAAAGCAGCAGCAGGATTTGAGAGGACAGACCCAGTTTTGAAAGAAGTTCTACTGGGGGAAAAATGCTATCAAACAGCATGGCATGCTGCAGAGAAATCGTTTGTGAAAGGAGAAATCAATCCATGTGGCAGATTTCACTGTTGTCTCATTTTAAAAAATATCCCCAGCCACCCCAGTCTTCAGCAACCACCACCCTGATCAGTCAGCTCCATCAATATCGGGGCAAAACCCTCCTCCATGAGCAAAACGATTATGACTTGCTGAAAGTTAAGTTAATGGTTAGCATTTTTCTAGTGATAAAGTATTTTTTATTATTGAAGTATAGTTGACATAGAGCAACACAGTATTTTTAATTATAATTACACTGGGGTTTTTTTAAGACATAATTCCATTGCATATTTAATAGACTACAGTTTAGGTGCTGGGTGGCTCAGTTAGTTAAGCGTCCAACTTCAGCTTAGGTCATGAGCTCACAGCTGGTGGGTTCGAGCCTCTCTGACAGCTCAGAGCCTGGAGCCTGCTTTGGATTCTGTGTCTCCCTCGCTCTCTGCCCCTCCCCCACTCACACTCTGTCTCTCTTTCCTTCAAAAATAAATAAACATTAAAAAAATTTTTTAAATAGACTACAGTATAGTGTAAACATAACTTTTATATGTATTGGGAAACCAAACAGTTCATCTGACTCACTTTATGGCAATATTTGCTTTCTTCCAGTGGTCTGGAGCCAAACCTGCCAAGTCTCCAAACTATGCCCGTTTAAGTGGAATCATGGCTTCTCCTTTTGTGTCTGGTTTATTTCACTTAGCTTATGTTTTCAAGGTTCATCCTTGTTGTATGGTGTGTCAGAATGCCCTTTTCCTTTTGGGGACTGAATAATAGTCAATTGTGTAGATATACCACATTTAGTTTATTCATCTATTGGTAGTTATTTGGATTTTTCCTATTAGCTATTGTAAATGATGCTGCCATGAACATTTAAGAATCTGTTTGAGTCCCTCCTTTCAGTTCTTTTGGATATATACCTAGGGATGGATTGATAGATCATATAGCAATTCTATGTTTAACTTTTTGAGGACCTGCCAAATAGTTTCCCGCCATTGGCTACACCTTGATGCACCAGAGTTCCAGTTTCTCCACATCTTTGCCAACACTTATTATTAACCATCGTAATGGCTGCGTACATTTCTTTTTAAGTGATCCTATGTCTATATGCCTAGTCATCTTGATAAAATCAACAGATCACTCTATTTAACGTGGCTGAACTACTTGCACAAATAGATGTATATTTTCATTCAGGCATAAAGTGAAAAAAAACAATCTATCCAGATTCAAGGTAAGGAATCAGTGATAACCCATGACTAAGAGCTTGGACTCTGGTGGTCTGGCTTGAAGGCAGCTCTGCTCTGACTAGCTGTGAACTTGAGGCAGCTGCTGAACTCCTCTGCATTGGTTTCTTTCTCTGTGACATAAGGATAAGAAAGATACCCACTTCCTAGGGGTGTTGTGAGAATTAGATAAGTGGATACATGAAAAGCTCTTAGAACAGTGCTCTGTACATAGAAGTTTAAACATTAATTCACTAAATTTCTGGTTCAAATATGCATGAAAACTTTTGGGCTTCATCTCATAACTCAGGCAATTAAGTCAGAATCTTAGTGGGGAGGGTATCTGCCTTTTTAATGAGCACCGCCTGTCCCAGTGATCCCCACGGGTGATCATGTCTGGCAACCCCTGCTCTAACTCACAGCCAGCTGGTGTCACCTTCAGCTTTTATCCGACTTTCAGGCAAGCTGAGTCCCAAGAAGAGACCCAATTTATGTCTAAAGTTGCAAAACTACAAGTAGAATTTTAAATTATGGAAACTAATAGTCTGTAAAGGTTATGAGATTATTCCATGAAGGAAATTTGTTTTAAAATTTTGCAGCCTGTTAATTTGGATGTCTCAGTTTCTTCTTTCTGGAGCAAAAATGGGGATTTTTTTTTCCTCCAATTAAAATGACAGAGGCTTTTACATTTTTGTAACCAGTTCTGGCGCAGCCATTTAAAAAACTCTAAAAAGTTGCACATTATTTTTATAAGACAGTAATTCTGACAGTCCATAAAATGCCAGAGCCTTCATGCGAAAGTCACCTGGTCCTTCTCAGTGTCCAGATATATGACATTAGATAGGCAAAGCATTGGAGCTGAAGACACAGCTTCTATCTTGGACGCAAAGGGCCACAGAAATGTTCCATTTCTCAAAGGATTTTAAACAATCCAGGAATAGGAGCTCTTGTGAAATGCTTTACAAGTTTCCCATTTCAGAAGTTGCTTCCGCAACCTGAAATCTTCAGAAGACTGAAGAGTTTAAGAATACAGAAACTTTACACATGCAGGTCACACTTTTCCAACCAGGCCAGTCTCCTAAGTCCTCGCTGGGAAAGCCATCAGAATTTCCACTTCATGGCTAAAGGAAGTAGAGCTGGAAACATCACATGAGGATTTCCTTCTCCTAAACAGTGTGCAGGAGAAAAGAATTAAGGACAGTTCACGTCCAGAGCCCCAGAACCACTTTGAAAAGAAGCATCTCTCAAAAGAATTGCAAGCAGTGGAAATATTTTGCACTGAAAACAATGACCAGAGACATCCCATCAGCAGCTCACCAGGACTTCCCAAAGGCTCTGTGATTTTAAGGGGTGGCTGTCTGGAGACAGAGGGACTGATGGAGATATTGTAGTGTCACCTGCCAGAGCTTTGAAAAGACCCTGACTTTCATAAGCACACGCTGAGCCCCTACACCTTCCCCACATGCACATCAGCATCGCTAACATCAGCAGGATGTCCCCAGAATATGAAAAATAGCAACCACCACTTTTAAGGGCTTCCCAGCAGACAGACACCGAGCAAAACTGCCCACAGGTTTGTGAATACTCACAACTCTATAAAGTAGATCATTTTACAAATTAGGACAACTTAAGGCTCATTTATTTGTTTTTTCCATAAATAGTCACTGGGTACTTCCTACTTCAGGGACACTGGAACACAGGGAATTGAAAATGAGGCAGGGACAGAACTGCTAAATGCAAGAAGCCAATCTGAAAAGGTTACATATTGTATCTTTCCAATCATAGACATTTTGCAAAAGGCAAACCTGTGGAGACCGTGAAAAGATCAGTGGTTGCCTGGTGTTGCAGGGAGGGAGAGATGAATAGGTGGAAGACAGGGGAGTTTTGGGTCAGTGAAACTATTCTGCGTGATATTAACATGATGGATACATGGCAGTAAACACTTGACACAGAATATCCAACACACAGGGTGAGCCCTCATGTAAGCTCTAAACTTTAGTTAATAATGTATCAACATTGGCTCACCAGTTGTAACAAATGTGCCACACCAAAGGAGGATGTTAATAACGGAGGAATTTAGGGAAAGGAGGGCATGATGGGATATGTGGCAAATCTGTACTTTACACCTAATTTTTTTGCAACCCAAAGCTGCTCAAAAAAGTAAATAAATAAATAAACAAAGTCTGTTGTTTTGGGTTGTTTTTTGTTTGTTTCTTTGTTTGTTTGTTTTTTACAAGAATGACCATAGCTCTTGCCATGATGAAGACTTAAAGAGGGTGAGACAGATACAGAGCAAGGAAACCAGGCCTATGAAGGAGCTGGAGCTCCGTGCAATGAAGGAAGGAGACAAACAAGGCAAATGGCTGGCCCTGCGCTGGTGGTCAGGGAAGCCCTCTCTGAGGAGGTGACAATCAAGCAGAGAGCTGAAGGTACTACCATGCAAAACAAAGGGAAGAGTGTTCCACAGAGGGAACAGCATGCGCCAAGACCCTGAGGAAGAAGGGAAATCTAGGAACACAAAGATCACCCAGCTGGCTGAGAGCAGAGTCTGGATTTGATTCTCCTTCTGAGCCCAGCGCCTTGTCTCTCATTTAAATGGCCACTGTCTTGAATATGGAACCTCACTCTTTCTCACATTCTCCCTGTCTTCCATTCCCTGTGGTATGGCTGGATAGTGTAAACATTACTTAAAATGGGAATAAATTCTTCCATCACCGATGGCAAAGTATTCCGCCCCACTCTTCAATCAGTAGAGAAAATTCCAGGGCTTTGCTTTCCCAGCTATCTTTAAAATTCAAGAGGTTTGGGGGGATGGGAGGGAAGAGGGATTTTGTCATTTGGAAAAAAGGTCATCTATTCATCATTTTCCAAAAACAGCCAACACATACTGCTTAACTCTTATCGAGCACTTCTCTTTGCATTATGAGAGAGGTTCCTATGGTCTTTATAAATATTTATGATACATGGCTTGCCATGTTATATATACTGTGCTTTGCTAATATTAGTCATGGCTTCAAGTCTTCCTGTGCACAGAGCATGGTGAGTGTGGATATGTGGGATGGCATCCTGACCAAGCGGGCAAAGACGCTCATTGCAATTGTTCTGCGGGTTTGCTTAAAGAATCTGCACATAACCAAGTCAAAATACAGGTATTTCTTTTCTTGAAGAAGAAGAAGGAAAAGAAAACAATCTGTTTCAGTCCATATGAAAAAGCATTTTAAAACTGAAAACATGGCATGTAAAGAAGAAAGAGGTAAGTGTGTTCTTTTAAATGGAAAAAACAGCTGCTTGGGTCAGATAGAAACCAGATGGGAGAGAAAGAATCAGAAGAGTGAAGCTGAAATGCATTCAGGAAGAAGACATCAGAATGTTGGAGGAACGGTAACTCCCAGACTTTTCTTCCTGTGGTGCGAGACCATATGGCTCACAGGACCTCTCCTTCTCCAGGAACATGGAAGAAAAACCGAGGTGGACGAACCAAGTTATCCAAGGAACGGGTCCAAAAACACAACCCCGTCACACC
This sequence comes from Cryptoprocta ferox, assembly GCA_028646485.1. NCBI lineage: Eukaryota > Metazoa > Chordata > Mammalia > Carnivora > Eupleridae > Cryptoprocta > Cryptoprocta ferox. The sequence continues at coordinate 31,721,923 of CM053574.1, read as the reverse complement.
CCAGATGGCTGGGTGTCTTCATTAGGGAGGTGCAGAACTTGGCCTGATCTCTGAGGGGATGGAGAGAAGCCCCAGAAGTGGAAGAACGTGTCTGTATGTTCTCGTCCAGCCCCGGAGCTGGAGGAAATTAACCAGACAAGGACAGCCAGGCCTTTCAAGCCTGTGTTTACAGGAGCTCCCCTTTGTCACAACACACCTGTCTTGTAACACAGTTCTCCAGGGAGGACGTCCTGGGAACCTCAGAGGCATCACTCCAATCCCAGCTGTGGCCACCTTGACCAGCAGACGTGAGGTAGAACGTTCTGGTGAATTGCTTCCTCCGTGCTGTGTTGTGGCTTTCTCACGCTGGTGAAGTGTGTTATCTGAGTTGCCACATGCTGACCACAGACTTCTGGCTGCACCACTGGTGCCACAAGGAGAATGGCTCGTGGTTGTACTTCCCACCGAGGCTTCCTATACACAGGGAGGAGGCCAGTACCTCCACCGTATAAAGCTGGAGACAAGCCTGCCTCTGAGCGCTGAGTGAATATTCCGGGCCTAGGCTCATGTGGCCGAGTGTAGTTATCTTATCTAGTTGGCATTATCTGAGCAGCTAATGATGCGGGAACACACCACGTTAGGAGGAACAGTCAGCCAAGAGAATAGCCAGCTCCTCACCACGCCACGAAAGGACAGAGCTGGTATCCAGGCATCTCAGCCTAAACCTGTGAACAACAACAGTTCAGCAGATAAAAAGAAAGGTTCTAATAAAGAGTAATACAGGCTGCTTTCGTAAAGCTCTGTAATGTCAGGCCAACAACTAAACATCTCTGAGCTTCAGTTGCCACATTTATAAAATGGTGATCCTAATAATATCTATCTCACAGGGTGGTTGAGAAAACCAAGTGGGACAATTTATATTTAAGAAGCTTATAGTATAACAGTAGCTTTACAGTTGAATAGGAGAACCTCAACTCTAACTAGTTTGAAAAGAAAAAAAGAAAACGTACTTACTGGCTCCCATAAACTGTAAAGTTTCAGAGTGCCTCTGGCTTCAGGCGTGGCTGGATCCAGTTACTCATATTATTTCTTCCAGATGCTTGCTTACTCTTATATTCTCTGTCTCAATCTCTTCATCTCTCTCTCAATCTGTTTTTCCCTACTCCTCTCCCTACTTTCTTCTCATTCTTGCTTTTTATCTCTTGTCTTGGGCTTTGCTTTCTTCAGTGTTGGCTTTATACTCAGGCAGTTGTCTTTCAAAATGCCATGAGAAAGGGGCCCCTCACAGTTCCAGACAAAAGAGTCTATACAGAGGAAGTGAAACTTCCATACATTCCATTTCATGGGGGGACTTTGGGTGGATCTGGAAGTTGCCCCTTGTTTGTCCCAGTAACTACAAAACAGGCATGGAAAACTCTGATTGGCCAGGCTTAGTCATGTGCTCTCTCCTATACAGAGAGATGGGGAGGGGCAACTTTAGGCTTTTCTTTACAGATGGGCCCACCAGAATCATGTAGGGTGGGTAAACAACAATTCTCTAGAGACACAACATCTGTTCACAAAAATGGTTCAAATCTCCCTAAGGAGGTCCATGTAATTACTATTGGTCTCTCTTATCTCTTTTCATATCAAAACCTGTTTATCCTGGACCTTGTTCCCTTTTATTTGGCTGTCACTTTGGAAAAGAATTGGATGTAGATTGGCCTCCAATCCTGAGTTATGGCAAAAGCTTCTACCAGAAGCCAGAGTTCAACATTCTAATCCAGGTTTTGCCACTAAGTGGCTTAGTGACTGCGGTCTGATTAGTTTGGCCTCCCTGTGAAGTTTCCCCAGCTATCACGTACATGAGAATTGCGATCAGTTATCTCCCAGACCCCTTCCAACTCAAAGGCCCGTGTTTCTACGATTTCATCTTTGTTGCATTCACATCTTAGCAGAGACTTCCTGAAATGGCAATGATTAGATACAGTGAACGAAATGTTAATAAAGACCTTTGAACAAGAGAAAGCAGGAACCTCTTTCCAAGCCTCCTAAGCATCATTCCACATGGGCAGGCACCTAATCATGGTAGAGGAGCCTCCCTTAGCCACGGTTTTGCATCCCACGGTTTCAGTTACCCACGGTCAGCCACAGTCTGGAGGCTGATGATCCTCCTGATAAATCATCAGAAGGTCAGTAGTAGCGAAATGCTAGGTCACAGTGCCTACGTCATTCATCTTACTTCATCTCCTCACGTGGGTATTTTATCATCTCATGTCATCACAAGAAGGGAGAGTACAGTACAGTAACATATTTGGAGAGAGAAAGACCCCAGCCACATAACTTTTATTACAGTATATTGTTTTAATTTTTCTGTTTTATTATTAGTTATTGTTAATCTCTTCCTGTGCCTAATTTATATATTAAACTTTATCTCAGGTGTATATGTATGGGAAAAACCTTAGTACGGATAGGGTTCAGGTCAGTCTGTGGTTTCAGGCACCCACTGGGGGACTTGGCACATAGGTCCCACAGATAGGGGAGGACTACTGTGTTTTGAATTTGCTGTTTAAGGCAGTGGAGAGTATGACTTCGTTGACTTGTGTCAACAGAGTGGAGGAAAACAAGGCTCGATGAACAAAGCCTACTCTAGCCCACTTTCCTCTGACCAGATTTGTGGCCTTCCACTTCTCTTGCCAATGACTCTTGTCCTCCTTTGGGACAGTCCTTCCGGGGCCTCCCACTGGGGTTTGTCCTGGGACTGTTTCATGAAGCACCAGCCTCCAAAGTGTCCCTACTCTCCAAAGCTCCACCAAAATGTCCCTATTCTAGTTCCCATCCCTTTCAAGCCCTACACCCTGCTCAGTGGCAGACACTACATTCAATACACCAATCACTTCTGCCTTACTCGTAAGTGCAGAAAACTTACCCTCCAAAACAATATATGTGTGCTTCTCAAGGGCCTTGTGAAGATGATTCCCTAACACAAAAGAGTGAGTCCAGTGGGGGAAGCCAGAACCCGTGATGAGGGAGAAGGGAGTTGGCATAGATGCTAGACTGTGTGTGCTCATTCTCAGGCAACTCATATTTATGATTTTATATATCACTTCTTCCAAACAATACTGGAGGCCAGTTAGGACTATAAAGAAGACAGGTATAAAACTATATAAATTAAAGAAGGGAAAACATATAGGTCAAGCCCCTAGACTAATATATTTATTAGGAGTATAAAACTTCACCCTGAACTTCTTGAGAGCCAAGGCAAGAGTAAAACATGGTGGACCAAGTCACATTCCACCAGTTAAAAGGAAAAACATTAGGATCCTGGTTCTAAATTAGCAGAGGGACTCCTATGAAGGACTTTAAAAATAGTGCAAACAATGGCAAAGACTGCTTGTTACATGGATGCAGATATGTTCTTCACATCAACTTTGTTTGGGTCTTTGAGAAAAGGTTACCTCACAGGGCATAGGGCTACCTGGTTCTCTCCAGTAACCCTGTCCGTACAGCACAAGTGAAGTGGAGAATCCTCAGTTATCGCAGGTAACCAAAGTTGTTCATTTCAGTCTCCTGCCTGATTTGAAGCGTAGAGATTTGACTTATCACCAAATCCTGTCATTTCTATATCCATAATGCTCTCAAACCAGTGCATTCCTCTTTTTCGCCATTGTCCCCAGCTTCATGATCAGCTCTCCCTGGAACTGATTTGTCTCCAGCCTTCCCAACCATTGCAACCTTTCCAAGACGTGAATTTGACATTGCCACTTCAGGGCCTTCCCACCACGGCCAGGACATGAAGGTTCCACCCTGGCCTTCCAGACCTTCTGTGATCTGGCCTCTTGTCTGTGCTGCCAGGTGCATCTCCCTTCCTCCTGTACCCTTCTTCTACTTTTCCCTCTTCTAGAACATGCTGAGCTCTTTCAGATCAGATGCCCCACAGTCTTTGTCTGCCGATTCTTTATCACCCTTCAGACCCCAGCTTCACCACCCTCTTTTGCCCACATCCTTCCTCAGCCTCTCAAGACAACCCTCTCTCCATGTCTGTTCTTCTCGCTTCTCAAACCACCTTGGAATCACCCATTTACCCACCTGCTTACTCTACTGGACTCTCAGCGTCATTGATCACAAGCACAGCCCCAGAGCCATCCCTGCCTCTCCACTTCCAGCCGTGTGAATCCTGAATAACTCATTTCATGCCCCTGTGCCTTGGTTTCCTCATCTGTAAAATAGGACTCATAATCGTGCCTGCTTCATAAAGGTATTGTGAGGACTAAATTAGAAATTTAATCCAAAGCACTTATACTGTGGCAAACACATAGTCAGTATGAATAACAATAATTATAATCCTGAATAGGTTATTGTGTTAAGAAAGAGATTTGATCTGTCTTATTCACTGCATTGTTCGCATAGCCAGCCCAACGTCGGGCATAGAATAGGTGGTCCGCGAACCCTTGTTGGATGAAAGAATGAATGAATGAATGAGCGCTGAATTATCTGGTTCTATCATGTGCTCAGTTCAGTCTGCAATTTATTTGGGTCTGCGTCAACCAAAAAAGCCAATTGTGCTTGCACCTCCCCCCTGTTTGTTTGCTCTGTGTTTTTACCATTTACTCTGTTAGGAGAAGGATTCCATTTTACAAAGAAGGGAGGAGGGGGAGCCGGTTTCCAAAGGCCTGTTTGTTCTCATTATTAATTTTCCTCTCCTCTTCCAAGTAGAGTTTGAATGATTTTGAATGTGCACTCATCTGGAACGGCACCCTCATTCTCTTGTTTCATGCCTGGCTGCAATTAAAGTCAAAAGCAAAATTTGAAAATACAGCTTTATTATAGAGTGAAAGAACTGTTGATTCAGGGACTAGCCTGTAATCTCAAAACATTACAGAAAAAAAAGAGAGAGAGAGAGAGAGAAGAAGAAGATAGGTGCGGGGAGTGGGGGGAGGGCGGCGGGGGGAGAGAAAGAAAAGAAAAGAGTACCAAGCTGACAGCTTATGGGTTTGGTCTCACCAAGCAGAGACTCAAAATTCAAGAATCAATAACTCAGTTAACTTCACCGGTTTCTAACACAATTGTAAGAACTGGAAAATTGCCCAAATGCTCAAAAAGGAATTAAGATTTTTACGAGAACATCCACACCTCCTTTTCTAAAGAAGTACTCCAGCGATAAAGGCAAAATAACTGGATGGGGTGGGGCTCGGCAGTTTCCAGTGTCAGATCGGAGAGCTGTGGAATTTCAGAGCTGGAAGGAAGCTCAGAGGTCATCTCGAGGCCATTTCACAGAAGAGATAACTGAGACCCAGGGAGGGAAGGAATTTACCCAAGTTCACAGAGTGCATGAATCTTGCTTGAAGCATGTCTATCCTGATTTCTTCATCTGTGTGAAAAATATTTACTGAGAGTCTCTTTAGGGGCGAGACATTGGGCTAGGCATGAGGAGTTCCTGGATAAGCCAAAGTGACATGCTCTCTGCCCTAACAGAGCTTACAGTCTACCATGGAGGCAGTCAGTCAGCAAGTAAACCAACAAATAAGGATGTAATAAATGGCCAGAACCAAACAGAGTGTGGTAGTAGAGAGCCAGTTATCCGGGATGGTTGGACAAGGTGACTGGGGAGGAAGAGGGGACATTCTCAGCTGGGAAAAGAGAGAGAACTCAAAGACACCGAGACAGGGAAGAGCTTAACAAATTCAAGAAAACAGAGAGAAGAGTGCGGCTGGGACACAGTGAGCAATAGGATGTCCACATCCTGAAAATGGAATAGAACAGCCCTCATGCTCCTCGCACCAGAGATGCCACTGGCCTTTGGCAGAATAAAGAGGAGCTGGAACCCAACTTCCAACCCCCTCTCCCCGAGAGCTGGGGCGCCTGGACCCACTAGCACACTCACACCTGTTCACATCGTTTGTGAAAACAATTTCCGTTCACCAAGGAGAAAAGAGTTGGACCAGACTTCATGCCAGACTTAGTAGTCAGCCGCCAAAATCAGGAGAAAGCCACATCCAGGGGAATATGGCTCTGGTGAGAAAGGTCTGGAGAGGGGGTTGTGGCATTGCAAAGAGACAGGCTCGAGCATTATGGAGCTGGGAAAGTTGCCTAACTTCTCTGAGCTATAGTTTTCTCCTCTCTAAAATGGGTACTTCACCATGGAGTTGGAAGGAATAGACAGGATTCTGATCATAAAGGGCTTAGCACGTATCAAACCCTCACTCTGAGCTGCATACTCGAGTCCACTTTCTTGGGTACTCACACCAACGGGCTTTCCCAGCCAGGGCCCTGATTCCACAGCCCCATTCCATCATCCTTTCTCAGTCGTGCCCACCAGAGACACACCTGAATGAGACACACTTGGAGCCTGAGGACCATTTGGCACAAGGCCCCATAGGCTGCCTGCCCGTCCCGCCCCACTACCCTGTGAACCCAACAGCAGATGACCTCAGCAGCATTAACAAAAGGAATAGCACTGTTTTTGTTTAAACACCAATGAGGTGATGTCTGGTTTTTATTAAATATCATAAGTAAATAATTAATTCATACCAGAAACAAAAGTATAAACATGGTTGTATTATAAACATTGATACTCACATAGTCTACACAGCACACCAAGGACCCCTGTTGGACACACTCTAGGACCCATGGGCTTATCTGGCTTGAGGCCTTAGCTGCTCTGAAATCCCTGCAAGCAAATGTTCTGGAAGGTAGGATATTCCACTGCTCTACTCTACACAATCCTATCCTACAAAAAAAGACCTTGACCCTTTTACTCAATTCTGAATAACAATGGTGATAATTATATCAATAATAATATTTCTGGGGGTGCCTGGGTGGCTCAGCTGGTTGAGCGTCCAACTCTTGGTTTCTGCTCAGGTCATGATCTCACAGTTTCCCCAGTTCAAGCCCCCTGTCGGGCTCTGTTGCTAACCATACAGAGCCTGCTGGGGATTCTCTCAATCTCTCTGTCTCTCTCTGTCCCTCCCCCACCACATGCGCATGTGAACTTGCTCTCTCTCAAAATAATAAATTTTGAAATAATAATAATAATGATGATATATCTGAAGCACTTCTTATGTGCTCTCCACTAGGCTACCGCTAGGCTCATGTGGCATTTCAGCACCAGAAATGTGGCTAATCAAAACTGAGATGTGCCTGCAAGCATAAATATTAGACACCAGATTTCAAAGATATAGTATGAAAAAAAAGTAAAATACCCCACTGATAATTCTTATATGGGTCATGTATTGAAATGATATTATTTTACAAATATTGGATTGGATAAAATGTATTATTAAAATTCATTTCACCTGTTTTTACTTTTTTAAATGTGGCTACTAGAAAATCTAAAATTATTGGCACAGTTCTCATTTTCTCTCTAGTGAAGAAGCCATGAGGGGTGAAGCAGGATACATGCATTATTCCCTTTCAGCTCCAAAGTAACTTGTTCAGGTAACGACAGTTATTACAGGCATTTCACAAATGACAATTCTGAGATGGAATAATTCTGACTTTAACCCCTCACGTCCTGGAGGTAGTTGGAGTGTTTTGTAGATATGTCCTTCCCTGACTTTTTTTACTAACTCTGTTTACTCTCAAGGCTTAGAACTATGTCTTCCTCCTCCATGGAAGTCTTCAAGGGTGATTGGACCCCTAACAGTTGTCTCCTCTCTCTCTCTCTCTCCTTTCTCTCTCTCTTTTCCAAATGCCTGACATAACACCTCTTGCCTATTCCCCACAATTAGGTGTTTAAATGCCATCTGCCCTGTCCTGTATTCTTATTATTTCACATTGGTTGGCTTTTTCTTTGCAAAGTAGTATGTTCTTATTTTTTTTTTCAAGCAATGGGTTGTAATCCTGTCATTGGTGGGATGTGAAATCAATTGAGTGAGCTATAAAAAAAACTTTCAAAGAATGAAATAGAAGAGCATAGAAGAAACTAGAACAGGAAAAAAAATCAGTGTACATGACACAGTGAAATATCATTCCCGAGTACGTGTGTCCTGGGTTGCAGTGTAATTTATATTTCTGACTCTGCAGCTCAATCCAGAAAAGCTTGAGAAATGCTGTGCTCGTGGTTATGGACACGGGTTCCAGAGCTGGGGTGCCTGAGTTTGAATTCAGTTCTATCACCAGACATGCATACTGAAGTAGTATCCTGATGAGATTCTTTGGCATTATAAGAAGCAAGCTGGCGCTTTATATTTTTAAATGGTTATATAAGCAAAGATACACTTTATTCATTCAGTAATGTGTGTGAGGATTACAAAATGGATATAAGATTATTGGTAGGGGGAGAAAATGGTTATGACTAAATGGATCTTTCATGGTCTCATGATCTATCCTTTTTTTGAAATTTGTTGAAGAAAAAGTGGGAAGACCATTCTTGTTTTTAAAAGAACAAGCCCCAAGCTCTACAAATGGCTTGTATTGAAATTTCATATTGGAATTAAAGATGGTTAAACATGTGGGGGTGGGGTAGAGTAAGGATTATACTCATGCCTCATGGGGATGTTGGAAGGATAAAATGAGAGATGCATGTAAGAGTGTATGCACGGGTGCCTCGGTGGCTCAGTCAGTTAAGCGTCTGACTTCAACTCAGGTCATGATCTCACAGTTCATGGGTTCAAGCCCCACATGGGGCTTTGCGCTGACAGCAAGGGGCCTGCGGATCTTCTCTCTCCCTCTCTCTGCCCCTCCCCCGGAGGTACATGTCCATGCAATAAATAAAGAAAGAAAGAAGTAAATAGTGTATGCAGTACAGGGACTGACACACAAAGCTACAAATTGCTTTCCCTCACAAAAAATAATTAATCAATTAATTAATTAAGTGTGGTTAGGACTCCCTTGCTCAAAACTCCCATGAGTCCTTACTGTCTGCTAGACAAAGCATTAGCATCTCAACTTAGAATTCAGACGCACGTCATTCTGACCCTAAAGGACCTCTGCAGCTTTGTTGCCCATGTACAAGGAAAGGCTCCCCTCTCAGCCCCGAGGGCCGCCTGCCTGACCTGTACCGAGCCTCTCCCCCTGCTAACACTGCCCACCTAAACTCTCCTCTTGTCTGCTCTCTACCTGGTCGAAGGCTAGCAGCTTCCAACACCGAACCAAGCCCCCACTCTTAGGCATAGTCTTCATTGATATCTTTCCCAACGTGTTAATCAACTCACTCGTCTCCACTGTTGTTTTAAGTTCAAGAGCCAGGCAAGACACAGGGCAGGGTGGTCAAAGAAGAGAAAGGCAGAGAAGGAGGAGAACTGTGACAGGCAAAAGGTGTCAGGGGATCATCAGAATTGCCAGAGGGCTTGTGAAACCATGGACTGCCAGGCCCCATCCTCAGAGGTTTTGATTTAGTAGATGTTGGGTGAGGGAGGATTGAGAATTTGCATTTGTAACGAGGTCCTGCTTGTTGCTGATGCTTGTGGGCAGGGAACACACTTGGAGAACCATTGGTGAAGTACTTGAGAGTGTGGGCTCAGTTAGATGGCCATTGGCTGACAGTGATGCCACGTGGCGCTAACTGCTTTACAAACTCAGGATTCAAATCTAGTCACTTTTTTTAAAGTTAATCTGTTTTAATAGCAGGATGTTCTGTATCATTGTTTTAAAACATCCCCTCACATACACCAAGAACTCCAGAATCATACTAAGTAGGGAAGGAGTTACTGCTCTTCCACAGGCCAGAGCAACTCTATGCTCAGCAGCGTACCATTGGCATTGCTTCTCATGAACACGAGGGGGCGCTGTTGAAGACTGGTTCCACACCACCACTGGTTGGCCCTTAATAACTGGGTTGTCCCGACTGGTCCATGCGCCTGCTGAAGCTCACTAGAGCCCTCGTTTTGAGCTTTAATGCTACAGGCTTTTTCCATTCCCGTGCACATACCCAGCCACTTTTCACCAAAACACAACCACTGTGCTAAGATGGCAAGGGTCCAAGAGAGTTCAGACCATCAAATAACCACTCTGTCGAAACCAGCTCACCTCTGTGAATTCTCAGCCCTTTTAAGTTGAACTTAATTATTCGTATGATTCTCCTCAAGGTAACTATTTTAAGGACTCCATGGCCCTGTCCTGTCCGGGCCTTGGTAGGGCCATCATGAACAGCCCAGATCTCTCTAAAAGAGATTTTGAGCCTTTTCCACAAAACTGGCCAGTTCTCTCCGGGCACCAGATTTGCATAACAAAGGAGTGAAGCAGCTTTTGGTAACCCCCTCAAAAGAACAAAAAGGTGTTCTTCATTCCCTTTTCCAAGACAATGCAAGCCTACTGATGCTTTTCATTTGCACATTCAGAGGGGCTTTTCAAGGGCCTTTATCCTGACCTGGTTGACCTGCTCCAGAGACTCTGAGCTGGAGTCACTACCCGTTTAATTTTTGCTTTGTCAAGCACGAACCCCACCTCCAGTTTGGGCCTCTGATGTCAATCTGCACATCAGTACCCTAGTGAGTCATAGCAACGATTCCGTGGATTGCGCTTCCACTCTTTTTTACTGAATTAAAGTGGAAAGTAAAGGAGTATTTGCATGTATTAAAGAAAGAATTGATACAGGGAACCTTTGTTTCCCTTGTATCCAATGACATGTCTCTACTGGATCAAAATTGTAAATGAATTTAAGTGGGGAGAAAAGTCCATAGGTTTGAGTCCGCAGAACATCTACTTTGTCACTGAAACACTTTGCTCTTTTCATTCTTCTGCCTAAACTCTTGGAAGCCTAGTCCGGTTCCCTCTTCCCCTTTAAGAGACCGGGCTCCAAACTCCCAGAAGATCCTGCAAGTGTCTCTAATTACACTTGCCAGTGTGGTTTTGCAGGACTCCTCCTCCTTCACCCAGCCACCCTTTATAGACCTTGAGCTCCTTGAGGGCAAAGACTTTGTCTTTATCTCTACTGCACCCCCAGTGTTCACACATGGCATTGGCACAGTAAATATTTGCTGAATGCCCCAACATGCCCCCTTGACTTGTTGCCTTTGGCACCTTTCAGATACCTTATGTCACTGTGCATTGAAACTCTTCCCCAACCTTGTGTTTGGTAACTTTGGGTACCTTTTTATAGCTCATCTGTTTCTCTTAGCAGAATTAAAACCCCTTGAGGGCAGAGAACATCCCTTATTCTTTGTATCCTGAGTCCTCAGAGAAAACTGAATGTAAAGGCATGTGCACTGTTAATCCCAGTCGATGGATGGAAGGTTCTGTTGAGCAGAGGACAGGAGATAAGGCGTGTCTTACTTCCCTTCTTTAGTTACATCTCAGCCTGTTCCAGAAAGTAAGGGTGCTCAACAGGATATATTAAATAAAGCAAGATTACATACATTAGAAGCCAATGAGAACTTCTAAGAATTTTAACTGAAAGATCAATGTATGCATATTCAGTTATAAGTGTTTACCAAAATGTTTTTTTAATAAAAAGAGAAAAAAAATTTTTAGAAACAGGCCAAAGTTCCACGTCTTACATTGGCTGAATAAATTCTGGGACTTCTACAAGACCAAAGATGTGCATGATATAATATAAGAAGTCAGAAGAGGACTATCTAAAACACTATATATGGTATTGATTTCATTTTGTAAAATACACATGTATGTGAATGGGGCCCGGAGGAGGAAGAAAATCCACCAGAACATGAATGTGGTTCTCTCCAGATGTGACTAAGTGATTTTTACTCATTTTGTGTGTGTGTCCTATGTTTTCTACATTTTCTAAAAATGAATTCATACTACTTTCATAAAAGGACAGGGTAAGGATTTTGTTTTGTTTTAAAGAGGTAAACCAAAAGAAAGAAAAATAAGAGTAAGGAGCTAAGAGTAAGGCTTATTCAAAAAATGAATCCATAAAAGCTCAAACAGGCAAGTCACAAGTTTGGCTCTGAGCTTTTGAGTAATTCCCATAAAAAGGAAACGAGATCAGCTGCATAACTCCCATTGTCCAGGGGGAAAAACTCTTCCTCATTACATACATATCTACCCGCTTCTCCTTTGAAGCCCTCAGAGGAAGCTGCACGATGTAATGAATAACATCCGATCATCCAGAGTTTCCTAGAATTGGCCTACATTTCCTAGAGTAGAGATGTCTCTAAATTAGATTACCACAGTTCCCTGCCCTTATTCCAAGGATGGCCTTGGGGCAAGGTATTTAATTCCTCACTGAGTATCTCTACTTACTAGTGGTGATTAATTACTTCAGATCTAAGTGACTGGTGGTTATTAATAGCCATGATGAGCAAAAATAGTTATTAATCCATCCTAGCCTCCAGCTGGCTTCTCTGAATTAGTGCCCCCCTCCACAAAATTGCCAGTAGCTTCTTTCACGGCCAACAGGTGACTCAGTGACTCACCTACACTCCCACCTTGACCTCATCCAGGGGGTGCAGAGGCAAGAAACCAGAAAGGCTTGACTGTTAAGAAACTATCTCCTATCTAAAGCCCAAAATACCCAGTAAGACCAAACGAAGGTTCTTTTTCTTCACAGCCAGAACTCTTAGAATAGATACCTGGAGAAAAGGAGAGAAAGGCCACAGAAGGGGGTATAGACTCCAAGAAAGTTCCCCAGTTTAGGATCCCAAGGGCTTCTCCTTTGGAGGCATTTGGGCTCAGCGTCTTTGACTGTTTATGACACCCACCCATAAAGGTGCCTGGCATGGTGCTAGGTTCTAAGGTACATGAGAGAATATGCACAGGTTCGAGGGTTTCGGAACTGGGCAGGCTGATGGTCTTACTGTCATCGGTTAGAGAGGGCAGAGCAACTAGTGAATACAAAGAGATCCTTATCCACTCCTAAGCATCAGGGAAGGCCTCCTGGCGGAGGTGATATCTGAACTGGGACTTGAAGCATCAGTGTGGCTTTGCAGAACTGAGGAAAAGGTAAGGGGCATTCCAAGGAAACAAAGGCACGCTGTCTTCTGGAAAACTCCCATCATCTCCTATCGCCAGGGCATAAAGTTCAGGACCGGATGGAGACAAGGCAGGAGAAGCCAGGTCATGGGGGGCCATGGTTGTAGCACCAGGCCTGGTTTTGTGTACATGAGTGAGAAGACCAGGCAGATGATGTGAATCAGTGCATTGGCCAAGGGGGCAATAGAGAACAGTGGATAGTGTGGCAAATAGGAGTGCTCTTGAATCACCAAAAGAAGCCAGTCGGGACTTCAGCCAGTTGTTACCGTGAGAGAATACAGGACTAGCATTGTGAGATCTCTCCGTTGTTCAAGAGAAGACAAATCTAGATCCCTATGTTGGTGACTCCAAAGTTAGAACACAGTGAAAACCAATAAGGTGGGGGCCCTTCATATTGTATCAGTGAGCATTGGCCTGTAAACCATGTTGCCATTTCTGTCCTAGATTTTGTTTAATGTTTATTTTTGAGAGAGAGACAAAGATAGAGATAGAGAGACAGAGCATGAATGAGCAGGGGAGGGGCAGAGAGACGGAGTGATAAGAATCCGAAGCAGCCTCCAGGCTCTCGAGCACAGAGCGGGGCTCGAACCCACTAATCGCGAGATCATTACCTGAGCCAAAGTCAGACACGTAACCGACTGAGCCACCCAGGTGCCCTGTCACTTCTGTCTTAGAAAGTACGGAGCCATTAACAGCTCTGAGGTAGGGGGGCAACAAGTAGACTTCTAGTTTTTCAACCCCACGTGCAGTTGTATGAAATGTTGGTTAGAAAGGGCAAGACAGGAAGCCTGAAACATATTACTTAAAGTACTTAAACCCGTTCAAAGAATGGGTTACCAGGAAATACCCAATAGGCAATTGTTATCTCCCCAGTGGTTTTCACTAGTAATATGTAGTATCAAACCCAGCATCATGAGGGCAAAGAGTAGAGACTGGGTAGTGGAAGGATACAGGGCTCTGCTGGTCTGTGCACTCCTACTGTGTGCTTAAATATGAGGAGAACCAGTGGGGTTAGATATGTGAGGGTAAGGACCATATCTTACTCATCTAACAACCTCAGCCTTCACCCACAACAGAATCATATAGAAGCTGTGAGCATTTTAATGAATTGATTAATTTACTAATGATGATATGGTAGCCAGAGACTGAGCTCCGGGGTCTGGCTTGGCAACCCATTAACCAGACAACTCTGATCGAGACTCTTGGTGTTCCAGAACCTTGGTCTCTTGCTCTGTAAATCGGGGGGAATAATGCCAACTGCATCTACTTTGTAGGCTCAAAATTGAAACACAGAAATGTTTGTAGGGAAAAGCTTTATAGACTTGCAAGTACTCTGTAGCGTAGACTGGGATGGTTACTATCACTTTGCCATACCTGGCTTTCTTTAAGAACAATAAATTTAGGTGTATGGAGAAACCGAAGAGAGAAGGTACAGCATCTGATACCTTTGATGTAGGCCTTCCAAACCTTGACAGATCCCCACCTTTTTGCAAGAGTTTTGGAGCCCAAGTCTCAAGTTTTTAACCCTATGCCAACAAGCACCTGTAAGGCAAAGGTATCCTCCCCCACAAACCACTCCGTCATTTCTTGCTGTCAATGTACGTGCTGTGAGTTGTACATTCCTGTCTCATAGAAATACTCTGAGCTAGACCTGCACGTGCACAGTGCTCTGTAGGGACTTTGTATATGCTGTTCCCTCGGCCAGAACACTCCTTTCTTAGCTTTTATGCCTCCGTGAATGTCAGCTTTCTAGAATTGTTATGAAAAAGAGTGTTGAACCCAGAGATCACTCCAGAGATCCTAGGAGGGTGCCTGGGTGTCTTGGTCAATTGAGTGACTGACTTCAGTTCGGGTCATGATCTCGGGCATGGTCCATGGGTTCAAGCCCCGCATCAGGATCTGGGCTGTCAGCCTGGAGCCCACTTTGGATCCTCTGCCCCGCCTCCCCCTTCCCTCTTCATATTCTCTGTCTCAGAAATAAACATTTTTTTTAATACTTCAGGGACCCCAGAGGTGTCAGACCCTACTAACTGAGCTATTCCTTAGCAAATGTGGCTTACTTACACATCTCTCTCTCTTTCTCTCCCTCTCTCTGAAACTTAAATGTTCGCTCAAAGTAGTAACAACCATGTAGGATAACTGAGCTGCACTTTCTTCTTAGATCCAGAATTTATGTTCATTTATTTTTGGGAGGAAGAGAGAGTGTGCAAGCACGAGCTGGGGAGGGGCAGAGAGAGAGAGAGGGAGACACAAAATCTGAAGCAGGCTCCAGGCTCTGAAATGTCAGTACAGAGCCCATTGCAGGGCTCAAACCCATGAACTCTGAGATCATGACCTGATCCAAAGTCAGATGCTTAACTGACTAAGCCACCCAGGTGCCCCAGATCCAGAAGTAGTTTAGATAGCAATCACTCTGAAAAAATGTACTACTAATTTTTAGTCAAACAACTAATTTAGTAGCAGTTTTCCCCAAGTCCTTTAATTTTTTCTTTTTCTTTCTGAAATTTTTATTTTTTTATTTTTTAAAGTTTATTTATTTATTTTGAGAGAGAGAGGCAGAGAGAGAGTGAGCAGGGGAGGGCCAGAAAGAGGGAGAGAGAGAATCCCAAGTAGGCTCTGAGCTGTCAGGCGAAAGCCCAATGCAGGGCTCGAACTCACAAACCATGAGATCATGACCTGAATTGAGATTAAGAGTCGAACGTTTAATTAACTGAGCCACCCAGGTGCCTTTCTTTCTGAAATATTTTAAAGTAAATATCTGACAACATGTCACGTACCCTTTAACACCTGTGTCCGAGTCTCTGAAATATAAGGGCATTTTCCTACAAAATGCAGTACTATTATCACACTTAATAAATTAACAATAATTGTTTAATACCATTTACTAGCCAGTCAGAATTCAGCTATCCCCAGCTGTCTCAAAAGTGTCTTTTTATAATTAGTTTATCCACAAATCCACTGGATTATTATGTCCCTTTCATCTCATAGTCTAGAATAGATCCCTTATTGCTTTCATTTTTTCATGCCCTTGACTTGTTGCAGAAACAAAACCAAACAAGAATAAAACAAAGTCAGCTGTCTTACCCTTCTGGGATTCACTGATTGCCTCCAAAGCCTAGAGCACTTGAACTTGTGCCTCTATCCCCCTTGGTTGGCCCTAGGGGATTGATCAGCCTTTTTTGGCAATAATATGTATTACCTGGATTGTTGTGTTTCACACACTGGACCTCCCCAGACGTTATCACATGCTGTTGTTAAGAAAGACTGGTTGTTTTAAGAAAGATCGGTGCTTTTTCACCATTACATGGAGTATCTCAATCTTTACAGCAACTCAAAGAGGTGTGTTTCATAGTTAGTACCTTGTTATAGTTGAGAAAACTGAGGCACCAAGCAGTTTCAGGCTTTGCCCAAGTACACACACCTAGTAAGTAGGCCTGTGACCTGGAAGCCTTCAACATGCCTTAAAAACAGCCAAGTCATAGTTTCTGTCTGCCATTCTACAGACTCCGTGTCTTAGGCAGAAGATCCCTCCTGCCCTCTCTTCCACAGCCTTGCTGGCAAACGTTCCCAAGCCCAAGAGTCCACTTCCTGCTGACAAGAGGGTTTTATACAAATGCCTGGTGGAGAGAATGCTTTTCTTCATTTAGCTGTAATTAACAGAGAACAGATATTATGCTCCATCAAACAAGATATGTATGTATATATGTATACATCTATAAATAAACATATATATACATACAGTGAATCCTCATTATTCATGAGTTCTGTATTTGTAATTTCACCTGGTTGCTAAAATTTATTTGGAATCACAAATTCAATACTAGGCAGCACTTCTGTGACCATTCACAAACACGTGCCCAGTAATGAAAAATTCGAGGCTCCGTAGCGCACATTGCGCATTCCCAACTGAGATCAAGGAAGGTGACACTCTGCCCTCTTGTTTCAGCTTTCACACTCTAAACAAGTGTCCTTTTCACCATCTACTTAGTGCCACGTTTTTCACATTTTTGTGCTTTTCGATGGCAATTTTGCTGGTTACAATGGCCCCCAAGCATAGTGCTAGAGTGCTCTCTGAGATTCCTAAGCATAAGGCCATGATGTGCCTTAGAAGAAAATATGTGTGTTAGATAAACGTCGTTCAGACATGAGTTATAGTGTTGTTGGCCACAAGTCCAATTTAATGAATCAACAATATATATTAAACAAGATGTCTTTAAACAGAAACACACATAAAACAAAGTTATGTGTCGATCGCTTAACAGAATGTTATAGGCAAGACTCCCAGGAGTATTTCCTTTAGGGGCAATGATTCGCTATTCACTAATTCAGTGTTTGCTATGACTTTATAGAACAAGATGACACCAACTAGTGAGAATTGGCTCTATATACATATATACTCACCTTAGGTTATTCTTTTTTTAGTTCTACAAAATCTGATTAACTGTGTTTTCAAATTAAGTATTTTGAAAAAGATTTTTTAAAAACTGCAGTGAGAGCAGGGTGGGGGGGGATGCACTGAGCACCTGATAAAGAGTAGGAGTTTAAAAATATATGGATCAGATTTTATTTTCTCTGCTTCAATCAATTCAGGATAAACTTTTCCACTGAAGTGTATCCTGATATTGCTGACTTCCGAGGCAAGCTGGCTTTGGGGAATAGGTTCAAATCTGCTCCCAATTTAATGTTACTCAGTGCTGAAGTATTTATAACTTTGTTTTGCTGATTCATTATAAAGTATCTGAGTAAAAGAAGAAGAATCAATTTCTGAAATTTTTTTGCCTCCAGGGTTTGGGGGGGGATTAAACAAGCAGAATTTTCTCTTATTAGAATTAGTTTTCAGCCCTCATCAGAGTCTGTAGCCCTTAATATCAGTAATTTTATATTGATCCTAGGTTTTCTCTGTAATAATGCAAGTTGGGTTCCATTTGAGAATTTTCAATGTTCTTTGTTTCTTATGGCTAAAGGAGAGTGAAAAAAATCAAATGAAATGAGATGAAATGACAAAAATCTATTTTATGATTACACACACACACACACACACACACACACCAAACAAAAACCACCCCAAACTTTTCAAATTGCTTGTTTGAAAACCATCAGTAAATTCTGTCAAGTTGACTGCCCACGGTCATTTCAACCTCACACTATCTATTTTTAAACTTTCAGTTGTATGTAGAAGATGAGAGTCAGAACTTTCAGCTAGAAAACATTGCTTGGATTTAAAGGATTGCAGGTGTGACTTCCCTGGGGTTTAAAGAACTGTTCTTCAGACCATGGTTTTCATCAAAGTCCCTCTCTGTGCTTTTGTAAACATGTTTAATAAGAAAAATTTAAAATAGCAAAAACAATATAAAAGATTGCTCTAAATATGGAAACATTGGGATGAATGTTATGTTTTAAAGGCTCTCGCTTATGAAAACACTAATTAAAAGTCCACACTCTGTATCTTAGGGTAGGGAGACACTTCTTTACTGCTTTCTAAAAAAATTCTTTTTCACTATCTTTCAGCACTAAGAATGGAAGAAGATTGGTTTTCTTTTGGTTTTACATTGGCTTGTTACAGCAATACTCTTCATTTTTTTTTAATGTTTATTTATTTTTGAGAAAGAGAGAGAGAAAGAGAGAGCAAGCAAGCAGGGGAAGGGCAGAGAGAGGGGGAAATACAGAATCTGAAGCAAACTCCAGGCTCTGAGCTGTCTGCACAGAGCCTGATGCGGGGCTTGAACCCATGAGCTGGGAGATCATGACCTGAGTCAAGTGGGAGGCTCAACCAACTGAGCCACCCAGGCACCCCCATAATCTTCGCTTTTGAAAGTGATTTGAAAACAAGAAAGGGGATGGATCTAGTTCCCAGAGTCCAGAGCTTAGTCCCTTCTCTTATTGGCTGTGCAACTTGAGCATGTCACTGGGCTTCTGTGGCTCTTCTGCAACATGGAGCCCGGACGCCCTACCACATAGCCTTCATCCATGTGCAGCCGTTCCCCGGAGCACCAGAACATAGTGCTCAGTACAAGATGGCTATGGTCCCTAAGACTTGCACCCTCCAATAATCATATTTACAATGGGGGAGCTGTTTTCACATTAGGAATGAAATGGCCAGTTATACTTTAACCTGCATGTATTTTTAAATGTCCCCGGCATGTAACTGAGGAAGAGATAGAGGAATTTTCCACCTGAAGTCCTTGTTTACCAAATATCCCTGGGCAAATACAGGTTTGTCTTTTTGTGTATTTGTTTGTTTGTTTTGATAGAGAGCAAGTGGGGTAGCAGAGAGAGAGGGAGAGAGAGAGAGAATCCCAAGCAGGCTCTGCACTGTCAGAATGGAGCCCTATCTGGGCCTTGAACTCACTAACTGTGAGATCATGACTTGAGCTGAAACCAAGAGTCAGACGCATAACCAACTGAGCCACCCAGGAGCCCGTCTTTTTTTTTTTTTTTTTAATGTTTATTTCTTTTTCAGAGAGAGATTGAGAATAGGGAGGGGCAGAGAGAGAGGGGAACAGAGGATCTGAAGCGGGCTCTGTGCTGACTGTCCCATACAGGGCTCCAACTTAGGATCCATGAGATATGACCTGAGCCGAAGTTGGATGCTCAGCCACCCAGATGCCCCTGTCTTTTTTTTAAAGGGCAGCGAGGCAAGAAAAAATGAGGAATGCCCTCAAAGAAAAGCAGTTTGGTGTAAGTTTTCTGAATAAAAAGAAGAATGGCTGCCCTGTGATTGTTTTCCTGTGACCACCAAACCTACAGAGTAGATACCAATAAAACTCCCATTTCTTTTTTTTTTTAATTTTATTTATTTATTTTGAGAGAGAAAGAGAGCGTGCATGCATGAGCAAGTGGGGGAGGGGCAGAGAGACAGGGAGAGAGAGACTCCCAAGCAGGTTCCACACTGTCAGCACAGAGCCTGACATAGGGCTTAAACCCACAAACCGCAAAATCATGACCTGAGCTGAGATCAAGAGTTGAAAGCTTAGCCAACTAAGCCACCCAGGCACCCCAAAACTCCCATTTCTATGACCTGATTCTTCCTGATACGCCTCATGAATGCTTTCTTGGTTGTTCATGAATGCTTTCTTGGTTGTAAGAAGACAAAGTGTCCTTCTCAGTCCTCCCCTTGGACTTTCCAATAAAGAAAATTTATTTTAACAACAAAAAAGCAACATGGGGAATGATTGCCAAATCCACGGCCATTACACTTTTTCCTTAAGGTAGAACTTTTTTTCAGGCAGCAGCGTGCTTAGCTTTGGAGGATGACCTATGATTGGTCTAAGCCAGTCATGACTATCCCATTTCTCTTTGCCACTCATTCATCTAAGACAATGGTTCTCAACCCAGTCAAGTTTACATACGCACATTCATATACACATAGGACCTTGGCAGTTTCTGGAGACATTTTTGGGTTATCATACCTGGAAATATGTTACTGGCATCTAGTGGGTAGAGGTCAGGGATGCTGATAAGCATCCTTCAATGCCCAGGATGGCCCCCTCACAGCAGAGAGTTAATCTGGCCCAAGACGTTGATAAGGCTGAGCTTGAGAAACACTGGTCTAGAAGCTGACAGGTGGCACAGTTCTGATAACGAAATGTGACAGGAAGAAGTAGGGGGAACGTCTAGGAAATAATTTTCCTGCAGAAAAGGAGGAAATTTTTTTGCCCCCTTCACCTTCTTTTCTTTTTGGAATGAGGGGGTGTGGGGATGTGATGCCTGGGACTGTTGCAACTGTCTTGGGACCATGAGGAGAGATATCACCAACATGCTGAGGACCTTTGAGCCACTGTCTCCAAACTTCTTCTTGTATGAGAAAATGTTTAATTGCATTCCGTTTTAAAACTACTATTAGTTGGTATTTTTGTTCCTTGTCATCAAAAACATCATAGTTATTACACCCACAATGGTGTATAATTTTTCCCTAAAAAGTCCGCATTAGGTTAACTAGAAAACAGCAGAACTTTTCGAAGATTCAGATATTGCTCAGTGAACGGGGCTCAATCACTAGCTAAATGTCTTGCTTCAGGCACAAAGCCCCTCAGAACAAAAGAATTTCATTGCATGCCTCTGAAGAATGATGCAGGACTCCATACTATGTATCTTCGGACTAACTCATGGGGACTGAAAATTGTGAAGCCATCCTGTCCTACTTTAAATTCAAGCTCTGCCACCGAGTCGATGCGTGATCCTGGGTTAGTTTACTTGTCTGTTTCTTTGTCTGTAAAATGGGGATAATCATCCTCAGAGGTTAAATGACTTATCATATGTAAAAATTGCTTACAACAGTGTCTGACACATATAAGCACTATGTTCATACTATTGTTATTAAATGTTACACCTGAGAATACCAAGGGTCTACTAAACCATTTTCACATCTGCAGCTTACCTGATTATGTGACTGTTCTTCAAAGTTGAAATTGACAACCGAGGCATTAATTGCAGGCTACTGATAGGGAAGTGGATTAGTGACACTCTATCCCGTGTTACCAAATTCCACCCCAGGTGGCTTGTGCAAAACTCTCCCCAGGACAACCGTAGCCGGATGCTAGTGGACCCACCGTGGGTATGTCACCTGCTGGCAGAAGAGCTAATATTCTAAGAAACATGTCTCCCTGTCTTGCGGTATTAATAACTCCCCCACACTTTAAGGTGTGGACTCAGATGATGGTCCAGCATTTACACACTTCTGTTTCATAATCGTTCTTCATTCAGTCAAACCAATACCAGGACACCACTAAATTTTGTTTCCACATATTCCTGGACAGAGTGACCTTCCTCAGAGCCTTGCTGTCGTCTTCTCTGCGGTTAAAACTTCGTCAGTTGTCTGAATGTCTGCATAATGGGATTTGGGGACAAAGAGTGCTTGAATTTGAATTGAGCTCTGTGGCTAAGTCGCCATGTGACCTCAGACAAGTTGCTTTACCTCACTGTATTTCATCCTCCTTAAAACAGGGCTGGGGCACCTGGGTGATTCAGTTAAGTGTCCGACTCTTGATTTCGGCTCAGGTCATGATCTCATGGTTTGTGGGCACAGACAGCATGGAGCCTGCTGGGGATTCTCTCTCCCTTGCTCCCTGCCCCTTCCCCACTCGGGCACACTTTCTCTTTCTCTCTCTCTCAAAATAAATGGCTGAACTTAAAAATATGGGGCTAATGTTTGGGGCGCCTGGGTGGCTCAGTCACTTGAGTGTCTGACTTCAGCTCAGGTCATGATCTCACAGTTGACGAGTTTGAGCCCCACATCGGGCTCTGTGCTGACAGCTCAGAGCCTGGAACCTGCTTTGGATTCTGTGTCTCCCTCTTTCTGCCCCTCCCCCGCTCATGCTCTCTCTCTCTCTCAAAAATAAATGTAAACATTAAAAAAAATTTTAAATATGGGGCCAATGAGACCCCCTTTTATAGAATCACTGTGCATAAGCTAACAGTAAAAGTCTCTAGCATGGCTCATGAGATAAGGTAGGTGCTCAGTAAATGGTTGCTAGTGGTAGTAATTCCATTTGGTTCTCTCCTATCCCTGCTCCATTATTTAATAACAAAAATCAGTATTGTAGCATATTTGAGGAGTCAGTGCAAGTTGATTGCACAGAACTATGCTGGACCTCAGCCACACGTGAGGCTCCCTTTTCATAAATACTTGAGTGACTTTAACCCAAGAAGGCAAAGGAAAAGCAAGAGGACACAGAAGTCTGCCAAGAATCCACGTGAACTGTGTATTCAGAGTGGTGCTCCTACAGTCCTAGGGCATAAATCTTAATCTCTGCAGGTCTGTTCTTTTTTGTAGACTCCAAGCCCCTACAGCTTGACAACCACTTGAACTGTTTGTTGGGTCTCCCTAGGCAAAAGTAGTCCTGTGCGCAACAAGCTTTCCTGCCTTGTGTAAATGTTCCAGAGCGTGGCACCAATGTGTCTATTTTCAGCCTTCCTGGGAAGAACCAGACCCTGTCTTCATCTGCCCCCTCTGTGCCCTAGGCCAACAGGTTACATCCGTGCCCTAACCTTGAGACAAAAGCATCAGCAAGGGACATGATCCTAAAATTCTTCCTTTACATCCTGCTCTCCTTCCAGTGATTCTCCAAGTAAGCCCTGGGGAACCCACAGGATGACGTGGGTGGTACACAGATCATCTTTTCGCACAGGGCCATGCTAATCTTCTCTGTATCATTCCAGTTTTGGTGTATGTGATGCTGACGCGAGCACGATGATCTCTTGGATATGGAGTTTCTTTTAAACTAAAGTTTGGTTGTTTAAAGTGAAAAAATAATCAAACTTTTCCAAATGGATTTTTTTATGGTGAGTTAATTTTAAGTCCAATGTAATTTTAAGAACCTTCCTTAGTAGCCAGCTAAGAGCTGACGGATGGAGTATTGAGGGCATCCCAGGTAGAGCCGATCGGGCATTGCAGGCATCGTTGCCACAACTTCAGTAGTAGAATATGATTTTCACTTTGCAGATGACAGAAGTAAGGTTCAGAGAGGTTATGTAATTTATTCAGTTATTGTACTGGAGCTGCCTTAACCTCCATGCTCCTCTGCTGTGTTGATACGTACGGTTTAAGTTCTTAATCATTGAGATGAGGATCCAAAGCCACAGAATTAGGACTCAGTAGACCTGGCATTGGCCCAGGAATCTGTATTTACCCCAGCAGGTGCTGACGCAGCTTTCTGGAGACCGTCTCTTAGATCCTCAAAGTTGCATGATGTCTACAACCACTCCCAGCTGGACAGGGTAGCAACAAATGTCACTTATTGAGCAACAAGTGTGCTGGACACTGAATTAGGCATGTTTATTCAATGTCTATTCAATGTCTAAGCATGTCTGTTAGGATTGTCTATCCAATCCTCTCTCCCAATAGTGTTATTTTCTCCACTGCAGAGATGGGGAAACTGAGGCTGACACTTGCACAAAGTCCTGGCTCTTTATGTGGCTGAGTTAGGATTCAAGCCTAGATCTGTTTATCTCCAAAGCCCATGCCATTAATTTCCATAATGTAATCCTTTGAAAATGTGGCTAACAATTCCTTTTCTTCTTACCTCTTACAGTCATTATGAAGATCAAATATAATAAAGCATGTTAAAGTCATTTGTGGTGTGTACAGTGCCATGCTTAATTATTTAATCAGTATTTAGTCTGACCATATAATTCCTCTATCTAAAATCTTCCGATGGCTTTTGACTCCCTAGAATAAAAGCCAGAGTCCTCGCAGCAAATGACCCAGCAGCCCCATCACCTGTTGGATCTCACTTCTTTCTACCTTCCTCTCATTCATTCTGTACCAACCACTCCAGCCTCTTTGACATCCTCAAACACACAAAGCATGCTCCTGCCTCAGGGCCTTTGCATTTGCTGTTCCCTCTACCTAGAAGGCTTTTCCCTCACATATCCACATGGCTTACTCTCTCATCGTCCTTGGGTCTTTTCTCAAATTTTCAGTAAGACCTTCCTCAACCTCCCCAGGTAAAACTGCAACATTTCTTAACCCTCCAACCCTCTATTCTTTTTCTCTTATTTATTTTTTCCTAAAGAACTAACCGCTATGGAACATACTATCTATCTGATGAATTGGCTGATCTCCCATCATTTAGACTATAAGCCCCTTGAGGTGAGAGACTTCTATTTGTCTCAACTACTTAAGAATGGTACCTAACTTAAACTAAGTACTCAGTAAATAGATGCTAAATAAATGAATGAAGTTAGTGAGTATTCTTATCTGCCAGGCATGCTGTCAGGTGCAGGGGATTCAACGATGAAGCTCATATATGCAGTCTTGGCCTTCCCGTAACTTATTAAAAGATTCTTGTTTGGTTTCCCTTTGACATCCAATTTATTTCTGGATTCTTAAATGCAAGAGCACAAATTGTAAATAAATGTGACCTGGATAAATCTCTCAGCTTCAGCTTTCCCACACTGACAAAAACAAAGCTCAAGAATGCAGCTCCCAAAACATCTACCATGCTGGTCCTTCCCTGTCCCTACCTCAGTCATAGAACCTCCCCTTTTTCCTTCCAGGAAAGCCCCAGAGTCTCTTGGCCCCCACCCAGATCTCCTTCTCCAGGGAAACCAGGATTCAGCTGGATTTCAGCAGCGGTGATCACTTAACTTTTTCCCTGAGGTTATGGCTTCTTAGTCACCCTATAAACTTTTAATTTTATTTAGCCATATTTTATAAGCTGGCACATTATCAGAACTGTCTCTCTCTATGCCCTCAAGTGCCTGTGAATGTACACATAATGCCTCTTAATTTTATGTCATTTTTGCATCCAGTAAAATGTAGAAATGCGTAACAAGAGAGACTGGGAAATGCACGTGCTGGTGGGTTAGCCCAGAGCACCTGTAGAAGTCCCTTGGAGGAATAAATGTGTGCTCTTTCAAGTGCAGCGTGTTTCTCGAAAGGGAAGTTGTGTAATGACCTGCCCCGGTAGTGCCTGGGGACTCACAGCCCACCCCCACGCAAGACGCGATTCTGTCAGCATGGGGTGGAGCCCTGGAATTAGCACCTTAGCTTTCCATTGAGATGGTAATGTACAGAAAAGTATAAATGATATTCAGCTAAGTGAATTTTCACATGTCCATGCAACCCCGAATACTGCCGGTACCCTAAAAGTGTCTGGTATCCCCTTTTGTCCCTGCCTCTCTCCAACAGTTATCCTGATATTATCCTTACTTAAACCCCATAGACTGGGTTCTACCATTTTCTGTACTTATGTAAAATGGAAACACACACTGTGTATTCTTAGGTGTCTGGCTTCCTTTGTTCAACATTATATTTGTGAGATTCATCCATGTTTTTGCATGTGGTTGCGATTTATTCATTTCCATTGTTGTATAGATTTTTATTGTGAATATGTATTTTTTATTTAATCTGATACTGATAGACAATTGGACAGACTTCTGTAGGCAGCTATTATGAATGGAGCTGCTATGAACATTCTAGTACATGTCTTTTGATGGACAGATGTACACATTTCTGCTGGGTATATACTCTGGAGAGAATTGGTAAGGCGAATTAGCATTTTTAACAAAGCAGCTCAGGCATTTGCTGACTCATGCTGAAATTTAAGAGCCATATGAAGAGACTAATAAGCAACTACATTTACCAAGATGATTAACCCGGGCACCTGGGTGGCTCAGTTGATTAAGCGGCCAACTTCGGCTAGGTCATTCATGATCTCATTGTTCGTGGGTTGCAGACCCACATTGGGCTCTGTGCTGACAGCTCAGAGCCTGGAGCCTGCTTCAGATTCTGTGTCTCTCTCTTTGCTCCTCCCCCACTCCTGCTCTGTCACTCTCTCTCAAAATTAAATAAACATCAAAAAAATAAAAGATGATTAACCAGGTTTGAATGATACTTCAGTACATAAGATGTTAACTGCCCACAAGAACATTACAATCTTGTTGAGGAGGAGTGAGAAAAAATTACCTTAGACCCACAGAGCACAGAGGCAAGAAAACACTGAAGAGAAAATAACTGAGGGACACAATCCAGATGTCTGTTCTAGTTTAAAACAATATACACGTACATAGAGCAGAGCTGCAAATTGGCTTTCTATAAGAAAGACTCTGGGCTGTATTTAGCAAACACAATGTTTCAAACCTCAAGAAATATCATAAAAAGTCTTTATTTTTTCTTTTTTAATGTTTATTTATATGAGAGAGAGAGAGGCAGAGCATGAGTGGGAGAGGGTCAGAGAGATGGGGGGAGACACAGAATCCAAAGCAGGTGCCAGGCTCTGAGCTGTCAGCACAGAGCCCGACATGGGACTCGAACTTACTGACCATGAGATCATGACCTGAGCTGAAATCAGAGGCTTGACTGACTGAGACATGCAGGTGCCCAATTTCTTTTTTTTTAATGTTTATTTATTTTGAGAGAAAGAGTACATTCACGTGCGCGCGCGCGCGCGCGCGCGCACACACACGGGGAGAGGCAGACAGAGAGAGGGAGAGACTCCCAAGCAGGCTCCCCCTCTGTCAGCACAGAGCTAACTTGGGGCTCAATCTCATGAACCATGAGCTCATGACCTGAGCTGAAATCAAGAGTCTGATGCTTAACCGACCGAGCCACCCAGGCGCCCCCAAAAGTCTTTATTTCGGATTTCTCTTTGAAAATTAAACTCCAGCAGTACATTCCTTCATTCCTACATAGCTATAATTGGCCACAGCTGAGCAACACCTGTCAGTTCAGAGGGTACTTGTCCCTAAACGCAGTAGTCCCCACCAACCCCTACTGCCTCATTCTGGCCTCCTCCCCTCCTTTACATTAGCTTCCTGACTCCTTTAGGCCTTTGGCTTCCTGAACTGCTATGGAAAATTACCATAAACATTTTCCCATACAATATCTGTGTTAATCCTCTCCAGAACCCTACGAGCCATCAAAAGCTTGATAAGATCATGCCCATTTTGGCAGTGGGAGCTGAGCAACTTGAGGCTCCAAGAGGGATTTAACAAAATTGCATAACTAGCAAGTTGGTAGCCTTCTGTTTCCTACCCCAGGGACTGTTTTGAGTAGTCTTTAAAATATTGTGTGTCTGCTTTTTTATGTGAAGTGGTAACAAATAAATCAAGATCTGTATAATAAGATGCTTATAATAGGGGAGTCTGGGTGGCTCAGTCGGTTAAGGGTCCGACTTCAGCTCAGGTCATGATCTCAGGGTTCATGAGTTCGAGCCCCGTGTTGGGCTCTATGCTGACAGCTCAGAGTCTGGAGCCTACTTCAGATTCTGTGTCTCCCTCTCTTTC
This sequence comes from Cryptoprocta ferox, assembly GCA_028646485.1. NCBI lineage: Eukaryota > Metazoa > Chordata > Mammalia > Carnivora > Eupleridae > Cryptoprocta > Cryptoprocta ferox. Next base: position 31,694,365 of record CM053574.1, on the reverse strand, counting down.
TGCCCTACCCCTGCTGGCACACTCTCTCTGTCTCTCTCTTTCTCTCAAAAATAAATAAACATTAAAAATAATTTTTTTAAAAGATACTTATAATAAAGTTCAGAAAAAAATTTTTAAGGCATCAGCAGAGGGACAAGGTTGTGTGGAATGAATTGGTCGCAGACGTGTTTCTCCCAAGGACGTGCGATCTCCTCTGATCCTTGGCCAGTGACTGAGAAAAGAGGGAGGGATGGCATTCTGAGCTAGGGCCGAGCTGGAGCAAAGCCAGGGAGTCAGAAATAGGCTGATGGGGATGAGGTGGGATTGGACAAGAGAGAGCCCCTGAGGCATAGTGGGAAATGAGCCTCCTTACACTGCTGCCTGTGGCTATGTTGCCTTGGGCAAAGGTCTTCACCTTGCTGAGTCTCTGGTCCCATTAACGTTCTCTGGCTCACCAGGGTTGAGAGGGCTGAAGGAACTTTGTACGCTGTTACTTAGGTGTATTTTTCCTCTTGAGGATGAATAGGGGTGACCCTGCACACCACAGGAAGTAACAGAGTTGTTCATGGTTAGCGTGCTGGAGGGGAGAACTGAGGGACCCCCAAGGGTTCTGAGGTAGCAGCGAGGAAGACCTCCATCTTGACGCCCTGGCCACCTCAGCCCAGTGTAGGTCACACTGACCACCAGATGGGAAGGAGGGCGGATTTGCACTTGCAGAGGACCCACCAGTTGCCAGTCCTGCACTGGCCTCTGTCTGCACTTTGATTTTAATCCTTTGAGGGCTTCGGTGAAGACATTAAACTTGGGCCATTTAACTCCAAGAAGGTTGCAACAGGATCCTTGGTATAGACGCTGCAGGGGACAGACTAACTTTTTCTTGTTCCCTGGACCCCTTGGGCAGTCTGCAGAAAATTAATGGATCCCTTGTCAGGATAATGTTTTGAACCGCATAAAACAATATCAGTTTTGCACCTGTTTCGGGACAGTGAAAGGAGGCCAGTGAGTTCCTTCTCTTCAAGAACTTAGAAGTGATTAAGGATACGCAAGGGGAAATTTCTGTTCCATATGAGTTTGGGCTTTTAAAGCCCACTCAAATTTATTCTTTTTTTAATTCTTATTTTTCTCATTATAAAATGAATACACCTGATAGGGGGTGGGGGAGATGAGAGAATATAGAAAAGTATAAAGAAAAATTTTGTTTGTCTTCCCATCACCCAGAAATAATCACTGTTAACATTTTTGTTGGTCCTTCAGACTTGTGCATTTATATACATACATACATATGCACAAAGACATCCATAGAGATTTACATTGTTCACCAAAATGGGGCACTGCATAATTCTTTATCAAATAAAAATTATTGATTTTTCTTTTCACTTAGCAATTTAGGAACATTCTTCTGTGTTAGCGAATAGTACTGCAGACTGGGGACAGCAAACTGGTCCACAAGCCAAAGCAGGCCCTCAACTTGTTCGAGTAAATAAAGTTTTATTGGAACACAACCACACCTATTTGTTACATATTGCTTTCTCACTACAATGACAGAATTGAGTACAGTTGACCCTTGAACAACATGGGTTTGGACACTTATATGTGAATTTTTTATAAATACAGTACATCACTGTATATGTATTTTTCTTCCTTATGATTTTCTTAATGAGATTTTCTTTTCTCTAGCTTGGTATATCTTAAGAACACAGTATAGGATACATATAGCATACAAAATATGTGTTAAGCAACCGTTTGTTATCAGTAAGGCTTCAAGTCAACAGTAGATTATTACTAGTTAAGTTTCCGGGGAGTCAAAAGTTATATGCAGGGGGCACCTGAATGACTCAGTCGGTAGAGCATGCTACTCTTGATTTCAGGGTCCTAAGTTCCAGCCCCACTTTGGGTGTAGAGAATACTTAAAAAGAAAGTCTTTTAGGGGTGCCTGGGTGGCTCAGTCGGTTAAGCGTCTGACTTCGGCTCAGGTCATGATCTGACGGTTCATGGGTTCAAGCCCAACATCAGGCTCTGTGCTGACAGCTCAGAGCGGGAAGCCTTCTTTAGATTCTCGATCGCGTGCTCTCTCCCTCTCTCACTCTCTCGCTCTCGCTCTCTCGCTCTCTCTCAAAAATGAATAAACATTTAATAAAAAGATTTGAAAACAACACAAAACAAAACAAAATGAGGTGGGTAGAAGACTCTGTTTAAAAAAAAAAGAAAGGCCACAGCATATGAAATTTACCACCAAAATGGCATTTCAATGTATAAGGAAATTACAAGGAAACAAAATCCTTTGCCTGACGGAAACCGTTTTTCCAAAGTAACTGATCCATTTTACATTTACACAAGCAATGTATCAGAGTTTCTCCACACTCTTGTCACTACTTATCATTTTACATTTTTTTATTACAGCCACTCTAATGAGTGTGAATTAGTATCTCATTGTGATTTTAATTTACATTCCCCTATGCCTCATGACATTAACACCTTTCATGTACTTGTGGTCATCAGTAGATCTACTTCAGTAAAATGTCTAGTCAGATGTCTTGGTCATTATTTAATTGGGTTATTATTGACTTGTAAGGATACGAGTCCTTTACCAGATAGATGATGTACACATTTTTTCTTTCAGTATGTGTCTCATCTGTTCCCTTCTTAACTGTGCCATTTGAAGTATAGAATTTTTTTTTAAACTTTATAGTTTATTGTCAGGTTGGTTTCCATATAACACCCAGTGCTCTTCCCCACAAGTGACCTCCACCAAGACCACC
>CM053574.1:31542287-31691127 GCA_028646485.1 Cryptoprocta ferox | reverse complement strand
CATCTTTGAGGTTGTCTTCTTTCTGGCGTCTGTTTCTTCTTTCCCCCACTTGCAAATCCAAGTTTTATCCCTTCAGTCCTTCTCAGTTCAATCCATAGGGGCGTGCGCGGATTACAGAGCTCCCTGCTTCTCCGCCATCTTGTCCCAGAAATTTTTAATTTTTGATGAAGTTCAGTTTACCAGTTCTTTTATCAACTGTTCCTTCGGTGTCCTAGGCAGGCATTTTGATTTGTGCTCAAGGAAAACAATGTAATTTTGACTTAAAAATATAGACCAGATACAATTTTTTTAACCTCTTCTCCAATTTTGAATAAACTTAGAGTATGGCGGCAATACTCTCCTAATCTAGCATATGCTTTGCAAGGTAAAACAATAGTCCCAGGGCAAAACATTTTGTTATCAGTGCAGACTAAGCCTGCAGGTCATTATCGGGTGAGGTTTTGCCTACCTATCACTCATTGTCTGCCTGTACCTTCCATCTGATTTCATGGGTAGCTTTGCACCATTGGCTTTGTTCTGTAGCACCAGGAAAATTGTCCTTTGGAATGTGAAGGTCAAACTTAACATGCTCAGCCCACTGAACCTACAATAAGACATCGGAAAATGAGAGACAGTCATATATAAGAGCCCATCAGTAGAGCCAGATAGTGTTTAGGAGCAATGAGAACCTGAACAAATTCTTTAGTTTCTTTAAACCACAGTCCTTTTATAAGATGGTAACAGAGTTAGGCGATGCTTACTTGCACCTGCTAAGTGCTCCATAAATGTCAGTCATTGTTCTTTTGGTAATTACTATTGCTACCAATAGCAATAGTCAATATTTAACTAGGACGAGCAAGAAAGAACCCCAGAGGGTCAACTTTCAGAAACTTATTTTGAATCTAAGTTTTAACAATACTTAGGAAATCAGAGATACTCCTTGCTACTCAGTGTGGCCCCTGGACCGGTAGCATCAAGGTCACCTGGAAGCTTGTTAGAAATGCAGACTCTCTGGGACGCCTGAGGGGCTTAGTCAGTTAAAGGTCCGAATCTTGGTTTTGGCTCCGGTCATGATCTTGAGGTTCAGGAGATCGAGCACCACATCTGACTCTGTGCTGACAGTACAGAGCCTGCTTGGGATTCTCTCTCTCTCTCTCTCTCTCTCTCTCTCTCTTTCTGCCCCTCCCCCACTGGCTCACACGCTTGCACGCTCACACGCTCGCTCTCTCTCAAAATGAATAAACAAACTTAAAAAAAAAAAGAAATGCAGAATCTCAGGCTCTATCCAGATCTCTCGAACTGGAATCCGCATTTTAACAAGGTGTCAGGTGATTTGTGGGCACTTTACAGTTTGGGAAGCACTAGAATCTTCCTAGCTTGAAGGGAAGAGTGAACACTCTAGAGGTCTGCTTCACCTCCTTAGACTCTGTCCACCCACTAGGCTGAGAAACAAGCCTGTCTTCATTTAACAGCTGCCTTTCAAGGAGATCATGGTTTAGCTGTGTCTCTTTTGTTTTGGTTTTTGTTTTTTTTACCTCAGTAAAGGAGGGTAGGGAGAGTCTTGTCTTATCTTAGGGATACCATTACAGTTAATCAGGATTTCTGTCACGAGGGGGTTTGCTGTGCCCTTTCAAAGAAAAAGATAACAATTAGCATAGACAAGATATGGACAGATAAGTAGAGATGGGTTGGTTTTCCTCTCCTCGGGACGAATTAATAGGCTGACGAAACCAGCTATCAAAACTCTCAGTTAATCTTTTCAAGAGTCAACATCTGCCTAAACTGTTTAAATGTGAAGTGTGGCCTTTCAGATGGGTATTTGTGGATTGGGGCTCTTTCCAACATCACAGGCCCTTTACAAGAAAAAGTCATCTTTTTCCAGTATAAATTAATAAAAAAGATAAGACTCGGACCTTGCTTCACTGTCAGACACATCTATCCCTGAATCTTTGAAAAACAGTGCCTCCAACTGGAAAACAGAGCCCTTCTCTCTCTCCCTCTCTCTCTCTCTCTCTCTCTCTCTCTCTTTTATTTAGAAGGCCCAGAGAAAAGTGTGGGAAAAGTCACACCAGAAAATCACACGTTTGGTATTGTATTTTGCTGAAATTAACTAGGATTTCCCAGAACTTCTCAGATCAAGAGTGGGGAGGAGGAGAGCGGGAGGGAGGGAGTGTTAAATAGTGAGGTCCACAAGCAAGGTGTCCCCACATGTTTCTTTTTCTTAAGAGGTTTTTTTTTTTTAACATTTATTTATTTTTGAGAGGCAGAAAGACACAGAGCACAAGCAGGGGAGGGGCTGAGAGAGAGGGAGACACAGAATCAGAGGCAGGCTCCAGGCTCCGAGCTGTCAGCACAGAGCCGGACGCCGGGCTTGAACCCGTGGACTGTGAGATTGTGACCTGAGCCAAAGTCGGACGCTCAACCGACTGAGCCACCCGGGTACCCCTCAAATGTTTCTTTTTCTTAACCCTCTTCCCCATATAGACTGATAATGAAAACACAGCAGTACGAGCTACAGTAACTAAAGGCAAGGTATGCGAAGGCTTTGGGGCGACTCCTCATCAAAACTGAATCTTGCAGGGCACATACGTGTTAGACAGAAGGAGAGGAAATGAGGTCAAGCAGGCAATTTTTAAAAATTGAGCTGTAATTAAACAAAATGAAACAAAACACCAGACTCTTCGTACAGAGAACAAACCGGTGGTTGCCAGAGGGGTGGGAGTGTGCAAAATAGATAAAAGGGATTAAGAGGTACAAACTGCCAGTTATAAAATAAATAAGTCACAGAAATGGAAAGTACTGCATAGGGAATATAGCCCATAGTATTGAAATAATACTGTATGGTGCAGATGGTGACTACATTTATCATGGTCAGCTCCAATGTATAGAATTGTTGAATCGATGTGTTGTACACCTGAAACCAATATAAGACTGTATGTTAATTTACACTTGAAAAAAAATGAAGTAGAGCTAAAAAAAATTAAGCTGTAGTTCACATACCACAAAAGTAACCCTTTAAAGGTGTACAGTTTCTTAGTACAGTTAAACCTTGATTTGTGAGCATAGTTCGTTCTGGAAACATGCTTGTAATCCAAAGCACTTATACATCAAAGCGAATTTCAAGAACCATTGACTCAATTGTGATCATGTGACATTCGCGGCACATACAACTCGTAAGACATCGCTCATGTATCACGTTAAAATTTATTAGAAATATTTGCCCATCTTGCCAAACGTTTGCAGAACAAGTTACTCGCGATCCAAGGTTTTACTGTATATTTACAAAGTGGTGCAAACAACACTACTATCTCATACCACGATATTCAATCACCCCAAAAAGAATTCCAGTACCCAGTAGCCTTCATGCCTGTTCCCTCCTTCCCCCATCCTCTGCAATCTACTTTCTGTAACAGGACAGTTTTTAAGGCAGAGGAGGAGCCAGCCCACAGGATAATGAACTAAAAGTTCTTCAAAACTAGTTAAGAGTAGACCAAAGGTGTTCTTTCACCATATTTTAGAGTGTGCTGGCATTTTGTTTTTATTCCAATATGGTGAGGCCAACAGATCAGAGACAACTGTCATTGAAAAGACCGATTGGGGGCATCCAGGTGGCTCAGTCAGTTGAGTGTCCGACTTCGGCTCAGGTCGTGATCTCACAGTTAGTGAGTTCGAACACCACATCAGGTTCTCCACTGTCAGAGTGGAGCCTGCTTTGGATCCTCTGTCCTCCTCTCTGCCCTCCCCCACTCACGCTCTTTCAAAAATAAATAAAACATTTTAAAAAAAGAAAGAAGGAGAAGATAGTTTGTTACAGTTCCCAAGGGGAGGGGACGTGCCACACCATATAAGGCTTTATGGGGAACCACCAGGGTGGGCAGGAGGCAGAGAATGAGGGGAAAGCATGGGCCAGGGCCTTATCGTTGTTTTCTTGGGAAGGAATGGGCAAGTCAGGGTGGACAAGCTTATCAGGTTTAGGATTGGATAGTTTGAGTGATTTAAGTGGCCTCTTGGCTACAAGGGGGTCCCTAGTTGTCTGGTACGAAGCCCTAAGGTAATATAGGGCAGGGGGATAGTGTCTGGGGCTGCAGGAGACTGATAAAAGGAAGTGAATGGGGATTTTGGGCTCAGAATGAGTTGGTCTGCGTATCAAAGGTGTGCATTCAGGCAAGTTGTTTGCTCTCTCTGGTAATTAGCTAACCTGGGGAGAGGCAGTTCCTACCCGGCTCCTCAGGGCCCCCAAATGTCAAAACAAAACAAAATGTAGAAAATAGCATGACAAAGGCACTTCTCATTAGCTGGGATACACATCTTAGGAAATCAGACCAATGCCTAATATAACATATTTTTCTTCTTGTTTTAAACTTATACATGTTTAGCCTTGTTTTAAGCAATAGCATCCATGAAATCATGGGTCTGATAGGCTCAGTATATTTGCCAAGCAAATCTTAAAGTAGGTACATAACAAAATTACCCAAACCATGTCACATACCGCTGGTGTTTTGTGTGTGCTAGAGTGGGAAGCACTGATCTAGCTCACCTTCTTCATTTGACAGAGGTGAAATTTGAGGCCCAGGAAGGGCAAATGACTTGCCCAAGGTCATATACCTATTTGTGGCAAGGCAAGAGTTAGTACCTGTCCAAGTGCATTTCCCACTCTGCGTGCAGGTGCTAACAGAAAGCGAGGCAATTGCTTTGAGGCACTTGACCAGTGACCCCTCGTGTTATTCTAACGATCTCCCGGCCCAATTATCTGTTTAAAACTACCAATATCAAGAGCCTGAAAACAAAAACATTTTCCCTGCTGTATATCTGTGTTCTTCATTGTGTTCCTCTCAGGTCACTGTGGAACAGGAGGAAACCAGGACAGCTGAGAGTCCCAATGATGGACACATCCCTTGCTTTGAAAACTGGGCCAGGAGGGCCTAGTCTAAACCTGTCCTCAAAAAGTCTAATTCAATTAAAAATTCCAAAGATCAGAATTTAAAGAAGGAAATGACCTGAAAGTCAAACTATACAGAATTCCAAAAAGATAATGCAAAGGTAACTCAAAGCCTAGATGCAGGGTTTGAAATTTTGTGTAGCAATGCACTATTATTTTACAAAGTAAGCAAGGAATTCGATTAAAATGATACATGGCAAGAAACACTCTGGTCCACTTGGCAGGTTTTTCCTCGAGGTGTCCGTGGTTTTATTAACAATAGCGAGAGCTGACACAGGGTCCTTACTCCCCACCAGCTATTGGCCTAAACCCGGGGAATGGGAAGAAGGCACTGTGGTCCTCATTTTACAGAAGAGGTTACTGAAGTTGGGACAGGGTAGGTACCTTGCCTGGAATCAGACCCATAGTAAGTGGCAGAGCTGGGATATATGCCCAGGTATGTCTGATCCCAGAACCCCCCACCTTAGCCTTGCTGCTCCATTGCCCCTGTGTAAGGATTTCTCTCTCAACAACATATGGTCTCATTTTCTAGAAATTCATGTGCTTTGTGCCGGAATGCCTAACTCAAATCGTACTGCCTTGAAGATACTGTAATGTGCAGATATAGAACTATTTTCCTGGTACAGGTATTTAACACAAAACAGCTCTTCAGTCATGAAATAGATGACTTAGGCTGGCCTGTTACCAATATCGATCGGTTTCCTTGTTGCCTTTTTATTTTTTTTTTTTTTGCTTTTATTCAGTAGGAAGATCATTAAGAATTACTAGGCGATCCTTGACCCTTGTTCCCTGCGCAAAGTCAGGATGGAGTTTTGTGTGTTATTTCCTAATGAAATAATTACAAGCATAATAACACATTACCACGTTAAGATTTGATTCTGGTGGTTTGGTCCAACGGTGTAGGCCAGGGAATGGGGGAGAGATTGATTTTTTTTTAAGGTTTAGAAATCATTTCTTCTCCCTTCACCTTCTTTCCACCTTCTTAGCTGCAAGTGGTTCATCCTCAACTAATTCAGGCCAGTCTCCAGTTCCTAAAATTGTTGAATTTCAGTACTAGGAAGAACATGACAAACATCTAAACATCTAAATAGGCATTCGCCACTACAGTTAGTATTGTGGCACTAACAGTAACAGTTTACTGCTGACATTTATAATATGTGAAGTATTTCTCATCAGGCTTTATAATAATAAAATTCTGTGGCTCCTTTATAAAATTAGAACATAAATACATAAATTTTCAAGCCTTGCCTCTAAGCTCAATAAATTGGTATACATGGAAAGTGATCTTTGTCAAAACATCACTCCTATTCTGAGATGACTTCCTGATGAGGAGAGGAAAGAATGCTATCAATAGAACCACAGAAATTTCCACAAACCTAGATGATACCCGCTGATGCTTTGCACTGGGAACATGCTCCATCAAGCATGTCATGGTGAAAAAGACAATGTTTGGAGCCACCATTCTCATTCAGTCCCCTTATTTAACAGATGAGAAACTAAAGCTCAGGAGGGTTAGGTGACTTGATCAAGTTCTCCAGGTGGGTAGAGACCATTCTGAAACAAAAAGTCAGTGTTTTCCTGTAGCAGGAAAATAGAACCACAGCCTCAAGGGAGATGAAGCTCATGAGAATCCCGCCAACTGCTAATTTCCAATGCTCTGTGCAATGGTGCTCAAAAAAAATAATTCACTAATAGAGATCTGTACTCATTTTCTATTATTGCCATAACTAATTGCCACACAGGGGTGCCTGGAGGGCTTAGTCAGTTAAGCATCTGATTTCGGCTCAGGTCATGATCTCACGGTTCATGAGTTCGAGCCTCGCATCGGGTTCTGTGCCAGCAGCTGGGAGCCTGGAGCCTGCTTCGGATTCTGTCTCCCTCTTTCTCTGCCCCTTCCCCACTGGCACTCCATCTCTCTCTCTCTCTCACTCTTTCAAAAAAATAAACATTAAGAAAAAACATCTTTTAATTGCCACACATTTAGCAGATTAAACAGCACACATTTGTTAACCTATGATTCTCAGGGTCAGAGATCTGACACAGGTCTCAGCAGGCTAGAATCAAGGCATCGGCAGGGCCGTATTCCTTTTTGGAAGTTCTATAGGAGGACCCATTTGCTTGCTTTTCTGGGTTGCTGGCAAAATAGAGTTCTTTACAGGTGTAGGACGAAGGTTCCAGATTTTTTGCTGACTGTAAAAGGAGAGCCCTGCCCAGTCTCTCAGGTTGGCTGCATTCCTTGGCTCCTAGACCCCTTCCTATATCTTCACAGCAATTGCAGCTCAAGTCCTCATCACGTCCATCCCCCTGACTCTTCTTCCATGTTCACATCCCTCTCTGATCACACCTGGGAAATGATCTCCATTTTTAAGGATGCACATGATTAAATTGGGCCTATCTGGATAATACTGAATGATCTTTCCATCTTGATTCCTTCCCATTAATCACATCTGCAAAGTCCCCTTTGCCACATAAACTAGTATACACAAATTTCAGGGATTAGGACCTGGGTATTTCTGGGAGTCATTATACTGCCAGCCAGGCCAGCCCTTCTCTGGGCCCACTCCTACCCAGAAGAGAAATCGGGGTGAATCTCCAGCTCTCCAATTGCTGGTCTTTCATAACCAGCTCGTGACTTCTGTTAACTCCCCTTTTTAATGTCTTAAACATCTTTTGAACAAAGAACATCTCTTCTTTGTTCAAAATAGTGGATGCTCTTCCTTGTGCTCTTAACTGAATCGAACTCCTCACTCCAGCATTCAAGCCTCCCTTTTGTTCATCTCGCCACACATCTCTCTTGCAACCCATTTTCTTCTGCCAAAATGGACCCTTCTGTCTTCCCCACATGCATCAGACAGTCTCTTACCTCTGTGCCTTTACCTGCCTTATCTTTTCTGCCTGGACTGTCCTTATTTGAATCCTCATCTCTGAATTTCCTGATGTTGAAGTTTTCCAAACTCAACTCAAATGTCATCACTTCCTAGAAGCCTTCCCTGTTTCTTTCCACCATCGTTAAGGCTGGAAATAAATTTTTCTTCTGATTTCTCATGGCTCTCACGTCCCCCTTTTTACTGACACTAAGCAGGTTCTAGTTATCTGTTGCTACACAACAAACTATGCCGAAACTTGTGGCTTGAATCTACCATCTATTATTATTATATTTCATGATTCTCTGGGTCAAAAGTTTTGTCAGAGTGTAGCAGGTGTTGCATATCTTCATTCTATGATTTCTGAAACCTGGCTGAGTTCACATGGGTGTTTCTCTTGCTCACTGTCTCCACAGAGCTTTTCCACTTGCATACCTTGAACTTCCTCACAGCGTGGTGGCCTCAGGTATTTGGAATGTTTACGAGGCAGCTCAGGGCTCCAGTAGACCAAAATGGAAGGGTCCAGTCCCTGCAAAGGCAGGCCCGGACCGGGCATAGCATGACTTTGCCCTACTTCATCACCCAAAGCTATTGCAACTCAGATTCAAAGAAAGGAAAAGTGAACCTCCACTATCCTATGGGGACAGTATCAAGGAATTTGACAATCTCTTTTCAACAACACAAATCATTTTCCAGGTACTTCGATACATGCCTGATCTTTTCTCTAAGGCAATGAGTTCCGAGTGTGATTCATTTAGTAGCTGCCATGGCCTGGTGCCGTGCTTTGCCCATAACAGGAACTCAGTAAATTTCGCTGTATTCGTGCATAAATGTGTTTGGCAAGTTCTTGCTGAATATAAACTACACCTAATTTTACATTCTTTAGAGTGAAAAAAGATGGGGGTGGGGAACTACAATTTTTTTTATAAGGCCACCTAAAGGATTTTGAAAAAGTACATGTATAAAATAGATGACCATGTTCTTCGAAGGGCAGACACTGGGCGTGAGGTATAGTATTTATGACATGAATTATGGGTAATCAATTCAGGGTTGTATGAGCCAGTCTTTCTAATCGGATTCCAATGAAGCACCTGCTTTCTGTCCAACCCCAGCTCGTGAGTGGGCAAGTCACATAGAAACCCATTTCGCATCGATTTTCAATGCTGCTTAATAGTTTGTTTTGCTGATTCAATCAAGATTTAAATCTGTAGTAACCGAATCATTAAAGTGCTTGCTATAAAATTGTTTTTATCAGCTCTCTGCTTCGAGATTTGATGGGATCAACTTTTAGAAATGAAAAACTTTTGGTCTAAATATACAATTTTCAGGGCACTTGTATAGCTCAGTCCGTAGGGTGTGCAAGTCTTGATCTCGAGGTTGTGAGTTCGAGCCCCAATGTGAGTGTAGAGATTACTTAAAAATTTGGGGCACCTGGGTGGCTCAGGTGGTTGAGCGTCCAACTCTTGATTTCAGCTCAGATCATGCTGCAAGGGTTGTGGGATTGAGCCCCCATGTTGGGGTCTTCACTGAGTGTGGAGCCTGCTTAAGATTTTTTCTCTCTCCCCCCTGCCCTCTCCCCCCTCTCTAAAATAAAAAATAATAATAAAATAAAATATACAATCATTAAAATTCTTTTTAATCTTAAACATACAATTTTCCCACAAAAATGCATTTAGCATCATCCCTTCCAACTTTAACTATTGTATCATGAAAAACCACTGCCTTCCTTTTTTTCTAAGAAGAGCACTGAAAAGGTTTTGCAGAAAATTTTTAAAAATTTAGTAGGAGTAATAATAATCATCATTACGCAATTCATTTTATAAAGAGAAAATTATTGGAAGGCAATGTGAAGAATAAGAAAGCATGGGCTTGAAAGAAAGCATGCCAATTGCCTAATTGCTCAGAGCTTTTTCCTCTCATCCACAAACCAGAGCTAATAGTATCAAACTCATGGGGCTGTTGAAAGGGTTCAGTGGACAGTGTACATTTCAGGTTCCTCCTGGACCACTGTTTCCATGCTTCCCCTTTTCAATATGACACTGAGAAGTTCATAAAGGATAAAGCCATAGTGTGTTATTCCTCTGAGGGAACATTTGCAATTTAGTAAGAGATCTAGATTTCCTCCCAAAGGAACGGATCTCTAATGGTAAAATTGCAGCTCTTAGAAGACTGTCAGATGGAGTTAGGGAAGAAGATGCTTCAGGGAGGGCCCTTCTAATCACAGTGAGTAAAGACCTTCATCCTTCCCTAAGGGTTAGGCCAACCCAGGAAGACACTGTCAGAAAAGGCTTAGCAGTCAGATATTGGGACTTCAAATAGACCCCCATTTGGTCCCCAGGTTAGCCATATGCCAACGGTGTGAACCTGCATGTTTCTTTAGCAATGCTGATTCTTGGTTGCCTCATCTATAAAATGAGGCAAAAAGAGGATCTATTTCACTGGCTGCCTATGAGAATCGAATGAGCTAAGACATATATTATGTACTTGATAAGTGATAGCCTCTGATAGTAAGTGTAGCTTAGTTGATTTTTTTTTCCAGTGATGAGGAAGCTTAAGTTTTATTTATTTATTTATTTTTATTTTTTTAATGTTTATTTATTTTTGAGAGACAGAGAGAGAGAGAGAGACAGAGTGTGAGTGGGGGAGGGGCAGAAAGAGAGACACAAAATCTGAAGCAGGCTCCAGACTCTTTTTTTAATGTTTATTCATTTTTGAGAGACAGAGAGACAGAGCAAGGGCTGGGGAGGGGCAAAGACAGAAGGAGAGACAGAATCTGAAGCAGGATCCAGGGTCTCTCATCTGTCAGCACAGAGCCTGACAGGGGGCTTGAACCCATGAACTGTGAGATGATGACCTGAGCTGAAGTCGGATGCTTAACCAACTGAGCCACCCAGTTTCAAAATCCTCAATTCTTGGGGCACCTGGGTGGCTTAGCTGGTTAAGCATCTAACTCTTGGTTTCAGCTCAGGCCGTGATCTTGCAGTTTGTGAGTTTGAGCCCCTCTTCCTCCTCCAGCTGCACGCTGACAGCCTGGAGCCTGCTTGGGATTCTCTCTCTTCTCTCTCTCTGCCCCTCCCCCACTTGCACACATGCATGTGCACGCTCTCTCTCAAAACAAACAAACAAAGAAAATTCCCAATTCTAAGTATCAAAATATCTGAATACAGTGTCCAGCCCATAGAGGGACCTCGGACATGGTAACACTGCCTGTGCTCACCTTTGTATTCCACTCCTATGCAGTCCCCTCACCCACCAGCCTGATGCCTTATATGGAGTACCCGTTGACTAGAAGCTCAGTTAAAGCTCCAGGTCCTGAGGAACAAGACAGGGATCCTTGGGTCATTTTAATGACTGCTAATTAATGCGATGAGTGAAACACAGTTAATGCTTTGAGTAAAGCGGGGCTCACTGTCAGAGAGGCAGCAGATCTTAATTGTGGAATCCAGCCTTTTAGACGTTGCTGTTTTTTGCCTTAATGCCCCACAGGACCTTCTGGGGCTTTGTCCCGTGACATAGACATGACAGCGGACACAGCATCTGCCTCAGGCTTCAGGCCTCTAAGGGAGGACCATGGCTTCTTTCCTCCTGGCAAAACTCACTTCAGCCTGGGTAATCGGCATGGTGAGTTCCCCACAGAACTGACACCACCTGCTTCTGGACACCACTCAGGGACTCCACCGTGCCTTTCATGTTTGCAGGGCTGCACACCCTGAGATGCGGAAATCCGCTCTGGTTGAAACTTCTATCTGCACCAAGGGGGACAGAAGCCCCTCCCGCAGGTCCTCAGTGGCAATGGAATTGAGGAATAGAAAACACTGCTCTTTTCTATAGTGTGGCTCAGGGAAGGCTTCCCTCGCATAGATGAGCATCCGTGTTTGCCCCATCCACGCTGCTTGGCTGAGTCTGGGGGCCTCAGGAGAACATTTTTCTGCTACCACAAAGCTGAGGGCCACCACTCGCAAAAGTTTAAACAGTCCATGTTTGTTCTCTCTTGTCTGTGCCAGTGCCGGTCTGTAAGGATTCTGCTTTCTTCACACCTTGATGAGGCACGGCATTTAAGAGCTACTTCAATGTCTTATTTATTTACATGAGAGAAAATAATGAGCCTGATTGCTTCAGGTTTTCATAAGGAAATGTAGAAACCCTGCGCTTAGCCCAAGATGATGTTTTTGCTCTCTGAATAATAAGCATGCCTAACTCCAAGAATTATGTGCTTTATTCGCTTAGAGCCCTCCTAATTTGTATCCCATTCAAGTCCTGGCTATTTAGGAAACACTGTTCTATTCTAGATAAGAGAAATCAGGTTGTTGTTGGCTTGTTTTTCGTTTTGTTTTTTTTTTTTGGTTTGTTTGTTTTTTTCTCCTCTGGGCTGTGCCTGGGTAATATTTTATCTCTGTGGCCTCTGAGCTGATATAATGAAAAGACACTAATGTAAGGAAATATAAAGTGTGCCACTGGAGAGTTTTGTCTGTTCATTTATCCAAATATTGACCTTATGATGTGCCAGTTGCTGTTTAGACACTGAGGAAACAGCAAAGAACAGAAAGAAGCTCCCTGGTCTTATGGAACTTGTAACTTGAGCAGAGGAAAGCCCATAATACACACGGAAGCTAACGCGTGAACATCAAAATCTTAGAATAGCAAGAAGTGAGACTGTTTCATTTTAAAAGCTGATGGGAGAGAAATGAAGAGGAGGAGGGAGGAAGCAACTTCAGCTTACAGGCATCTGGAAAAGTCTCTCTGAGAAGCCAAGAGTTGAGTTGGGCCTGGGGCACAAGAAAGCAGTCCCCACAAGGAGGCCGAAGGCAGAGGGTGGCAGACGATGGCCCATCCCCAAATGCCAGCTGACCCTAGTTTTTGGTGCGCCCTGCAAGCCAAGATTATGTTTTACATATTTAAGAGGCTGAAAACAAATCTAAAGTAGAAAATATTATGGGGGCACCTGGGGGTCAGTCGGTTGGGCATCCGGCTTCAGCTCAGGTCACGATCATGTGGTTCGTGAGTTTGAGCCCTGCGTCAGGCTCTGTGCTGACAGCTCAGAGCCTGGAGACTGCTTTGGATTCTGTCTCCCTCTCTCTGACCCTCCCCTGTTTGCACTCTGCCTGTCTGTCTCTCTCTCAGAAATAAATAAATAAATATTAAAAACATTTTTTTAAATAATGAAGTAGAAAATATTTTGTGACACATAAAAATGATATAAAATTCAGATTTCAGGGTCAGTCAAGGTTTGTTGGAACAAAGCCAAGGCCATTTGTTTACATCCCATCTACAACTGCTTTGGCGGTACAGTGACAGGGTTGAGAAGTTGTAACAGAGACCGCATGGCCCCCAAAGCCATCTGGTTAGGAGAAAGCGTGCTGAGCCCTGATGTAGGAGAGGATCATTCCGACACAGGGAAGCACACGGGTTAAGTCCCAGTACAGAGACCTGGTGGACAGCAGGGAGGCTGGAATAAGGGCTGAGATGATGCCTGATAGACATGCAGAGGCCAGGCCCAGGGGACACAGGGTATTTTTGTCCTCTAATCATATGCGACCTATGTTATAGGCAATATGCTTTTGTCTAGTAGCTATGTCAAATAGTTTCAACTTACTGAGAGCAAAGTCCAAGTTTTGTAATTATAATGGATGAAATTCTACCCTACCCTCCTTGACCAGTATGACCTGGGAACTCCTAACCTTTCCTCTAGCCTGCCTTTGGCTCGGAGCAGTGGTTTACCAACTAGAACAGGCGATCCGAATCCCAGCTCTGCTACTTACTGGCTTACTGTGTGACTTTCAACAAGTTAATTGACTTCTCTGGGCTGCCAATTCCTCTTTGGAAAGTGAGGCTACTACTGCCTAACTTAAGGATTTCTGTGAAGTTTAAATTAAATGAGATAATACATACAAGTAAGTGCTATGATTAACTGCTGCTACTATAATTTCTGAGGAAAAATGTCACTTGGCAGATGTGGCTAGCTGGCCACACCCCCAGAGATCCAGATTCACTTAGTCTAGGGTGGGGCGCAGGAGTGTGAACCGCACATTGAGAAATACTGCCCCAGGAAGACAGGTGTGCGGCCATCTGGCCTGGCAACGTGACCTGGCCTAAGGCACTGATAAACAGTAACTATGTATCCTTGAATGGGTATGAGTTTGGGGGCGGGATTTTTTTCCCCCTATGCAAGCCCAAGCCTGAGTGCGAACAAAGCAGTGGAGGTGGAGGTAAGGATGGGGATGGGGTAGGCCTCACACCAACCCCACTCTGTGTGAAACATATTAAGTACTCTCCCATTGCAGGCAGGAGGCTGTGCAGGTTAAGTTGTGTAGGAAGTTGTGTGAATCCAGGAATCTCTGTGTGTTTATTTCCATTCTTGTTCCGGGAATAGTCCTTGTACTACACTTCCTGGGGGAGATACTACAAAGAGAGACAGGCTTCCTACTTTTCCCCTCTCCTATAAGGGCCAGGGGGCCGGGAAGGTAAATGAGGGAAGGGGGACTGGTGTGAGGCAATAGAGAGTAGTGTGGACTATGGTCAACCAGAAAGCCCGTGTGCTGCCCCTAAGAGGCTAACTGCTCCCCCTCCTCCAGCCAATTGTGGTCATGCAGGAATGCAGGCTGAGCATAGCCAGAAATTCCTTCTCTTCTAAAAGAGGCCAGATATCCAGATTTTTGTGCAATATATTCCCATTAATAAACATTGGCAAGTAATTCAAAAAAAAATTTTTTTAAACCCCATATGGGCCAAACAAAACAAATCCTCTGGCTGGATCCAGCCTGTGGGTGGGCCTCCCATTTGCAAACTCAGGTCTAGACTGACTAATTCAAGCTTTGGGACCTGTACCCCCACTCGCACCCCACCCTGTGGCCTGGTGTAGGGACAGGATCTGTGTCCCAGGGCAGCGATTCTCAGCCTTAGCTACACATTAAAATCACCTGGGGAGAGAAAAAGTGTATACCAATGCCCCGGCTCCATATTCTGATTTAATTGGTCCAGGGGGTGGGGGGGAGAGGTCCCCAGGGAATATGTAGTCAGAGTCAAGCCCCACTGTGGAAGGCAAGACCAAAGGGGCACGTTTGGAGAAAGAAGCGTTGGGAACAGGTGCCCAGAAGTCTGAAAAACAAAGCCAGGCCAGGACCCCCCTGTCGTGGCATTAACTTTCTGTGCTCCCCCCTCCCTGCCCTTGGTCTACAGGGAACAGTCATGTAGACAGTTGTGAAGAGTTTGACATTATTAAGTTTTGGCTTCCAGTTTCCATCAGCGGGGCGCAGGTGTTTGCTACATTCTCAAAGCCTAGTACAGCTTTATGAGGTGGTGGCGGGTTCGGTCTGGGAAATAAGGGACCAGGAAAAGGTATGCTGCTTCTCCCGCTCTCCTCCACTAAAGCCCACGCAGCAGTGAAGCAGGTGACAGTCAGCGGCCCAGAGGGAAGATTCTGCCACACAGAGATGTGTCAGGCTGCCTTAGCTGCAGAGTCGAGGCATGCCACCTCTTCCCCAAACATTCCAGAGGAAAGCAATCCTTAAAGTTGGGGTGAGAAGGTGATGCCTGAGTGAAGAATTCTTAAAAAAAAAATTTTTTTTAACATTTATTTATTTTTGAGAGAGCATGAGCGGGAAAGGGGCAGAGAGAGAGGGAGACATGGAATCTGAAGCAGGCTCCAGGGTCTGAGCTGTCAGCACAGAGCTCGACACGGGGCTTGAACCCACGAACCCCAAGATCATGACCTGAGCCAAAGTCAGACACTTAACTGACTGAGCCACCCAGACATCCCTGAGGAATTCTTTTTTAATTTTTGATACCTATCGCCTGGTTTGGTCCAAGGTGGGCTGTCAGTGCATATCGAAGGAATGGAGAGAGAGAATGTAGGAGTCAGTAGCTGTCTTTACTGCCCTTTTGCCTTTTGAGGCAATTCTTACTCTTCTTACTCCCTCCCTGTGAGCAAACAGGGGGTGGCAGTCTGTAGGGGAATTGGGTCCGCTTAAACTTTGTTTTCCATTAGCTGCCGGGCTTCCCAGCGAGTTCACGAGTTGCCAGGGTGGTTTCATACAAAGGCTTCACTCACATATATTAATTGGCCCTTAACACACAGGAAGACACCAGTGAGTTTTTATAGTGTGTGGAGGGTTTTTGAACCAAGGAACCAGATTCCCAGTTTTCCCTGCACCCCCTCTTTTCCCTTTGAAGTCAACAGCAGCCTTGCTCAGGGTGTCTAGAGAGAAACGAGGATCTGGTCAAAGTGAATTGTTAGGAAAATGTATTAAAGTGCTAAAGTAAGATTAAGTTACCCAGAGAAAATACACTTTGGCCTGAAGAAAGTGCAATCAGAACCATCTGAAGGGGGTCCTGTGGTCAGAGAAGAGAGGGAAATGTATTTTAAAAATTCAATTAATGCATTCATTTGCCTCAGAGGAAATAATGGCTCCTTGTCTTTTACACGTTTAAAATATGAATTGCCAATTAATGATGCGATTGGCAAATTGCTCTACAATTAAAAACAGCAATGTTGTTTGAGGCAATTAGAATAATTGTCATATGTTAATAATGGGTTGATGGATTTTGCGTGCTGCCAGCAATGACTTTTTGAGTCTGAGCTTTTCTGAACAGAATCCAAATCCATAAAGACATTGATAAAATAAGAACTGTCTTCCTTGTTGGCCTGCCTGCCATATTTTCAGTGTCTTTTAAGGTATGTAATTATTTTTAATTAGGTCTCCTGAAGAAGTTTTCTTAACACATGTTTTATAGGTCATCATTAAAGAACTTTGTAACCAATAGGAAAGGAGAGGGGAATAGAACAAATACACACTTGGAAGCCAGGCAACCCTTAGTTCAGATATTTATTAGCTGGGTACTTTGGGAAAATTACTTAGCCTTTCTGAACCTCAAAGTAAAATGGGGAAAATATATACCTTCAGGATCAGTAGGAGGTTTCTATGAGGTAATATTGATATATTCCCAAGTATTGTGAAGGATGCATAGCAAATGTTCAATAAAAGTAATTATTGTTCCTCTAGGGGAGCCTGGGTGGCTCAGTCAGTTAAGCCTCTGACTTCGGCTCAGGTCATGATCTCACCATTTATGAGTTCAAGCCCCGCATCAGGCTCTCTGCTGTCAGCATGGACCCTGCTTCGGATCCTCTGTCACCGCCCCCCCCCCCCCCGCCGCCCCTCCTCTGCTCTATCTCTCTCAAAAATAAATAAACTTAAAAAAAGTAATTATTGCTCTTCTAGAAATAGTAGGATATACTCTCAAGCTGGACTCTCCCTTCAACTATTTCATTACAGTAAAATCTTTGCAGTTACTATTCTTGCAACTAGAATTATCATATGTGGCCAAAAATATTATGGCCTGCAGCATTTCTAGGGCAGTCAGTGACTTTGAAGTCTGTGTGAATAGTGCCCCTTGAATTTGTCCAGTGTACAACCTTCACAACTATACCTGGCTGCTCTGCTTGCAATCAACATCTTAAATTTACACCTTTAAGCCTTTGGTCCTCAGATATACAGGTCATATTTTTGTTCATTAGACCTTTTCTTAGTTGGGTTTTATTCAGCAACATTTATCAGGAGTTAGCAGATTTTTACCTGCAGACATAATCTGACCTGCAGCCTGTTTTTCTAAATAAAATTTTTTTGGAATGCAGTTACACTTGTTCATTTACATATTATCCTCAGCTACTTTTGAGCTATGGGGGCAAAGTAAAGTAGGTTCAACAAAGACTCTGTGACCCACAAAACAGAAGATATTTGCTATGTGGCCCTTTATGGAGAAAGCTAGTTGACCCGTGGTATGAATGACTGTGTAGCCAAGTATCTGTTTATATTAATTCCATAAAGTTCATGGCTGATGGCTGTTCTTATTGTTTCTCTTCTCTCACACCTCTTAGATTACTGAGTCTGGAGATTTTTCCCATTTTCTTATTGCCACTTCTAGACTCTCCTTCCCCCTCCCCAAACCCCTATAGCCCTGAAATGCATGATTTTTTTCTTTCCCCATCCACCGCCTCCTCCTTGTGGCAGTCATCAACAGATCTGTGAAACTTTTAGGTGCTGGCTCATGGCCACTTTGTCAATAACCTTCCCATCTTAATTCTTAGTACTTTTCATAACCATTTGCATAAATGATCTTTCCATTATATCAGGTCTTGGGTCTGATTATCTTCAGTGATTTCGCTTTCATTCAACAGTCAGTGACTATGTATGAAATGGAGACCTCCCTCTTGCACACTCTCTTAGCTACTTACTCCCATGGTCAACGCCAACTTTGCCTTAGTTAAGGCAACCCTGGCCCCATCGAGCCTCCCAGCTTGCTTCATGTAGCAATCTGACAGCAGTCATTTCCAACTCCCCTGGGACCTATTCCGTTGCTGCTCCTACCTTTTCACGGTCCCTTGCCCCTTTCTTGCTCTATGGCCTTGTGCTGGCATGACTCCCTAGCATGCTTTGTCAAGCCCTCTTCCTCCTTCGTTGCTTCATCATGCTCTTCGGGAAAAACTTCAGTTCTGGTTATGTCCAGTTTGATTACTTGCACCTAAGCACAAGCCCTTGCCTGAAGAGAACCATAAACCCAGCTGATTGGTTTCACTTTCATTCATGCCCTCTCACCTCCTGTGGATATTTATGCTCCCTGGTAATCTTACTCCATTTCCCTCACTCCCACTCTCAGAGATGATGATTTCATACCTTCTCACAGCTCATGAAACCTCCAACACCTTCACCCTTATTCTCTCTCCCAATGATCTTGCCTCCTTTGTCACTCAGGAGAGGAAGTGATTAGAAGAGAATATCCACAACTCCCCCCCACCATAGCCACCTGCTTCTTGGCCATACACTCTGCCTTCCCTGCCTTCCAGCTTTAAGGTTCTGGGCTTCTCCGTAAGATCCACCTCTCCACCTGTCCCATGGACTCCATTCCCTCTTGCCTCGTCAAGAATACTGCTCTCACTTTCTCCCCTTCCCTCAGTGCATTACTGGATCTTCCTTTTATGTAAGAACATCTCCATCCTTACAAATATCATGTCATTTCTCCCATCTCAAAGTAAACAAAATGAAACACATTCTCTGACTCCACTTCCCTCTCCAGCCACCACTCATTTCCCTGTTCCCCTTTAGAGCTCAACCCCTCAAAACTCCTCTCTGTCCTCACTGTGCCCAATATTTATCTTTGGCTCTCTCTTGAACACTCAAATCATGCTTTTTATTACCTTTATTCCACAAAAAGTGCTCTCATCAAGGTCAAAACTGAAATCTTTTTTGCAAAATCCAATGGTGAGGTTGCCATTCTCCCCTTGACCTTCCAAAAGTACTTGCTACAGTTGACTGTTGCTTCCACTTAGCTCCCAGAACATGATGTTCTCCTGGAGGAGAGAAGGGTCTGAGTTGAGGGAAAGAACCATCTAGAAGACCTGCAGAATTCATTTGGATTGATTATATTGAACGTAGGACTCCTTTGGTGGAAGCCTCACCCTTGTAAAACAGACCCTGTGTCTGAGACAAGCTGAGACTAGCTGGCCCTCTTGTTCTCATGATGCCTAGAGAAACCCAGTGGCTGAGGGGGCAGTGGGGTGAAGGGGTGGAGATAGGGAAGAGTTTATAAAGTGTAGATGGGAATACCTACTGCATAGGTTTGTTGTAAAGAATAAATGAATTTGTGTTAGAGGAAGCCCAGGATCACTGTAAAAAACAAATGCCTGCCAAGATAGAAATTATAAATTAAGCCAGTAAGCAGATGTTTACCTCCTAAAGGTTGGTCAAATTCAAATTTTGGCAAATAACACACCAGGCCAAATAAATCCCACCTGAAAGCTGAGTTTGGCACTCTTTTTCACCTGGATGGTGCCGAAACGTGGCAGGTGCGCGGTTAATATTAGATTCCCTTTCTTTTGAAAACTCACGTCAGTCAATCATTCAGCTGCTACTTGGATGCTCACAACATTCATTCAACACATCGGTCCCCAGCCCATTCCCTGGGAGGTGCTATTCCAGGCAGGGGGGTGGTCCCTTCCCTCCGGCTCTGGTTCTACTGTTAGAGTGGGGTACAGAACAGGCTGACACATCATAGAAATGACTGCAAACGATGCAAAGTGTTATACAAAAGGGAGAAGAGGAGCTGGGAATCCACTATAATAAATAGAAAGTATGTAAGAGTGATAGTTAAGAGCTCAGGTTCTGACATCTAATTTCAATAGCAGCCTAACGCGACATCACAGCACGTACGTCATTCATCTCCATCTCATCACATGGGCACTTTGTCATCTCACATCATTACATGAAGTTGGGTAAGTACCACAAAGTATTTTGAGGGGCGCCTGAGTGGTTCAATCGGTTGGGCATCTGAGTTCAGCTCAGGTCACGATTTCACAGTTTGTGGGTTTGAGCCCTGCGTTGGGCCCTGTGCTGATAGCTGAGGCTGGAGCCCTCTTCAGATTCTGTGTCTCCCTCTCTCTCTGTGTTCCTCTCCTGCTCACACCCTCTCTTTCTCTCTCTCTCTCTCTCTCTCAAAAATAAAGATTAAAAAAACATATTTTGAGAGAGAGAGGGAGAGACCACATTCACATAACTTTTGTTATGGTATATTGTTATAATTTTTTATTTTTTATTATTAGTTGTTGTTAATCTCTTACTGTGCCTAATTTACAAATTAAAACTTATCATAGGTATGTATACATAAGGAAAAACATAGTATATAGAGGGCTTCGTCCTACCTATGGTTTCTGATATCCACTGGGGGTCTTGGAAGGTATCGTCCATGGATAAGGGGGACTACTCTACTTAACCTTTCTGTGCCTCACTGTTCTGTTTTTTTAAAAATAAAGATAATAATAGTTCCTACCTCACAGAGGATTAAGTGAGTCGATGCATTTAAAGAACCCAAGTCATTCCCTGGCACATAGTTGGTTCTTACATAGGTTAGCTCTATGGCAGGCAAAGGATTCTAGATGTGAATTTGGTAACTAGGTTCTAATTAAGGTGACCAACTTGTCCTGGTTTGCCCAGAACTTACTCTGTGTTGGCACTGGAAGTCTTGTGACCTGGGGAACACCCTCAATTTGTGGTCAGGTTTGTTCAGCTTCCAGCTACTAACTAGCTTTGTTACTTGGAGGCCATCTTATCCTTCCTCTGGATCTGTAAAATGAAGAGTATAGAGTAGATGGGTGGTTCCCAAGCTTCATCGTGCACGAATACCCCCTGTTGTAGAATATGGAATCCTGGACCCCACCCTGGAGTTTCTGATCCAGCAGGTCTGGGGTGGTCCTGACCCACTGCTCTAGATGGCCCCAAAGTCCCTTTGTCTTCTACTCATCTGTGATTCTATGACCGCTTCCTGTGACCTGCTTTATGGGAAAATGAGGTTCATGTGCAGAAAAACATTCATTCATTCCATCATTTATTCATTCAACAGTATTTATTCAACACCTACTATGGGTCAGGCACTGTTCTAGATGCTAGGGATCTAGCAGTCAACAGCATCATAAGATTGTAAACTCCTTGATGGCAGGGACTCAGCTAACTGCACTGTCCCTGTCCCACCCCGTGCCGTGCGCAGTAAAGGCTCTTGTCAAGTGAGAGCTGGTGAAGAGTGCAAGATAATACCTAGGGAAGCAGGAATCTATGCCTCGCAGACCTTAAAGGCAAGCACACAGCTGTTGGGTAGGTGAGCTAGTCTGGGTCCAAGACATACAACCCATGGGGCGCCTGGGTGGCTTAGTTGGTTAAGCGTCTGACTTCGGCTCAGGTCATGATCTCACAGTTTGTGGGTTTGAGCCCCGCATCAGGCTCTGTGCTGAATGTTTGCTCAGAGCCTGGAGCCTGCTTCGAATTCTGTGTCTCCTTTTCTCTCTGCCCCTCCTCCGCTCACAGTTGGTCTCTCAAAAATAAATAAATGTAAAAAAAAAAAAAAGACATACAACCCTTACCACCCTCACCCTCTACCAATCACCCCTCCCCCCCACATCCATATCTCAATGTCTGTTTTAAGGTTGGGATTCCATTTCTTGAAATTTATCCCTGTGTCTCTTATGAAAAATACGGTAAACACTTTAAACCTTATCTGATAGTTTTAGGAAGAATATAATAGGACTTCAATTATTTCATCCTTTCAACCTGTTATTCACCTTGCTGCCAGCTGTATACATGGGAGAACCTACCTTTTTAATAAGTAGATGCTCTGTGTTCCTCTCATACCTATTTCCAGGAGGGGAGGAAAGGAAGGGAGCTCATTTTGCAGCCTGCTGAAGAACCAGGATATTTATTATCCATGAAGCTTTGTTCAACTGCATGGGCTGGCTGGCGTGTTACATTCCATCAGGGATCCTGACAAACATGTCAGGAAGGTCAACTGATAACACTAATTTTTTTGACACTCCTAATGACAGGTTTATGTGATTAGACTGCATTCCCTTAAAGAATCTACTCATGTTTTATTGCATGTCCACTGAGCCACACCTGTTGCCTCAGTTTTCTGTGGCTGCAGAACAAATCATCCCAAAATGTAGTGGCTTAAAACAAGGTCCGTTTTTATTGGTCTCCATTTTGGGGGTCTGGAATTTGGGCAAGGCTCAGTAGGGATGGTCTGTGTCTGCTCTGTGGTTCACCCACGCAGTTACATTTAGCTGGTCTCTGCCCTGGGCTGATGGGTCCAAGATGGCTTCCCTCTGATGTTGGGATGATGGTGCTGGCTGTTGGCTGAGCTGTCTTGTTTTGTTTTCTCCCTCACAGCCTCTCCCTCCTCGTGGCCTCTTATCCTCCAGTGCCTTTATGTTTTAGTAGGACAACCTGGATTTCTTTACATGGCAGCTCAGGGTAGGAAGAGGGCAGGAATGGTAGCTGCTGGGCTCAGAACTGGCGATGTCCCTTCTACCACATTCTATTGGTCAAACAAGTCACAGGCCCTCCTGGATTCAGGGAGAGAGGTGACAAATACTTCTCCTCTTGATTGGAGAAATTATTGGTGGCCATCTCTGGAGGTTAGCAATCTACACTGATATCTCCTCCACATCCTAGTGCACTTCCTCAAATAAGAAAGAATGGTGGGTTTTGGGGGGGGGGTGAGGGTGGGGTTCTCTAGTGACAAGACAAAGATATTTCTTTGATTTATAGCATCTGAATTCAAGAAGAGTGACAGAACTCCCCCAGGGCAATAAGGATATTTAAATGATTACATAAAGAATGTAGCTCATGGATAAAAATGACAGTGAAAAGCACATAATATGTGTCAGTCTATATGTGTATGATAAATTTGAAAAGTGTCAAAAGCCCAACTATCCTTTTGGAAACAAAAATAACAGTCCATAAAATTCTCAAATGCTTCTAATTAGTCTGAATGCATCTCAAAGAACAAGCAAGTTGAATGGCACGAGAGGGCTTTACCAAATCCTCATGGGCAGCAGATGTTTCAAATGCTCTCAGTGAAGGGGTGGTAATGCCAACCACATGCTTGCTTATATTTTTGAAATTATTTTATTAAGGGCTTTGTGAAAATGTGGAAAATGTAAACATGCACACATGCACATAAAAATACCTAAAGTTCAGGGGTGCCTGGGTGGCTCAGTCCGTTAAGCGTCCAACTTCAGCTCAGGTCATGATCTCATGGTCTGTGAGTTCGCGCCCTGCATTGGGCTCTGTGCTGAGAGCTCAGAGCCTGGAGCCTGCTTTGGATTCTAGGTCTCCTCCTCTCTCTGCCCTTCCTCCTCTGTCTCTCTCTCTCTCTCTCTCTCTCTCAAAAATAAATATTTAAAAAATATTTTTTAAATACATACAGTGCAAAGAGTCTATCTTTGTGGCAGTGTTTGGGAAGACAGTCACAGGAGATGTGCATTTGGGGTATATATGATGACCTCTGCTTCTTAATTTTAAGCAGGCAAATGGATTCTCCAGGGGCTTGTTAAAAGGCAGGTCCGGATCCCATGGGTCTGGGATGGGAGCTGAGATTCACATCTCTGACAAGCTTTAGGTGATGTTGTTGCTGCTGGCGCATGCATTTCAACAACAACCTTGCTTAAGATGTAGAGAACGGGGTGCTTGATGAGTGTCCTTCCTTGCAGACCAGGTGGGGTTCAGACAGCAAGTGTTGCCTCTATGCCTAGCATGTGACTGAAATTGTGCTAGATAACAGGAATACCAAGACAGGGCTGAGACTCAGGCTCTGACCTTAATGAGCTGTCAGTCTAGAAGGAGAAATAAACAAAAAAAAAATTCAGACAGAAAGTGATAAGAAAGTGGCTGGGTGACTTCTAGCACGGGCTTGGGGGTCCTGACTCAACCCCTAACTAGGATGTGGCTTGGGTAATTGGTTCATGGTATCTTCATCATGAATTGAACTTAATGGTGCCTGTCTCATAGAATTCTTATGCGACGCTACTGAAATTAAGCCTTCCTGTGAAATAATGTCTAGTGTATAGTAAGTGCTCAGTAAATATAAACCATTATTACTACAGTGTTGCTGTGTATGTGGGGGCGAAGGCCAATATATGTATTGTAAAATTTTTAGCTTATTAATCATAGAGGAAAATCTGGAAAGCTATTAGCAAGTATGGGAAAGGAAAGAAATTATGTCCACAAAACCCTCGAGAAACAAGCATCATGACGCATCTCTTAAGATGTGTATCGAATATGAAGCATGTGTGGTGATGGTTGAGATGGAACTTTGATTTAAGGTTCTATTTATTCTTGATCCTGTGTGACTTTGACACAATCACTTAACCTCAGCCTTCTCATCTATAAGGTGGGAACAATAACAACTGTCATATTCAAAATTTATAAGGCTCAAATGTCATAGTGGATCTTTGGTATCCGCAAAGCTGGCTTAGAATATCGGCCTTGTCACTTATTAGCTTCGGTGGCCTTGAGCATTTTTCTCGACATCGACCTCAATGAAAAAAGTATGTAAAACACTCAGCCAAGTGACAGACACATAATATGTGCTCAGTAAATGATAGCTGTTGTTATGATATATGAATTACTTTGAAAAACATAAGGTATATGACTTCATGGAGATTATTATTATAAGTTGTGATAAATGTGCTGTTCTCTATATACATCATAGTGTTGCTTCTAAGTTGTTGGCAGTAAGGTATAAACTGTGATTTTTCCAACCCCTCCCCTTTCACGTGCTATTCCAAGTGACAGTTGGAAAGGCAGCCAATGGAGGGTGAGGGGTGCAGTCCCTGTTGATGATGTAATTAGCACATCTCTTCATCATTGAAGCCAAGAGGCTGCTTCTTCTTCTATTTTTTTAATGTTTATTTATTTATTATGGGGGGTAGAGGGGCAGAGAGAGAGAGATACAGAGAGAGAGAATTCCAAGCAGGCTCCCTATTGTCAGCGTGGAGCCCAACATGGGGCTCCATCTCATGAACTGTGAGATCATGACCTGAGCCAAAACTAAGAGTTAGTCGCTTCACGGACTGAGCCACCCAGGTGCCCCTAAGAGGCTGCTTCTTATACCGACCTTCATTCCAGACTCTCAGGATTTTGAAATGAGGATAGTTTTCATAAAATTTTTCTTTATCCATTCAGTGAACCAGTTAAAATCACACATCCACAAGGCAAGGATGCGGGTGCAGGTTTGTTTGTGGTAGAAGGTGGGCTCTTTTCGTCTGGGTCTGCTGCTCTGTAGAGGAGGGCAGGGAGTTGAGCCTTCTTTTTTCCTTCCTTCCTTCCTTCCTTCCTTCCTTCCTTCCTTCCTTCCTTGTTTATTTATTTTGAAAGAGAGTGAGAGTGTGGATGGGCAGAGAGAAAGGGAGAGACAGAATCCCAAGCAGACTCCACACTGTCAGTTCAGAACCCCAAGGGGGGCTGGATCCCACAAACCACGAGATTGTGACCTGAGCTGAAACCAAGAGTCAGATGCTCAACCGACTGAGCCACGCAGGTGCCCCGAGTTGAGCGTTCTTTCTATGGAAATGAAAGCTTGGCACCAGTTGGACATGAACCAGTATTCCAGTAGCCAGAGATTGCTCAACAAAACATACCTCTTCCTACCTCTACCAAAGGAAAATGTTGGAATGGGGGACGGAGAAATCTCAAAATTGACTCTTCTCATAGTCCGTCCCTGGACTCACTAGCTTTCTCTCTTCTCCGCTGATCCATCTCCTTGACAAGATTATTGCAAGGAAGGAGTTAATGAGTACACAGCTTTATTTTCCTTGGGAGAGAGATACAAAACAGGCTCAGAGTAGGGCTGTCATCACTCTGAAAGTCTTCAGGGGTTTGATAGGTAATTATTAACCCTTTGTGGCATTCCTGGGGAAAAGAAAAAAACCTCTATGCTAAAAACACCTACTAAAAATTTCCACCTATAGTATGTAAATGGACTCTCAATTTCTTCAGTATTAAAATTCAGTAACCTTAAAAATCAGCCTTAGATGTATGTATCCCAAAACAGTTTATACAGGCCCTCATGTCCTCTTTCAAAACGGATCCTCCCTTAACTGCCTTAGCATTCAGGTCAGAAGTATCGTTATCCTTGTTTTCCATTTGAGAAAACTGAGGTTTAAGGACAGGTTTCATAGGTAATGAGGCCTGGCGAGAGTCAGGTCTTCTGACTGCCGCCCTGTGCTCTTCTAAAGTACTGAACATGATATAAAGCCTCTTCTAACAGTGAGAAAGCACTTGTGAGTCTCAGCGTTCCATAAAACGACCAATTATCACCACCTAGGACTGTAACAAACTGCCATGATTCGGTCCTACGGAATTTGTGTTTAAAAAAATTCTCATGATTAACCTGCTTTCTTTTTATTTTATCATTTGCTTCCCTCCCCACTTGGTGATTTCAGGCTATTTAAATTTTGCGTTCCTCTTTTTCAGTGCGTTGAAGATGGTTAACTACTAGGGCTTCTGTCTTTAAGAGAGACCTGCAGCGGTTCTCATTGGGGATTTGTCCCTGGAGTTTGGTCTTTGGTAGATTAAAATGAACCAGAAAATCTAAAAGCCCTGGATGTCCCCTTCAAGGAATAAATGATTATTTAAACTTGTGAAAAGGGCAGTGGAGGAAAATGAGGGCCCAGAGGACCCAAATCAACTGTTGCTCCGTGCTGAGTCTGCCAAAACTTGCACCTTGATGACAAGGGACATGGCCTTCCTTAGAAATTTGCCATTGTTGTTGCTGTTCAGGTGTCCCTGCTCTTAGGTTGTGGCCACAGATGAATTATTTCCTGAGCCCAACATCACTGCTCTCCAAGCCCACACTCTCCTTTCAATCACAAGCAGGTTGCTAGTATGTGGGCAAGCTTCCATACGTGGTATGGGGAGCAGACATGACTTCATGCTCTGCTGTAGACGAGAGGAACTGCCAAGGCTCAGGAGCCCAGTCCCCCCAAGTGTTCCCTGGTTTTGGAATCCTTCTCTCTGGCTGCATGGTAACTAGACCACAGGGGATGCTTTAAATTTGTGGGCACACCCTTCCCTTTAGATTCTCAAGCCCAACTTTCAGAACTTCCGTGTCCCAAAAGAGCATTGCACAGGTACAGTTGCAAGCATTTGGAAAACATCTGATAATAAATATACAGTTTACAGTACTTCTAATGGAGCAGACCTGAAAGATAAGTTTAGGTCAGCAGCTCAAGAGGTTCAGTGAGTTCAATTTTTTTTTTTTTTTTTTTTTTGCATATATTGTTTCACTTGGAGGCAGGGGTGAGGCTGGGAGGATCTTACAGTTTCGTTGAAGGAAATGTTCTTGGGTATTCTGCATTAAATAACTGTTTTGTGTTTCTTGGTCTTGAAAAGTTTAAGAAATATTGACATAGAGGACCTCATAAATTTGGGGGTCTTTCAAATTCCATTCCTTGGCTTATTACTATTTTTCTGAAAGGCATTATAACAAAGAGATACATTTCTTCTTGTCCAAATGGAAGGTGTATGTTTATGTGGATTACAAATGAAACATAAAAGCTGGTGAAAGCCCTGGGTAGAAGGGTCAGGTGCAGCCTTTTTCTGATGTTTCTTGGGAATCAGATTTGGATTGATTTACAAACATATTTGAGCATTGCTTTGGGCCTCATTGCTGAGATCATGCAAAAGAGAAAGAGAGAGAGAGAGAGAGAGAGAGAGAGAGAAGTGAGGTACCATTATCTGATAGCATACTTAATCAGGCAGGGGGGAGAGGAGAAAAAAGAGGGGGAGGAGGGGATAAGAAGGAAACCAGTAACCTGCAGACAACCAAGCCCAAACCCAATTCCAAGTTGAAGAAAAGAAATGCTCTTCTCCTTGAGGGAAAGTTTAACATCTCAATTCAAACATCCCCCTTAGAATACATCAAACATGGAACAAAACCCTTTAAAAATGTTCTGCTTTTTTTCCCCCTGAGAAATGTCTCTTCTCCTCCGTTTCCATAAAACAAAAGTCAGATTTCATTTGCTAGAGCAAATGTTTTTCAACAGATTGACTTGCTTAATTTTCCTGACAATGTGTGCAGTTAAGTTAGAAACTTGCATACATTTGGCAAGGGACATGAGACACCAGCAAACCAAAACGCCCAGAGGGGCAGCTTTATATTACTGTGCTAATCTTTTCCCTTTCTCTGTGTGTGAGTGTGTGAGTGTGTGTGTATGTGTGTTGTGCGCTCGCGCACCCAAGCACATACACCCGCCCTCCTTCCCTTATGTTTTAGATGCGCTGTTGTAACACATGGCTACTATGTTCGGACTTGTAAGGGCTAAAGTTAGAAGATTTGTAACAATTACTATTTTTCTCCCTCT
Organism: Cryptoprocta ferox; assembly: GCA_028646485.1. NCBI lineage: Eukaryota > Metazoa > Chordata > Mammalia > Carnivora > Eupleridae > Cryptoprocta > Cryptoprocta ferox. Next base: position 31,662,665 of record CM053574.1, on the reverse strand, counting down.
TAGGAGTACTCTAGGTCTTCTTGAAAACTGTCTTAAAAGGACTCTGATTTAAGCAGAGGAGCAAACAAAGCAACCCCTTCATGGAAGGCTGGGTCATTCTCAGAAGTACCCTTTAACTAACTAGGGTGGGGCCGGGGGTGGGAGCGTGTGCATCTTTGAGACTTGGTTTCTGCAGCACACATTCATTTTGGTAATTCAGGACATCTTGCTGGATTTAAGAGGTCAAGAACAATCAGGAGCAGAAAGGAGCTTCAAGTTGTGCAACGAGGAAGGTGCCTACCCCTAGTGAAATAACTAAAGATGCCCCAATTGGTAGGAAATTTGCGGAGTTTTAAATCTGTGTCTTTGCTCCTAGAGGGCACCTGGAAAATGAGTGCAGATTTGCTCTATATTCTTGGCCCTATTTACAGCCAGGGAAGAAGAGAAGAAACTTTTTGGCCAGACTACTGCAAAGCGGAGGCGTTACCCTCTTAATCAACTTTCTCTCCTCCCCTAGACCCAGAGGGCATGTCTTTCTCCTCTCTCCAGTCTGCATCACGCTTTTCTGCTAACAGACTGCACGTCCCCTTTAAGACTCTGAGGACGCCTCTCCCTTTCTCCTCCCAGTCCCCCGCCCTTCACACCTTGGGTGGGAAAAGAGAGTGGGGCGGTGTGGTCGGGGGGGGCGGGATCATGTTGAGCGCCCCAATGGCTCTCCAGGCTGGTCGTCCTGGTCTCCGGCAGCCAATGAGCAGCAGGAAGGGGGCGTGGCGGGGCGCTGTTGCAAAGCATCCAACGTGGGCAGGCAGGAGGCCGCGGGGCGCGGAGCCCAGGGGGTGTGTGAGGGCGAGCGGCCGAGGGCGGGGCCTCAGGGACCCGTCGGGGCTGGGCCGCGGGGAGGCGAGAGGCAAGCGGCCGATTGTTCCGCCGCGAGGTCGGCTGTGCTCTCGTCCCGCTGAGGAGCCGTGTACGGCCCAGAACTGCGCGCGCGCGCTCTGCCTGCGGCGCTGGGACAGCCAGGCACACGGGGCCCTCGGAGCAGTGCGGGGGTGACCGCGCCGTCCAGCTCCGAGTCTGCTACCGGGCGCTCAGAGCCGAGAGGAAGATGCATTCGGGCGCACAGCTCAGGCTGCAAGGCTGAGCACCTTCTGTGCAGCAGAGGAGGCAGCACTGCCCTCGGCCGGCGGCGGCGGCGGCACTTGGCGTGCGCGGGGGCTCAAGATCCGGCCAGGAGCGCGGCGGGAGGACGAGGAGAGTCGGCAGAGCAGCTTTTGCCGGGATCCGTGGGCTTCGCAGCAAGCACAGCCGGGTCGGCCCGGATGGGCGGGGGGCTCGCGGCCCCAGCTGGGCGCTGCGGAGCGGCCCGTGCACCGGGGGCCCGCTGAGCGCCGGAGCCGCGGCAGCGGGGGAAAAAACTTGTGCGGGCGGCCATGCCCCGGCGCGGAGCCTAGTGCCGAGCTGAGCCCCAGCGGAGCAGCCGGTGCCTGCGGTCGTCCGGGACCTCGCAGCCCCAGCGCCCCGAGTTCGCCGCACGCTCCAGACAAGATGGCGCGGCCGGTCCGGGGAGCTTTCGGGGCCCCGCGCCGCTCGCCCTGTCCTCTCCTGTGGCTGCTGCTGCTGCTTCGGCTGGGGCCGGCGACTGCTGCGGCCGACCCGCGACCGCCCTGCGCCGCCGCCTGCACTTGCGCGGGGGACTCGCTGGACTGCGGCGGGCGCGGGCTAGCAGCGCTGCCCCTGGACCTGCCCGCCTGGACGCGGAGCCTGTAAGTGCCGCCCTTCCCCGGAGCCCCGGGCGCTGTCACTTGGGGACCGGGAGGCTGGGGTGCTTACCCGGGAAGGTGGTGCGGATTGAGGGGTGTGCCTGTGAGTGTGTCTTCGTGGTGAGATCGCACATGAGGGTCCGGGGGAGAAAAGAGTGTGCCTCGTGGCGTTTGGGAGGTGAGTGAGCCTAAGTTTTGGGGTGTAGAGGTGAGAACGTGGGTGATGCGGTTCCACGGGAGAAAAGGCCGTTCCTCGTGAGGTCTGGAGGTGAGCGAGCATAGGTGTTAAGAGTGTAGAGGTAATTGGGCCCTGGGGCCTTAGGGCGATCTGGGAGGTAATAAGTCTGGAGGTGAAGGAGTGTGAGTGAAGAGTATGGAGGTGAGGGTGTTTGTGCGTATATGTGTGGGTGGAGAGTGCGAAACATCTGGAGGGGAGAGTGTCAGGAAGTCTGTCTGGGGTCTGCGGGTATGTGTTTCTTTTTTTCCCCTCCTGTAACCCAACTCTTGGGTGTCTGAGCTCCTTGGCCTTCCAGTGGGTAATGAATGAAGGTGACTCTTGGTTCCAGTCTTCCGTTTACATTATTTATTAGTGAGAGTGCGTGGGTAGCAGTCTTCTCCTCCCCCAGGACCACCGTGGCCCGACTTGGCTCTGGCCAGGGCAGAAGGCAGCCTTCCCTGGAGGACCCCTGAGTTAGGGGACTTTGAGAATTGCTGGATCTGTGATTGCTGAGGGTGCTGGTCCCTTTCCACCTGATGGGCCTTAGGGAACTGTGTTTCCAGACCCTTCCTATTGGGGTTGATGGACCAGTGGGGTGGAGCCCACACTTCAGCATTTCCCCTCTGTAAATCAGTGGTGCAAATTAGTTTCGGAGTTGTGTTACTTCGGGAGAGCGTGCCAGGGACTTGATTGATTTAAGCTGTTTGTTTCACCTGAAAGCCACTCTTTTCTGTGCTGTCAGGATTTTGGCCTATCAGGACTTAGTGGGACCCTTCTTACAGGACATTTGACAGGAGAAACTACATTAGACTTCTTTAAATATGGTAGAATGTAATAGCTTTTTTTCTACTTCTAGGAAATCTGGTCCCTGAGTCTAAAATCATATCCAGTTATAGGTAGTTAGCATCTATGTAGAACTATGGGTACCTTCCAAAAAAGGCCTTGCTTGAGTTGTCTGCTTTTTAGTTGGATCATTGGATGTCTTTCCTAGAACGTGGAGGGGCACAGGAGTGTCCTCAGCTATGACATTCAGTGTTTAAAAAAGGGAAAACTGGTGACATAAGTTTTAACCAACACCTGTGACTCCATCTAAGGAAATGGGGTCTGGGTATCTGGTTGCTGTGTGGGGAAAAAAGAAAAGTCGGTTCCTTTCTCACGTGAAGAGCCGGTACTTCTGAAAATGGGGCACAGATCTTTAACTTGAACCACGCTAAGTATTGCCTAAGGATCAAGTTCTTCAGAGTTCTGAAGCTGGACTTCTGTGATGGTTAGGTTTTCCCTGCAATTTTCTGCTTTTTCTGTGCGATTCACTGACTTAGTGAAGACCAGTGGTCGTAGTGGGGGGGTTTCATAGAGGCGGTAGTGAAGTCGTAGGAGATAGAGCCCAGCCTTGCCAGTAGGTAGTATTTCATTTACTTGGGGCAGTCTGGGGTGTTGTGGTTTTTCCTTTACATATTCTTAAGCTGGTTTTTAAAATAAAATCACATGGGCAGAATCAGAATAACTTCTTAAGTGCTCACCTGTTGGAAGAATGACTAGCAATGCCATATGTTCATGGCATTGTGGGGAAGGCACTTAGAAGTAGCGACTTTTCAGAGAGCACGGGGCATCCTGTTATTTGCACTTTCCTGTGGTCACAAGATCCACTTTGCCTTGTCCTTTAATTTTTGGAGCAAGACTACTGGCCCTTTTTTGGGCTTGTTGCTTTGGAGTGACATTTCACATGACATAAATGCCTTTTAAATTGCAGTCTTGTGTCTTTTACTCACACATTTGATGACCAATAAATACCTAACTGGGTATTTTGAGCTTCAGTCGCTGTGATTATACTGATTATGGTTTTACCTGATTAGATTTTGAGATGTGAATTGTGATTTCTGATGAGTATGTGTTAATACCATGTTCACAACAAAATGGATATCTTTTGAAAAATATTTGTAAAGTATTTTTTTTCTGATTATAGAAAAATAAAGTATGTTGTGGTGTGTGTGTGTGTGTGTGTGTGTGTTTTCGAGATCAGATTACTCCGTTTAAGTCATTAGTCTTATTCTGAGTTTTCCATCAGGATACTTATAAGGTTTGTATTCCTGGCTGTGATTCAGCAAGACTTTAGAAGAGAAAGTCTCTGTATATAATAAAATAAAATATCTTGTAGTTTCACCAAGTTTACACCCTCTGAGTCCATTGTGTCTAGAAAATGCTTTGAGCTCGTTTATAACCCCATGAACTAGATTTACTGCAGATAGTTCAAACAGTTTCAGGCTGTGGCTTTGAGATAGAAGGGGACCTGTGGTTTTATGGAAGTTTTTGTTGTTGTTTTGTTTTTTGCTTTTAAACAGTGCATCTAATTTTGGAGCTGCTCCTAGGTTTAGCATAGAGAAAGTAAAATTTCTTAATAGTGAACGTAAATGCAGTTTGAATAGAAAAAATGGGATGGCACTGGTAGAACGGAAAATACATTCATTCCTGGGGGCTGAGGATAACTTATTCAGCACAATAACTTATGGTCGTAGTAGTTGAGCCATAACTGAGTCTGCCATCCCATTACGTAGGTGAGATTGGCATAGTCCGACCAGCACATTCATAAATAGCACCAAGCACTGCCAAGCCTTATTCCAACTTCCCAGAACTTGAGAAGAAGTTGAACTTCTTAGAACTTAGATGTTTGCTTTCTTTGAAATTATTTTTGAGAGCATGGCTTCAAAAGCTGTTTAAGCAGTATTAAATACAATTTACCTTAGACTCTTACCTGTGGCATGAAGTTGAGCACAGTATGTTGCTAGTTTAACTGTTGCGGGGGCTGAATGGTGGCTCATGGCATCGTGATAGGAAGGAGGGCAGGCCTTGGAGGCACAAATCCGGATTTTCAGTGGTCTTCTAGTGGAGGGAAGATGACATAGTTTTTGAAAGTAAGGACTTTCACTCAAGGACTCCAAGTGCTGTTATCCTGAGCCATGTTGAGATGAGTGTATTGATTTGGGTCTTGTTGTATTAGGTCTCCTTAAGTGATTGCAGTCCCAAGCCTGGGGGTGGGGGGCTTAAATCTAACCCTGTCGGTTTCGGCTCCAAAGCGGTGCTCAAGATTGCGTTAGAAAATAAGCACCAGCGGAGGTTGGCCTTGTAGTTGTGAAGCAAAGAGGGCCTTTGTCTTTCAAATTTTACAGCTGTGCTGGAAGGGCCAGGTGTGCAGAGTGTTGTGAATTAAGGATTTGGAAAATACTTCCCATCCTGTTTATGCAAATCAGATTTAAAGTAATGATGACCAAATTGTTCCAGAACCTCAGCTGAGATTCCTGTGTGTGTGTGTGTGTGTGTGTGTGTGAGAATACGTGTGTTTTAAGAAGTTGATTATTGTCAGGATTGCCCTGAGGTCTTCCCTTCTGCCCATTTTCCTTTTTGTGTCTATTACTTAGGAACTCAACAGACCGTCAACATCTTGCAATTACAAGGATGGGCAGGCTGTTGTTTGGAATAGGGAAGCTCTGAAACACAGGTTAATGGCAGAAAATCTGAAAGTTGCAAGTGCTCTCACGGTTGTAAGAATATTTAGTTTGGGCTCAGGGTCCTTGTCTTTGCAACAAGTGTCAGAAGCCTGGCCTTGCTTCACTTCCCCTCTGTGATGGAGCACTTGTCTGTTACTAGATCTCTCATACCTGTTTTGAGTAAGGGAATCTGGCAAATAAAATTGGTTACCTTGAGAGAAAGGCACACTATTTAAGTCCCTCTGATGTGAAATTATAACCATCAAATCTAATTTTTGAATACTGTGAAATTATGAAGTGTATAGAGACTCCCACGTTCCCATAGAAATGAACTGTGTTAGCACACAGTGTCCTTCTTGCCATTAGGATTGCCCCCTTTCCTGGGGACTCTTTTAAAAAGAGATATGTTCATCTCTTTCCATAATTACATGTGGTCACTAGATTTCACAGGCTTCGGACTTTGGAATGTGTTGTCAGGAATAATTCATCATCTCCAAAAGGATGAAGACACTTCAGTGCAATGTAATAAGAGCTTCTGGATGTCCTGATGTCCTGGCTCTGTAGCTCCAATCCTGCGGTTAAAGGTTTCTCTCCCTGCCGTGTTCATTTCTTTGCCTGGGTTCCCCATGCAGCCTTCCCTGAGCACGTTGGGATGGCCTCTGGCTGACCTTTCTCTCCCTCAGACACCATGCTTACAATGAAAGGGCCTCTCCCCCATTCTGCAGAAGTGTCTCCTTGGTGCAAAGGCTTTTCAGCGTCCTCCCTTTCAGGGTGGACAGGAATGCGACAGAGAGCCAGTAGGGTTTTTTTTTTTTTTTTTTTTTTTTTTTTTGTCACTTAACAGTGCACCTGGCCCAGTTCTGTGCACCTGCTAAAGCCCTAAAGGCCTGTTAGCCGGGAAGGGGAGGTTGTTTAGCATAGCCTATGGTTATTTTAAAAGTGACATCCAAAGGAAAGAGAAGTCTGGAAAAGGGATTCATTGAATTCAAAGTCTATAAGTAATAATGGATGTTGGTTGTACAGGGTCTTCTTTCTTTCTTTCTTTCTTTCTTTCTTTCTTTCTTTCTCTCTCTCTCTCTCTCACTCTCATTCTTTCTCTCTCTCTCTCTTTCTCTCATTTGTTAAAACTCAAAGGGATTCTTCTGACTTACCCCATAGGTTGAAGAACTGTAAGTTTCATGAGCAAGCCTAATTTTCAACTCCTTTTGAATGAGCTTGGTGACATTTACTCTCTGGGGACCTTCCCCCTCCTCACCAACTGCAATTTGAAACCCTGGGGGTCTTTTAAAAACCAACAGGACTCTGGGCCGTGTTAATATTCGGAGCTGTTTACAATGGATGCAGTTTCAAAGGCTGAAGGCATTGTCTTGAGACAGGAGGGAGGAGGGGTGGAAGAAAACTTCCCAGGCAGAGGAGGCGAAATATCTAAAAATCCCCAATGTTCCTTGGCCTGTGGGAAATTCAGGGACTGTTAGTGGTGTGAGTGTGGTGTATTTTTTTTTTTTTTAAATGATTTAAGCATGACATTGAGCCTATGGGGTCCATTCCATCTACCTCATGGTTTCAGTTCATGTGTGTCAGTAATGTGATTGTCTTCTGCTTTTGTATCAAGTTAAAGTGTGAGAAGCAACAAGAAGCTCAGATCTGTTCCTATCTCCTCATGCAAAGAAGTAGGACTTTAAAGACCAGAGGTTAAAATTTTCACAACCGTTTACCCTCTTGGAAGCTGCACTATTTATTTATTTATTTAACTGTAGGGTTTAATAGTACAGACTCACCAGTTAATTGGCCAATTCCATGGCTGTGGCTAAGAAAGTTTCTACTGAAAAACTTTATACATGACTACTGTTGTCATGAAGTGAAATGAATAGATAAGTCAGGATTCTCAAAAAAAAATTGTGATTTGTGTATATGGTGGAATTGGAAGTTGCCAATTTGTATCCTAGTGTCTGTTTTTGGAGGGGGTATGCTTATGAATATTTATCCAAAGGCTTTTTTCTTTAGATATTTTTATATTACATAATCTAATATTTAATATGTGGTTTTTATCCCAAGTATGTTATGCATAGTCTTCTGAAACTCAGTTTCTTAAAAAGCTGTTCTTCTAGGGGTGCCTGGCTGGCTCAGTTGGCTAAGCGTCCAACTTTGGCTCAGGTCATGATCTCGTGGTTCATGAGTTCGAGCCCCGCGTTGGGCTCTGTGCTGACAGCTCGAAGTCTGGAGCCTGCTTCAGATTCAGTGTCTCCCTCTCTCTGCCCCTCCACTGCTTGTGCTCTCCTCTCTCTCTCTCTCTCTCAAAAATAAATAAATATTAAAAAAAAAAAAAACTGTTCCTCTATATCCCTGGGTTTCATGCGTTTTGTGTTTGGCCTTTAGTTGTTCTCTTTGTCCTCAAAATGAGTGTTCCCCACCCAGCTGGACCCTGGGTCTTCGGTTGGGTTATTGATGGGGAAGAGATTGGGTGAGAGTGAAGCTTTCTTCACTCTTACTCTGTTAAGTATGTGCATGCCTTCATCCCTGGTGATCACACCCAGCACATACCCTTCGCTAGGGAGTAGTGTTGAAGAGATTGAAAATTATTTCTAGGGGCCATCCCTGGCTCTTCCACCCCAGAGCTAACATGTGATTTGGGGCAAACCACCTTCCTTCATTTCCACAAAGGGGGTCCTAATATTCCATATGACAGGTGCTGTGAAGACAGGTAACATATGGGTTTAGCCCACTTCCTCAGTGTGAGTGTCAACTGGCTGGTGATTGCGGAGCACAGTTCTAAGGTTAAAGCCTAGGTAGTAACTCAAATTTTGCATCTTCTTGTGGCCAGTCCCTCCATGTCAGATTTCCTGGTGACAGAGGCTTCCCGGGAAAAGTCCCCTTTCCTGATCTGACGGTCTGTTGTGGAGTGGCAGGTGACAGGGCTCACATCCCACTTGGCCTTCTCCCGTGAAGTTTGTGGTGATAGGTACAAAGTGAAATAAGCAAAACTTCGCGTGCCGTTGGGAATTGCAGAGTAACCTGGTGGGAAGCTGTGAACAGTTGCAGCAAATTATACAAATTATGCAATTAGCAAAAATTATTGAAGTGGTTTATAAATGTATTCCAGTTGTGCAAATACTTCTGTCAATTTAGCATTATCCTTTGGGAGGTGGGTGTGCGAAGGAGGCAGAGAAGTGAGAGGCCCTTAAACTAATAATTTTATCCTATTATTTCCCTGGTTTCATTGAAACTGAGCCCTACTAAGACGCCGGTTGCGCCTCTTGGTCAATAGCTCGGAAAAATGCAGGTGCACTCCTCTAGACAGGGGTTAGGTTACAGATTTTGGGGTCAGCTGAATCCTGCACTGTACCCATTTCTCCTTGCAGGTGGAGGAGGGGTGAGGGGAGGTGATTGTTGGGTTGTATGCAGAGAGCTGGAGAACTCTGACATTTTTCATGTGTTTGGGTTTATTTGCAGTTGTATTGTACGGGGACACGGGTAGTGAGCACAGGGTCATTTGAGGAATCTGGCAAGGATGCCACCTGAAAAGCCATTTGCTGTTGCTCCTTCTGCACCTGTGCCTGAGTCCCTTCCCCAGTGAATGGCTACAGTTCACAGCCTTGCCCACATGAACGGCCACGATTGTTGGCGTCTTTATTACTATTTAATCTAGCATAACCGGTAAAGCCCATTGTGTGAGCAACCAATCCGTTCATCTCTGCAAGTCCTAATGCATCTTGGTTTCCTTATGAACCAGGATGCAGGTTCCAATCATTGCTTGTTCAGTTTGTGTTGGCAAAAGGTGGCATTCAGAGAGTTTAAAGGAAGCATGGCCTGTCTCTTTTTAAGCACTTTGCATTGATTTTTCTTTAACCTTCTGTGGTGTACAGGTCTCTAATCTTCTAAGATCTGCAGGGTTTTGTTTTGTTTTATTTTTCTGTAGCGTCTCAATATTAGGAAGAAATGAGTGAGGGTCTGTCCAGCAAGCATAATTATCTAGATGTTGAGAAACAAGGTGGAGATAATGGAGGCAAGTGCCCCCCTCCCACTTCCTGTCCTTTGCTCCTTCTACTGATTTATAATCCGTCATTCAAATAACTTGCTGCTTATTTTAGGGCATACTGATAAATTCTCTCTGGCCCTCGATTACCTACTTGTTGATAGCCTGTTAGATACTCTGAGAAGGCTTGAGCACTTTTGAACTGGCGGACAGGCAATCTCACTTTAGTTCCAAACCTTATGGCTGCAGAGCTCTTTGTTTGAAAGCATTTATGTCTCAGGAATTAGCACTTCGGGTTGGAGGGAAAGAAATTGACAGGCTGGGCTCTGCCTATGCAGTGACTGCTACCAGTTGATTGGGGAGTACATTGTTGCACTTTGCTTTTTCCTTGTGAGAAGATCTGAAAGTCTGATTAAAAGAAGTATGAATATGCAGCCAAGTACTTTAAATAAATGAACTTGCTTCTGTTGGTTTAGGGTGTTTTTGTTTTTACCTTTTTCTTAGGGAGATAGCACACGTCTATACAAGTGGGCAGAATAGGTGGCTAACTCTCAGTATGGTCCGCCAGCTTCAACAGTTACCAACTCATGGCTCTTCTTGCCTGAACGAAACTTCAATACACTTCTCCCCTTGCATGGTTTTTGGAAACAAATCCAAACATGTAACTTCATGTGTATATGTGGCTGGTAATATTATTATTATGAACAGCTTTATTGAGCTAGAAATCACATTATCATGCAATTCATTATAGGGTGGTTTTAAGAAATGTGAATTTGAACAATTTTTGAAAAAAAATCACCATTTAAGTGTGTGTTTCTGAAAGGAATTGTGGTTAAGCTATATTGACAGAATGTTTATTGAGCACATATTGTATGTGCTCTGAATTTATATGTTCTTGGAACAGAGGTGGGTTTTTTTTTCCCTTCTTGTGGGAGGTGCCTAAAAGTTCTTTTGTCCTAGAGTTCTTTTGCCAGAAGTGTGCAATTCTGATGAACTATGCTCTCTCCCGGTATAGCTTTTCATTGGGATGTTTTGACTACGCTATTAATTGCTGATTGTAAGTCATTAGTGAACAAACAAAATTTCAAAAGCGTAACTTAAAAAGTGACATTTCAGATACTGTTGGTTAACAGAGGGCTAATTAGCTGCTGGTTGTAGTGAAGTCTTGAGTCCGAATTGAGTTAACTGTTGTTTACTTTGCAAGGCCTGACCCTCCAGCTGTGGCTACTTGAGGCTGCTTTAAATAGAGCTAGACGCACCCTGTAAGAAAATCCTCCAAAAGCAAAGAACTAGGTTCCTGGAACCCTCTGTGCTTGATTTCAACTTCACACAGATTTGAAAATGCTTTTCTTCAAGTAGCGGCAGACCGGTTTTGTTTGGTTTTGTTAAAGTCCATAGTTGAATTTCTCCTCAGCCTGCACTACCCTTTTTATTTGGGAGACCCTTTTCGGTTTTACGCTGACTGCCACTTACCTAGGAATCTGAATGGGAGTTCAGTTGTTCCCCAAGTTCTGTTCACTTATCATGGTTAATGGAATTATTTCCATATTCTATTTGTGAAAATTGAATTCCATTTCGATTATGGAGTGGTCAGTGGTTTTTAAAGCTGTCCAATGTGGTCAGGTTAAACTCCTGGGTATATTAAGCTTAATTAAATTTATATGATAGTTGATTAGATGCCATCTTACTGTGGATTCTATTTTTAGAAAAGTGCAAGCACATGCCAAAGGGTTTAAGAAAACTCTATGGGTGGGGGGAACTGACAATTAAGAAATTTCAACTATGCCTTTACTTTCTGTTTTGCAAATTGGGAGAATTACATTCTACCATCCTATTTCAGCAGTGCGGTACCTTGGTCCCTGACCATGCATCTTGCCTATGTTTTCGTTTGCTTTTTATTTTTCTTTGGGGGCGGGGCGGCACTCAGTGATTTCCTCTCTCCACCTGGGCTGCTGTGAGTTTCTGGCACACAGGCTCCCAGTGCTTGCAAAACTTATAAACAGCCAGAAGAGCTCACTGCGTCCAGGAAGTTGGTTGTTGATGCAGAAGCTGCAGCTTGGAGGGGATGGGGTTGCCTTCTGTCGGAGTACAGGAGATGCAGGAAGCAAACTGAAACGTTCTGTAACTGTGAAAGCCTGCCTCCTCCCAAATTCCTCCAAACCTTTCCTCAGAGATGGTGTCTGTGTAGGACTGTTGGCCACAGGGGTTTGACCTCACCAAGGGCTGTGCTTTGCCCAGAAGAAAAATCTGGAACTCTTCTGTGGACATTTTTGGGTTCTTTCACAAGTTCCTTTGAAACCATACTTAGAAATAAATTATATTGAATTCCAGACTGTCCTAAAATAAAGCCTGGCTGACCTCAAATACTATTTGTTGGGGGGAGGGGGAGGGAAATTTAGTATATGTGAAATCTCGGAATTTGGTACATCTTTCTGGACAGAAAGGCTACATTTTCACGAAGCTTCATAAAGGGGTTCACGACCAAAGAGGGATAAAAACTATTGAACTGAAAGGTAACATTCACTTTCTTAAACTATGAAGGAAGATTAAATGTGGTAGACTAAAAAAATAGCCCATGGCTGGGTATCGGGACCTTGGGGTTTTGTCCCAGCCCTGCCCCTGATTGACAGTGTGACCTTGGGCTGAATAATTAATTTCCTTTCTATAAAGGGATGTATGACTTCTGTGACTCCTTATTTTCAGGTTTATGATTCTGTTCTATTTAGAGCAAAGAGGGAGTAAATAGGCTTACTATTCGTTGGATGGTAAGAATTAGAAAACTGATGTGCGTGTCTAGCGTGCTTACTGACACGTTATCTTTGTGTGTTTGGGGATCCCGAGTGGAATCCTCAGATGCATACCCTGGGTGGCAAAGGGGAAAAGCGTGTGCGCGGAGACTCTCAGTGAGTAAGTCTTTAGGTTTTGTCGAAGCACAGCAAATATTCCATGGTGTTTCTTTCTTTGACCATTGCCTCTTTTTTCCCTTTGGAAAAACTCAAAGAAAACTATGGAAGCTAATGCAGACCTGTTTTAGATCTTCGATGTGGCTTTTTAAGATTTAGATTAAGAAAGGCACATAAATTAATGGCATGTTTTTCCAAAAACTTGCTTATCTCGGCTTTTCTTGGGCAGCATCTCAGATAGGCCTTCCGTGCATACTTCGGATGAGTGAAGTTATAAGTGATGCTGATGAATTTCTAGATGGGCAATCTGTGACAGATTTCAGTAGTAATGGCCAAAGGAAGGGTAGCGACACACCACCTTGTCTGTCCTTTCTGAACCAGTGCGCCATGGTGGGAACATGGTGGATGTTAGAGTAGCTGTTAACTCTCTTACCAAGAGGTGGTTTGCGTGTACCTTTCAAGGTAGAAAGCCAACAGCCTCATCTCTATAGTCCATGGCTTGGTTTCTCCAATTTCAGAGTCTGTCTCTCACTCTTTTTTTTGGTTGGGTTAATACCAAAGCTACCCATCTGCCTGTATTTTCATTAGTTTCCTTTTGGTCCGATGCTGCTCTTGAAAATTGCGATCCTGTCATCATTGAACTCCGTAAAGTTCAGAGTTTTGTGCAGAATCTAGAAGTTTTTATTTTCTGTGTTGTGAGCATCGCCCTTTCTTCCACATGGAGTTTATTAGTGCTTTCAGTGATGGGTCTTAGGCTTTTCTCTTCCTTCCACTTTTTCTTTATCATGTAAATTGTCATGAGGTAGAACCTCTGGATTTTTTCCTCTTTTTTCTTTAGAACAAATCCTTGGAATTTGGAACCTTGTTTGGGGATACAGCTAAAATGCAGTGAAGTTGAAGGCACAATTAGTGGTTTGGAACTTCTTGACAGGAAGTTTAACAAGAATTAGGGGACTACTTTAGGACCAAAGGAAATAGTCCAAAGAACTAGATTTTTTTTTAAGCATTCCCGTTTTAAGACTTAAAAATTGGCCTTTTTTCTCTCACTCTCTCTCTTGCCCTTCCCCTGTTCACGCTCTGTCTCTCTCTCTTTCAAAATTAAATAAACATTTTTAAAAATTTTAAAAAAAGGGCGCCTGGGTGGCTCAGTTGAACGTTAAGTGATTGACTTCAGCTCAGTTCATGATGTCATGGTTTGTGAGTTCGAGCCCCGCGTCAGGCTCTGTGCTGACAGCTCAGAGCCTGGAGGCTGCTTCGGATTCTGTGTCTCCCTCTCTCTCTGCCCCTCCTCTGTTCGTGTTCATTCTCATTTTCTCTCTCTCTCAAAATTAAATAAACATTTTAAAAAAATTTTAAAAAATAGCCCTTTTTCATGTGCTTTCTGAGATCAAAATAGACCAAATAATCTTCCCATCCTTGGGAAGATTCTCTTTTTTTCCCACTTGACCTCATTCACTCATTATTTACGTATCTAGTCCTCTCTCAGAGGATTTGCAGAGTCTCAGGTTAGTAAGTTTTCATACATCCCTGTCTTTTTCCTCCAGTTAGATTTGAAAGCAGAAGGGATTGTTCAGTTTCATTTACCAAGGGGCACCTGGTAATTATTTGTTTATTGCCCTGTGACTTTCCTTCTCAGGGCTTGGTGTGTCTTTTCTGGGAAGAAAGGATCCCATGTTACCATTGTTTCGTAAAGGGCTTCTGATGTTTACCTCCAAAGTGTGATTACTCCTAACTGATCTGTGTGGAGGACTTAACAGAAGTGTTTTTGGAATTTAGATGTAAGGAGTCAAAGGCCATTTTCTTTGAGCTGAGGATCTGTTTTCCCATCCAGCATCAGCGGATGGATGTGTAAAGGGATAGTTTCAGAGACGAGTGCTCCTTGCGGACCTTCAGTGAAAAGTCATCACTTGTGTTTTGTCTGATTTTTGAAAAAACTGTTTATTTTGAGAAAGAGCATGTGAGTGGAGGAGGGGCAGCGAGAGAGAGAGAGAGAGAGAGAGAGAGAGAGAGAGAGAGAATATGAATGAATGAATGAATGAGAGAATGAGAATCCCAGGCAGGCTCCACGGTGTCAGTGCAGAGCCAGACATGGGGCTCAATCTCCGGAACGTGAGATCATTTCCTGAGCTGAAATCAAGAGTCGAACACTTCACTGACCGAGCCACCCAGGCGCCCCTGGTTTGTCTGATTTTGTATGTCAGGGTGAACTCTTGGAGAAAATGTTTGACCGAGAACAAAAGTTATGGATGGTCCTCCCTTCCTTTCCCCTTTCTCCTTATTTTCTCCCTTCTGCTTGAGAACCACTTCAAAGAATCCGATGTGTTGGTGCCAGACGCCATGCAGTTATTGTTAAAAGAATTTGGAAATATAATTGAAAACAAACTTTGTTGAGCAGAGTAGATCCAGGCGAGTTTTTATTTTGGGGGAGAAGGGAATTCCAAGTTTTTCCTCTATTTGGAGCTGATGTCTCCGAACACTTGTTCTGCGAGATGAATCATCTGTGAATTCTACATCTGGGAGTTATATATTGGGAAATGGCATTCTTCTTAAATGCAGAAGAAACACAAAAGCTTAAAGTTACAGTGTAATTGGAAAATTCTAGTCAGAGTTTTAAAGAAAAATTGAGCATTAAGGTGAAATTGGCAGAATCACTGGACATGAGATTATGAGGCCTAAAATAGACATGCCCATGTATGGAAAGCAACGTGACAGCCACTCTTATTTACGGGGACCCTCCTCTTTGTTTTGAGACACGGGATATTTTTAAAAAATTGTGTAAGCATCAGCCAATTAGAATCATTAGTTAAGGCAAATGGGATTTGAGTCTGGATTTATTGAAGCGTTTATGTTGGACACTTCAAGTAAGTTGAAGCCACGTTCAGCAGTGAAAAGGCCAGAGCAGTGCAGCCTTTCAGGGTCTGCTGGGGGAGATACCGCCGTGTCCTCATCGTACCCAAAGCCCCACGTGTTCCACGTGTGTGTTTTGTTCCATGTGTGTGGTTGCGAGGGGCGGTGGCAGTGGGATGAAGCAGCCATGTTGTGAGGTGACACAGTGGTCAGAGGGGTGGCCCTGGAGTCCAAGCCACCTGGGTGATCTTAGACAGTTAATTTCCCTCTGACTCAACTTCCTCTTATGTTAGACGAGGATAATCATAACGCTCTCCTCGCTAACCTTGCTATGAGGGCACAATTGAAATAATTCATAACTTGCAGAGGAGGGTCTCACACTAGAAGAAGCTTACAAAAGGTGAGCTATTATTATTGTCACAACTACAGCAGTAATAGCAGTTGACATTTTTGCAGCAGGAATCATGTCCTTTAATGTAATTATCATCTTAACTCTGTGAAATATGTTCCCTCTGCGTGGTACACGAGGCCTGGAGGCCTTGGGTGACTTGCCCAGGGTCTAGCGATTGCCAAAGATAGAACTCAAACCTGCCTCTACATGCTGGTGTTTAGAAAGAATATGGTAAAAACCAGTACTGTTGGTTTTCTTGTGTTTGTCTTGCATCCCTTTCTCTGAATTCCTTGAAGCCAGGGATCGGTCCTTCAACTCTGGGGGCCTCAAGCACCTAGCACACTTCCAGCCCGTGCTCCATAAATGGTCTCTCAACTGTGATCTTGAAGAGTGTGCCTCTTCATTGGTAGACTTGTGTGTCAGAATCCATTTTTGGTGTGCCCCTTTGGTGAAGGGGGTGGTAGCAGGCACATATGTCTCACCATCTGTTGTTTATTGTTTCTGTTAGGTTGTGGTTTGTGTTCCTGTTCCATGTTTCTTCGGTTTCTGGAGCAACTGCGAATATTATATGCTCGGGGATCAAAAAAGTAAACTATTTATAAACAGTAAAGTATCCTTGGGTTTGGAAAGTGTTTTTCTCAAATGCGTGTATATTTGGTGGCTTTATTATAATCTCACTGATGTATCATTAGACAGTTTGTAGACTGAGGCACATTTAAAAGTTGGGCGAGTCAGAGGCTAGCCTAGTGTAACCAGCTTACAGACAGCCTTGGTGATAAGGCCCTGGTGTTAACACTGACCTGAGTGGTGTATTTTTAACTCAAGAACATATAAACAGTTTAGCCTGCCGATGAAGTTTATACATACTCTGCCTGAAATCCTTGGCATGCCTCGGGTTCTGCAGCCCTGGGAGATACATATGTGGTCCTGGGAGACTGTGGGAGCCCCCAGTGGTCCACTGGCCCCCACCCTTCACCTTAAAAAAAAAAAAAAAAAAAAGACCCCAGCAGAGAGCTGGAAGGAAGAAAGGGAGAATTCCTCAGTGGTTTTATATGATAAATTTTATATTCAGCTTTTTTTCCTCTATTACTTCATTGCAGCATACAGATTTTAGGGGGCGCGGGGAGGTTTTTCTCCTATCTGTTTTGCCAACCACTCCCCGAATCCCCGCCAGCTACGGGGTCCCTGCAGAGTCACAGACTGGAACACATGACTCCCACTGCCAAAAACTCCTGCTGTCCACCCCTGTCTCCAGCGTTCATTGTTTCTTCCTCCGTGGATTCCTGTGCCCTGGCCACCACGTGGGACTTTTTCCATGCCCTTAGAATCCTGCCTGTGTCACGTCCCTCACATCCTTTTCCCCTCTGCCTGGAGAAATGTTCTTCCCTCTTTGCATTGCAGACTCCTACTTAGCATTGCAGACTCACCCCTTAACCAGTCACTTCCCTTGGAAACCGTTCCTAACCTTCCCCCTGGGTTAGAATACTGTCTTGAGACCTGTAGTGCTCTGTGTGGAAGCGATGAGTCAACTGCTCTCTGACTCCCTCATTCGTCTGTAAGCTCCCTGAAAGCAGGGATTGGTTTTGTGTCTAACCATACCATTGTATAGCTAGAATCTGGCTCATGTTATATCATTGTCGATGTTGGTAGAGCCATGGGTCTTCGTTCTATGTGGGCCTGTAAGTCCTATAGAAAGATGTTTTCTAAGCACTTAGGATAATTTAGCCCCCCCGGGGGGCTCATCTGTCTGTACATTTTCTAAATATACCTGTCTTTTTGATAGTTTCCTCTGTTTCCCACCAAATATTAGTATTGAGAGACTGAGAAAGATAGAAGCAAATAAGAAACAAATAGTTGGATTTGAAAGATGATAGGCAATTTCCAAGCCACATTAAGAGTTGACTGGTTGTTTGTCCTTCTGTTGTGGGAAGGTGGCTCTTAAGTCCCATATCTACGTGTTGCTACTGAAACTCTTGTTCATTTTAAGCTCTGTATGTGACCTGTCTCCCGCTTGGGGTCCCCGGTGCCACTTCCCTTCTGGACCTCTGGTGACTCTCCTTGGCAGGGGGGCCAGACCTGGGTGCTCTCTTTCATATTGGGTTTGGCAGGGGAGCCCACGGCGCATTTCACACCTGTCAACGTGGTCTCTCATTCACTCTTTTCCTGGAGCTGATGCTTGGAGTCTGTTTTCATGAGAGTTGACCATGCAGGGGAGAGTTGTTTCTTACCTAGATTGAGGCTGTCTAGACACCTTTCCCCTTGTGGTTATTCTGCTCAGTTTATGCTGAGCCCCGGCCAGGCAGCCGGTCTGGGTTGCTTGGCTCTTCTTGACTTTCCTAAGACCTCTACTTTGACAAAAAGGATGGTCAGGCCAAGGTCATTTTTCTCTGTCTTTGCTGGCAGAGGGAAAGGCTGCCCTCCTTGACCTGAGCGCGTTTTAAGAACACAAAGGGCAGGTTACCTTGCCCTCAGTGGGTCAGTCCAGACCAGCAACTTAGGTTTATAGAAGCTTCCATGGTAGGAGACTTTGGGCAGATAGATTTCTAAATTTGGCCCCTTTCTGCTTGGATGTCAGGCGTGGACAGTCTGCTGTAGATGCCAACAAGAGGTAGTATGAAAACTACGTTCAGCCCAGTGAGCTCTGCCTCAAAAGTCTGTCCTGATGGTATCGAGATCTTGGGCTCTGTGTGTGTAGGAAGGCCCTTTTATACTCAGTGAGTTGTGATATGTCAAGGAGCGTGATTTCATGTTAATGAGGTTTTGTGCTGTTGACCTGTAGTCTAGTTATTATGCCTATATTTTAATTACTTTTAATTTCTGGTGACACATGGTAGTCATGTTTATTGAATAAAGGGGAAACTACAGAACAAAAAAATAATTGATCTCATTATCCAGTGCTAAATATTATCAGTGTGGTGTCTGAATATAATGTATGTGGTTGAATACCTATTTTGAGTTCTATTTTTTAATAGAAAATTCAGGTTGCTATACATTTGTAAATCTGCTTTTTTTTTTTAAACATTTATTCATTTTTTGAGAGACAGACACAGTGTGAGCGGGGGAAGGACAGAGAGAGGGAAACACAGAATCCGAAGCAGGCTCCAGGTTCTGAGCTGTCAGCACAGAGCCTGACGCGGGGCTCGAACTCAAGAACTGTGAGATCATGACCTGAGCCGAAGTCGGACGCTTAACCGACTGAGCCACCTAGGTGCCCCTGCTTTTTTTTTTTTTTTTTTAAAGACTCAATATCATATTTTCTCCCAACTGTAAACATTTTTAAAAATACAAATTAAGGGGTGTCTGGGTGCCTCTGTCGGTTAAGCCTCTGCCTCTTGATTTCAGCTCTGGTCATGATCTCACAATTCATGACATGGCGCCCTGTGTCAGGCTTCATGCTGACAGCGCAGAGCCTGCTTGGGATTCTCTTTCTCCCCCTTTCTGCCCTTCTCTTGCTCGCACTCTCTCCATCTCTCAAAATAAATAAATAGAAATGAAAAAACTACAGTTTAAGTCATAGTTCAACCTTTTCTAATATTGGGCATCTAAGTTTTTTCCTAAACTGAAGTAACATCCTTATAAATACATGTTTATACATTTCATGTTTCCTTAGGCTGAGATACTAAATTCACATTGCTTTGAATATACAACTTCTTAAGATTTTTGGCACTGCTACTTCTGAGAGGCCACCAATTTACATATGAAAATTTGTCCACACCCTCATGAACATTAGATGCTGCCTTTTTTTTTTCTGTAACCATACACTAGTTTAATACATGAAAATTGCATTGGATTATTTTAATGCACGTTTCTTTGGATGATAAGGCTGAAGATCTTCATAGGTGTTACTCATAGACATTTCCTTTTTCAATTTCCTTCATTTTGTGATAATTAGTTAGCCAAATACATTGCCTTCGTGCCCCCAGCTGTAACCTTTGGGCTTGAACGCAGATACATAGCCCTGACAACTAGAGGTGATATGATTCTGAGAGTCTGAAAAGCCTCTCTCTCCCAAGTGTCCCTGCCTAGAAGACTGTGCTCTGTGCAGGCATGTCACACATTGTGACTCTGGACTAGGAAATGTCCTTGTGTTCTTCTTCAACCGGAGTCGGTGATGTGTTCTGGAGGGGAGTGCTGTGGTGTCTCCGTGATGTCCAGAAGCAGCCTGGCCTGCCGCAGCCCTGCACAGCCAGCCGGCCGGTGCCCACGCCGCCCTGTCTGCGGCTGGCGCGCCTGGTACCTACAGCTGGTTGGAATCAGAGCAGATTAGCGTGGCAGAGAACCCGTCAGGAACAGCTTCCAGCAAATGGAAATTATTTTAAAACAAATTGATGTGGTTTTTCTGTCAAACCTCCTTGGAGCATAAACACGGTTGGACTGTACGCTGCCTCCCTTCTACAGACGAGGCCGTGTTTAGAGTGTGGCTTTCAGCAAAGTAAACATGGTCCTGAAAGTGAGTTGTCATTGTGTGTGTTGAATTTGAAAAGTAAAAGTAGCGCGCTAACTAGGGTTCTCAAAGACTGTCTGGCAGGCGCTTAGACTTCCCTTCTCATCCACTGGTCTTTTTTTTTTTTTTTTTTTTTTTTTTTTGCCATGGCGATCACTACTTCCTGGAAGGATTTTAAAGGTAAGAAGCAATTTGGTGTTGAAAGGATTAAAAGGAAAGAAGTGCCAGGTCAATTTCTCTGGTAAGGTAAACATTTTAATCTTATCCCTTTGCCATGTAGGAATACCAAAAGCATTTTGTGAAATACCTAACTCTGTGTGTGTGTGTGTGTGTGTGTGTGTGTATACATGTACATATCTTCCAGTCTGTGCATCTTTGAATTCCCTTCCAATTGCAAGGTGATTCCTGCATGCTGGTCACAATGTCAGCTTTATTAAATTGGCCGCAGACTCTCTAGAAGGTGCAACAATGCTTTTAATGTTCTGATTATATATTAATGAACAACCAGGCCAAGGGGCACTTGCCAGAAAAGCTACAAAGTGAGAAAGGCACCAATATCAGAGTGAACTTTGCACTCTACAAGTGTGAATGATGTTGGGTGAAAGGAGTTGATTGCTCAAGGGGAGCAACTGGAATCTCTTTGATGTTGGTTAGCGTCCAGGCCCCATTAGACTTTCGGATTTCCCAGTTAACTGCCTCTTTGCTGGCGAGGAGGACCGCCTTTGGAGGTCTAGGGCACATGCTCTTGGCCGGGAAGGACCAGCATAATCTGTGGAGGGATGGGGCGCGGGAGGCATTGGGCATTCATATCTGCTTTCAGTGAACGTCAACAAATTTTCATCTAAAATGGAAATGTAAATAGTCTCCAACCTTCCAGAAAGAGCATGTTGTGATTCTCAAACCTGCCTGGGGTTAGCTCTTCATCAAGTAGATCTTCATCTTAATCTGAACATTAATTTTCTCCCATTGTGGTGACATTTCTCTTGCGTTCTGGCTTGTTCTTAGTTTCCGATCGGCTGGCATTGGGACCCTTGCTTTCCACAGCCTCATTAAATAATTATTCAGAAGAAGAGAAAAATGTGGGAAGGTATACTCCAACTGAGGTCTTCCACTTGTGGTGTTTTCACGAGCAGAGCTGTGGTAGTGAGTGTAGGACAGTATAGGAAGCAGGAAGGACTGACTAGGTGGGAGGGACATGGGAAGGTGGTGTCATAGCTTTACCACTCAGAATCTGGGTATCTTGCCTGCTCTCCATTTATTTACTAGCATTTGGAAAAGTATTCTTGCATTTTTGTGGTACAGAAGTAGATACTTGGCATTTTCAGTTTAGAATTTTGAGAGCCTGATAAGGCATCCGGGTTTTTTTTTTCTTAAAAAAATAAAGGAGCTTTATTGGGATATAATTCAAATTCCGTAAAAAAATCATCCTTTTAGATAAATCCAGGGTTTTCAGTAGATCCACAGAATTGTACAGCCATCACCACTAATTCCAGAACATGTTCATCACCTCAGAATGAAACCCTGAACCCATGAGCTGCCCCTCCCAGCTTCCTCCCTCCCCTCCCTTGGCAACATCTACTTTGTCTTTCTCTGGGTTTGCCTATTCTGTGTGTTTCATGTAAATCGTATCCTATAATACCAGCCTTTTGTGTTTGGCTTCTCTCACTTAGCAAGGTATTTTCACAGTCCTTGCATATTGTAGTGTGTATCAGCACTTTTCCTTTCTGTAGCTGTGTAATATTCCATTGTATGGATATACCACATTTTGTGTATCTGTTGATCAGTTGGTGGACTTGGGGTTGTTTCCACTGGGGGCTCTTGTGCATAATGCTGCTGTGACATTGGTATGCAGCTTTTGTTTGAATGTATGCTTTCCTTTGTCTTGGGGTATGTATATGCCCAAGGTGGAACTGCTGGGTCATCAGGTAAATGTGCTCAAGTTTTTGAGGAGCTGCTAGACTGTCTTCTAGCAGGCGTATGAAGTGCCCTCTCTGTCCCCAGTGTCCCCAGCAGTGGTTATTGTCTGTCTTTTTCAATGGTAGCCATCCTTGTGGGCGTGAAGTGGTAACTCCTTGTGGTTTGGATTTGCATTTGCCTGATGACTGCTGAGGCAGAGCATTTTTTCATGTGCCTATTGTCCATTTGTAGATCTTCTTTGGAGGAATGTCCGGATTCATTGCCCACTTTTTAACTGGGCCATTTAAAAAAGAGATAGGTGGGACAATTTTGAATGGTTTGGGGTTTTCCCCGGCTAGACATGCTTTTGTCTGTTGTACTCTTTGAAGAGCAACTTAGGGAGAGAAACTGCATTTTGAAGGTTTTTTTTGTTTTGTTTTGTTTTGTTTTTTAAAGACCAGATCTTCAGGTAGAAATATAATGGGCAGTACTTACCAGGTTTATTTGGTTTACTTACCCCCCTCCCCTACCAGTTTGTGATCCCAGGCAGAGGAGGAAACGTTAGAGAACAGAGCGGTGATTATTCTTGCAGTGAATCCAGAGTCTAGGGTCTGAGTGGGAGCTCATTACACAGTGTTTTCTACCAGGAGAATGGGGGAATTTGCCCACCTGTAACCTCAGGAAACTTGCTCTGCGTATACATTTATAGCCAGGTCTGACTATTTTCTCTGCATTTCCTCTGCTCCAGGGCAAGCCTTCCTTTGCTGACAGAGCTTTGCTGCTATAAATTAGGCAGAAATGCAGTACTGAGGCTGTCCAAAGGCAGGCAGGGTAATTGCTCTGGACGGGTTTACAATAGGGAGGTGTGAAGTGCTTGGTGGCAACCGGAAGCTGGGGGAGGGAAGACAAATTGAACTTGGACGGCTTTGGCCGGTGGGCTGACACAGCTAATTGAAAACGCTGGCCCTGGTGGCTTTTAATGGGAAAGGAAGCAGAGGCCTTGCCACGGTTTCCTTTATAACAAGAAACCAGAGGGAGAGGGGCTCATTGAGTTATTCAGGGGCTAGGGCTGAATCTCTGTAAGCATTTAGAGCCTTAGGCTTGGAGGTAGAGGATCAGAGTCTCTGTTTTCTGTTTTTAATTTCCTACTCTTGAGTCCCGTTCTAGATGAGCCGAGTGCATAGATGTAGGGATTCCCAGTGGTGGGGGGACCTTGAGAGACAGCCTGCAGATACAGCTTGTGGACAAAGTGACAGCACCACCTTTGGCGGTCCACTAACATAGGTAGACAGGCCAGTGGGCCTTTTCTAAACAAGGGAAGTAGGGAATACACGGTGGCCCCCTGTTAGGCCTCTAGATAGCCAGTAGGCATTTTCTAACTCCTCCATTGACCTTGGAGTCTGAATTTGTGGCACGAGGCCTGGGAATCTGCATTTTCAAACTGAAGGGGAGTTGGCTTTTGGAGTCTTAAGTTTGAGAGCCATTACCCTGGACGGTGGGCTCTCCGAAGCTCAGCTCTGTGTCCCTTTGACTCCAAGCCCCAGAACTCTTTCCTCCTGCCCTCGTCTGGTCGCTCAATACCTGGGACTTTCTGAGCTCTGGCCCAGATAGGACTACGTAGTTCCTTCCTCAGCTGAGCCTTTTCCTCCTTGGAAGCCTTTGCCTGTGGTCTCATCCTCCGTGACTCATCTTTCTCTTCCGGTCTGAGGTTAAACATTTCCTCAGAGGGCTTTCCTAGAACACGCAGGCAAGGGTGTCTGCTATCTTATTCTGGGATAGTCTTTAGAGTACATCTCTGGTTACCTCCTCAATGTCTGTCTTCCCCTCCTGGTTATAAACATTTTGTGGGTAGAGGCCAGCTTCTACTGCATGGTTCTAGAACCCAGAGCCATTCCTTGCACACAGCCCGTGCTGAATAAGCATTTGTGTGTTAATTTCCAAACTAAGTGTGAGTGACCACTGGCTTCTCTGCTGTGTGAATTATCCCAATAATTCACTGTTTCCCTGTGTCCCTGAAACATCTGTCTACACACACTTGTAGAAATAACCACCGGTTGGCCGTCCTACACATCTTTTGGGTGTGGAGTTATTTTCTGCCTCCTGGGGGTCACTTGATGCCTTTGAGGGATCAATTGCACCTGCTGAAAGGAGCCATTTCTTAAAAACAAAAATTTTGTGGTAGCAATTTCCAGAAAGCCTTTTGAAAGATGGGATATCAAAGGTGTGGAGATGGTGGAGGTGATAGAATCTTCCTTGAGATGTGTGGTGGTTAATGTGTGACCTCTTTAACAAGGTTCATGGGTGTGCGTATGGACATGTAGCTTTGGTGGATGCATAGACCGCCCTGTGGGTCGCGTGTTGGTAGAGGGTCCACGGCTTTGCAACTCACACCTCCAGGGTTGAACTTCCCGTGGTTGAAAAACTACCACAACCAAAAACTGAGAATCCTTCTATCCTGCAACAGGGTGGAGACACTCAAGTAGTGGTTGGCAAGGGCTCCTTAGATTCCTTCCCACTGCCCCCATTCTCAACACACATAGGCAGGATTTTAGAGGGAGTGAAGCTAAGTGAGATAAAAAAAGAGAGGATTGTGTGTCAACAACTCTTCTCAAAAAACAAAACGTCAGTATCATATGAAGTAAAAAAAACCAATAGTAATCACATAATGTTTATATTGTAATATTAGTAGTATATTATTAATGTGTTGGTATCATTGGAGTTTTAATAATCTGCAAAGAGAAAGCATTGTTGTTTCCATTTAAAAATTTATTACAAACTATAAGAATGTCTCATTATTACCAAATAAATAAAATGCATTATTTCATGGCTTCTTAAACTGTTAAATTATGTTTAAAACTGTCTTTTCCAAAATCAGGAAAAATATTGTGCCCAAGTTTGTTTCTCTGTTTGTAATATTAATTTCACCTGGTAATTTCCATGCCTGTCAGAATAAACTGATTCTTTTCACACACACACACACACACACACACACACACTGCAGCGTTACCAGCAAAGTGGGATAACGCTGTCCTGTATCTTTGCCGTACTCTCATTGTCTAAGTGTTCCATCTGAGGTACAAGTGATGACTAGAGTTTGGATAGTGGGAAACTCAGAAGCTAAGCAACCTGGGTAGTGTATAACTGCCTTCACAAATAACACTTTGAGGTACCACCTGCCCCTAATGGCAACAGAAGCCATCAGTTGAATAAACCAGCTGTTAAAAGCAGGAACATGAGTGTTTGCACAAACCACCTTTAAATTTTCTGATCCTTGATGAATGTCAGTTGGTGTGTGAATTATTAACTTAAGTGTATGTGAGGAAATACTGGCTCCTTAAGTGCCGTGTATATTTTTATGTAAGAAAAAATTAAAACGGACCGCACCCTCAGCTGCTACCATGTTGGGCTCAGTGCTTGCCTGGTTTCACTCCACAGGCATATTTAGAGCAGAGGTAGGAATGCTGGCCCCTCACAGACCACACGTGCATCATATGTCATAGCTCATCACTTGCCATCATAATTTTGCTTAAAAAGGAACTGAAGTGATTTGCAACCTGTTGGCAGATATCAGTTGGATGATCTTCATCGGGCTACATGGAGCATACAGAATCCTAGTGAGGGGTTTGGTTTGGTAGGGACCCCCGCCTACTGGGGAAGAATTGTGTATACTGCATCAGAAAAGTAGATTTAGTGCATCACAGGTAGCTGGCTTCAGCAGTCTGTCACTTCCCAGCTGCTTTGCAAGAGAGCTTGGAGGCAGGTTCTCTGCCTCCAGTTTGTCTCTGGAGAGAGATCCGTCTTGGTCGAGTGCCTCAGTTTCCTTGGCATGAAAACCTGAAGATGTCCCCCCTTCATCGCCCCTACCATGGGAGCACAGCAGTGTGTCTCTTTGGAAGAAGCCAGCACAGCTGATTCAGGAGGGAGCTAGCTACAGTTAGCATCCTTGGCAGAGAGGGGATCTGAGGACTTTGATGGGGGAGAGATGGGAGGAATCCATGTGTGAGCCTGGTTTCTGCAGTGCACAGCTATTCTCGGAGGTCTGAAGGTCATATTAGTAGAACTAGGTATCCCCTCTGACTTTTACCTAGCAAGGGGAATTGTGTATAGGCCTTTATTTGGAAGTTAAGGAAGAAGACTCCATAAAGGATTGAAGAGGAGGGAGATGGGAGCTGACCAGACAGGGCTGTCGAATAAATAGCACATGTCTTCCTTGGAGCATTACATACCTTTGGGTATTGGTTGCTGGATTAATCCTGCAGTGTAAGTCACACTTAGAAATGCCTGGGCGTGGTTCTAGGGGTTCGGTTACTTCACTGCAAGGTCTAGGCTTTGCTCATTCGCAGTGCAGAAAACATGCATGCCAGGGGAAGGGAGGGAGCTGGCGCTTTGTTTCCCTTTTCCCTCTCTTTATTGTTCTCAGGTGTGGTGACATTTGATAGGGGCAGTTCTGAAATACATTGAGCGCCTTATTCTCAAACTGCTGGGATTATGCTGACATTGACTGCGGGCCCCCACAGCCAGCCTCCAAGTATGGAAATGGAAGAAAAGAAATTCAAGCTGTAAATGCATCTCTGTTTTGGGGCTTTGTAGTGGTAAATTACATGAATGAGTAGGTTGAAAAAGGGCCTGGTTTATACCATCATGAATACCTAGGCCTTAGATAAATATTGACACCAGCAGTGTGGCAGGCCTACCATTGGTCTCATGGCCCTAGGAATAAAAGATCTTTTCTGAGGCGCCTGTGACCTTATAAACCACCCTGACAGGTTTGTGCAGGTGCTTTCTGCAGTAGCTCTTGGGGTTTGAGAGTGGGTGGTTTTTTCTTTGTGCGTGTGTGAGCTTAAATCTAACTGAATCCTAACCCGCTCTGGTGTATTGATCCCCATCAAGTGCGAGGGAGGCAAAGTAAGTTGCCAGCCCAGTTTTGCAGAGTCATGCCTGTGGGGCAGACGTGGGCCCGGAGGGGCTTTTAGAAGGAGTGCAGGGGAGTGAGGAGAAGGGGGTCAGCCTGGGGAGTCTTAGCTGGCCTTGATTTCCTGTTGAGGTGGGAATTGAACGGCTCTCATTTCTTGCTAGCACACAGAGAGGATATAGAGTATCCACACAGAGTATCTACCCATGCATGGTATTCCTGAGCTTTCTCCAGCCTGGAGCTGGGGCTCCAAAGGGAGTTCATCATCTTTGGTGGTGCTTTACTTGAAAAACAGACTGTCATCCCGTAGGTGCCAGTATTTGTTATTTGGTTAATGTATAGCTTAGCAAGCGGAATTTACCGTTAGGACTCACCCTTTAAGACACACCTTTGGGAGTCCGTGACCTGGAACTGTAGCTTGTCCTGGGACAATCTGGGAGGAGGGGGGCAGGGCATGGATGTGAGGGCCTCTGCCTGTGACGATGCTCTGGGCCTTACTGAATGTAACTGGACCATGTGGAAGAGGTGAGGCATCTTTTTAGAGACCTTGGTGAATGATTTAAAAACAAAACAAAACAGGAATGGAAGTATATTATGGCTCTGTCATATTCACAGCCAGCTTCCCATTTGCCATAGTAAAACTTTAATATGTTCAAGGATGAAAGTCATGCATCTGATTCTTTGTGCTTACAATTTCAGTGAAAAGGAAATGCCTTATTTTATTAGCAGAAAGTCTGTGTAAGATAATGCATGTTGCAATACTGTGTGGTTGTTGCACTTTGACCTCGTGTCTTTGCAACCAGGGCCAGAGAAGTCTTCACAGCCCCAGGAAAACCATGTAGATGGGCTTTTAAGTTGACTGCGTTTCATGCCATCTTTGTATCATTGAAAGAAAAACTTTGCCTTTTGGCCTCAGCCAGGCATTTGATGACACACGTAAACTTTAAAAAGCCCAACGGAAAAATTGACAGCATGAGAGCCCAAGTTGATAAGCTAGCTAATAAAGTCAGCGACTTAACTGTTACTCAGGAGGCTGACCCATTAAAACTGCGTTTTCTTTAAAATACTTGGCGAGAGACACTCCCGTGCCTCCCTGGAGTACAGCGGGATGTATTCTTGAAAAGTTGTGGGTAAATTCAGTTTTCGACTTTGGCTGACTTAAAACCAGGGATCTGTTGTCTGTATCTGAGGGGGATCCTCATTTTTAAGTTTTGAGGTAGCTGGGAAAGGAAGGGAGGATAAGCCTAGATGATAACTTTTGAACAGTTGAATTCTAGAAGATGATGTTGAAAACTTGGTAATATTTGAAGGAACCTTGCACTTAATCTGTTTATAATGTAGAGTGTCGTGCTAAGTATGGGTACACCTAGATTTCTTACTTGCTTTATAGATTTTGGATGCTCTGGCTTCATACAGGCTTGAAGAGATGTCAGGTATTAGTGAGTAGTGGGTGTGATTTCAATTGGAAAAATGCAAGATACACGTCCGTTCCAGGGAAAGCTGATCGAGGACTCCAGCGCGTCCCCTTGGGAGCTTCTCACTTCGCAGAAGGATTTTCCTTAGGAGTAGCTCTAGCCTGGGAAGGTAGTTACACTCACTTATGTCATTTGTCCCTTAAGTTTTGTGTTTGTGTGTGGGTAGGGGAGGAAAGAGATGCTGATAACCCTAAGGTACACTGTTGTTTGTACAGATGTATTTGCTTAAAACAGAAAGCTTTCATTTCCTTTTTCTTTCCCTTAAAGGGAGACAGTTAGGCAACTTACTATATATTGCTCTTTTGTAACCTAAAAGTATATTTGCCTAAAATCACCCTTCTAAATACAGTTGACCCTTGAACAATGGAGGAGGGATAAGGGCCAGTACCCTCCCTCCCTCCCCCACCACACAGTTGAAAATCTGTGTATGATTTTGACTCCCCCAAAACTTTAACTACTAATAGCCTACTTACCGATGACATAAACAGTTGATTAACACATTTTGTGTGTTATGTGTATATTATGTACCCTATTTTTACAATAAACTAGAGAAAAGAAAATGTTAAGAAAATCATAAGGAAAGTGAAATCTGTGTTTAATATCTGTAAAAAAAAGATCTGTGTGTAAGTGGATCGACACAGTTCAAACCCATGTTGTTCAAGGATCAATTGTACTTTCTTTTATAATAAACCCCGATCCTTACATGTCCAGAGGTGAGTTACTGCAAAATTTTATTTTGTGATCTTTTGGCATAGGTTTCTGTAACATGAGGTTTGTGTACTATTATTTTCATTGACTGCCTTCATGTTAAAGAGTATATTGTCAGATATGGGGGTTCAGAAAGCCACCAAATGCCTTGACACTTTACTGGTTTTGGGAAACTCCTAAACAAGAGGAATGAGAACGATGTGTGATGACTCAGATGGAGGGAAGGAGTTTTTTTTTGTTTGTTTGTTTGTTTTGAATATTTTCACGTGTGTCTGTTGTGCTCGGGAAGTAGTCTGTTATTGGAGTATTAGAGGTTTCATTTCTGAAGAATCCATTCACTGGTATAGAATTTCCTTATCCCTTTATCCTGGTGAAATCCTCGGCTGCACCTTCTGCCAGAAAGACAGGCTTGGAATTTGACCACCCTGTTCTTGTGACCAGGAGTGCTAATTTATGAGGCTATGTTAAAACAGTTATTTTCCTCTCAGAGAGCCTTCGGTGAGGGCACGAAGTGTGTGAAATCACTCAGTGTTAAGTGGAGAATCATTTCAGTGTGTTGGGAAAGGAAATTGATCACAGTGTCACTTAGAGTTGGTGGTTGGACCAACGTTGACACAATTTTGTTGCGTGATCCATTCAATCAAAGAAAGGTTTATAGGACATGGCGAATTTGCATCTTTCATACGTAAAACCAAAGTTAATGAGTTTTAAAGCCACATCAT
This sequence comes from Cryptoprocta ferox, assembly GCA_028646485.1. Lineage (NCBI taxonomy): Eukaryota > Metazoa > Chordata > Mammalia > Carnivora > Eupleridae > Cryptoprocta > Cryptoprocta ferox. Next base: position 31,632,956 of record CM053574.1, on the reverse strand, counting down.
GCTTTTAATAAACACCTTACATTTGCCACTGGTGGTTCTACCGGAAGTTAATCTTCCTGCAGATGTTTGTGGGAGCCGAGGGCTTCAGGTGGAGGTGTTAGGAAAGGAAAACAGTAATCCCTGACCAGAGGGCACTGGCTGGCTTCAGAGAGCACTTGGTGAAGCAAGGATTCCACACTGACCCACCAGATTTGTGCGTGCCTCACTTCCTGACTTGTTTCAGCTGTCCAGAAGCAGAAGTCTCTGTTTCCTGCTTCAGTAGAGCAAGGTTTTCATTTCGGAGAGTCCCCCTCCATCCTTTCGCTGAATGAACGCCAGCCCCTAAGTGTGATGGCAGAGGTGAGCATGCGTTCTTGGTAAATTTCCGTCTCCTCTAGCTCATGATTGATGAGCCTACTGCTCACACTGGACCTCCTGGGGCCTCAGGACATGGGGGCCGCATTGGACAAGAGATTGATGAGGCAGGGAGGGCCTGGCCCTGAGACACCAGCCACCCTCTGTTCCACAGAATGGCTGGGCTTTCAGGAGAGAAACTTTAAGCTGAGGTGCTGGGTGGTGTTCGGCAAGGGTGAAGTGGTCCCATGGTGGGTGTGCTGAGTTTGGAAAGTCCTGCAGAGCTTTAGGACTCTCCGAAAGGGTGAATTTATGATCCCTTTTCAGAGATGATAAAGTAGCAAGGAGGTGACCAGACTCTTGACCTCTCCTCTCCTCTCCCCATTTCCAAGTCTCTGCAAAGCCACTTCTGTAATAGCAAAACCAAATGGTGGCTGTAGGCACCTTTCCCTGCTGGGGCAGTCATGGGTGGTGTTCCTTATGTGACAGGTTTGTGGGAGGGTCAGCCTGTGGCCAGCAGCTATTTCCTGCTCAAATTCCCTTTGTGAAATACCCACCAACTGCAGAGCTGGTGAGGCCCGAGTACCTCCTCTTAATTAAATTAATTAATCTTTAGGGCTTAATGATGCATGTACCATATTTATCAAGAGAGTGTTACAGGATATTTGTGGGCTTCCCCTCCAGGACCACCGCCACAACCAAACATGAGACAAAATACACTCAGTTATTTTGTCTCTTCAGCCAAACTAGGATTTGGGTAGGAAAAACAGATCCTAGGATCTCCTGCTTTAAAGGATGCTCTAGAAAGCAAATGCTGATTACTTTCAGTGGAGATGGGGTTCTTGACTCTTTTGGCCAAAACTTTGAGTAGATGAGCAACTACTCTGGAAATCAACTTTAAATGGCCCTGTAGATTAATGGTCATGAGGGGCCTGGCACTGGGCTTTGTTTAGGTTTATATAACCCTTGACATAACTGGTGGGTTGTGATCTGATGACATGGCTACTTTTCTCTCCTTTGCCCTAAAACTGTTCATGTCTTGCCCTTCTCCTTTCTAGGAGGTTCTGACTTCTTGGCCTTTTGTTCATCTAGCTTCATGCTTTGCACAGCTTATTTTACTTTTCTGGCCTTACTTTTCACTATTCTTCCTCAGAAACCATACTCCTTTTCTGGTCTTTTTCCAGGGTTCACTAAGGCCTTGCATTTCCTGATTAACCTTTCTCCTCACGACTAATCTTCCCTCCTCTGAGCACCATCTGGACTCGGTGGTATCCACACCAAGGATGACAGTACTCCCCGGGGCCAGGTAGACAGTGTAAATGAGTTAAGGTTTTGGGTGAGACAGTAGGAGTGGTGAGGTCTGTGGTCACCTGGCGTACTTGCAAAATAAATGTAGCTGATAGCTATCAGGAATCCTGGCCCAGTGATTAAAAAGTTGCAGTTTAATTTAATTGTTTTGCTGAAAAGCTTTTCTCCAAACATTCCTCAGTCAGAAACCAACAAATTTCCCCGCCAATCTGCCTTGGCCTAAGAGCCACCAATTGGCAACTTCTGGGCTAGCATTCCCAAGAAGCTTGTCATATTAGACCCTTTGACTGTAGTTATTTGGTTCACAGTCTTATCTGACCACTGGGTTATAAATTCCATAAGGTTACGAACTAGATCTTATCCCAATTTGTGTCAGAACTTATCACAGTGCAGTATACGTTATACACAAACATTCATTGAATATGTGTTGAACTTGACATGTTGGGTGCTAGAGGACAAAGACTTAGACCTGTATTCAGATTATCCATGGGTAAGATGTAAGAACCATTAAGATAGAGAAGCACATGTATGTAGATCCTGTGGGATTATAGAAGCAGGCAGAGGCGACTTATCTCAGGTAATGTCTTAAGCATTAGAATTCAGAGGCTCACGCTGGTTTCTATCACTGATTTTAAGAGTAAAAGCAGCCACTCATTGCGGGGTCCTTATATGGCTAGAGTATATTATCTCTTCTTTTCAGTTGCTTGCAAGCCTCATGTGCATAGAGATTTATCAATGTAACATTTTCAGAAATTGAAGTGATTCATTACTGACTTCAACACCACTGACCAAAAGCTTACAAAAACGAGCATATGTCGGGGTGCCTGGGTGGCTCAGTTGGTTAAGCGTCTGACTTCAGCTCAGGTCATGATTTTATTTGTTCACCACACAGTTTATCCGCCAGATATTCTGTCCACCAGGCAGTCTCATAGCCCTTGGACGTATGGTGGTGAACAAACCAAATCATAAGTACTATTTAGAAAATGAGGGGCACCTGAGTGGCTCAGTCAGTTAAGCATCTGACTTCAGCTCAGATCATGATCTCATGGTTCCTGGATTTGAGCCCCCCGTCGGGCTCTGTGCTGACAGCTCAGAGCCTGGAACCTGTTTCAGAGTCTGTGTTTCCTTCTCCCTCTGCTCCTCTCCCACACAGGCTCTGTCTCTCTCTCTCTCTCAAAAATAAATAAACATTGAATAAAATTAAAAAAAAACAATATGAGCATATGTAATGAGTTGATAGCTGAATGATTTTGCATTTGACTGTGTGCAGAATGTTTTTCTTTTTCCAGGCCTTAGTTTAGGGACTGTGGGGCTGCTTAGCTTACTGAAGAGAGACGATTCTTGGGGGAGGATGCTAGAGGAAAAAATTCCAATTTAAGATGCCATTTTATTGTTATTCTCAGTATAAGGCTTTAATGCATATTATCCTGTTCAGTTGTGGCTTTTGGTCAGTGAGGGGAAAGCATCACAACAGAAAAAAAGATATAACGAGCCTTCGACATTGCAGATTTAAAAAGAAATCCCTTAGTCTCATAAAACCTTATAATGTGGGTCTAGGGAACATAATGTGGTGATTTCATTGGAACTTGATGTGTACCACACGTAATTTCTCAGAAGGTAAAAATGCAGCAGAAATGGCCTTAAAAGCTTAGGGGATTAAATAACTTTCACAAGTTGTATGTTCTTCCTCACTCACACCCCTTGAAATTTGAAAGGACCGATCATTTTTTCCCAGGGAGTTCTAAGCAGGTGACTCTGATTCACTCTCTCTCTCTCTCTCTCTCTCTCTCACTCTCTCTCTCTCACTCTCTCTCTCTCACTCTCTCTCTCTCTCTCTCACTCTCTCTCTCTCTCTCTCTCTCTCTCTCTCTCTCTCTCATTTATTTATTTTGAAAGAGAGTGCTAGCACCAGTGGGGGAGGGGCAGAGAGCGAGGGAGAGAGAATCGCAAGCAGGCTACTTGCTGTCAGGAAGAAGCCCGACGTGGGGCTCAATCCCATGAACCGTGAGATCATGACCTGAGCTGAAATCCTGAGTGGGCCGCTTAGCTGACTGAGCCATCCAGGCGCCCCAGGGTAGCAAGCAGTGCAGTTTGTGAGGTAGGCAGAGATATACCACTGGGGCCCAGGTTTCCGGAGAAACAAGGGGTTCCCAGGCTAGTCCTGGGTGCCCAAGCGGTGCTTGCTTAGATGGCTCATTGGATTGCTTCACACTTCTCTTCCAGGCTGTATTATTCGGTTTAGCAAACATCTGAAGGCTCAAAATATGCAAAGTACCGTGACGTTCAGGAGGCCAGACAGGGTTGAGTAATGGGAAATAGGCTGGCCTGACAAACCAAAATGAACAGGAAAACCTCACTCCCCAGAGAGTGCTTGTCCCAGATTTAGGACCAGTTCCTTCCACTGTGAGTTACGACTCGCGTTACTGTTGAAGAACACAGCCCTGTGTTGTGCTGCCCTTCTGAGCTGGAGGCTGTGTGTGTCGTCAGTGGGCTGTGAGTAGCGCCTGTAGTTGAGCAGAAGTGCTAGCAATGTCGTTGGGCTTACAGCTCACCACAGCTCACTCAAAAAGCAAACGGAACTTTTAATCCCTCAGCTTCCAAGGAGTCAATGAATTATTGTTTGCCAGCTTTGAATAGGGTTTGCCAAGTTTGTAATATGCGGTTCTGGTTGTAATCCAGGAAGATGTTGGCCAGATTATATAAATACTGATTAAGCCTATAGAATTACACTCAGAGGGCATTTTTCTTAGGAGTGTCTTCCTAGTGAATTGAATTGTCACAGGCCCTCTCCTCTGTTGGGATGGTTAAGAACTTGGTGTGCCTAAAAGGTGTGTGCTAATTTCCGTGTTCATCCCCCACTGCATTTTTTTAAAAGTCGGCTTGGTGCCCAACACGGAACCCCATTGAAAGCCCAACACGAGACTTGAACTCATGACCTTGATCAGGATCAAGACCTGAGCTGAGATCAAGAGACGCTTAAATGATTAAACCACCCGGTCACCTCCCGCCCCGAAAGCTCTTGAATTATTAGGAAATTCAAATTTATTTTTGAAATCCAAGTTTCTTCTGTAAGTACCAGTTCACTTTAAGTGTGTATTAATTCCTGGATGATTTCAATGCAGCACAGTTTAATAGAAATTACAGCAGTGATAGAAATGTCCTCTGTCTATGTCGTGCCTTATGGTAGCCCCTAGCCACACTTGGCGGTTGCACATTTAGAGTATAGCTAGCCTGACTGAGGAACTGGATTCTTAATTTTGTGTAATCTTAATCACTTACAGTGCAAATGTCAGTAGCCGCATGGCTAGTGGCTACCGAATGGGACTGCACAGGTTTCCTCGATGGTGGGGATTGCTCAGCTATTTAAAGGCTTAGCTTTTCTAATTCTTCGGGGTCAGGCTCGGGGGTCTTCGTCAGGAAAAATACTCCGCACGCAGATTGTTGCCGTGCAGTGTTAGACAGTTTGCTTCTCAGACACAGAGAACACCGGGATAAAACTTGAGCTTTTCTTCACAGAGGTGCCTCTTGTGTGTTCCAAATGGTGGGCCGGACAGTCATCTTTCAGCGGATTAGCTGAAAGAATATCTATGGCCGGGCTTCATTGTTCGAAGATCTGCGCACCCTTTGTACAAGAACAGGGAAAATTTCTGTTATGACAATGGCTGACAAAATGTTTAGTGAAAACTGCAATTGGCAGTAACTAAATTCCCTGAGGTTTCTTTCCAGTCCTCTTTGCTACTGAAAGGTGCAGAAATGCTTCTGACAGCATCTGTCCTGCTGACAGATGAATTGTTTTGACAGGAGAATCTGAAACCTTCAGCTGAAGACAGATTCAGATGTCGGGCCTGGTAAGGGGCGATCGTGTTTGGAGAAATAAGTGAGATGCTTTAGATTGGTGTGCCTGTCAGCTGCCACCTGAAAGAAGGACCTCGTGAAAGATTTTTCCCCTCTAACCCTTTGATTGTTCTTCCGACCCAAGATGAGAATTCACACCCTTCTCTGCACAATCCTTGGGCTGAATAAATGCATTTCTTCAGTTGTTGAGAAATGAGTGATGTTAATAAGCATAGCAGTCAAAGGGTTTTAAAAAACTCTATTTTAATATTCTGCTGAGATATCAAATCATTATATTGTACACCTGGAACTTAAATAATGGTACATGTCAATTATATCTTAATAAAAAATTATGGTGGGAAGGAAAAAAACAGTGCTCATGGCAGCATTCTTGATAAGAGCCAATAGGTGGAAACAACTCAGATGTCCATTAGCTGTTGAATGGATAAACAAAATACAGGCTATGTATATTAGGTACACACAGAATGGAATAATATCCAGCCGTAAAAAGGAAGGAAATTCTGACACACGCTACAGCATGGACAGACCTTACGGACATTATGCTAAGTGAAGTAAGGCAGACACAAAAGGACAAATACTGTATAATTCCACTTACATGTATCCAGAGCTGTCCGAGTCATAGAGACAGAAAGTAGAATGGAGGTTGCCAGAGTTGGGGGAGAAGGGGAGCATGGGGTGCTGAGTTTCTGTTGGAGATGAAAAGGTTCTGGAGATGGGTGATGGTTATATAGCAGTGTGACTGTACTTAATGCCACTGAGTTGCACACTTAAAATTGGTTAAGATGGTAACTTTTTGTGTTTTGTATATTTTACCACAATAAAAAAAAAACATGCTGAGAGTTTGTCTGGCTGAGATGGGCAAACCAGAAAATGTCTCTGAGGATTTTGTTTCAGATTAGACTTGTCAAGGAGGCTACAGTAAATATTTCCCCCATTTCCTGATAAAGCAGTTGAAGATCAACAGCTTGTCCCAGGTTTCAGGATCGGTCACTTCTCAGACCTCAGAGCTAGGCAGCTCTGTGTCCAAAAGTTGAAGCTGTTCCAGGGGATCTGAGCTTCAACCTGTCTTCCCTCTGTAATTGCTGGTAGGCCCTCTGAGAGAATTACCCTCCAGAGCCAGTCTGCTGACACTCATTTGTTGATAACATGGCTTTTCTAGTTCATTGAAAGTCAAAGAACTGGCCTCATGCAGGCTGACCCAGTCAGAGCTTAAATTTCCACTTGGAGGTGTCTTCATCTTCCTTGCTGTTTACCAGAATCTCAACATGAGGTCCCGATACTGTTCAGCTTCTTCATAAGGCTAGCTTACAGAAGACCCTTTGTCAAGTAGCCTTATCTAAAAAGCAGAATTTAGGGGCGCCTGGGTGGCTTAGTCGGTTGAGCGTCAGACTTCGGCTCCAGTCATGATCTCACGGTTCGTGGGTTCGAGTCCCACATCAGGCTCTGTGCTGACGGCTAGCTCAGAGCCTGGACCCTGCTTCAGATTCTGTGTCTCTTTCTCTCTGCCCCTCCCCTGTTCACGCTCTGTCTCTCTTTCTCTCTCAAAAATAAATAAATGTAAAAAAATTTTTTTAAAAAAAGAATTTATACTTTTTTGGAATTTAAATAAACATTGTCTGCTGTTTAAAGGAATGATGGACCAAGGAGTGTCATGATTTAAAAATGGTTTTATTCTGGGGTGCCTGGGTGTCTCAGTCAGTTAAGCATCTGACCTCGGCTGGGGTTATGATCTTACGGTTTGTGAGGTAGAGCCCCACATCGGGTTCTGTGCTGACAGTGCAGATCCTGAGTTGGGATTCTCTCTCTCTCTGTGTCTCTCTCCTTTCTCTCTTTCTGCCCCTTGCTCGCTTGCTCTCTCTCTCTCTCTCTCTCAAAATAAACAAACATTTAAAAAATGGTTTTATTCTAATACCAAGTTGCTGAAAAATACGGACCCTCCTGGGGTGGGGAATAAGGGAAGTAATTTCATTCCAGATAGTTTACCAGTTAATTGCCTGAGACTGGTCACACCCCTGGCCGCCTGTATAAGCCAGAAACGAGATGTTCATTTTGAACCTAATTGCCTGAAGACTCAATGGCCCAGATGTGAGGTTAAAAACTGTGGTCATTAGTCCAAATGTGGGCTGCAGATATGTTACGTTTGGCCATCCAGAGTTACTTTCTTTTTTCTTTTTGTTAAGAATGGAAAAGATTTCATCTAAGAATTCAGAAATAGAGCTTCTCCTGAAAATGGAGAAGACTGGTCTGCATTGACCTTGTGTTTGGAGACAGGAGCAAATGCCCCCTTTTGATGGGCCAGCCAGCACCGCCGTGTCACCCTCTTTGCATACCTGGCAGGGTGACCGTCCTCATGACCTGCTCACCTTCCAGGCCTCTTGCCTCTGTGATTTCTGAGTCTTCCCCTGATGTCTCCTCCAGCTTGAGATGATACAAACGTTGTAGACATTGTAAACTCACGTTATTTCTAAACCCAGGAAAAGTATTTCCATCCCCCTTGTTTATGATAATGTGCTCAAAATAGAAGAAAATTTCAGTCTGTCATCCTCTGATTGGGGTGAGGGGAATTCTCTCCATTTGTGGATTTTCTCTTTCGAGTCTAACCTGTTGATTTCTGTGTACCCGATCATAAATACCCCCAAGCACAGACAAGCTCACACTTGACTCCAATATGTGGTTTAAAAAATTACCACCTTCAGTTTTTATAGTAACATAATCTCTGGACAAATTGCTTTTAATTCAGGCTGTGCCCTGAACACAGATGTACCGTTAATTTCAAGTATAGTCTGATTTTTATTTAGATGAATGTCTCGAGTTGTCAGAGAAACAGCTATCAGCTTTAGGTTAGTATTGATTGGAATGTCTCTGGAGTAAGTTTAAAAGCCAGTTGCCACTTATGTGCCGCGTAAATGATAGAGTGGAAACTCCTGATTCGTCATAATGTTAATTGGCAGTGATGCCCGTGGAATTAATAGCTCAGATGAAAAATGTTGACCTGCTCGGCGTACATGGGGCTGAGTGTATTTTGGTGACAGGGAGCAGGCATAGTGTGCACCAAGGTCCCATTTGAACCGTGTCTCTGTGGATTTCTGCTTCTGAAAGGTCAGGCTGGTGTGGGCTGAGGGCTGACCGAAGAGCTCCACTGACCAAACACAGGTCGACTTCCTTGGGTGCTTCTAAGGGTATAGCTGTGGGATGAGAGGAGAGAGATGTAATTCTGAATGGTTCGGGGGGCAGATGCCTTCTTCTCCAGAAAGCTGCCTGCATGTGAGGTTGTCACTGCCTTTGGTTCAAACTAGCCATGAATTTCCTGTGTCACTGTCACTCCCAGTAGTTACTCACTGATAGTAGGCACGTCGTGTTCATGGGTAGCCTTATGATTAGAGTCTTGTAAGGTCCGCACTTTCAAAACAGTTCCTTCAACTTTGAGTATGCACCTTGACAATTTTTAGTTGTAAGTTCTTTCTTCGACGAAGGTTTCTCAACCCCTGAATATTATCATGGACACTTAGGGCTGGATAATTGCTATCAGGGGCTGTCTTGTCCATCGTAGGAGGTTTAGCAGCATCCTTGGTTTCCACGCACCGGATGTGTGTAGCAAGCCTCCCGCCCCCCTTTTTCCTGGAGTTGTGACAACTAAAAATGCCTCCAGATATTGCCAAATGTCATCCCTGGTTGAGAACCAACTGATTTGTAGATGGTAAAGGGTCAGTTCCTGACCCCTCTTTTTCTTTACTACTGCTTGATATTTGATGCTTGAGTAAAATATTGATTTTTAAAATGCCATTTAGAATAGTCTTGGACCTGATTCAGCCTTGGAGTTTAGGATTAGCACACTCTAATGTAGGTAGAGGATTGGCTTACCTTAGAATGTCTTTAAAAGTTGCAAAATGGAGGGGCACCTGGATGACTCAGTTGGTTAAGCATCCGAATCTTGGTTTTGGCTCAGGTCAGAATCTTGCAGTGTGTGAGTTCCAGCCCTGCATCTGGCTCTGTGCTGATGGCGCGGAGCCTACGTGGGATTCTCTCCCTCTCTCCTTTTCTCTCTCTCTCTCAAAACAAATAAATAAACTTGAAAAAATAGTTGCCTAGTGGAGGGAGGGGTACTGGGGTGGCTTAGTTGGTTAAGTATCTGACTTCAGCTCAGGCCATGATCTCACAGTTTATGAGTTTGAACCCCACATTGGGCTCTCTGCTCTCAGCACAGAGCCACTCTGGATCTTCTGTCCTCCACTCTCTCTACCCTTCCCCCACTTGTCCTCTCTCGTAAATAAATAAACTTAAAAAAATAGAAAAGAGATTAAGAGGTAAGGCGATAAAAAAAAATTTAGAAAAGGACAAATGGCCAAGTTATTTAAAAAATAAAAAAATAAAAAATAAAAGTTGCCAAATGGTGACATGATACTGATTGAAATCCATTTGGGCTTAGCCAACCTCATGGGTTTGAGATTTTCACAGTGCCTTGTGTATGGTCGCAAGTGAGGAGGAGCTAGATCTGTAAATGTCAGTATTAATAAGGTTACTACAATAATGAATGGGGTAGGAGCAGTTCTAAGGGAGAGGGCCTGGCGAGGGTGGAGTAGAAAGATTCCTGAATTTGGGGTGTAATGCCGCATGTGGATTTAATTTTTTTTTTTTTTATGCTCTTCCTTGACCAGAAACCTGAGTTACAACAGACTTTCTGAGATTGATCCTGCGGGTTTTGAGGACTTGCCTAATCTACAGGAAGTGTGAGTATTTTCTTCTAAACCTCCGGTTGGGGGTGGGGGACTAAGAGCTCCTTGGGAAACCCTCTCCTGTTGCCGAGTTGCTCACTCCCCCAGATCAGCAGTCTACCCTTGTTGGAAAGAACGTTTGCATACCGGCTGTCGGTGACAGATTGTGCTACAATCCAGCAGCGATCACGGGCTGTGGCGGGTGTCTAGGAGGGTCCCCTCCCTTGTGAGAAACCTTGTGGACCAGCTCTGTTGGCACACTTCGCTGCTACTTCCCTGCATTTGCCAGCAGGTAGAGCAGCCCCCTCAGCAGATGTATAGGCACCAGCCCACCCCTTCTGCTTCGCAGGAAACAGAGGAGAGGAGTGGACAACAGAGGCTTGCTCTTCCCCTTCATCTCCAGAGCAAGGTCTGACTGCTTCCTTTGTAGCTCTCAGCCCCTGCCCTCAGCGCGGTGCTCTTAAATCAGCTGTCACTCTTTCCTCCTCCTTGACTCAGAAGAATTCTGCTTTTAATGTAGATGTCAATATTATCAGGAATTTCAACTCCATGGGACCTTTCCAGAAACTTCTGCATCAGTCATGCATAAACATTGCAGGAACTTTAGAAACTATAGCAATATGTAAAGGCTAATTAAAATCCCTAGTATTCAGCCCAGACATAACCATTGTGACACTAAGTGAAAAATCTATACCTCTGCACATAGACTTTTGGGATCAAGCTGTGCATATATATATATATATATATATATATATATATAATTTCTATCTTTTTTTGTACTTCCCTTTTTTGAATACTTCATGTAAATTAAAATATTAAAATGGTCTCATTTTAATTTTTATGTAAAACTTCTATCCTTGGACACTCTAAATTCACCCTGTGGTTTTATTGTCAGATATTTTCAGTAGATATTATTAGATAAGTGCTTTTCACATTTTGGTCCATATATGTAAGTGATAAAAGTCCTTTTTTATTATTCTTTGATTCTGTTGGAAGATTTTATCTAAAGGAAATTGAATTTCATCAGCTGGTGCAGGTGGTACATCCCCTACCCCCATGTCCACATTCTCCAAATTGTGTTGATGACTTCTATGTCTCTTTAAAAAAGGTTTAAACTTCCCAAGTAAAAGAACTTCGTAGTTGGAAGGAGCCCTTGGGAATCCTCTGTCCAGGACCCTAATTTTCCTATAAGGTCAACAGCCAGTGAAGGGAGCACAGAAGTCTGCGGTGGGTCACTGCACTGATGTACCGTAATTAAATACAGTAGACTAGTGTTACTTCAGCAGCAGAAAGTTACTTTCTCCCAGTTGTAGAAGCTGGAAGACCAAGACCAAGGTCCTGGCAGGTTGGTTTCCTGTGGGGCCTCTCTTCTGGGCTTGTGACGGCCCCCTCCTCGTTGCTTCTCCATGTGGCCTTTCCTTCATTTGGGTGTGTTCCTGGTGCCTCTTTTGTGTGTCCAGATGTTCTCTTCTTAAAAGGACACACACAACCATACTGGGTCAGGGCCCATCCATATGACCTCATTTTACCTTAGCAAATTCTTTACAGGTCCCGTCTCCCAATTTAGTCACATTCTGAAGTACTGAGGGCTAGGACTTCAACATAGGGATTTTAAGGAGACACACTTGAGCCCATCACAGTCACCCAACGTGGTTAACCCAGCCCATCAAGGAGCCAGTGCCTTCCCTGGACCTAGGCTGTCTTTAACATTCGTGGTTAGGATATTCTACTCTGTGTATTAAGCCTCAAAGCGTAGGGGTTTTCTTTTAGAATTGGACAAAATTGAAATTGGGGTATTTCTCTTGGCATCATTTAAGCTTTCATTTAACACTGTCTTGAATACTTCCTGTGTGCCATGCACTGCTCTGGGCGCTGGGGATACAGGAATGAGTAGGGCGGACAAATAGGGGTATGATAGGGTGAGGCAAATGAGGTGTTCATGTCAGGTGTGCAAGGTTAAGGGGGTGCCCCAGACTTAGCCTCCAAGACAAAGAATGTTTTAATGCAGTATTTAAAATACCAATACGTGGTCAGTTAAGCGTCCTACTCTTGATTACAGCCCAGGGCATGATCTCACAGTTTGAGAGTTTGGGTCTGGAGTTGGGCTCCGCGCTGACAACACAGAGCCTGCTTGGGATTCTGTTTCTCCCTCTCTGCCCCTCCCCTGCTGGAATGCTTGCGCATACATGCGCTTGCACACACGCACACATGCTCTCTCAAAAATAAACATTAAAAGAAAGTAAGTAAATAAGTAAAAATTTCAATACAAATGCAAAACAAAATCCATGGTGAACAAAACATAAACAGTTTAAGTAAAGTCGGGATCAGCATTCCTGATCTTTCCTTTGGCTCCAGGCTCAGCGTGGATTGACACAGCACTGGTGATGATATGATCCTGTCTTGATGTGAAAACCTTGATATTTTGTTTGTCATGGATCTTATTTTGCATTCACTTTGATATTTTAAGAATACTGCATTAAAATGTCTTTGATCCTGGCTACTGAGGTTTTGAGCACACTCTGCCGTATGTCCTGTCTCACTTCACCCAGTCCCAGCCTTACCAACAAACCTCTCTTCTCACAGAGCTTAAGTTAAGATGGGGGAAGACAGATGCTGGGCAAGGAAATAGTAAGCTGTACTAGTGGTTAAGCGTGAAGGGGGGAATAGGACAGGGTAATAGGAGAGTCTTTTCTTTTATAAATATGGAGGGGTGATAATGGAGCCTGAATGGTCAGGAAGGTTACAACTGAGCTGATACGAATGAGGCAGGCTAGAGGAAGTGTAAATTCAGGGCTCCAGGAAGGAACAGGACCAGAGATGGTGCCTGGCGTGCATGACAGGAGGGGGCTGTGACCAGGCATTGGGTCCTGGAGGGCTGTATTAGGTTATAGTTGCAACCATCATTGACTGCCATCAACTGGGCATGTGCCAGATGCTTCCGCGAACATTTTCCATGTTGTTGTCACCTTAGCTCTCTTGTTACATTTCTTCCTTCCCCACATAGGCTTTCTGCTTTTGCTTTGGATCCCTTGACCTCCGGCTTTTTGTTCCCTTCCACTTGGTGCTTTTTGGAACTTACACCCCACCCAGATCTGGAACTGAGAGCATCAGACTTCCACCTGTCCCCTTCACTGGGGTTGCTGGTTATGAGTCTTAAAATAATTTTCTTGCCTGACAACAGCCCAGCCATCATAGCAGCGCCCGTGCCGAACCCTGGGTGAATGCTCCCTCGCTCAGTCCCCATACCAACTCTGTGACACAAATTACTTTCTTCACAGTGACTTTCTCCACTAGACGGAGGAGGAAACAGAAGCTCAGAGAGGTTAAGTAAACCTGCACAGTGTTAGGAGGTTGGTAAAGCTGAGATTTGAACTCTAATCCGCTTGAGTCCCAGACCTGCACCTAAGTTGAACACTGGATCGCGCTGCCCTACATTCCTCTGTGCCTCACTTAACCTGCAACGTTTGCCCGAAGATTTCAAAGACCGAAAATCCAGGGTTAATCTGGTATCACTCTTTCTGTGACAGCCTTCTCTTTCTAGGTCCAGATGGTTTCCTCGTACTCCTCCGGACCCCCCGTCCCTCGTGCACTATCCTCCTTGTCCAGGCCCCTTCTCCCTCCGGCTGTGCTTTTCTCCCTCCTCAGAACTACTGTTGCATGTGTGAGCAAGCATGAGGCTCCTACCCGCGTCCTGTGCTCTTTGTCATTTGTGTGACTATCCTCCTCTGTCCTGTGAGTGCGCCCATGATGGTTGACCTTTGCTAGCCGTTGTCCTAAGTGCTGCTCTGCTCCTTGCTGTCACTGCCACCTTTTCAGATGGTGGAAGGCACCAGGGCGTGGGAATGTGGCTGGAATTGCACAGCAGCACATGGGAAGCAGGACCCATGCTCCCCTAGGCACACTCCTCTCCCGCGCTTTGTGTGGCAGCACTACCTTCCTGGGTGTAGGAGTCTGTAGAGACAGAGACTGCGTCTCTCGGATACTGTGTGGACTAGTGGGAGAGACACACATTTTGGTAGCAGAGTGTGCTGCAGCAGAGTGGCAGCACTACCTTCCTGGGTGTGACTTCGGTTTTGCCCCTCCCCGGTCTGCGTCCCTTGACAAGTTACTTAGCACCTCAGTGCTGCTTTTCCCTTTCCTCAGCATGGGTGTATGTGAACACATCATCGAGAGTTCTGTAGTTAGGAACTGGAGGTGAGGTCTGGGGCTTCGCACACGGGGAGGCTGCTGTGTTCTTCCCCCCTTCTACTTCTGGAACCACACAGCACCCCCAGGCTTGGTTCATTATTAAGAACCAAACCCTGAAGGGCCGGGTGGTGGAGCCTTTTACCACCGTGACCACCTGCCCTCCTGGTGTCACACTGGGATGGACCAAGCGAATCCCCTGGAGCCCAGAGCAGTGGAGCTTGTCGCTGACAGAGATCTGGGCATTTGTGGAGGGCCTTCTAATCCATTCTGGAGGCAGAGAGTCAGGGGCTGTAAGGCGAGAAAGGACGTTGAAGAAAAGAAAGAAGTCCTAGTTGACCCACAATTGCTTCTAACTTAACCAAGGCCTTCCCGCGAGCTGTCAGCCCTCCTAACCCCTGCACAGCCGTCTGCGTCTGGAAACAGCGCGAGGGGAACCACAGGCTGGCAAAGCAAGCAGGCGGTGGTTGAGCAGTGGTTTTAGTTGGGAGGCCCGGAACCACAGTTGGTCGCGGGCCGGTTGGAGAGAGAAAGCGAGCCTGTTGGAGGCCCCTAGAGGCAGTGAGGACACTAGAGCAGCTGCTGCCAAGCCACACGGTCTTCACTGCCCACAGCTCTGAGGAAAACCCACCCGGAGGGCCTCCAGCCAGGGGGCCTGGGCGGCCAAGCTTCTCTATTAATAAGAGGGGCTATTTATACCGTCCTCTTGAAGACCTGCACGGGGGTCATGTGACTGCTGCCTGGCCCGAGAATGCTCACCAGGGGTGCTGCTGGGTGCTCCACAGGGCCATTGACCTGGAATGTTCCTCAGGGCGGCCAGGAAGCCCGAGCACGCCCTGCCTTTGGGTACCTACAGCTCGCCCTCTGGTGTGTCAGGGTCATGCTCCCCTCAGTGTGTGGAAGGGAGGAGGGAAATAATGAGGGCTCTCTTTTTGAGGCGCTGCTACTTGGCTGTGAATTACCGCCACCTGTTAAGCATTTACTCTATTTCTGGCTCTATCCTAAGCCGCCAGGTTTAATTATTTCAGCCGGGCCCTGCCACAACCCTAAGAAGTTGATACTCCTGCTGTTTACGTTTTTTTCAAAAAAGAAACTAAGGCACAGTTAGGTTGAGGAACATGCTGAAGGCTATTCAGTTGCTAAAGGATAGTGTTGAGGTTGAACAAACCCCAGGCTGTCTGCTTTGAAAATCTGAGTTGGGGAGCCTGGGTGGCTCAGTCGGTTAAGGTCCGACTCTTAATTTTGGGTCAGGTCAGATCTCTCAGTTTGTGAGTTCGAGCCCTGCCTTGGGCTCTGTGCTGACAGTGTGGAGCCAGCCTGGGATTCTTTCTCACTCTCTCTCCCACCCTTACTCCCTCTTTCTATCTGTCCCTTCCCACTTGAGTGAGCACACATGCTGTCTCTCTCTCTCTCTCTCTCTCTCTCTCTCTCCCCAGATAAATAAATAAATACATAAATAAACATGCAAAAAAGTGAAAGAAAATCCAAGCTGTAAAATCCCCTCCTAATCATCCACACTTGGCTGCTTGTAACTGTGTGCCTCACTTTCTTCTTTGAAGGTGGGGTGATCAGCCCTTGAAGGGCTGACATGTTAACTCAGTGAGACAGTGCCTTAGTGTGCCTTATTTTCAGGTAGCTAAAAGCCCTAATAATAATTACTGATGAAGTGGATCTGCCTCCAAAGCCTGTACTCCAACCTTCCAGGCAGGACTTTTTCCCTTTGAAGAAGCAAGGATAACTGAAATGTCAGCCCCCTGCCCAACTTTGTTATTAATTGTGTTTCTCTTTGTGTTTGGAAACAGACAATAGCGAGTTGACTAAATAAATGATAGTTCATTGATGCCA
Organism: Cryptoprocta ferox; assembly: GCA_028646485.1. Taxonomy (NCBI): domain Eukaryota; kingdom Metazoa; phylum Chordata; class Mammalia; order Carnivora; family Eupleridae; genus Cryptoprocta; species Cryptoprocta ferox. Next base: position 31,616,718 of record CM053574.1, on the reverse strand, counting down.
GCAGAGGGGTTTTCAGGAGCTGGTGAAAGAATGATGGAGGTCTGCAAGATCTGTGACCCAGGGAAGAGTGGTGCAGACCAGTCTGTATAATTTGCAAGCATCTCTGTAAAAGAAAAACATGCTTCCGTCTCTAGTAGCTGGCGGTGGGCGCATCCTCTTGGAGGCAGACCAGGGGACTGGATTGCAAGGAAGGTTCATTTTTTTACTGTATATTCCTGGTATCTTCTTTTGAAACAGTTTGAAACTTTTTCTGTGCTTCTATTAGCAATCCAATAAATAATACGGCAATACACAAAGGCCAGAAACCACTGTAATCCACAGTCATCTCTTGGGTTTGTTTTTCATTGTTTGTTGAAGCCTCTTTTGAATGAGATAATAGTAGTAATTAAAGTACTCTGAAATGAATGCCCTCTTTAATATTTTGCATCTTTCAAGCTCAGTAACTGGAAATTGCAGCAAGAGCCCAGAAGGCCTCTGTGGACCTTATGATGGATTAGCTGGAAAAGACCCACCTCTTGGTTCTGCCCGGGGTCAGGCAGTCCATGTAGCCCCATTAACCTTTTTTACACTGCTTACAGCTCCGGGGTTGGTCCTCGATTTGTGGTCCAAAAGCACCTGAGTGAAGAATTTCTCGGTCCCTGAATTGTCAGAAGAGTCAGTTCAAGAAGCCAGACATTTGAGAAGGATTTTTAGGCATTTGGATGGCAGCAAATGTGGGGGGAGTGTGCAGGCTAGAGAACTGCACAAGCCTAGATACTCAGAAGACTTCATCAGACCCTGTCCTAAGTTCCTCCAGTTTCCTTATTCGTGGAGACTGTGCTAAACTTTCCGTCCAAGCTCTGGCCATGCTATTTTTGACTGGTCTCTATTTCCGTCTGGCAAGTGGGTTGTGTCTCAGAGTGAGTGCGGTCTCCAATGCCTTCTGAGGATACCGTTGTCTTGTCTACAGGGGACGGAGCGCACAGAGAGAAAGCCAGCAGTGGTGACGCTGGGCTGCTTCCATCTGGCTAGCGGTTCTTTTTATGTAGGAATGATGGAGGGGTACACAAGCCTTGCCGTTCTTCTCCGTTGGGCTCCAGCTGTCCGCTGCATAAATGGCACAGCCCTGTGGAGATCAGAACCCGTGATCTCTGCCTAAATCTGTTTATTAGGAGCTGCCATTCTAGACCTACAAATGCCCCATTTATCTGTGGCACTGGTCCACCACACCTGTACACTCCACTTTCAGCAGTTGAGTCAGGATTCGAAATCATACGATGCCCCTTTCCCTCGTTCATTTATTTCTGTGAAATTGGGCGGAGCGGTCTGTCATGTGTGTAGTGGGGCTGGTCAGAGATGGAGCTCATTCAGTGCACATTCTCCTGCAGAGAGGTCCCTGCTGTTTGCTCCAGGTTTAGGATCAAGTCAGCTCCTAAGCAGGGCGAGGCACAACCACCATGTCCCCTGAGGGCATAGGAGCCTTCTGTCCTGGCGGCCTTCCCACTCGTTGCTCTCCTCTGATTTGCGGTCATTCCTGGGTTCAGGTCTTCCCTGCGCCACCGTCTAGTTGTGTGGCCTTCGTCTCGCGGTTGCAACTGGAACCTGACTTAAAGCACGTAGCCATAGGGGAGGGACCAGTAGTGGAACCTGGTACCTAACTCAGAGTTGTAATGATGAAGTTGCATCGTGCATGTGGAGTTGCTACGGTTATTATAAAGAAATAGAGGGTAGTGAGTGGTTAAGAACCTAAACTTGGGGGGGCTACACTCCCTGGGCCCCTCCACCTAATGCAGATGATTGTCAGATTACTCAGCATCTCAGCGTTTCCATTTCTTCACTTGTGCAACAGGAATGTGCATGGACTTCCCCCCACAGGGTCTAAAGATGAGTTAATACAAGAGCTCTTAGAGCCACACCTGGCACATGGGAGCCCCCGCCTCTGTGGGTTAGCTGCCACCAACATTATTATTATGCCCCATCATCTGTGTTGTGGAACAGATCTCTGGACACTGTAGAGGTCTTATGCAAGCTACCTCATTGGCAGCAGGCCAGGACCTTAGTTTTTCTTGTTCTGCAAAGATCTGAGGGTCTTCTCTAGTAATGAATGTGTGGAGGATACCGTGCAAAGGTATCAGGAGAGATTAAAAGCGATGGAGAGTGCTCATCAGTCCTGCACCGAGATAGGAAGTGGATCGCTGCAGCACTGGAGGAGCGAAGAGGTGAAGCGGAAACCGTCTGATTCCGGGGGCAGTCAGATAAGAGGCTGTTAAAGTAATTAATTGTCTACTTCAACACACAGACAAGGGCCCTTTAAGTGAAGAAGGGATTTGCCACATGATACGGATCTGCTCTCTCTCTCTCTGCCAGATGCTTCAGTCATGAAGCTATTGAAACAGACATTCTGTGTTCCACAGCCCAGTAATTGCCAAGCCTCATCCCTAACTGGCTCTGGCACTGCGGAAAGCAAATGGGATGATTCAAGGCCTTTACCTTTTTTTTTTTTCCCCCCTTCCCATTCACTTCTATAGAAGATGGCAGAAAACCAGACTATTCTATTCCGGCAAATGCTAGCTGTATACTTGCGAGCATGCAGCTGCCATTTCAGTGCCCTCATCTTCCAACAGTAACAAGATGGTTTATGTAAGACACACTCTTAAACAAAATCTAAGATAACCCAGCCTTATCCGTTTGATTCCGCATCTCAGATACAGTTCCTTTCCAGCCTGTCACCCGGCAGAAAGCGGGATCGCTGTGCTCTGGCTTTCTTAAGGTGTTTTGGGCTCACTTTGCAAGTCTGATTTTGGATCTTCCCAGATTTGGAAATACATGTCCACGTAAGGAGGCTGGATTGCAAAGCCTCCGGGGGGGCAGACCCAGTGGACTGTGTTTTGGGTTTGCGGGCTTTCCCTTTCATTAAGAGATAAGAACTCCGGAAGCACAGATTTATACCGTTGGAGTGGGAGAGGGTCTTGGAGAGCATGTCTGGTCTGTGGAGGATTTTCAGAATGTCTTTGTGCAACAGTGCGTGTCCATATATACACATTCCTGGAAAACGTGCGTGGGGGCTTCATCAGAGCTCGGGGAAGCTGGAGTCCCAAGTAGGTGAGACTCCACCAGTCTAGCTTCCTTGTTGTTATTACACAAGGTAGGAGGGTGTCGCCCTTTGCTGAGGGCAGAGCTGCAGTTCACAGAACTCCGTGTCATGGACACGTAAAGACAACCGGGGAGGGATGGTCTTTCTCCCCAAGTCCTTTGCTGACTGAGCCCCCAAAGAGCATGATACTTTCATTACACACCACGTATCTTGTGCTCTTGTCATTGCTCCTTGTTTGTTAGTGCCAGTTCCTGAGCTAGCTGAGAATCTGGAAGACAGGTAGCTCCCTCTTAATGTTTATCTCTAAACCATGGGTGTGACGTCTGATTGGTTTTTGTGACCTCACGGGACTTCTCGACCTTTCAAAACTCCTTTTAAAATTGTTTATCCTTGGAGCACCTGGGTGCCTCAGTCAGTTGAGCATCTGACTTCAGCTCAGGTCATGATCTCACAGTCCCTGGGTTCAAGCCCTGCGTCGGGCTCTGTGCTGACAGCTCAGAGCCTGGATCCTGCTTCAGATTCTGTCTCCCTCTCTCTCTCTGCCCCTCCCCTGCTCACTCTCTGTCTCTGTCTCTCCAAATAAAAAATTTTTAAGATAAAATTGTTTATTTTTGAACGTTGCAATATCGTCTTACCGTGGTCAACTCCGTACTGTTTTGTTATTTACTTTGCACGTATGAAATTTCACACTAATTGAAATGACGAATTTCTTGTTGTTTTCACAGGTACCTCAATAGCAATGAGCTGACAGCCATACCATCCTTGGGTGCTGCTTCATCCCACGTCGTCTCTCTCTTTCTGTAAGTGGTGCCACACGGGGAACCCTGGGCTCGTGAGGCCGTGGTGTTCTCTTGCTGACGTTTGGTGGCAGGAAAGCTTGGGTCCCTGTGCTCACTGGTGGAGAACAGCCTTTCTTCACATAGGCCTAATGCTCATGACAAATGCCTTGTGTGCTGTTGTGGTTTGCAGAACTAAAACTGGGAGGGTTACCCTCACCGAATTTGGGGGGGGGGAATTGGTTTTATCCAGAGCCAGAGGTACGTAGAATTCGTAAATTTCTTGGTCCTAGTGGTTAAACTATAGCATGGAGTGACTGAACCACAGTTAAAGGAAACCGTGTGAATCACAAGACAGCGAGCTCCTGTTTGTGGCACAGAATCTGGGAACATGACCCAGTTCACTTTTACGACTTTCAAAAAGAGAATCCCCCCAGGCCTCTGAAATCAGCCTAGAAGTGCGGAAGTAGTTGATGTGGTCAGGCGTTAGACAACACACGGAAGAGAGAGACTGTAAAGGAACGGGAATAGAAGAGGAAGGAAGGATGCCGTGGGGGCGTGTTACCGTGTGAGCTGCTGGGAGCCTTGGCCCGTGAGGTATGCCCTCTCCAGCCGTCCACTACACACGCACGCCCATGGGGTCTCTCCAGATAAACTCTTGTGTGTCCAGCAGTTTTTTCCACCAGATTCTGTGGGCAGCTTGCTCAGGAGCACCACTGTCTTCACACTAAATTTCCTTTTTCTGTTCCAGCCCTATTTTTATTTGATTCTGATTTTGCTGGTGTTATGACTCATTTGCTCACCTGCATGTACCCATTCTTGACACCAAGGCTTGGCAGACGGAGCACAGGGACCTGGTGGGACGATGTCAGCCATATGACGGTGTCAGGTGTCAGGTTTCTGCTAGCAACAGGCCCTGTGTTCAGGATGTGCTCCCTCCTCTCGAGATGGGGTCTTGGGCTTAACCCTTTTTAAGGCCTTGCAGGGTTGAAAGAACAAGGGGTTAGAATTGTGGCCCCAGCTCCATGTCCTGACAAACCGCTTTCTCTCTCCACATCTCATGTTCTTTATTCACAGAAAATTTTCCTTAACCCATTTTACACATGGGGAAAGTGAGCCAGAGGCTGGGGAGAACTGCAGTGTAGTATACAAAACTCAGGCATCGCCCACGAACATCGGAGGTGTTAGGTGGATGGTGCCTGCTGCTTCTGGCTTGTGGTTACTTGTCACATAGCACCTTGGGCCTTGGCATGATCTCACCTATAGGGCCACAGGGTCTGTGAGTCAGTCCTAGACCCATTCCTTATTTCTGTGAAGTGCTGGAATGAAGATTGTGGCCTTTTGGCTCAAGACGGACGGGCAAGGGTCTAACTTTGTCTTTGGATCCATTTGCCTGTGTGTCCAGCCCCTGGAAAGTGTTTAGCTGCTGGCTCAATTCCATAAGTTACCCATACCTGAGGGGAACTTAGGATGTGTTGCTCCCTTGTACATTCATAGAGCAAAGCACTGGAAGATGCTTGTAACTTCGTGCTACTTAAAAGTACGGTTCCTGGGCCAGCAGTGTCCTGTCCGCACTGAGCTCGTTAGAAATGCAGAGTCTCAGGCCTCATCCCAGCCCTGCCCTGCTGGATACCTGGCCCTTTGCACACTCACCCGAGTGTGAGACACACTGCCTTCACTCCCCTTGCTCTTCCCTTGGTGAGGAAACCAGGGACACAGAACATCTTAATGTCACCAACAGGAAACCAAGGCTCCCTGAGTTCTGCAGGTTGCAAAGTCGAGAGGTGGGACTGAGACTGGACACAAATGCCATGCTCTTTTCCTGTATCTGCCCCCACACACTGGGTGCAGCAGCGAGCCAGGTGACTCCGAACCGCCCTGTGCTGGAGCCAGGCAGGGCCCCCAGCTTGCCCCGAGGGCCTGTTGCACTTTGAATCACGCCTTGCTCCGCTGACTAAAAATACATTTCTGTTCCTTGGCCCAAGTGCCTGGAGCCGTGGGGCCAGTTGGCCTTGTTCCTGCTATTCCAATTAGACAGCGTTAAACTATGTAAAGCAGGGAGAAAAAATAAAGACTCCCTCCTGGTTTCGATGGAGTTTGGAAAATGCCGGTTAGTATTGGCAGCCACTTCTTTGGCCTGAAGCTGGTCTCCATCTGACTTGGTCAGTGATTTCTCTGAACCTACGGAAACTGAAGGGCCTTTATCTTCCTCTTCTCTGAGGGGCCTGTTCTCCCTGGGGTTAGTGCCTGCACAGCTAGGTTTACAGCGTGATATGTGGGTAGCAGCATTGCAGATAATTTTGCTGCCATCCTTCATGCCTTGCTGTGTTTCTCAAGAGGACCAAGCAAAGGACGGGGGAGAAAAGGGCAGTGGGCAGTGGATGAGCATGTCTTTCCCACCTGGCCCATGACGCCCTGCGCATCTCTGCTCATGTGGTAATTCCAGTCCGTCAGGCTTTGAAGAGCCTGTTTGGTTGCTGTGTCGTGGCTCTTCAGAAACACTGAATTAAAAAGTGTCCTACGTTCAACAAACACGTGATAGGTACCTTCTGTGCCCCAAACGTCGGGGCCCAGAGGCCGTCACAGTGACCTCACCAGGATTCAATGCTGTCCCATTGGGGAAGCCCCTGACATAGTGTGTGAAAATGTGGCAGGTCATGGAGCTCAGTGAATTTCTCACTTAATGTCCCTGGTCCCCTGATTCTACTTCCATTTCGCCTTCCCTTTGTGGGCAGCCAGAGGATCCGGAAAATAATAAAAATGTACGAAGGGACCCGATGGCCGGGCCAGCTGAGGTGGAGAAGCCAACACGGCTTTCTTGGGACAGGCTCATAGGTAGCTACCTCAGAGAAAGGGCGCGCCAGGCGTATGCCCAGCTCCGACTGATGATGCGACCTGGGACAGCTCACTTCTGTTCATCTGTTGAATGAAGGGGCTGAGACCAAAGGTACAAGGACCCCTTGCAGCTTTCATAGGCCGTCTGTGACCTGGACACTGGGAGCAGGGGCAGTAATGTCACAAGAGAAATGACTGAGCCTGCTGTCCTGGAAGGCTGGGTTTGGGGCTTGCAGCTCTGATGCCTCTAATTATGGACTTTTGCCTCTGGATTTTGTTTGCCTCTGAACACAAGCTCATCATCTCTGTGCTTGGTTTCCAGTGACCCCCAAGTCCATGTCCGTAACCCAGCTCCTGGCTCACACAACGGTGCTTGGTGGCCCCTGACTTCAGGGCCTCCTTCCCAGGGGTCACAGTTGGGAGGGCATCATGGAAAAAGGTTTGTTTTGCATTTGGCTTTACTATCGGGGCCCCAAAACAAATGTTTGCAGAGCTTTGGGAACTGAACTCATTGAGTACAATTTCAATTGGTTAATACTTTCTGATTCAAGGAATCTAATGAAATTAAAGTATTTGTCAGAGAGCAGATTTATTTGTGTCGTGTTCTGAGGATAATGCCAAAGTCATTTGTTCTTAATAACAAAACATGAAACTCAAGGAAAGCTTTTAATAGGATTGGGTTGGGGAGTGAGAGATCTAATTTGATAAAACAGTTCTCAGAAAAAGAAACAGTTTTGTTAAATGGGGGCAAAATTTGCTGGTAAATTTTTATGTTTCTGGTTTTTGTTTTTTTTTTTTAAATTTGAGGTCCAGGAAACTCATGTTACAATTCCCACGGCAACAGTAATTTTGTCTGATGCATAAGTGACATTTCTGGTGAAGAAAAATTTCCGCTTTTCCTGTGGTGTTACTGCACTTGTATCATTGAGAAGATTGGTTACAGTGGAAACAGTTGGACTTTTTTCAGTCTTAGGAGTAAAAAGCTTGCTGTGAAATCGACATTAGTTTTAAAGCAGGCAGCTCTCTGTCTCATGCGTCAGCTGTAACATGTTTCCCGTTCAGCCCTAGGCTGCGTCCAGGTAACTTCTTTTCCACGGGGGGGGGGGGCGGTTGTGTGTATGTGTGTGTCTAGTTGTTGTTGTTGTTTTAAAGTAACCTCTCTCGGGGCGCCTGGGTCTGACTTTGGCTCAGGTCATGATCTCATAGTCCATGCGTTCAAGTCCCGCATTGGGCTCTGTGCTGACAGCTCAGAGCCTGGAGCCTGCTTTGGATTCTGTGTCTCCCTCTCTGCCCCTCCCCGCTTGCTCTCTGTCTCTCTCTCAAAATAAAAAAAAAATAAAAATAAAAAAATAGTAAAAAATAAAGTAACCCCTCTCCCCAACATGGGGCTCAAACTCACAGCCCTGAGACCGAGAGTCACATCCTCTGCCGACTGAGCCAGCTAGGCGTCCCCCAGTTGATGTATGTTTTAGACCTTGTTCCTTAACCATGTCTTTGCATTCACTCTCCTCCACTTTTGGCCTAGATCAGACTGGAGAGCTAGGTGGAGATTAGTTGCGCCCGATTACCTGTGACTCTGTAATAGTACTATTTTTTTTTTTAATGTTGATTTATTTTTGAGAGAGAAAGAGAGAGACAGTGTGTGAGTGGGCAAGGGGCAGAGAGAGAGCAAGACAGAGAATCCAAAGCAGGCTTCAGACTCTGAGCTGTCAGCAGAGCCCGATGCGGGCTCGAACCTAAGAACTGTGAGATCATGACCTGACCCAAAGTCAGACGCTTAACCAGCCCCCCAACCAATTTCTAATTCCAGAACATTCTCATCACCTCACAACAAACCTCACACCCCTTAAGCAGTGATTTCCCCCATCCTCTTTTTTCCCTGGCAGTCACTAATCTGAAGACTAACTTGCTTTTGAGAAAAGTATTTTTCTCTCATGTTAGCAAGTGTATTTGGAAGACTCAGAATATTAATAATTTAAATAAAAATATTGGAGGCGGATGTAAATCTCCACAGATACATATTTTGTTGCGACCTCTTAGCTAAAGAAGAATTGATTAAATAAAAGGGATGGTATATTTAACGTTTCTTTATTGTAACTTCCGGAGAATAAAACGTGGCAGAAATGAAACCTGGTGTCCTGTCTGTGACCCCACTCAGAGCCAGTTAAGTGGTAGGAGCCCTGGGTGGAGCTGAGTGAGCCCGAGGCCTTGAAGGATGGAGCAGCTCTCACTCTTCTCAGCTGTATCTTCTGGGGAAGTAAAATCAATAGCAGTACTTAACTCTCCACGTGCCTGCCTGGTAAACCTCTAGAAAAGAGAGGGGCCAGATCAATCTTCTTTACAGGCTCATTAAAGCAAAGATCAATTCACATTAAAGTGTAATTAAAGAGCAGGCCTTGGAGGAGAAACAGTGCTGGGATTCGGCGGCCATGGCCACTCAGGGCTGAGGGGAGGAATTAATCTCACAGGGGGCCCAGAAGCCAGAAGCCACGGAGAAAGGGAATCAGAACTCAACTTCAAAACTGAGGCTCATTTTGGAGATTTGAGCTAGGCTGTTAATGAGTAGGCATACAGCACAGGTGACATTACACTGAGCAATATATAGCTGGCTGGGGTTCCTAGACGTGTGTGTGTGTGTGTGTGTGTGTGAGAGAGAGAGAGAGAGAGAGAGAGAGAGAGATCCTCCACCTAGTGGGTTGGGATGGGGCTTCTTGTCTTTCTCTTCACATAGCTTCATTTTCTCTTCACCTAAACCTTTCTCCATAGTGTCTCATCTGGAGGAAGGTCATCGTCTGCAGACCTAATAGAGATTTGACGTTAAAACGTTTTCTTTTTATGCACCATGTTTATCACCAGAAGTCAGAAATAATAGTTTATCTAGAAATGTTGAGTGGTAATCTCGGACGGTGAAGCTCTGTGTACCGATTGTAGCTGGACCCGTGGGGATGGGGGACTGCAGGTGTGTGTGCACGAGGTGAGGTGGGGGTAGCCATTCTCCTGAAGGTCAAGGATCAGCTGCCCTTCTTGAAGAGGAATTGGCTGGACTGTCCACAAATCATTAGGCTAAGAGTGGACTTAATCAGGTTTCTTAGAAAATGTAGAATTGGGTAACTCTTTGCCCATTATGCTTCAGAGATGCGTCCTGTACTTAAGAATACCTTTCAGTCAGGCTCGTGAAGGAACACCAGTCGGATTTGGTTTTGGTGTAAAAGGATATCCTATCTGGGCCGTTGGCATCTTTTTATGCAACCTCATCAGGAGTGTGGAGTTCATAGTGACTGAGACACTTTAGGCAGGCACTGAACAAAGTTTTGTTTAAAAGTCCCAAGTCGATGGGGCACCTGGGTGGCTCAGTCTGTTGAGCATTTGACTCTTGATTGTGGCTCAGGTCATGATCTCATGGTGTGTGAGATTGAGCCCCATGCTGGGCTCTGTGTTGGCAGTGCAGGGCCTGCTTGGGATTCTCTCTCTCCCTCTCTGCCCCTCCCCTTCTCATGCTCAATCACATGTGCTCTCTTTCTGTCATTCTCTCGGCCTCAAAAAAAAAAAAAAAAAAAAAAAGTCCCAACTTGGGTTTAAGTGAATGTCCTTGGTCCTTGAGCAATCTGTGGCCTGTTCATTTCCCAGACACTAAAGGGAAGGTATGGTTCTCATCAGCAAACAGCACATTATGTGTAAAAAGGCGGCTGTGATTCCTCTCCTGTGTCTTCGGAGACATGCTCACTTGCTGCCTTGTTCTCTCCAAGATTATTGGTGTGAACTGAATCTTTGCTCTGGATGAAACGTCACAGGCATTCGCCTGGGAGATGGAGGCTTCCCCATCACCTGTGTGATTCTCAAACTGAGCCTCCTGTCAGAATCACCTTGCAGGCTTGCTCAGCCCCAGAATGGCCAGCAGGTCTGGAGCCTTGCTCACAGGCTCCCCGGTGCTGCTGCCGTTCTGGGAACCTGCCTCTGGGAACCACTGCCTGGACTGACACAGGGATGGGGGTGGTGTCCCTCCAAGACTCATGGGTGGGGTCGTTAGGAAGCTGCTTGGCTTTTGGAGGGCAGGAGACTACTTAGACAAATTCCCCATGTCGCAGGTGTGCCAAAGGCATTTGTTTGGAAAGTGGGGCTCCAAATCCTGGTTAGGTATTTGCTTCTGATGATGGTGCTAGGGGCAGTGGGCAGTGACCGAGCAGGGGCAGAACAGATCTGGCTGTTACAAATTTGTCTCCACTTAACTTGCTGTGTATTGGCGATCACACAGGTCTCCCAGCAGACCGTCCCCAGTTACCACAGAGGCACTGAGTGCTGAGCCAACAGCCCTGTCGGGCGGGAGACCTGTCACTGCTTCAGCGTGTGGGTATGAGCGGCTCAGCATACACCCCCGCCTCCCTGGGCAGGAAGAGTGTGTGCAGTTGCTGGTAGCACCACTTACCTCCCTGCCGGTTATCAGTCACTGCTATCAGATAAATCTTTGCCCTCGCCTGAGTCAGGAACGGTACTGCTTTGTTCCACGTGGAAGTGAGAGGGAGGGTCTGAAAGGTGGGCAGTCGTCCCTTACCCTAATGGGGGAATCAAATACCAGGGCCCACAGCTGCCCCCCCTGCACCCGGTTACTCACCTCCTGGTTTCCCTGCCTTCTGCCATGACGAGGCTGTCATCTCATCAGCGGGCAAAAGACATGAACAGGGAGGAGACAGAGGAGGGTTCCGGATGCCGACCAGGGGTTCCTGTGCAGTGCTGCGGGGGTTCCTGTAACGTGAAGCCCAGTGTGAGCAAACATGTCTCACAGACTGGGGCTTCCGCCCTTAAGGGACCCACAGGCTCGCTGCGGAGAAGGATGGGCGCGTGTCAAAATGCAAGCAAGGGCCCGGGGGAGGTCTATCAGGAGCGCTCTACCCTGCGGTCACAGATGGGGCTTGGTGTAAGCCGGGGGAAGTTTCCCAGACACTTTAGCTGAGGCTCCCCCTTACATGGACCGCCTGTCTCTACCCCCACAAGTGAGTGTAAGTTACAGGCGTCACACGGAGCACCTGGCAAGCTGGACTGACGCCCAGCACGTCGGCTACTTGGGGGAGGACTCACGGGACATGGCTGGTTCAATTTGAAGGCCCATGCGCCCTGTTCCCATTTTTGGCTTTGCCGGCAGGTAGGCCGCTATGAAGAGCCAGCCGGCTTCTGTTGGAAGGCAGAGCAGGACCTCTGGTTCTTAGAACTGCAGCCCCGGCAGTGACGGGGTACCACCAGTGAGCCTCCAGATAGAAAATTAAACACGCACTCTGCAAGGAGAGCAGCCCTCTGTCCCGGAAACTTCCCAGGGGCTCTGTCGTGCAGGCTGCCTCTTGCCCTGAGTCCAAGAGAGCCTTCCGCTGGGAAAGGAGCTCCAGTGTGCCCCCCCCCCCCCACTGCAAGCCTGCCAAATTACACACAGTCATGACTTGTCATTTTCCTTCTCTTTTCTTCCTTTCTTTTTTTTTTTTTTTTTTTGATTTCTTTGTGAGTGGGGGTGGTGAGTCAGCCAGATGAGCAGTCCATCTGCAAGTCATTTGCTGAGAAAGTGAAGCGAACACCAGCTGTGGGTCTGGGGAGCCGAGGAAGGGGAGGCCGGTGAAATAGGAACATGGCCATGGAGGTCACTTCTTTTTTGGGAACTCGGTAGCATAGGTTCTCTTGTTCAGAGCTGGCTTTTGTTGTGTGTTTGGCTCCCATTTCCTTTCTCATTTTCTCTGATGAGCACGTAAGCTTTCCGTGCAGTGCGTGATCCAGTGAGCATAGGGATGCCGGAGAAGTGTACATGGGCTTGCAGGGAAGTGGCTGTGCTCGCTGCAGCAGTTGTTGAGAGCCCTCCCAGGTCCCGTGAGCCCGAACCGGGAGGTAGAGCCGCCTTCTGGGTTGCACAACAGTCTCCCTCTGCCGTGTGAAAGGAGCTGGCCCCTGCCATATCAACAGTCTGTTTCCAACTGGGACCATTTCCTCCTCCTCCTCCTCCTCCTCCTCCTCCTCCTCCTCCTCCTCCTCCCTCGCGCCCACTTCCTGCAGGTGGCTTCTGTAATCCACTTACCACTGGGGAAGCCCCAGGAGCGTGTGCACTTAATCCGAAAATGGCTGGCTCGACTTTGACCCTCGGGGTGACCTTGCAGAGAAGGCAGGGCCTATTGTATCTGCTCACACCTGGGAGCCATTTTCAGCTTTTATAGCCCGAGTGGAAGAAATGTGTTTGCACTTATGCTGGGCCTTCCTTTCACAAGGTCTGTCATTGTTGGGTGTTATGGAGGGAATATTAGATTCACCCTGCTTATCCAAACGCGGGGGTTCTTCAAGGTAGAAGACTTTTTATTCATTGCATTCATACACCATCGCTGTTTCTTAGCCATCTCTTAGTGTCTGTCTTCCGAGATGAAACGCCGTGATGGTTGGTCTCTGTGGTTCCCTGACATTGGAAGGCACTGCTCCACGTGCTTTCACGGGCCTCCTCCCATTATATTGCCTCTGCAGTCCCTGGAGATGGCATAGGGACTGTTTTAAGTACATTTTACAGATGAGGCACCTGAGGCACAGAGAGGGCAAGAAACTTGCCTGAGGTCACACAGTAAGTGGCACCGGTGGGTCTTGAATTCTCTTCTGTCCACCTTTGGGGCTTGCACTCACTGAATACATGGAAGGTCTGGGAGCCTGGGAGGGTGTTGTAATGTCACGTGTTGTCCTATCAAACTGTGTCAGGAGGGGGAGGCCTGGGGACTGCAGCCAGGCAGCTCAGCAGTGCAGAAGAGACGCTCGTCCCACAGCAGAGGCATCTCGTAAAGCCAGGTGCAGGGACATGTTGTGCCCCTGCAACGTTGCTGTCAGGTGAACCGACTCTGGGTAGCCCCTCGGTGATTTTCATGAGCTGATGTGGAGCAACAGGAAGTCCTCCAGTCCTGAACATAAGGGTGACCCTCCCCTCACTGCTGATCACACCCGCAATTAGTTATTCTGAGCCGATTACGGTTGTCCATCTTTTAAGGGCGCCAAGAGGGGACACAGGCTTGTCATCAGGTCTCTGCAGAGCCCAGGCGCATGGTGCAGATGTGCCAGCAGCCTGTCAGAGAGTGGGCACCTGCCCTCGAAGACACAGCTTCCAGAATTCCTGCACTGTTTCCTCACTTCCTGGGTGCCTTTCAAGCCCAAACAGTGGAGATAAAGGTGCCGGTTTGTGGGTCTCTCTCCCCAGGTCCTCAGGCAGGAAGTGGAAGAGTGTGTGTGAAGGCCGGTAGCAGGCAGCTGTATGGCACGCATGAGGTGTCTTCCCTTGCTGTCACTGATCTCTGTTCAGCTTTGCGGATGGAGAGTCTCTCTGGGGTCTAAGAAACATTTTAATTGTTGGGGAAGGACATGACCAGGGCTGCTGTGAGATGAGCGTGTAGAGTCCAAGGCTCCCTTCCCCAGGTAACTGTAGGAAAAGGTAGATGGAAATGGGTATTGTTTCTGCTTTCATCAGTGACTGTATCATAGGGCTTTATGGCAAGGGGCAGCCCTGCATGGTGGTTAAAGAAGCCTCTGGCTCAGAAGGGTCTCCGTTTAAGCTTGTCTTCATCCTCGCCCATGCTGTGTCCTCTGGGCCTCAGTTGACTTCCGCAGACAGAGATACTTGCCGATAGAGGCAGGCTGTGAGGATTTACTGAATACTGCATGTGCTGGATACAGTGTGTGGTGTGTAATGAATGTGCATCAAGTGCTAGATACTATTCAGACGGACCCTCTCCACTGAGTACCCTCCGGTGTAGGTGGAGCTGGACTGATTTTGCTGCTGTGTTCCGATGGGGGTTGGTGTCAGACTGGGGCAGACGTTATTTGCATCCCTTGAAAAGGGACCTCACTTGCAGAAGCCCCTTATGGCTTACTCTCTTGGTGACCTAGTTGAGGTTCATAGATCATCCCCATATTTGTGTGTGTGTGTGTGTGTGTGTGTGTGTGTGTGTGTATGTGTGTGTGTGTGTTGGGGGAGGTGTCCTTAGCTTTCTCATAGGTGAATTCCGGTTATGGGAGCTCAGCGGTGAATTGGTAGCATTGATTTTTTCCTCTCACTGCGCGTTTTTTTTACCTGGGCTGGGTGCAGCAAGCCCGTGAAACACTCAGCATATGTCTAAGCCCGGCCTCTCATCCTTTGCTGCACAGTAGAATGACCAAAGGGCATGAAAACAAAAAACAAACAAAAACCCCTAGATGCTCCATCCCAGACGGTGTAAATCAAAATGTTGGCCTGGGGGGCCGCAGAGGGAGGGACCCTGGGCACAGGCACTGGTGTTTTCTTAAAGCTCTCTAGGTCGTTTCAATGTGCTGCCAAAGCTTAGTGAGCCCACGCTGGGTAATTGCAAGTGAAAGGTATTGTCCTCCCTTCTCTGGTTCCCTCTCATACCTGTCACTGAGAATATCCAGGTTCCCCCACCTTTCTGTCCTCTCTTTTTTCTTTTTCTGTTCCAGGTGGAAGGGAAATAAATGGCAAGGCTGACTTTCAGTTTAGCACTAAGGATTCTGGGGGGTCCATCTGAGGTTTTTACTACTGATTTAATGGGAAGACACTGTGAAGTCAACCACTTACTAGGAAATTGCATTGCCTTTGGGGTGTGCGGGGCAGGGGGGGCTTGGGGTCTGTTGGACATGCCCACCTCATTTGGTGATCCTGGAACTTGACTGTGGAATTGCCGCCTAACCCAGGTCATTTCTTTGCCCTGAAAGCTGGTGTACTGTCCCATCTCTCATGTGGATTCTACCTGTAAGTCAGAGAAGTCCCTTCCTGACGATGGGGAGTGGCAGGGACCCTCTTCATAGAAAAATGAAAGGCAAAACTTACTTCAGTCTTTTCAAAAACGTTGTTCTTCATAATTCCAAAATTAAGACTTTAAAAACTTGTTGGGACACAGCAGGATTCTAGTGCTGATGTTGATTTTTGATGCATGTGATTTATGTGACGGGGATTTGTGAGGATTGGTTGGGTTTGGAATCAGGCCCTTCCATAGGTCATAGGTTGGAAAGAGTAACTAGAATGTTGGAAATGATGGGGAAAGATTCCCTGAGACTTCGTAGAATGTGGTGTTTGTTCCAAATCCAGCATGTTCTTTTTTATAAGGAGAAAATCAGTGGTTATCAGCACACAGTGAAGTTTTTCTGCCTCATAATTTTTATTGGGTTCTGGGAGTCAGAGTGAGGACCGGCCATCCCAGGGCCCCCCTGCTCCTCCTGGCGTTGCAGGCAGTATTGATCCCTCCTGTACCCCCCTAGGGCTCCTCACAGACCAGACTGGCCTGCCCCTTCCTGCCTCCTCTAGTGTGTGTTAACGTTTCTCCAGTCCTGTGGTCCCATGTAAGCGTCCAGGGCCTGTCTTTACTGTACCCCATTGCCCGAAAAAGAGCTCCAGCTTCCTGGGAGACTCAGTAAATTGGGGAGATGGATTCACCAAGCAGAGTACAGTGCATCGTGGACGTAATCAGATCAGTTTCCTGCGTGAGGCCAGGGTGCATCTTTTCCCTGCCTCGATGGCTTCACGAGTCATCACCAGGAAGAGAAAACAGGCTGGTGAGGACCCCCCCCCCCCACCGCCGCCTCTCCTTTGGCCGCTTCTCTGTGGCCATTTTGGCAGACACCCTTGGTCCCCATTCTTTGCCCACCTCCAGCTGGGTGTTGTGGTTTAGGGTGACGTGTCTGCTGGCCAGAGAAGGTCCCTCAGCTTCCTTTTGTCAGGACATCACCTAACAAAGCACATCCTACCTCTGGACCCCAGAATACAAGCCATTTGGCAGTGTGAGGATTTGACTCTGAGGGATGGGGAGGAAGAGTCCTTTCTCCTGGTGCACATGGCCTCCCCCTTGTCAGCACCAGCACCTCTAGAGAGGAGACTGTGACCAGCCACTTGGCTTCCAGCCCTGACTGCCGGAGACCTTGCTGCGGGGCCTCCCATAAGTCACTGCTCCTGTCTTGAGCTGCTCTTCCCTCAGCGGGAAGGAAGGGAGCTGGTTCTGTATCAGCCACATTTAACTGGTGTCGACAGTGCACATGGCTGCTTCCTTTTCCGTCAGCCTGTGGGACCTCGCTGTGGGACCCTGGGGTCCTGGTAGAGGCTCAGATGATGCTGAGTTCTGTCCAGTGGGCCCGCTGGGCACCGTGGTAAGTCAGCTGAAATGATGCGGGCGTTAGCACTGTAGCCACTTCTTGCTGTTCGCTCCCAAGTCCGGGACCCGTTCCTGTCTTCCAGGGGCTCCTCAGCGCCTTGGTTCCAAAGGTGCTCAGGCTCGGCCGTTCCCTCCCCTCGGGACACCCCAGGAGCTCCAGCCTCATCGGTCCGAGTTATCCACTTACCACCCAGGGAGCTGCCGGCCTGAAGTTGCCCTGTAGTGCGTGTGTGTTGTGGAAGTGAATGAAGGAGCCCTTTGTGGCTGGCCCATTACCTACGAGATCAAGTCTCAGCTCTTGCAGATTTGTCCCCAGTTCCATTTCTTTCTCCCTCTTGCCACTTCCTGCCTTGATCTTTGCATGAAACTGCACGCGAGGAAAGCCGTGCCTTGGATTCTGTGTCTTGTTCGTGTGGTCACCATGGTCTGATACGGCTGCTCCTCTCCCAGCCGCCTCCCCCACACCCTTGTGTCCCCATCTGTCAACGCACTCATCACATTTGTGTTTTTCTCCTCGACTCCACTATGCGTTTTTTTGGGCATGAGTGATGGGGTCAGGGGGATGGTGGTGCTGCTGTCAAATACACCTTTTTTATTTTTATTTTTTACAGCAGCTGCACATAAAAGGCATCCCGTACATGTTTGAAAAAATGAAGCACTAAATCGATCAGTACAGGAATAAACCATTGTGGAGTATGGGGTAGATATTGGGTGGTTCTAGACGTTTATCATCAAGATGAAGGGACCAGCTCGGGACAGGTGATAACAGAAATAGTCTGATGGGAGCCCCTGCAGGCATATGGCTCTTTCCAGCCCAGAGATAGGACTGGCTTTCCTGATTTGTTGGCAGGCCAGGCACAGTATTATGGGGAGAGAGAGAGAGAGAGAGATGTAGTGGAAACTACTGTGTGGCAGGCAGTGTTGCTTAGACAGAGGAGTGTGGGACCTGTGGGCCCTGGTTTAGGTTTGAATCCTTACCTTGCTGCTTTTTAGCTCAGAAATTGCCCTTACCCTGGCCTTTGGGCATCTCCTCACCTGTGAGGGGCCATCATGTGGTTTGGGGAAAGACTTTCTCCAGAGTGAAGGCCAATCCCTCCATGCCCCAGCCTATCCTACTTGTCTGAGAAACTTTAGAAAACCCAGAGTTCCAGATAAACAGTTTTCTTTGCTGAAGGATGTGTCAGAGCCTTTAACAACAAGGGGATTGAGCATGGGGTTTCCCACCTACAGTGAGCCACCTCAGCATGTGTTGTGTGGGATGAGTTGCGTCACGTAAATGTACTAAATGCAGAATCAAGCAGAATGAAAGTTATCTTTATTGGAGTCCTTGTCAGTACCTTCCTTTGGCTGGCCTGCTTTGGGAGGTCTGCATGGACCCACATGGGCGGGTGTGCCCACGTTCCAGAGCCATTTGATGGAACTCCTCCAAAGCTAGTGTTCCAGAAGTGGTGCTTTGGTAATCTCTGGTGTGGCTGTGCAAGTCTGACCTGGGTCTAGGTGTGGCCGCCTAGCGAGCCCTTCTGCTTGGTCAGGCAGTGCTGGGGCCTCGGCTGAAGTAAAGGGCAGGAGCCACGCTGGTCTTCTCACAGGCTTTATCAGCAACCCCCTTCTCATCAGGAGGCCATACGCCTTGTCCTTTCCTAAGCAGTGGAAAATAATTAAACATTTCATGCTTATCCCTGCATTTCAGAAATCCCACAGTGCCCAGTAGTGTTAGGCTTTCAGAATTGAGTCATATGAGGTAAGTTTCTGCTGGTTTGTAGGAACAGCTGGAGACCAAATGAGGTAGCAGATTGGCTCTCTCTCTCTCCCTGTCTCTCTCTCTCTGTCCCTCCTCCACGAATTCTGCCAAGGCCTCTCTCTGATTTCACAAGGACTGTCATGACATGTTTCTTTGGTGTTTTAAACCTTTTATTTTTGAGATTACTATAGCTTCACATGGAGCTGTAATAAAAAAATAATGTAGAAAGATTCTCCTGTACTCTTAACACAGTTACCCCCAGAGATAACATTTTCTAAAACTTTCTATAAGTAGGATATTGACATCCATACAGTCAAGGTGCAGCACATCTCCATCCCCGGAATGGTCCCTCCTTTTGCCTTTGGAAGCCTCCCCACTTCCCTTCTGCCCCCACACCCTTGGCAATGTCTCATTTGTTCTCCGTGTATATTTCTCATTGAAAGAATGTGATATGCGTGGATTCCTATAGCCTGTAACCTTTTGGGACTGACTGCCTGTCTGGCAGCATAATTCCCCGGAGGTCCGTCTAGGTTGTCGCATGTATCAGTAGGTGACTTCTGTTTATCACAGAATAGTACCCCATGATACAGATGTACCACACGTTGTTGAACCATTGAACCATTCACATGTCAAAGGACATCTGGGGTGTTTCCACATTTGGGCTGTTCAGAATAAAGCCAGTGTGAGCATTCACGTACAGGTTTTTAAGTGTCTGTAAATTTTCATCTCTCTGGGAGGCATGCCGTAGAGTATAATTGCTGTATTGTATGATAATGATAATTGTATGTGTCGTTCTTTAAGAATCCACCATACTTCTACAGCATGAATATACTATCTTAAATTCCCATCAGCAATGCGTGAAATACTGGGTTCTTCGCGTTGTGGCCAGCATTTGGTGGTGTCGCTTTTTTTTTTAAGTTTTGTTTTATTTATTAGCGTGAGTGGAGGAGGGGCAGAGAGAGAGAGAGAGAGAGAGAGAATATTCACAGCAAGGAGCCCAACACAGGGCTCCATCCCACAAACCTTGAGATCATGACCTGAGCTGAAATCAAGAGTCGGATGCTTAACTGATTGAACCACGCAGGCACCCCTACCTAGCTATAGATCCCGAAGATTTTCTGCTGTGTTTTCTCTAAAAGTTTGTAGGTTCCATCTTACATTTGGGTCCAAGGTGATAGATTTAAAAAAAAAAAAAAAACCAACAACAACCTGAAGCAAAGCGGAAACTGGAAGCCCGTGGTTTCAAGAAAGAGACAGCAAGCGTAGGCGCCTGCAGGAAGCTACAACAGGCAGGACGAGGGGGTGGTGTGGTCGTAGGTGCAGAGCAGGACCAGTGGAGATGGTGCCTCGCTGACGCTGTAGTGGGTCTTAGCGTCTTCAAGGTAGATGAGGACCACATGAAAAGGCCAACTCCCTAATCACACCCGCACACGTCCTTAACACTCCCCAAGTACAGTCAGATCCTACGCTGAAGGCTTGGGGGATTGCGTGGTTTAGAGATACCCGAAATCATATGACCGGGAGTCAGAAGGCTTCCAGATGGGGCAGGAAGCGTGCCTGGCTTTATTTTTAAAGGCACATCAGCAGTATCACTCCCAGAGGGGAGAGGGACTTGTCTTGGGAAGTGCCGCCAAGTGCAGAAGCCGCTTCCTGTCTGCTGGGACCGCAGAGCCTCCGGGAGCTGGCATGGGAAGGAGGCGCCTGGGACGTCCCTTCTGTGCCGCGCCCCCCCCCCCCCAGCCCCGGGATTGCAGGAGCACCTGGCGCCCGAACACCCGTCTTCGTCTGCTTCACCACAGGCTGTCTGATGAAACTTCTTGTGCTTCTCCTCTTGAGACAGCAGCACAGCCTGGAGTCAGAGGGGACCTGCGCTTGCCTGCTGGTTAGCTGGGGGACCCCAGACCAGGCCCTGACGACACTGTACCTGGTTTAACAGGTGTTTTCTAGAGAGCGCCGGGTGAACAAGTTTCTGCTCCTTGGAGAATGCCCATGTCGTGTCGTACTGCCTGAGGAACCAAGAGCTCCGCTCACCCATTTGGGGACCACTGCAGTCATCTTCAGTATAAGTAGGGGGGCTGGCTGGGACCCCAGCAGCTGTGTGCTGACAGGCTGTGGGCTGATGTGTGACTGTGCAGGGCAGGGGCACGAGCCCCCCTGAGTGCGCAGAGTCGGGTCTGCCTCCGACTGAATCACAGATGTGGTTGTGTAGCCTGGGTGGGTGCCGAGAGGAGGGGGTGGCCCAGTGGCCTGTCCAGAGAAGCCCTCTTCCCCAGGTAACCTTACACCTGCTTCCGTTCTGAGGCAGTACCACACACCGAGGAGTGGGGGGACAAGGACTCACATCTGGGCTCCCGTCCTAGCCACGCTGCTTCCTACTGCGTTCCGATGCCTCAACATCCCCGTCTGTAAAATGGGGACGGTAGCAGTATCCATTCTTTGGTTTGTCATGAGGGTTAAATGAACTAGCCAGAACCTGGCTCCTGGTAAGTGCTCACACGCTGTTACATTCGAGACCACTCTTCCTGCTATTATGGCCCCGCTACCCCTCCGTCTCTGCAGAGAAAGAAGTGTGGTGTCCCTCCTTGGTGGGTGAACGGCAGGCTCCGCTGCCCCGTGTGGCCCTGTCACGTGTGGGAACTGTTTCCAGGAGGCTGCAGAGGCCCCAGGGCACCATTCCAGGCTTCAGCTACAAAGGCCCTTTGAAGTTTTTACCACCTGGAGCAGACTGCGGGCTCCTGCCCTGAGATGAAGAGGAGACTCTGGAACCCAGCACTATGCCTGCCTGGAGATGGCTGGGTGGAGCGACTCTGTATGGTGGTCCAGGGGCCCCCGCCCTGCTGGCCCCTGTGAAGAAAGGCCACTACCGCTGAGGCCGGCCCCTCGGCGTGCTCACTCCTGATGGCCCTCTGCCTCAGACTGTCACGCAGCCTCGGCGTTTCTACACTTAATGGATCGAGTCCCAGAGTTCAGTGTCTCACTAGCGTTGCATTAACAGCTTTGTAAAATAGTTTAACTTATTTACATAATAAGCACATGAAAATAATACACAAAAGAGGGGGGAGGAAATTCCATTGTCATCCTACTATGTCCAAGAGAAGCGTGCAAGGGTTTTTCCCATGTTTTTTCTGCTGGCATCTCTGGGAGAGCAGCAGACATGGGAGTCAGTTAGCAACGTCCCTGCCTTTTGCTCTAGATTATGGTGAGGACAACATCCTGAGTGTCCGAGGCTGATGGGGGAGGACAGCCGCGAGGACCTGAGGTTTTGTTTGGAAATTGTGAGTACGGGTGCACATACAGGTTTCCCCTGCTCTCTGAAAGGAGAGTGTCAGTGTGAAACCTTTGGTAAGCCAGAATGGCATAAAGCAAAGGAGCAATTCCCATTGTGTGTGAGCAGAAGTCTTCTTGGGGTTTCTGTCGGTTTGCAGAAACAGGTGCTCAGGTATGTATGTCGTTCCTAAACACGGACCTGTTTTCAAGTCCTGGTTGGTGAGGGCTCCCAGGGGGGCAGACACGGCTGTAGTAGATGACAGGCTGTTTGCTGGACGTAGATTTTCAGATGAGCCCTGTGCCCACACCCCTTCCCCGCTACTGACCAGCGTTTAGTGTGGAGACACATCCTTGCTCTGCGTGCAGTGCGGTAGCTGTGCCCCGTCCCGGGGCAGGGAGTAGGGGCCACCCTCTTGCTGTTGAGACCTCAGTTGAGGAGAACCACCCATTGCAGCTTCTTCACACTGTCCACGAGGAGCTGGGGAGGGGGGGTCCCCTTGGTGAAAGGTTCTGGGATCTGAGCCTGGTTTGTTTTAAAAGGTGCTCTGACCACTGTGCGCCTCACTGCCACCACCTCTCCGCCTTGCCCACCTTTCTTGGCCAGCCCCTCCTTTCTGGGACAGTCTGTGCCAGGAGCTCCTCGTAAGGTGCACTGGTTTCCCTCCCTGCTGCCCTCGAGGGCCAGAGCCAAGTGGGCACAGGCCCAGACACATGGACCTTGACAGCGGCGATTGATTTAGGGGAAAATAAACCTCAAAGAGTTGAGCAGCCATGTTGGCCTTGACCAGAAAAGAAACACTTTTGGCTTTCCTGCTCTAGGGGTGGCCCTTTGTAGGTGGGACTCTCAAGTGGAAGTAGCCCATGGTTCTTTCAGGACAGACTACCTCCCTGTGGTCATGGAACTCCCTCCCTCCAAGCATCGGCCAACCCCGAGGGGTCCCTGCCAGTGGCACAGCCTTTCTCCCTGGGGCGTGTAGTCCAGGTGTGGTTGGCAGGTCTTCCTCAGGTCAGCAGTGTCTGAGAGGACCTCCCCTACTTGAGTTTCCATCCCCCTTACCCCCTGGGTCCCAGGGACGACGGGGACCGTGGGTGGAGCTGCTCCTCACTGCTGCCGGATGTGGGCAGGGCGGGCGGACCGTTGACCACTGCACCATCAGTACTGTTGTCTCACCTTTGCCAACCCTGGCTAATCAGCGAATGTCTGTGTTTGGGGTTGACTTGGGGAAAATGCACATTTAACCCAAAAGTCCATTTTATTAGGCATTTTCTTTTTAGATATGATAGTTTTTGTATCTAATAAAGGAAATTCCTGGTTACACCTTTAATTTCTTTAAAAACTTATCTTTAATTGGATAGTTGGTCTTGCCTCAGCATTTTTTTCCGAGTAACATTTTTTTGTTCAGGTCTTTGGTGGTGAATGTAGGAGACTGAACTCAAGTTGTAATTCCTTTGTTTATTCAACAAATATTTATTGAGCACCACTTATGTTCCAAGCATGGTATTGGGTGGGAAGGATATAGCAGTAAAGAAGATTGGCTACAAATTCTAATTAGTTTCTAATGATGTATTGACCCCGGGAGTACTTAATACCTTAGGAGGCTTTGTTTTGATCTGTTTATAATTAATGGGCTTGTAGAGCACTTTTAGGTTTACAGAAAAATTGAATCCAGAGTCTGGGGACTTCCTGTATACCTCCTCCTCTGGTGTCTACTATTAACATTCTGCCTTAGTGTGGTAAATTTGTTGGAATGGATGGGCCAATATTGATACATGATTAACTAAACCTCTGGTTGACATTAGGGCCCACTGTTGTACATTCCGTGGACTTCTGCAAATGTTTCATGACCCATATTTACCACTACAGTTCTGTTCAGAGCAGTTTCACTGCCCTGAAAAATCCCCTGTGTTTCCACCTGTCTGTCCTTCTCTGCTCATAACCTCTGGCAAGTCCCGATCCTTTTATTGGCCTCATAGTTTTGCCTTTTCCAGAATACCCTATATTGGAATCATAAATTCCATGATAGCCTTTTCTGATTAGCTTCTTTCACTCAACCATGTTCATTTCCTTAGGAGGTTTTCTTTTGCTTGTTTGCACGTGTAAAACTGGAATGCCGAACCCTGGTACTTTGGATGGGGATCCTGATGCTTTACAGTCATTTATGGGGTGGGTCACTCCAGACTTCACAGGACTGTGGTTGCTGACTCTTGACCATGCCTGACTTACCTCCTTCCAGATCTTAGACTTCCAGCTTGATGTGTGAAAGAGTGAGGGAACCAGGTGGGGTCTGCTGCATTGAGGTGCCTGGGGCCACCCACTCCCATGGGGACGAGACATCAGGTCTTCTTTGCAAGGAGTTAATCAAAACCGTCCATGAAGACCCCAACGGCACAGTGACCCTAAAGGAAGTGAAGGGGTCAGGAGGATGGTTGACACAGCCTAGTCAGAAGGGTTGACCCCGCCTGGTGGAAGCTGTTTATCCCGCCACTGGGCCCTCTTGTTTTTTATCCGATCTCCACCTGAATAAACAGATTGGGAACGTCATCTCCAGCCAGGCTGAGAATCTGCCAAAATTCCCCAGGGAACTGATGATTCACCAGCAGTGGCGGGGGGAGTGAGAAGAAGAGGGAGAGAAAGAAACCTGCTTCTTCTGATTCTCATTTCCTGTCCAGCAAATACCCTAGGCTGGGCCGTTTCTTAGGCGTCACTCATTTCTTAAAGCAAATGATCAATTTATGCAGTAGAACAGATAGTTTGGTTTTCATTCTTAACAAGGTGAACGTGAAGCAGGCTGGTGAGAGGGCGATGCTTTGGATTGTCATTCCGAGAGGAGAAACTTCTCCACATTGGCCTAGGAAAGCTCTTCTGCACTTACTTGTTCTTTTTAGAACTTCCTCATCTTCTTATTTCAAGTGGTTTATGGTGCTCTTCCCAGGACAACAGACACATTATTTCTTGCCAATTTGGGGCTTAGAATTATTTTCTGTCCTTTCCTTTTTTGGTGCTCATTAGGCCCTCACTTAAAATCATTCTGTTGGACACCTGAGCAAGATGAGATTGAGCTTGGCCATGCTTTGTGGCCCCAGGCTGTATCCTTGATGCTTTGTGTGGGGGACAGGGGCAGGCAGAGGGGCACGTGAGGGTGGTGGCATCTGACTGTGTGGTTGAATGAAGCAGCGTGAAACACGGCATTTGGATCAAATGACTTTTCAGACACACTTCACCTCTGGAGAATTTGATCTAGAAGAAAACTACCAAAAAGAAAAGAAAAGAAAACTGCCAGTGTTTGATAAGGAGGAACACCGTTCGCATCCCCTGCGATTGTGTGTCAGTGCCACGCCTGGACGTCGATGTTTGCCAGAAATGCATGCCAGTATGCACCGAAAGATACATACAAAAGACATGTGTTCATAGCTGGGATATTTGTAGTAACCCAGGCTGGCAATCACTTGGTGCCCACCAAGAGTAGAATAAAACACAAATTGCTGTGTGCTGTCTCTGTAGAAATATTATACAGTGGTGAAAAGGCATTAACTTCTGCCAAGGCATGGATGGGTCCCGTGAGCGTAATGCTGAGTGAAAGCCGGATACTGAAGAGCATGTCTGGAATGACTCCATGTATATGAAGCCCAGAGTAGGCAAAATTAGTCCTTGGTGGTAGAACGGAGCAGTTCCCTCTGGGAAGAATAACCACCAGGAGAGTGACAGGGAGGAGGCCGCATGCATTCTGTATCTCGATCTGAGTGGTAGGCACCCGGGTGAATGTGCTGGTAAAAACGCTGAGCTCTGCCCTTGGAATTGATGCACTTCCCCGTATGCCTGTGCGATGGCCCTAAAGACATGTACAGACACACAGACGAGCTGCCACCACTGGGCCATATGGGCAGTTTGGTGGTGCTGTCTTTTCAACAAAGGAGAAATGATTATCTTCTTCCGTGTTCTTGAAATGATGAGCATCTTCTGGTGCATAGCCCCCTCTCCCTCAGGTAGGCATCAGGGCCTGAGCCCGAGCTGAGTCCTACACTAACAAGGTCACTCGTCTCAGCTTCTGTGGGTTCCATGGATGGGCTCTAAAATCACATGGCAGCCCCCCAGCAGCACGGAGGGGTATGTGCCCATGCGGGGCCATAGGTGCAGTGGTGCACAGCCATAGCACGAGGCCTTTGGCACCACGGGCTGGGCTTCTTGTGCCCAGAGCTGCAGGGTGTGGAGTGTAAGCATGCCAGTCAGGATCCCTGTGGTGGGTGCGGGGCGGGGGCAGTGCTGGCAGGTGCAGGGCTCACCCCCCAACCCCCATTTCAGGGCTAGATTGGGTAAAACTCTTTCTGAACCAGAAGTTTAAACAGAGAGAGATCTGGAATTAGAATTTTGCTGATTTTATTTAGTAAGACATATTGAAAGTTTGATATTGAGAGAACACGGAAGATGTGCTGTTATTAGTGAGAATCCATACTCGGAGTTGACAGTGCGGATTTCTGGAAGTCACCGTAATTCTCTGGAAGAGCAGAAGGGTGTGCCTATTTAGATGTGATGACTTTGCATTGGCCAGCTTCAATGTGTCTGCCTAATTGGAAGAGTTAAAGAGAGTCAGGATAAACAGTGAGGATCACTGTTCTCTCTAAGATCACCCTTTTTGCCTACTTGTCTCCACTGGCTCCAGTCAGGATCCCTGGTTGTCTTTGGAGAAACAATAATGATGAAGACTTAGGTCCCACTTAACTTCCAGAAGAGATAGAAGAGACATCAATGGGAAAGATTCTAATTAGTGATGTCTGACATGAGCCCTGGACGAACCGTGGAAGGGTCCTTTGCTGTTGGGAGGCATTTACTGCCATTTTGTAGGTAGTTAGACCAGAAGCAGACAGTGATTTACCAAAATGAGTTCCTAAGCTGCAGCAGAGCTAGAAATGGAATCTGGGGGACTTCCCACACCAACCCAAAGTAGTTGCTGTAGTGTAGACCAGGGGACAGTAAAATATAGGTAGTGGGCCAAATGTGGCCCACAACTTGTTTTTTGAAATAAAGTTTTATTGAAACAGTCAGACTCCTTCATCTACATTTTGTCCTATTACACTCCAGCATCAGAGTTGAGTACTTGTGACAGAGAATACATGATGCACAAGCCTAAAATATTTACCATCAGGTCTATCCTAGAAGATGTTTGCTGACCCCTGGTGTAGACAATAGGTGCATAACTTCAGGAACCAGCTGCAATCCATTCGGCCCACCTTGACCCTGCTTCCTTTGATCTCCTTGCCTTTCTTGTGGCTGTTGTCAGTGACATGAGGTCTTTTCCACCACCAGTGGGAATACATTATAAACCAGGCTTCCCAGAACTGTAGTGGAACAATCACTTGTGATAAAAAGTTTTGAATGTTGGTTTCAAATGCCTCCGTCTGTTTTACCATCCAATTTAACATGAGCTCTGAAAATGTAGCCAAGTGGAGAGAGCTTATCTCGCCTGCTCTTTGCCTTTGAAGACTGGTTTTATTTTTGAAGCCTTTAACAGGTGTTGGTTTAATAGACTTCTGCCGTATTAAGTTCACCTCACCCCAGAGGGCAGCCTGAGGGGTAAACCCCACAGGGTGGAGGCGAATACTCGTGATTGCCAGCCACACAGCCTCAGAACCGTCCTGATTTGCTTTGGTGGCAGAGAAAGGCTGGGCATCCCTCCCCGGCTCTCTATCCCCTGAAACTAAATGTAGCCGTTCCTTCCACAAATACCGGTTCTTAAAGACCTCTCAAAGGAGCTATTCTCTTCCTTCCATCCAGAATATCCACGCGTAAGCACTTTGGCTTCCTCTGCCTTGTCTGCGGAGAGGGGGCTGCTCAAAGCTCCCTGCAGCTTTGCCGCTCACGCAGGACTCCGGGAAGCTGGTACAAAAGCTAGGCCTCACCGAGGTCGGTTCATTACCTGGAGTGGTGTGAGGTGACCAGGAAGTAGCCAGCTGGCATTAAGAGCTAGCCATGCTCTCCTGAAGGTTTATGGATTGCATCTGGGACACGGTACTTAAAATTCTGCTGGCATGGCCTCTCACATGGCCCGCTGGACCGTCCTGCTCCCCTGAGTTTGCGTTTGGTTCTTCTTGACTCTCAGCCATGCGACCTCGGGAGAATCCCCAACAGCACCTCTGAGCCTCAGTCTCTTAACTGTAATGCACAGAAAAGAAGGGTCCCTCCCTCTTTAAATTGCTGTGGGATTTCCCTGAGGCATCGCCCAGGGCCTGCTGCAGATAGGTGTGGAGTTACTGGTCAGCTCCTGCTAAAAAGAACTTGAACAAGGACCCAGAAGTTCGATGAGTGTGGACCTCGTCGGGAACTGGGCAGTTAGGTAAAGGGGTGACATGGTGACCATTTCCATGTTTGCATGTGACATTAAAAGCATGGACAGTTGGTTGAAAGTGGACCACCTGATGGAATCAGGGCCACAGACCCATTTTCACTGCTGTCTCCGCACAAGGAGGTGGGAGGGCTTTCCTTGAACGCTGGCCGTTGGCTCTAGCCTTCATGGCTGGGTGCGTGGAGGGGGTGTCTTGGAGAGGCTGGCCTCCCCCAGGGTCGGGAGTGGGCAGGGTAGAGTTTAGCCGGCTGGGGTCGGGGGTGTGCACACAAGCCATGTTTTCTGCAGGAGTGAGGAGGGGGTGTGATACAGCTGCTTAGGGACCCATCAGGTTTCTAGCCATGGAGTCCTGCAGACGCTTTCGTCTGGGATTTGCTTGGAGGCACAGCTACCCAAGACAGCCCGGCCTCCCAGCGGCGGGGCCTGACGCCCTCCTGCTGGGGCCCGCTCGCTTCATGCACGCAGCTAAGAGGGAGAGCTCTGGGCCAGCACTTTGCTTCTGAGAGAGGAGTCTAGCCTGCCTGCTTGCCATGAAGGGAAGAAGAGTAGACAGGCTCCAGTCATTCATTCATTTTATTCTTTCTCTTGCCAGAGCACCTGCCCCCAACAAGACCCTGAGCCTGGCTCTGAGGATACAAGGGTTTTATTGAGCAACTGCTGTGTGTCAGGTCACATTACCCATGGGGCACAGGAACCTCACGCATTGCTTTATAGATGAGGCTCTTGAGGTTCACGCCTGGAAGCTGTGCAACAGGGTTTGAACTCAGGCAGGGCAGTGCTCGCAGCCTGTTTTGTTCTGTGCCCGGTTCCAGCCCAGGAAGAGCTCCTGGCCGTGGGTGCAGTTGCCGCTCCGCAAAGACCTCTCACACGGTGTGATTCTTGTTCTGAGAAGGAGGAGGGAGGCGGAGTCCACAGGAGCCCAAACTGTGTGGTCAGTTTGCCAGAGTCCACAGAGTTCAGGAAGAATGTGTTCAAGGCTCTGGGCTGGAGTGTGGAGCAGAGAGAGCGGTCCAGAGGGGCAAGGGCTCTGCATCCTCGGCAGCTGGGAACAGAGGTGTGAAGCCCTGAGGACCCCTGGAGCCGCTGTGGGCCAAGTTTCTTGTGTTGTCTGGGCTGTGCTGCTGCACATTCCCTGACTCCTCTGCTGGCAGGATTTTCTTCTGTTTAAATGCTGGTGAGCCTCAGCTCTCTGTGTTCATTTTGTGTGAATCATTCAGCACATATTTATTGAGCACCTGTTGTGTGCCTCACACGTAACATTCCAGTGGTTGGAGACACACTGGTGGACGAAATGGACCAATATCTCTGCCTTCTTTGAGCAACATCCTGGTGGGAGAGAAGATGTTAAATTAGAAATAAACATATTACTGGATATATTAGGTGATAATTAGAGCTTTTGAGGAAAATAGAGTAGGCAAGGTAGCAGAAAGTGTGTGTGTGTGTGTGTGTGTGTGTGTGTGAGAGAGAGATGGGGTGAAGGAGCCTGTGGGTTTAGAGAATGTGGCCAGGGATATTTGAATCAGATGAGAAAGGAGTAAGTGTAGGACATCTGAGGGTCTCAGGGGGAGGAGCATTCTATGCAGAGGGAAAGGCAAGTGCAAAGGTCCTGAGGCGGGTGTGTGCCTGCACATCGGAGGGTCCACGAGGGGTAGTGTGTGAGGCGGAGGGTGGTGTGTGGCAACCACATGGGCTTTGGAAAACATCAGGAAGACTTAGTCCTAAATGAGATGCAAGAGCTATCTTTTGAGTTTTCAGCACTGGATTCTTGTAAACTGACTTCGTTTTTTTGTTTGGTTTTTACATTGTGATAAAATACACATAAAGCTTGCCATCTTAATCATTTTTGAAGTGTACCGTTCAGTAATGTGGAGCATGCTTATTTTGTGCAACTCATTTCCAGAGCTTTTTCCGTCTTGCAAAACTGAAACTCTGTACCCATTCACAACCCTCCCCACTCCACGTCCCATGACTGCCTCCTCCGCCCCCGACAAGAACTACTCTTTTCTGCTCCAGTGAATTTGACTCCTCCAATCACTCAGAGATGTGGAACCAAACAGCATTTGTCTTTTTGTGACTGGCTTTTTATCACTTCGTAGTGCCATCAGGATTCATCCAGCTTGTAGCTCAGGCCAGAAGTTCCATTTTAAGGCTTTAGAGTTGTCCATGGTGCACGTAAGGTGCGTTGTGTTTGTCCACTCACCCCTCGACGCACATTTGGCTTGCTTCCCCTTTCGGGTATTGTGTGTCTTGATGCTCTGAACGTGGGTGTGCGTGTATGTCTTTTATTTTTTCATTTTTTTAACGTTTGTTTATTTTTGAGAGAGAGAGTGCATGCTTGAACGAGCACAGGGGAGGGGCAGACTGAGAGGGAGATCCAGAATCCGAAGCAGACTCCAGGCTCTGAGCTCTCAGCACAGAGCCTGACACGAGGCTCGAACTCACAAACCGTGAGATCATGACCTGAGCCGAAGTTGGACACTTAACCAGCTGAGCCACCCAGGCGCCCCTGCGTGTATCTTTGAGATGTGCTTTCAGTTCTTTGGGATATATAACCAGAAGTAATAGTGCTGGATCGTATAATCTTTAATATTTTGAGGAGCCACCATACCATTGTCTTCAGCACTTTGTTTGGGTTCCTGTTTCCCTACATCCTTGTAGACATCGTATGGGTGTGAGGCCGTTTCTCACGGCATTCCCCTAATGATTAGTGATATTGAGCGTCTTTTCCATGTACTCAGTGGCCGTTCATACATCTTTGGAAAAATACCTGTTCAAGTCTTTCACCCATTTTTTAATTGGGTTGTTTGGGTTTTTGGTTGTTGAATTGTAGGAGTTCTTTGTATATTGTAGATATTAATTCCTTGTCAGATACATGATTTTCAGATGTTTTTCCCCCATTCCTTGGGATGCCTTAAAGGATCTCTCTGGCTCCTGTGTTGGGAGTGGTGCATATGTGGACAAGGATGGAAGGCATAGTCACTAGCCTACTATGCAGGGTATTTTAATATTTGCAAACTAGAATACTTAGTATCACTGATGCAGCTGTCATCTCCAGCTCCCAGGGGCCCCTCTCTCCCTCTTCTCTTGTGTCTGTCTGTGTTGCTGCCCCATCTGTCCTCGACCACGGTGACATGGAGTCCCTACTCCCCACGATGGCCTGGGAGGCCTCTCCTGGTCCTCTTTCTCTCCCCAGTGTCCGCTCCTGCCCCTGGAGCTGGACCCCGCAAGCTGCTCTGGGCACAATCCAGCACGGCTCCTGGCACGTTTCATCTACCCTGCCTGAGAACACCCTCACTCCCACGCTCTGTTATGCCTCATCCCAGCAGAGGATGTCTCTTGGGCCAACTGGGGAGCTCTGTACAGCATGTGAAAGAGCCCCATCCTCATTACAGCAGCCTCCCTCGGAGTGGGCTAGTGCCTCTGGGGTCCCGGCACGTGCCGGAGTCCCTGAATAAGCAGACCGGCAAGAAAGACAGAGAAAGGTGTAAGATGAAAGGCAGAGACTGAGGAGGGAGACAAGCACAGTGAGAGAAGCGTCAGGGGGCTCGCAGCTGTCCCGTGGCCCCTTGCTCTGTGCACGGTCCCTTTTTGCTCCACTTGGGGCCACACTGGGACTCCTTGCCTGCTTTTCTCAGAGCCTCTCTTCCTGGCTCCCTGGTCCTGCATTCACAGTTCCTGGATGAGGCTCAGCTCTGCTGCCTTTATTTCTTGTTCTTTCTTTCCCATACTTAACATAATAAAGGTTTTTCTTCTCTTTTTTTTTTTCTTTTTCTTTTGGAGTCAGAAAACTGAAGAGACCGTCTCTATTAAACACATAATAAAGAACTCAAAGGAAATAGCTTCTGGGGGGCAGGGCTGGGGCACGAAGGGAAAAGTGGCCTTTCATTCTGGGGAGACTTGCCTGTGTCTGGAGCTGTGCCCCTATAAATGGGCATTGGGTTCAGGGCCTGGGAGAGTTGTGAAAACACAAAGGGGTGGACAGGAAGCCCCGGAGCTTCTGGGAAAGAGAGCCTTGTTTTTGCTGGAACCGACTTGGCCAAGTGTTTGTTTAAAAGAGATGCCACTTGGTAAGCGACGCCTGGCTTACTTGTGTTGTGTTCAAGAATGCTTTGATTGGCCAGGGACCCTGACACTCTTCACGCAGAAACTGGCCCCAGTGAGGGCCTGGAGCCGGAGCCACGGGGACCAGCACCACCAGCCAGCAGATTCTGAAGTATCTGAATATTGGGATGAAAGCTGCAGGGGTTTGAATATGCCCGACGGAGCCACATCCACGGTGGCGGCCACCCGTGTTCTCCAACCGTGGTCCACGTTTCTTGTCTTTCTTCTGACTAATCAGTACTGGCTGGTTGGTTAGACCGTGGGTTTTTCAGAAGGAGGACTCCATGTGCAAATAAGTTACGGTGGTAACATGCCTCTCTTGTGCGGGGGTTTAACACCCCGAACGCTTAGGTAAACTAACGTCTGCTTTAGTGTGGTTTGCCGTACGCGTAAAATACGGGGTGGTGGCCCCATCTTCCATATAAGGAAACCAAGGAACAAAACTGTCAAAGGGGATAGAGTTGGGAGGGTCAGAGGATTCAATTCCAGTTAGACTGAGCACCAAGCTCCTGTTGCCCTTAGCTTGTCAGAATTGTGTCATTAAGAAAAAAATCCCTGTGCCGGTCTTCACGCCTAGCAAAACGTGAGGTACATCGTGATGCGTTAAGTTGGATTAGACCTGCACTGTGGGCTCCCCTGCCTGCAGCCCCCTAAGTGATGGGGCTGCATTCTGAAGATGCTCAGTGACGGGGCTGGGCTGCTTTCTGAAGATGCTCAGTGAGAACCATACCAGGAGCTGGCTGGTTCCACTGGGCACATTCTTTATGGGAAAGGGCCCTGGTCAGTTCTGAGTTGTGGTCTCAGTGTTCTCTGCACAGCGGCGTACAACGTTACCCTTCATTCTTCTCCTTGGGGAAAGTAGCCTAGGCTTTGAACTTGGGTAGACAAACTTGTCATCGACAGAGAATTCAGTACTCTAGCCCCCAGCCAGCAGGTGATAACTTCACAGCAAGAAGAACAGGAGACCTCATGTTAAGAGTGCTACCTCCATTAAAATAAAATTTTTTTTAAAAAGGCGGGGAGGTACAACCTGTTGTGGCTCAGTCGGTTAAGCATCTGACTTTGGCTCAGGTCATCATCTTGCTGTTGGTGGTTTGAGCCCCACGTCAGACTTAGCACTGACAGCTCAGAGCCTGCAGCCTGCGTCAGATTCTGTGTCTCCCTCTCTCTCTAGCGTGGTTTGCCGTACGCGTAAAATACGGGGTGGTGGCCCCATCTTCCATATAAGGAAACCAAGGAACTTGGTTCTTCTGCTCACTCTCTCTCTCTCTCAAAAATAAAAAAGAGTGCCACCACTTTTATAATTTTCTGAATGAGCAAAACAGGGAGAAAGACGTGAAAGAAGCGGCGGGGGAAATAATGGTTCCTTTGCAAAAAGACATGCTCAGGTCCTGTTGTCCGTTTGTGTGTTTCAGGCAACACAATAAGATTCGCAGCGTGGAGGAGAGTCAGCTGAAGGCTTACCTTTCCTTGGAAGTGCTGGACCTGAGCTCCAACAACATCACGGAGATCCGCAGCGTCTGCTTTCCGCAAGGGCTGCCCATCAGGGAGCTGTAAGTGCCCGGGCTTGGCCATCCGCACCTGCGTGTCCTCCTCTGCCGTGGCCTGCCTGAGTCTCCGGGTGTGGGCGTGCCCCTCAGCTTCCCTTGCAGGCCACCTGGGTCCGTGGCCTCCCGTGGGTGCACGTGTAGAGCGTTTCCGGAGCGAGCAGCACTCCTCTGACGGCAGGGATGGGGGTGCAGGCAGGAGAGCTTGTGAAGGGGCCTCGCACCCAGCCGAGAGGAGGGTCTAGCCCAGGACACAGGTGTGTCTTGGAGCCCTGCTGCCGGGGGAGCTTGGAGAGAAGATGCCGGGCTCCGTAGAAAACGGCACGGTGGGGAGACCTCCCTGCCGAGGCTGAAGCAGTAGGTACTGTTATTGTCACACTGACCCCCTGACACCTGGTGTGAGGTCTCTTCGAGGAGCCTCGGACTCCGTTCTGCGGCTTCGAGGGACCTGTTCTCTGTGTGGGTCTGTGTCTCGTTCCCGCATCCTCACACTCCTTCTCATACCCGCTGGATGGTAGAAGGGAGGACAAACCGTTAAAGCCTGTTGACTTGCTGCTTGTCGGTAGAAAAATGGAGCTGCGGGGAAGAAATGAAAAGCCCAGGCTCCAGAGAGATCTTCAAATGACAGTTTTCATTTTCTGTGTTCTTACTGATCCTGAGTCATTTTGGAGGTCGTTCACGAGGCTGGTTGAGGGGTCGTCAGGACCCCTCAGGTCAGGGAGGCCAAGGCTTGGCACACAGCTTTTCCAAGACCCCAAGGAGGGGGAGTGATTTCTTTCTAAGGCTCCATCAAGGCCCCACAGTTGGAAACGGGAGGCTCTGGCCTCTGTTACACCCATGTGACCGTGCTCAGCCCCCACTCGGGGCTTTGCAACGGTGTCCAGCACTCCCTTGCTGGGACAAAGAAACCAGCGACTGCTCAACTGAGTCGTGGTGACCTCCCTCTGCACGAAAGCAGGGGGGACTTTCTGTTTTGGCAGCTACTGGCCACTGCGTATCTTCATCACACAGACTGTTCTTCTACAATGGGGAGTGTTAAGAACAAAGAGTCCAGCCCCGTTTGTACAGAATCCTCATGTGCCCTGTCCTGGGCCACTGCCTGGTGGGGAGGCGAGATGCACCGCCTCCTTCCCTCCCTCCTCTCCCCTTCTCTGTTGGAGCAAACTCTCTCTGGTCTTTCTCTTTAAGCTACAAAAAGCAGCATTTGTCCAGGGAAGGCAGAAGGAGAGGTAGCAGCAGTAACTTCTGATAGGAACAGCGTATAGTTCCTCCTCTTTCTCTCTGTTTTTTTTTTTTTATTAGTTGATAAAATTTATGCACAACAGAATGCCCGATACGATCTAGTATATTGCAGTGTGGTTTGAGGGGAGGTGCCTTTACCTACATAATCCACTCAGCGGACGTCCCACTGAAGAATTAAGGGGACTCTGTGCAGGTGTCCTTAATGAGTGTTTCTCTGATACGCTTCTAAGGATTAAAATGAATCCATGTATGCACGTGTGTGTGTGTATAAATACATAGATGTGTATATGTATGTATCAAGTTGTGGAGTAACACCCACTTTAAAATTTAAAGACTGTTCCCCTAAATTATTAACATCCATTCTGACCTTGCCTGGACATTGATGTTCTGATTCCCACAGCTTTCTTCACCAACCTTGAACCCTAACTCTTGGTTGGTGAGTGCCGAGGGACTCCTGCGGGCAGCCCTGGAGATGGCCGGGGTGCGAGGGTGCTGGGGGGAAGGTGACTGACATTGACCCCCATCCCCCAGCAGAAGGCACTGGCCACAGGCACTGCGTGCTCCGGGCTGCAGTGACACTTGCATCAGGGCCTAAAGTGGGGGGTCCCGACCTCCACCTCACCTGCCCCCCCTCGCCACCCGGGAGTTTAGATGACCGATGTGTCCCTGGAACACACAGTGTTCTTCCCAACTCAGGCAGCTCTGGTGTCTGTGACGGGGTGAGGAAAGGCCCCTTGTGACCGCTATGTCTTCTGTCCTCCTAGCAACCTGGCAAGCAACCGCATCAGCATCCTGGAGTCGGGAGCATTCGATGGCCTGTCCCGGTCGCTGGTAATGCTTCGCTTGAGCAAAAACAGGATCACCCAGCTTCCTGTGAAAGCATTCAAGTTACCCAGGCTGACGCAACTGTGAGTACAGAAACCTGCGCTTTAATTAAAGTTAGCCAGACTCCGTGGAGGCCGGCTTTCCCCTTGGACCGCGTTCCAAGTGCGACCCCTTCCTCAACTCCCCTCTGTCAGGCTTTGCATACACCCTTGTTAATGGCCTCGTGGTGACACCTAATAAAAGCAAATTAGAAGCTGGGTCTGGAGCCCATGGGCTGCCTTAGGTTGCTGAGAAAAAGACCCACTGAGGATATATATGGTTGTCCTCATAGGCACTTTGCAAATGAAATGAGGAATCCTGCTGGTGAGCTGATCCCGGCTGATGTTTAGGTTGTGTGGCTCTGGTTATTTGTCTTGGGGTTTTCTGGGTTGGTTTTTTTTAAGTACCCATAAAACCTGTCCCGTGGGGGCGCCTGAGTGGCTCAGTCGGCTCAGCGTCTGACTCTTGATTTCAGATCAGGTCATGATCTCACGGTTGTGGGAATGAGCCACGCGTCGGGTTCCACACTGACTGTGGGGTCTGCTTGGAATTCTCTCTCACCTCCTCTGTCCCTCTTCCCCACTTGCACTCTCTCTCTAAAATTAAAAAAATGTGTACCGTGGACATGACGGTGTCCAACACATTTTGAACAGTCCGAGAGGAAGTTAGCGTAGCCTGAGGCGGACCGTGTTCATCTCCCTCTTATACGGTAGTTGATTTATTTTTTTAAGAAAGCATTTATTTGTTTACTTCTTGGACAACTGAGGCTCTCCTAAGATGACACAGGGTTGGAGTAGAGAACCTATTTCCCCGAACCCGATGGACCATTTGTTCCCTGGTTTTTCATTGTCCTGTATTCTCTGTGTATTAGAAAAATCCATTTCTGGAAAATAAGCTGATATTGGAGACTGGGCTTACACAGAACACAGAGATTGTTCATGGCCAGACGGGGCGCCCCTCCCCCCAGTGCCCTCGCTGCCTGTGCTACACGCGCGAGCGCACACACATGCACACCTCATTAGATCCAGGCTCTGGCTCTGCTCCCTTCAGCTCTGGAGAAGGTCTCTGGATGCTTAGGAAGTCGTGTGGGGGGCAGGGTCATGACACACCGCACAAGTATTTGGGGAAAACCAAGGGCTTTCTGGTTTGCCCCGCATTCTTCCCTCCCCTCCCCCAGTGTCACCAATGGACCCAGCCCACCCAGATTCCTAAAACCTCTTGGTCAACTGAGATTTTATCTCAGGGGGTTGGAAGTCAAGTGTGTGTGCTTCATTGGTATGTCAGATCCCCTCCTCCCCTGTACGTGCCACCTTCTCTCCATCATTGGCGACCTCATTAGTGCCTCCAGTGGAAAGTGTCATTGCCATTTGATACCCAGTGGTTCGGTTATTCCTGGGTCGAGGCATCTGGTATGGATTTCTCCTGCGGAGCTGAGAGATACCCCACCTAAGACGCTCACATCCTGAGTCACACCCAGCTCCTCACTTACAGGGTCCTGGATATTTGGGGAGGAAGTGGAGCGTTCGCTCGCTTGGGGGCGTGATGGGGCGAGCATCTGGGGAGCCCTGCGCACTCTTGCATCCGCCAGCTGTGGGCCAGTCAGTGTCCGCGCCCGTGAGACACACAGCGGGCCCCGCCGGGACAGCCTCACCGCCCTCCTCCGCGGGGCTTCTCAGCCCGCAGCCCCGCGTGGTAGCAGTGGTAGCGCACAGGGTGCGCGTGCCGCCAGCCCTCTGACCCCGCCCTCTTCCTCCCCTCAGGGACCTCAGCAGGAATCGGATTCGGCTCATCGAGGGCCTCACGTTCCAGGGGCTCGAGAGTCTGGAGGTGCTGAAGCTGCAGCGAAACAACATCAGCAAGCTCACGGACGGGGCCTTCTGGGGCCTGTCCAGGATACACGCGCTGTAAGTGTGGCGCCGGCTCCGCTCGGGCGCCGCGGGCCTGCGCGTGTTCGTTCACACCCCGGCCTTTGAGGGCCAGTAGGACTTGAGCCGGGCCCGGGCCCTGCCCTTGGGTCTCTGGCTGGGCACAACTCACGGTCTTTGCGGCCTTTGCCACATGGAAGGGTGTTTTTCTGCCAGGGTTTGGTCAGAGAAGCAGGCTGGCCCCCGGTGGGAGAGGGAGCCGTTTTGCCGGGCTCCTCTTCGCCCTGCCGCGGCCTCAGTGAGCAGCGGGGTGCAGAGTGGGCCCCCTCCCCAGCCCTCCCCTCTCCCACATGCTGCAGGAAGTTCCCCGTCTCCCTGTTGGGGATTTGACAGCCCCGTCTGGATGTGCAGGTGGGCCTAAAATGTATAGTTCGTCCTGGGAGATTTATTTATGTTTCATGAGCTAATCAAGCCGCTCGGTGCAGATGTTCCGCTTTTATCCGGGGAGCGTGCTCCCCAGACAGATGTGTACGATCCCAGCGCCTGCGTGTGTGCCGAGTCACGTAAGACACCGGCGGGAGAACATACGGAGGAGGGCAGAAAAGGCAGTTTCTGATCTTCCATGTTTAAACATTTAAATTAGTTTATTTTCAACGGAAAGTTAGTGTACACTCGTAGCTGAGTAAAATGAAAGAGTAAAAACGTGGCCACGGCCCCCTTCCCCTGTTCTTTTCCCCCAGTTCCCCCTCCCAAGGGGCGGTCACTTATAGTCCTTTCCTGTTTGAGGTTTTTTTTTTTTTTTTTTCCATTATTTTATTTTTAACTAATCTCTTCATACAATGTGGGGCTTGAACTTAACCTTGAGATTAAGAGTGGCACGCTCCCCTGACTAAGCCAGCCAGCGCCCCTCCTTGTTGGTTTTTCTGTTCGAGTTTTGTTGGTGGTCATTTCTGGGTTCCAGCACGTATTCCGGTATCTAGGTCTGTCGATGGGAGATTTCTTGGGTTACGGTCAGCAATGTAACTTGCTCAGGACCCCGCCCTCCGTCCCCTCGTTTCCAGTCTCTACCAGTTACATTACTGTGTCCATGTCCTTTCTCATCTTTGCAGCTGAAACAGAAAACAAAAACTCTGCATCCAGTTTCATCAGCACTGTGCCGTGCTCATTTATCAGAAGCATCTGGTGTGAGCCCCTCTTTCCACCCACCCCCAGACCCACACACTCTGTGGGATGGGGGCATTCGCATTAGCACTGTGGTCTTGCTTCTCCGTTTCTCCCTCGTCCTTTGATTGGCCTCACCTCTGTATCTGTTCAGAAACACTTGTACTTGACATGCGTAGAACTCTCGTTTTGAACTTTGAATTCCAGTTGGGTATGCTGAGATTCAAAGAGAATTCTCGGAAGATAATGGGAGTTCGCACATCCCATTTGGTTTTTAGATTGAGCAGATTCATCATGTGTGGGGTGGTCAGTTGCTGGAGACGGTATTTATAAACCAAGTGCTCACCTTTGGGGCAGCGCAGAAAGTGAGATTGACAGAGCGAAACCTGGTTGCCCGCAGACCTTGTAATACTGAACGTGGGGCACCATTTGAATTAGTGAGTTTTATTCCAGAGGCGGGTCCAGTGCCGCCGTCCTGGGCTAGGGTGTGCAGGCTTGAGAAGCAGGGTAAGAATGTCCTCACTTGATCGACCCCGGGGGAGCGAAGTTCTCAGCCCTGTGCTGAAACTGTGATGTGTATTTTCCGGTGTGCATCTCATACCAGCCCTGTGAAGT
Organism: Cryptoprocta ferox; assembly: GCA_028646485.1. Taxonomy (NCBI): domain Eukaryota; kingdom Metazoa; phylum Chordata; class Mammalia; order Carnivora; family Eupleridae; genus Cryptoprocta; species Cryptoprocta ferox. The sequence goes on along the minus strand of CM053574.1, from coordinate 31,577,160 downwards.
TGCTGCCTGGGATCTCTCCGTTTTAGAGATGTTTCAGCCTCATTCAGCCAGCAAAGTGGCAAAACTAGGGTTAACAATCCAAGTAGCCTGACCCCAGAGCGAAGGCGTGTGTCTGGGAGCCAGGCCTGGGTTCGAATGAGAACCTCGCTGCTTGCCGAGCTGTGGAATGAATCTTGGGCGAGTCGCACCTCACTCCTCTCAGCCTCAGTTTCACGTACCCATCAGATGGGGATAAAAGCCCCCCCCTCCCCATTCTCTATTCTTCCTCTCCCTTTAATGGGCTGAGCTGCTGCTGGGCGCTGTGTGCCCGCTTGGGCACCTGTTGGCTAACAGTGTCCCCTTGCCCTCTGCACCCCGAGGCCGCCTGGACGCTGGCAGCCACCGTCGGCTTTGCCGGTCCTCTCCCTGGGTGCACGTGAATGCGCACACACGCCCCCAGCCAGCACTGCCCTCCCATCCCCGGGCTGCAAGCGCCTGAGGCTGGGGACTGCCCTCACCACGTGCCCTGTCGTTGCAGGCACCTGGAGTCCAACAGTCTGGTGGAGGTGAACAGCGGCTCGCTCTACGGCCTCTCGGCCCTGCACCAGCTCCACCTGAGCGGCAACTCCATCGCCCGCATTGCCCGTGACGGCTGGAGCTTCTGCCAGAGGCTGCAGGAGCTGTAAGTGCCCCGCCGGCTCCGTGCCGACCGATGCTGGGAGCCTCCCACAGCGGGTGACCCTGCAGAGTGGGAGGTGCAGCGGCCTCCAGGGCCCCGGGCCTCGTGCCGTGTCGGTGGTCACTGACCGTGACAGCGGCACCGCCCCCCCCCTTTTGTAAACAGGTGCAGAAGACAGGTGGTTTTGGAGGGAAAAAGTAGACCCTTACCGTGTTGCCTACCTCACCGTAATACGCTCCAGGTGTCTCAGTTCCAGTGTATTCTACTGAGTGTGTGGGGTTTTTAAAGAGGATCTGGGTGGGTGTTCTTGTTTTCTGGGCTCCACTGTAGGCAGAGTCCTGCACTGAAATGAGCAGCTGTTAAAAGTGCCAAGCTTGTGTCTCTGTCTTCACCTCACCCAGCAAGCAAGGGGATGCTTTTAAGCTCAGTGTTGAATCTTGCAGGTGGTGTTTTTGTCTGTCCTTCTCTGTCCTCCCCACTCTTCCTCCCCACGCCCAATGCACACTGACCTGGAGTTTAAGTTCCAGGGAACCTGTGCTTCCCTCATGCAAAAATCCATAGTCCTCGAACGTACCCTTCTTGGATTTCCTATGAGCATGTTCGTGTTAACGCTTGAGATTTAGCCTCCAGCCCTTCCGGGCAGTGCGGCCGCCTACTGCCGTCAAGTGGGATTGGAAGGCTCTGTCTCTTGTCTCCAGCCGTGGCCCCACCAGGGAACTCCCAGGGCTCCCTTTGGTTGCTGTCTGGGCCTGGGACCAGCGACGACGCAGGAGAGGCCTTCGCAGTGCCGGTGCCTGAGCCAGGCCGGTGGCTAAGTGAGGAGGCCTGTGCACCCCTGGTTTCGAGGCAGCAATGAGGGCGTGTTCCCTGTGGCCCTCTGGCAGGTGGCCCGTGTGGAGCTGACTTTCGCCTTCATGGGGGACAGAGAAGGTCATGGAACTGCCTTGACCAGCCCGTTGGTTTTCCCAATGTCTGGTAACCTCGGAGCCAGATTTAGGATTGCTTTCCAGCATTTCTGGCCCTTCCTTTAAGCTAAAGGCTTTCACTGCAGGTGCGGGTATAATTTTGACCACTTGCCAGGTCTTTGTGACTGGTACACACCAGGACTGACTTCTTCGGGAGGGAAAGAATGTTACTTCCTGCTGCCTTTAAAAACTCATTCATCTTTTCCGAATTTATTGTGCTTCTTCCTGTCCCAGCCCAAACTTCCCCTTTTTCAATGGCAGAGGACTAATAAGTAACCAACCCACGGCTGTGTGGTGTCAGGTGCAGGAGGGTGTGCTGGGAGGAAGGTTTGATTTGGACGCCCGGGGAAGCTGTGTGATTGGGGGTTGTGCTCCCTGTCCTGCTCACAGTACGGGTATCATGCTAAGAGGCTGGGCTGGGTGGGGGCAAGGAGACAGGAGACTGCTGCCCAGGTAAGGCACAGTGCTGTGGGAGAAAGGCTTGTTCCACGGAGTGGCTAGTGGCGCCCTCTGCTGGCCAATGTCGGGAGTCTCACTCGGCTCCCTTGCTCACTGTTCAAACCTGCTGGGCTCTGGTCCAGGGTTTCAGGGTACTGTCGTGAGCCGTGTTTGATGGCCTGAGTCAGGAAGCCCTTTCCACAGTGCTGACGTTTGCTTCCGCCTCCCTTCCTCAGGGTTTTGTCCTTCAATAATCTCACCCGGCTGGATGAGGAGAGCCTGGCCGACCTGAGTAGCTTGAGCATCCTGCGCCTCAGCCACAACTCCATCAGCCACATTGCGGAAGGGGCCTTCAAGGGACTCAAAAACCTGCGTGTCTTGTACGTCTTTCGCTGTGGGGTTGGCAGCATGAATGGGGTTCCCGGCTGAGAAGCAGGATACAGCAACCACACTGCCTCCCGAGTTCCCTTCTCACTGCTGTCCAGTCACCTCTGGACGCTTGCATATAGTCAACTGACAAAGAACTAGGGGGGCAGAAAAGTGTCTCTCGGTCCCTCCCAGGATGGTGCCGATAGGGGCGACGACTCAACCTGCCATTACCACGCGGTAATTCCTGCCATGCCCTTGCTGGGAAGCTGGGGCCCCCTTGTTGGGAGCAGCCATGCGGTGGGTCTTTCTAGCCTCCAGCCTTCCCCGTTCACCTTCAGCACACCCTGTGTCCAGGAGGCCCCATTTCAAGAGAGATATTTAGGGCCTCCCCTGTCTTCCCTTGAACTTCAGTAGGGTCATTTAAAAAAAATAGAGACGCTAATGTCATTTTCTTTTAAATTCCTTATTAGGTTGGATGGTCAGAAGTTGCTTCAGGATGTTTTTCTGGGAGTTAAGATTTTTCTTGTGTCAGCTCTGGAGAACTTTTAGGCTGCTTTGGGCAGTAAGCCCCCAGAGAGGGGTGTATGGCCTTCAACAGACAGTTCTAGTGGTTTCTGAAGCCACCCTCCCAGCGTGTGCCGCTGCCCGGAGGGGGCCTGTGCACTTGCACCTGGCGGGGAGGGCACAGCAGGCCTCCTGCCGTGCCATTGCTGGGGAGTGGGGAACAGCCCGGATGCCAGGCTATTGAAGCTGACCTCAGCCAGCCTTCAAGGGCTTGCAGGGCCTGAATAACAAGGCCGGGGACATTCAGATTGAGCCAGAAAGAAGAGAAAAGCTTTGGCAGCCAGGGTGAGGAGCTGGGAGACAGGTGCCCAGAGCGGCAGCCCCGGGTCCCTGGCTTGCAGTGTGAAGATAATAGGGAGAAACCTGTTGAAAGGAGAGGGCCCTTCCAGCAGCAGAATTTCAGTGCACTGAGCCTTTTGCTGTAAGATCAAGGTCAGCATGCGCCCTGTGCTTCTCAGCGAGAAGTGCTGTGCTGATTCCTTGCAAGGACTCTCACGGGGCCAGGAGCAGCGTCCCTTTCTGTTCCTGGCCTGCCTTGGTTGGGGTTGGCAGAGGAAGGGGTAGGAGCTGAGAGCCGTGGCAGGGGCAGTCGGAGGGGCTGCTGGTGGGGCAGAGAGGGGCCGGGTTGCCAGGTGGGCGCGTCCCTGGTGCTGTGACCTGCCCTGAAAGCCGGGGCGAGCGCGCTCAGTCATCTGCTGTTGATCGGCCCTGCTGGAGGGGACCGGCCTGAAAAGTTGGCCTCATCTGCCAACCCTGGCAAGTGGGTCACAGGTCTGACTCAGCACCCAGATGTCGTCCCTGGCTCCGAGTCAGCGCCGGCGCAGGCCCTGTGGGGAGGGGCGGCTCTGGCTTCTAAACCCACTTGCCAGCATGGAGTGGCCCCAGGGAGGACCCCATGTGGGGGCCTCTTCACTCTTGCCTCTGTGTGCCTGTGGCAGTTTCTTAGTCAAGTTGAGGAAAGGGACTCCGGCTGGTGTGAGAGCAGACAGGAGCCTTAACCTTCCGGGCTCATTTCCAGTGCCAGTGGTCAGATGTCTGCTCCTGGGGGATTTCCCACGTGTTGTCTGCACCCCCTCCTTACCCCAGGGCCCGGCTCCCCCCAACTGGGGAGCAGCCTGCAGAGCTGGGGTGGCTCTTTGAGGTGTGTGCTGGCTTTGTGGGAAGGCTGCAAAGGCTGGGCCGCAGTGCAAGGCATGCACCATGGGGTTCCTTCGGCTCAGTGGCCACACTTGGCTGGTCGTACCTTACACCTGGGCGTCAGGTGACAGAGCGGGCATCCGTCTGTTTTCCCACTTCCTGTTAAAGAGAGGTGAGGACTCAGGCTGGATGGTGAACCTCCTCTCTGTCTCCTCCCTAGGGATCTGGACCATAACGAGATTTCGGGCACAATAGAGGACACCAGTGGCGCTTTCACAGGGCTCGACAGTCTCAGCAAGCTGTGAGTATCGGCGTTGGACCTTCTGGGGAGCCTGTGCACAGCGCTTCTCAGGCTCCCCGGTGCCCCCTTTGTTCTGGGCCCAGCTGGAGCAGGGCTGCCTCACATGTACCATCGTTAGCTTGGGAAGAAAAGTCAGGAGAGCCGGGACATCCCTGCTTCTCTCTGCCCGGGGGTCTCATCACTGCCCTGGGCGGTTCCTTTGGGGCCGAAGCCCTGGTGTTAAGACACCTGTTGGATTTTTCTCTCCTGCTTTGCACGAAGGAGTCTTGCCCTGTTCTACTCAATTCCTAGGGATTGTGTGAGATGGCTAAAGCCAAGTAGCACTGCTGGTTTTGAGTCTTTGGTCAGTACTTTTCTTGTCAGTCATAATGTTAAACGGAAAGGCATTAGGATGGGTAACATGACAGCTAGTCTTTAGCCCAGGTTTCTGGGGTTTTTATTTTTCTTAGGCTCCTAGAGTCCGTCAGTTACTGTGCGAGGCATGTGTGTACATGTGTCACAGCGAACAGCCAGCAGCCTCGGGAGTGTAGCTCTGTTATGCGTCCTTTCTGTGGCTGAGGGAACGTGGGTGCGGGGTGCCCAGGACCACACGGCGTGGAGGGCCGGGACTGGCCTGGCTCCGGAGCCCATGATGGTCTCCCGGCATGGGTCACCCAAGGAGCCTCTGGGATGGGGCGGTGGAGTCCGGGGGAGGCTCTGGGGTGGACAGAAAGAGGCAGTCACCACCCCACTGCTCGGGTGACCACGCAAGCCGAGCAGAGTGCAAGTGCCAAGCAGGTGTCCTGACAGCAGCCGCGGAGCGGGAGGTTCTGGGACAGTCTGCATGGGGTGGGGGCCTTTCTGTAGAGGTGGCTTTGAAAAGTGTGGTTTTTCACACCTTTCCACTCCGAGTTCTGAGTAAGAGGAGCATTCTCACTCTTCTCCAGCATCCTGTGTTCTGAAGGCATTACTGTCCGTCAGTCTTCCTTTTTCTTCCCTAAAAAAATGCCCCCTCCTCCCCACCTCCTAGTCAGTCCTGGGTGAGGAGGCCCCGCTCTCCGGTGCCTGCCTGGCCCCGTGTGAGTGTGAGCATGGTGCGTGCAGCCCCAGGTCCTCCGGAGGGTGTGTGGAAGGTGTTGAGTGAACAGTTAATGAGAGAGGGAAGAAAAGTACCAGTGCTGCTTGGCTCTCCTCCCTGCTCCTCTCCTACACGTGTTCCCTCGAAGCTCTCTTGCGTGGCCGTGGCTGGGAAATGTGGCCGACACACCTCACTGCCCTATTTGAGTGGCCTGGTGGCAAGTGTATTGGGGTCCATTAGAAATGGGGAGCGTGTTAGCACAGAGCAGGGCTGCCTCTTGAGAGCTGTCATGTCACATGGACTCATTCATCCTGTGGGGCTGCAGTCCATGCCGGGTCCCTTTGACCTGGTGTGGGCTCGCCTTTGAGGCCCCTGGGGGGAGGTCTTCGGGGACCCGAAAATGGGAAAGGAGAAACTCTTGCCTTCACTCAGTTATTCAAGGACCTGGGACTCTTCCTGTCATGGAAGAGGCCAGACCTAAATTAAAATCTTTTCCAAGAAGGGCACAAGGGCGCAGCAGAGCCATAACAGGCTTCCCTCTGCAGATGTGGTGGATGGTGCCCTGCCCGTAACGTTTCCGCCTGCTGAATACGGCCAGTGTGATCGTGCCTCACGCTGCAGCTTCCTGGCAGAGCAGGAGCGAGGCCAGCTTACCTGTGATCATTACGGTCCCCTCCCACGGGGTCCCCGTCACCATGCTGACAGAACACCTCCCGGGAGGTGTGCATGGTGTCTTAGTAGGTGAGGACGGAGGGAGGCTTTCTGGAGCACGAATTAGCAGCACACAGAGGAGCAGTTCATCACGTGTGTGCGCGGGCCAGTGCGAGTGGCTGCCTCGTGGTTCTAGCTCTCTCCGTGGCTTTGTTTGGGGCGGGACCATGACGTGTGCGGAGGGGAGCGTTAGAGGAAACTTGAAATGGGACCATGAGGCCAAGCATCTCCCGTGAGGTGGGCCTGGGTGGGTGCTGCCCCCCCATATGTTCACAGAGTGAGGGCAGGGCCCCCGGAGTGCTGTTGAGTGTCTCGGGTGGAGGAGAGGTGGGGGCTGGACATGTCCTGGCTGCTCGCCGTCAGTCCATGGACCACGGTGGGCCTCCCCCAGCGTCAGCAGGAGCTGAAAGGCTTTGGGGAGCACTTAAGAGATGCATGAAGGAATGCATAGCTGACTTTCAGGGTCGCTGTCCGCTCCAAGGCGAGGGTGTAAGGCACATCAGCCCTGCGGTCCCTTCTCTGGGAGCCCCTGATCTGGTGCATTGGAGTCTCAGCTGCGTGCCGTCCGCAGGGAGTCAGCACCCTGGCCTGTGGTCCCGGTGGTCCGTTCTCCACACAACCGCCTTTATGGAAACTGTCGCAGTCTGCCAGCCTGAGTCCAGCTCCCAGATGTCCGCCTGGAGAAAGTAAGGGGCTATTTTAATCCAGCAGCAGGATGATTAGCCCCTACATAATTGAGAATTTGTTTTATTGCTATTGTTACCATTAGAAATAACAGTCTGCCCTCATTGTAAAAGAGGTCAGTGTGACTAATAAGTAATGGATGAAATAAAGCACAGCTTTTTCCTGGATGTGGTTTATGGGAGATTTCACTAAACAGTTAATACGTTTTACTAGGGCCTGGAGCACAGTGACCCAGCCTGGGGGATCTGAGTAAGTGAGAAGCTGGCAGGCTCTTGTGGATGCTTGGGTTCAGTGCCGTGTGCTGGTGTTTGCTAGGCTAGTTGTGTGGTTAGGGGAACAGAGTTAGCATGGCCGCCGGACTTCTGCGTGTTTTGGGCTGTGTGAGAATAAAAGCCTCAGATTGAGAGAGGTGGTTGAAATACACAGATTGGAGGCTCTTTGCCTCCAAGGGAAAGAGCAGCCAGAGGGGCTTGGGCCCCTCCATCCTGCCCGAGGCAGAAGATGCCGGCCTTGTCTGATGGCTGGAGGCTCTGAGAGGAGGGGTCTGTTCCTGATGAAGTGGCAGTTCCCCGGAAGCTCCTGTGCTTGCCCTGCAGGTTCCCCTCAGGCTTTAGGTGCCCTGGAGAGCGGGGGCGGGGGTGTGGATAGCGCTTCCTGCTGGGGCTCGAGGCGCTGGCCGGGTCTGCCCACATGTGACCCCATCTTCCCGAAGGTGGCATCCTGGGGTTTGTGGAGGTGGGACAGGAGCCCTGTGCCTTGGGGGTGCCTCCTGGGCTGCCCTGCCGTCTGTGGTTTTCCTCGATGCTCCTCTTCCCTGGCTCCTTTCAGGGAGGGGCTGGCACTTGGGTGTTTTCCCTCAGGGGTCCCCGTCTTAACGTGGCTCTGAAGGTCGAGCTGGCCTTTAGTCAAGACCTTTCTCTGGCTCTCGGTGGATCCCAGATGAGACCGCTGCTCTCGGGAGGCTGTCTGCAGTGCCCAGGTTAGGAAGCCCTCTGCCAGAGCTGGTGAGACGTGCCAGGAGTTGGCTCCCAGCAGTTCCTGTTGCTGACAGCCCTTTAGATAGTCCTGCTGGACGTCAGGTCGAAGAGCCCACGTGTCTGTCAGCATGACCGTCGGGTGCTCACTGGCAAATGGCTTCCTGTGCCCACAGGAGGTGGAGGGAATGCTCTGGTGGGCTGTGGTCAGAGAAGGGAAAAGTGGAACATCAATGCTTTTCATTCCTGGTGTCAAGGCACTCTAGGTGCCCCGCCCGCTGCATCCTGCAGACAGACTTTCCTTTGGCTTACATAGCCCAGCGGGGGGAGCATTCCTTTCTTCCATGTGTATTGCAGGCGACTGGAATTTGGTTTCTGAGAAAACTCTTTTTTTTTTTTTTAATGTTTATTTTTGAGAGAGACAGAGTGCAAGCAGGGGAGGGACAGAGAGAGAGGGGGAGACACAGAATCTGAAGCAGGCTCCAGGCTCTGAGCTGTGAGCACAGAGCCCGACGCGGGGCTTGAACCCACAAACCGTGAGATCATGACCTGAGCCGAAGTCAGACGCTTAACCGACTGAGCCACCCAGGTGCCCCCTGAGAAAAGTCTTAATAGTTACCATTGAGGGTGTGATTGGAAGTGCTGGGAAGTAGGGGCCCTTTCTCAGGGTCAGCAGTCCAGGCATCTGGGTATTAGATAACCTCAGAGGCTGACCTTGAAGGACTTATAAGGAACCTTGGGCCCATGGGCATCATTGAGAATCTGGGCTCTTGCCACAAGAGGCCACAGCGCTGGGGCGTGCCCAGCACACCGCTAGCGGCCTTCCCAGAGCCAGGGGCGCCGCTCCCAGTGGCCACATTCTGGCTGCGTGCGGGCATCTCCATGCACATCGCCGGGAGGCCATCTTGATGGATGCCTGTTTTCCTGCCCTCTTCTTGCCTCCTCTGGGAACCCTTGTCCCCAGTTTTCAGAAGAGGGTGGCAGATTTTAGTTACAGTTTTTACTACCTTCTGTGACTCTGCTGCCTCTCATGGGAAAAGTGACGGGTCCCCTCCTTCTCACGAGGCCCTTGGGTGGTCCTCGGACACAGCCCAGGCTGGACAAGGGGATTTCCACAGAACATCACGAGGAGCAACCTGTCATCACTGTTAAATTCTAACAAAGATAAAAGTATTTCGTTTCAGAAAGGGGCAGGCCTGCATACTTCAGACCCGTAATCTCCACATAGGTCAGATTTCCACCTGCCCCTCACTGGACAGACTTATCAGATGGCACTGCCCTAACTGCGTGTTCTCTTTCTCCCGTTCCTCCCTTGTCTCTCCCACTCCGGTTTTGTTTTTTGTTCTTTCCCTGTCTCTGGATGATGTTTGGAAATGGCAGAACTCTGTTTGGAAACAAGATCAAGTCCGTGGCTAAGAGAGCCTTCGCAGGGCTGGAGGGCCTGGAGCACCTGTGAGTATCTCGCCAGACCTTCCCTGACCCACAGGCCTGCCAAATGTGGCTGCCGGGGAAGTCTGCTAGCAATTTAATCACATCTTTGTAAACTGAGAAACAGCCTATTTGGAAACGCCAGCTGCTTCCTTCTCATTATAAGTCAGCTTCAACTTTGGCCTTTATTTTGCCTACACCACGAACAGTCACAGAACATATGGCTGCTCGGTGAGCCCCTAATGCATGTGGCTGCCCGATAGATGAATCCCTCCCTCATCCTCCTGCCCTGCCACACCCTGGCGCTGGCTCCTCCCCAGGCCCCGGCCTCCCTTTCCCCTCCTCCAGGGTGCGCTGTCCCGGCCCAGGCTCGCAGCCCTACTAACGCGCTTCCCAGGGCTGAGCACATGCTGGGCCCAGCCGGGAGGGGTTCTGGTGTGGCTGCCTCTGCGAGCCTGGGAGGACGAGGATGGAGCCAGCCTGGAGACATTTATGTAGTCACCATCAAGGGCAGATGCCTCTGGTGCTTGATTCTTAAGTCTCTTTGGTCTCGGAATAGAGTTGCTAGGAAAGGTCTGTCTGTTGACTTGCTGAGCAGGCCTCAGCCTCGGCTTTGATGCTGCCCTTCAGGCTGACTGGTTCCAAGGTTATTCCGTGTGCTTGGGCCAGTGTCTGTGAGGTGACAGCCACTTAGAGTGGACTTGGGACACGGGCTCTGGCTAGTACCTCCAGCACACTGATGAGACCGGGACTCTGCTGGAAGCCACCTGAGACTCCTGGCTCAAACCCGTGGCTGACCTGAACGCCACCCAGAGTGTCTCCCCGTAAGTAAAAGGTGTTCTTTTGCAGGAACCTCGGAGACAATGCAATCAGATCTGTCCAGTCTGATGCCTTTGTGAAGATGAAGAATCTTAAAGAGCTGTAAGTACCTGGGATTCCAGGGCCCTGGTTAATGTGAGTAGAGAAATCAGAGTTAGAAACGCCTGGATTCCATGATGCCTAAATGTATACAATAGGTGGGGCCGTGAGCAATTGTGTATAAGGGGGTCTGTTAACAAAGCAGTGCCCCGTGGGGGCATATTCTGGGTTAGGGTCAGCACACCGTTTCTTAAAGGGTCACATGGAATTTTCATGGTGGGCCATAGGGTTTCTGTCATTGGCAAGTAGACTCAGTTGTTGTAGCAGAAAGCGGCCATAAATAATACACAAATGGGCCGGCATGGCTGTGTGCCAGTAAATTCTTATTTATAAAAAACCAGGCCAGCAGGGCAGGCTGTTGCTCACTAACCGCTGCTCTAGAGGATGTGACATGAACTTTCTTCTAGAAAACGGGTAATCATTCCTTAAATGATGTCAGGGGCAAGTTTTCATCATTTAGGTCTGCTTAAAATGGAGGACCTATATTGAGAGTGGCTTCTTCGAAGAGTTTGGCAGCCTGTGAGCGAGGCAGAGATATCTGTGGGATGGTCACAGGTGACTGTGGAGTAGTGACACGATGCCTGGCCCACCCATCTGTTCCGAGGCCCCCACAGCAGTCCATAGGTGGTGGTGATGCCACTGTAGATGTTCACCATGGGCCCTTGGGTCACAAGGGTTGGAAGAGCTTGCCTGCCCCCTAGTCTCTGGCAGAGGAGCTCGTCTGGGTATGCAGGTAGCAACACCCAAGCCTTCTTTCTTCTTCCTGTACGTTAACCTGATTCTGCAGCCAGAAAGTCTAGCTGTAATATTAGTTCCTGAAAGATGTGGCTTTTGGTTCTTAGAACTAGTGCTGACAGAAGGGTAGATGCCAGAGGATGGCCATCTTTGTATCCTGACCTCCTCCTCGTTCCTGAGGCCACTCCTGGGGGACCCTAGGGAGGAATGGGGAAGTAGGGAGACCCAGGCCCCACACCTGGAAACCAAAGCAGGCCCCTGGTGAAATTCCTCTAGGTAAGGAGAGGGGGAGGCCTTATGGCATTTATTTAGCTGTGAGATTCAGGCCTGTTGAGTAGAACTTCTTTCTTCAAAGGGTCATGATCTTAGAAATGTAAGTATTCACTGTGCATTTCTTCCAACTTTTCTGTGTTTGAAACTTTACAAACATAATGTTGGAAGTAATCTGATTAGATGGGAAGACAATAGGAGAGAAAGAGGGAAGGACAGAGAGAAGACTTTCCTCGTTTTCTGAGATACTTTCCTAGTTGGGAAGAACCGGACCCTTCCAGGCACCACACCCCCACCCCCAAAATCTGCTTCAGCATGGTTCTGGGGGCTCAGCCTTGGCCCCTGCCTGGGTTTCCCGTCACTAGCTGCCAGTACCCAGCCATGGCTGGCCCTGGGCCCAGTCCTCTGATGGGAGAAACGGTTAATTCCACTTGGTCATTTTCTTCCTCCATCTGATCAAGGCAGGTTGTACCATGCACTTAGTCATGGTCTGGGTAAATTTCCACAAGCGATGATTAGAAACACACTTAGAGTTGGAATCATGAAAATGCACCGTAAGCCAGCAGAGGGATGGGATGGCCAGAGGCGGGAGTCGTGGAGAGCCGCACCCTTTAGCAGCTGACCAGAAGGAAGAGTAGCGGAAATCTGCAAAGCCCCGGTGTTGCCGGCAATGCCTGGTCCAGTCTTTGAACCTCACCTTTGTCTTTAAAGCAATGTGTGCATGTGGAGGGAGGTCAGGGGGTCAGTGTCCTCGCTGTCTGTCTTGTTGGTCCTGATGCGCTCTTCAGGAAAGCCATCTCTCCACCCTGAGTACCCGTTCTCTCTGAGGTGTGGTCTCCTCTGTGTGAGGTGGGTGTTGTGGGGGAGGCAGGAAATCTTCAAGCCGGCTAGGCCTACACTGTGTGGTGTAAGGAGTAACTCTTCCCACACACATCTGTAACCATGGATGAATGTCACCTTTGCTCTCCTCAGTTTGCTTCTGTGACTGTCCTCAGCCTAAAGTCTCACAGTAATAGCCCACCAACTTCCTCTAGACTTTACTCAGGCTTTCCTGCTGTCAACCGGGAAAGAGGCAGTCGCACCCAATGCTGGCTTGATGGGGAGCTTATGACAGCACTTCTGACAGAATTCCTGTCCCTGTGTCACTAAAGCTGTGTGTGTGGTGGGTGGACAGGACAGCGCACCTGGAGCAGCTCCCCAGGTACTGGGCTGGAGCCAGCCACTTCCTCAGGCTCAGCCGGGGGAGCCCTCCTGCCACCTGGGTAACTAACTCTTCAGTACAGCAGCCCTCCGGTAGAGAGCTCTAAACACATAGCTCCCTGCCCATCCAATAAAAAACGTAAAAAAAATAAAAGCCTAATGCTGACCTCTAAGGGTCTGATGTGGGCAAACATCCCAGTTAGCATGGCTTTGAGATCAGTTATTTCAGTCGTTGCAGTCGTTGAAAAAGCACTTTCTAAAAGTAATTTTAATAAGATGGCTAATCTGGGAACCATGAAGAACAGGAGGGAAGAATATATTTCTGAGGGAAATGGTGGGTTGCAGAGGCTGTTGCTAGAATCCCGGTCCATGTGATGCTTGTGGAATTTTAAAAATTTTTTTTTTTTTTTTTTTTTTTAAAACAGAGTGTGAGTGGGGGAGGGGCAGAGAGAGGGGAAGACACAGAATCCGAAACAGGCTTCAGGCTCCAAGCTGTCAGCACAGAGCCCAATGCGGGGCTTAAACCCATGAACCACAAGATCATGACCTGAGCTGAAGTCAGACGCTTAACCGACTGAGCCACCCAGGTGCCCCTTGTGGAATTTCTAAGTAAACTTCAACACCCTCCCTGTCACCATGCACCTTGTACCAGAGGCAGTTCCTGACAGCGGAGCCCGTGTGTTCTCTGGGCGTTCATCCTTGCCATGAGCTGGCCTCTGTTAGCTCACAGCCTTGAGGGCTCTTCCAGGAACAGGGCAGTTAGACTCTTTGGTTGACCTATCTTCCAGTGACTCCTCGGGAAGGAATGTCCGCTGAGATGGTGATTCCGATTTCTGTTTAAAAAGCTGATCCTCAGTTGCTGAGAAATGAAAAAGAAAATATTCTCTGTTTTGGTTGGAGCCTCAGAAAACCAGAGTTGCATTCTCATGCTCCCTGGGCAGTGACAGTTAACTCACGAGCACTATTTAGGGAGCGGAGCCGAATTCTGCCAGCCTCCTGATCGGTGCTGGTGTAGAGATACACACACAAGAGGGGGTCGTGTGGGCGGGGCTTAGGTCTGGATGTAAGAAAACATGGAGCTTGGCCAAATGAAAACTAACAGCAATATAGAAAAAGAGCCCTCCTCAGGACCTGTGTCAGAGTCGAGATCTAAGTTGCGGATCGAATTTGGAAGCTCCAAGTAGCTTGTCACGAGAGTGGGGAAGAGCAGAGAGGGCACAGTGCTCCTCATCTCCGTCAGATGCACAGACACTGGGAGAGCTCAGATGGTGCCCCCAGGGTCATTGAGGGGTCATTGAGGCCAGCGGTGTCCGAGTCACCCGGAGCTTGTTAGAAATGCCGAATCTTGGGTTCCGCCCCCAACCTTATGAGCCAGGGCGTCATCTTATCAAAATCTCCAGGTAGATTATATGTGCTGCTCTGGGTCACTGGAGAGGAACGGAGAAAAATCTCTTTCCTGTCTAGATGGCTGGTGTTAACAACAGAAGCCGATCAGAGGTGACAGGGGAGGAATCTGTGTACTGAGGGGCTATCCCTTTCTGGAGGCCACACCTTGGATGTCCCTTTGGTTTCTCTTCCAGCCACATCAGCAGCGATAGCTTCCTGTGCGACTGCCAGCTGAAGTGGCTGCCCCCATGGTTACTGGGCCGGACGCTGCAGCCCTTCGTGACGGCCACCTGCGCCCATCCGGAATCCCTGAAGGGCCAGAGCATTTTCTCTGTGCCGCCGGAGAGCTTTGTGTGTGGTAAGGCCGTCCCTGTGATTTTCTCTCCTGAAGGTCGAGGAGGCCAGGAGGAAGTCCCCATTGCGGGAGTGCTTTCTCTGATCAGGGTAAACCCCAGTTCCCGGTTCCCAATCAGCCGCTGGGTGCAAGCGCTTTCCAAACCACACACAGTACTTAAATGTGGAGTCGCCTCATTGTGTGGTTGCTGGAGTACGTGCATTTAATGAGGAGGGAGCAGGAGTTGGTTCAGTTACAAATCAGAAGAACCAATTACTGGAAGAAAGTTGTGTCCTCTCAAGACGGCTCTGGTGCCCGGGTTTAGCTGTGAAATTACTCCGTGTATGAGGCTGGGGTTTTAATGTGTGTTTCTTTCCAGCCCCAAGAATGGAAGGTTAAATACAGGAAGAACAAGTCTCAGGAGAACAGTTAGTGTAGTAAAAATAATTTCTTGTTGTTGACTTGCACTCTTGCTGTTTCTCCAAACCACTGAAATCTGCACTTGTAACTGTAAACTCTTTTCTCCTTCTGACTGTTTGAGTGTGGGTCTTGCCATCTTACCGGGGGTGGTTGGAATCCAAGTTTGGTAGCAAGGAGCACAGAAAATGCTGAACGGCTAGAGACAGTGTGCGCACGCATGCATGCGACACACCACACTCACATAGAAATGCACAGCCTTGTGGTCAGTAAGATGTGGTCAGAGAATGAGACGAAATTTGAGTGGTTTCTGGTGTCTGCTCCAAGCAGGAGCAAGGGTGGGCTTCCCAGGCGTGACAGGAACTCCTGAACAGGCATGAGTGCCTCCTGCCTTTTATCCTACCCGGTCTGCCCTGTGCCCTGGGTGTGATCCTAACCAGGAGCTCCCCGAGCAGCGTGGGCAGCCCTGTGGTCCACCTGTCCATCCTCCTCCTCGGGCACGGCAAGAGCCGGTGTGCTTGTTGACGTCAGGATACAAGTGCCCCCTTCCATGCGTCCACCCACCACCACTTCTGCAAGCAGGCTCGCCCCTCCTCTGTGCTGATCCAGTCCAGCAAGAAGCCTTAGAAACACCCAGTGTTTTCTTGCCGATCAGTCTTCGGGGAACTTCTGTGCACAATGTGAGGCTGCACATACCTCCTGTTCCAAGTAGGACACAATGACTGTGCCGTCTGTTGTTCATCAGGTAGCTGGGCCTTGACCATTAATTTGTTAAATTACCCACCCTGAAGTGGGGCTTCCTGTGCCTTCCTCCCTCTTCCTGTCACGGGGCCTAAGCTTGCCTTTTGGATGAGCCAAGGTAGGACTTGTGACCTGCCGTGCCCAGCCTCTGGCCTGTGTCCCTCGTGTGTTCTGGGTTCCAGCAGTTTACACTCGTTAGCCCCACCTCCACATGGTAGCACAGGCTCACCACCAAACCAGTCATCACGTATGAATGGGAATCAGGAAAACACTTGGCAGATCATCAAAGTTTTAAACTGTGTGGGAGTCTCCACCTCTGTTTTCATAAAATGAAAATATAACCACCTCGCACCCACTAGCATTGCTAGAATCAAAAAGTCAGATAACAAGTGTGGGTGAGGAGGGGGGACATCTGAACCCTCCTACAGGGCTGGTGGGAATGTACAGTGGTGCAGCCCCTTTGGAATACTTCGGAAGTTTCTCAGATAATTAAACATAGTTAAGCGGTGACCCACTCCTAGCTATATGCTGGGGAGAAACAAAAATATATCTACATAAAACCTGGCCACAAATGCTCATGCAGCATTACTCATAATCGCCAAAGAGTGGAAAAAACCCAAGTGCTCAGCATTCAAGTGGGTAAGTACAGTGTGGTAGAGGCAGGCGCTAGAATATCATCAGGCTGTAAAAAGCAATTGTTCATACCACAGATGAACCTTGAAATATTTGAAGTGAAAGAAGCCAGTCACAAAGGACCATGCACTGTATGATTCCGTCCACATGGCCTGTCCGGAATGCATGAATGTCACGTCCAGAATAGGACCCCATCTCGGGGCCACTACAGGGGTGGTAGGAAGGTTAGTGATTACTGGTGCTTAGAGTGGAGGGAGAATGGATGATAGCTAAAAGGTAGGGGGGTGTGTTTAGGGGGATTAACTTATTTATAAATGGACTGTGATGATGGTTGCATCATTTGCTTACTGTAACACCCGTTTTAGGTGTATTAATAAGTAGTGTTGAGAATATGGGAAAGTTGTGTGACCCTCACTACCATCTAATTTTAGAACATTTTCATCACCTGTTAAAAGAAACTACGTGTTCACAGCAGTCACACTGCACTGTCCCCTGTCCCTGGCAGCAACTACTCTTCATTATAGCTCTATGATTTATCTGTTCTGGATGTTTCATATAAATGGAATCCTACAATATATGGTCTTTTGTGACTAGGTTTTTTTTAACTTAGCATAATTTTTTAGTATGTATCAGTACTTCATTATTTTTAATGGTGGAATATTATATTCTATGGATATACATTATTTAGCTGTTATCAGCCAATGGACATTTAGGTTGTTTGAATTTCTTGGTAATTCTAAATAATTCTGTGAACATTCATCGGTAAGTTTTTGTGAATTCTCTTACATATGTACTTAGGAGTGGAATTGTGGGTCATCCAGTAACTGTTTAACTTTTTGAGCAACTGCCAGACTGTCTTCAACAGTAGCTGCACTTCATATTCCCACTAACAATGAATGAATGCATCTTGCGACTATATTGAAATCATTAATTCTAGTAGTTTTTCACTGAATTGCTTAGGATTTTCTTTATATTCGATCATTATGTCATTTGCAAAAAGTTTAATTTCTTCCTTTCCAATCTCAATAGTTTTTTGGTTTTTTTTGTATTTTTTTTTTCTTGCCTCATTGCTCTGGGTAGAGCCTCCAGGGTTGGGTAGAAGTGGTGAGGGCAGACTTCCTTGTCTTTCCTGATTTGGGCAGAAGCATTCAGTCCTTCACCATTGGATATGGTGTTAGTTGTAGATTTTTCATAGATGAACTTCACCTGGTTGAGGAATTCCCCTTCTATTTCTAATTTGTTGAGTATTTTTATCATGATAGGGTGTTGGATTTTGTCAGATGTTTTTTTTCTGCATCTGTTGAGGGATAACATGACCCCCCCCCCTTTATTGATACGGTGTAGTATACTGATTGGTGGGTGTTAAACAACCTTGCATTCCTGGGATAAGCCCAACTTGGTTGTGGTGTATAATCCTTTTTATATGTTCTGGGATTGGCCAAGTTGCCAGTGTATCTGTAGAAGATTTTTTGCATCTGTACTCAGGTGTATAGTTGGGTTTCTAATTTTGTTATCTGGGAATACTTGAGTCATACAGTGGAGTCAGATGTTCACTCATCTATTTTCTGCAAGAATTTGTGAAGGATTATTGATAATTACTCTTTAAATTTGGGGTAAAATTTACTGTGTGGCCATTGGAGTCTGGCTTTTTGTGGGAACGTTTTAAATTATTCTATTTCTTGACTTGTTAACATCTATTCGGATTTTGTTTCTTCTTGAGTCAGTGTTGGTAGTTTTTCTTTTTTAGAATTTGTGTATCTGTCAGCTTATTTGTTGGAATACAAATTATTCATAGTATTCGCGTTTGTTGCTATGAGGTTAGTAGTAACTTTTGCTACTAATTTTAGTATTCAGAGTCTTCTCCCCACCTCCCCGTTCTGCGATTCTACAGATTTTTCAATTTCATTAGTATTTTCAAACAACTCACTTTTCATTGGTTGTTTCCCCCCTCTATTTTTCTCTTCTTTTCCAATTCTGCTTTAATAACTATTTTTTTCTGCTTGGTTTGGGGATAGCTTGTTTTTCTGACTTCTTAATGAGGAAGGTGAGGTTATTAATTTGAGATCTTCCTTAATGTAGGCAGCTCTCAATCTCTCTATAAGCACTGTTTTAGCTGCAACATTTAAGTTTTTGTATTTGTGTTTTCATTTTCATTCATCTCCAAGTACTTTCTAATTTCCCTTAGGAGTTCTTTGACTTACATAAGAGCAGTTTAATTTCCACAAATTAGATTCCCAGCATTCTTTTTGATACCGATTTCTGGCTTCATTCCATTGTCATTGAAGACACTTGGTAGGACTTGTCGTGTTTCATTTACTGAGATTTGTTTCTCAGCCTAACATAGGGTCTCTGGAGAATATTCCATGTGTGTTTTGAAATTAATGTTTATTCTGCTGTTGTGGGGCAGAAAGTTCTATAGGTATCTGTTAGGTCTGTTTGGCTTATAGGGTCAGTTCAAGTCTTGTGTTTGTTGATCTTCTAGCGTATCTAACCATCGTTGAACAGGGAGTATTGAGTTCTACAAACCGTTACTGTTGCATTGTCCATTTCTTCAGTTTTGTCACTTTTTGCTTCATGTTTCGTGGAGATGATGTTTATGTCTTCCTGATGGATTGTTTTTACATCATAAAAAAATAACTTTTTGTCTAGTAACCGTTTCTGTCTTAAAATCTGTTGTATCTGTGACATTAGTATAGATTTTGTAGCTCTCTTCTGGCTACTCTTTTCATATTTGTGACTTGGAATCTAGAGTGTATGTCTTGTTGATAGAGTACAGCTGGGTTTTTATCCATTTCGGTATTCCCTGCCTTTAGATTGGAGTGTCTAATTAATTTTTGTTTAATGTAATTATTGGGAAGATAGAATTTGCTGCTTCCCATTTGTTTCCTGTATATTCTGTCTTTTTAGTTCCTGTGTTTGTTCTTTACTGATTAGTTTTGTATTAGATTCTACTGTATCATTTTAATTCCCTTCTTTTTTGAGTTACTTTCTTAATCATTGCTGTGGGGGTTATAATTAACATCTTAAAACAATCTAGTTCACATTAATAATTCAACAGTATGCAAAACTTTGCTCCTACTAAGCTGCATTTGTGGAGCTCCTCCTTTGTGTCACTGCTGTCATATAAATTACGTCTTTCTGCATCATAACCCTGATCAACACATTTTTTTGATTTATTGCTCTATGTAGTTGCCTTTTAAATCAGGAGGAGGAGAATGTAACAAACAAAATTACACTTATGCTGTCCTTGCATACTGACCTCTGTGGATACTTTTAATGGTTTTATTTCTTCGTGTGGATTTGAGTTACTGTTGTGTCTTGTCATTTCAGCCTGAAGGATTCCCTTTAGTATTTCCTGTAGGGCAGGTGTGGTAGCAGAGAGTTCCATCAGGTGATCCGTCTTTAACTCTGAGAGTGATTTAATTTCTCCCTCACTAGTGAAGGTTACTTTTGCTGGATACAGAATTCTTAGTTGACAGTCTGTTTCAGGACTTGGAGTATTTCTTCCTGCAGATGTCCATGGTTTCTGATGTTGTATCATTGAGGATTCCTTCTGTGTGATGGGTTGCAACTCTTGTGTTGCTTTCAGGATTCATTTGGCTTTGACGTCTCTAACAGTTTGACTATGCAGCTTCCAGGTGACGATCTTGGAGCTTATCCTTTTTGGGTTCTTTGAGCTTCTTGGATGTGTAGATGTCTATTTGTCAAATTTGGGAAGTTTGGGGCTATTATTTCCAGAAATACCTTGGTTTCTGTTTCTTCTCTTAGACTCCATTTGTATGTTGTTACACTTGACGCTGTGCCACTGGTCTCGGTGAATGTTCATTATCCTTCATTCTTTTTTGTTTCTTAGATTGGATAGTCTCAATTTCACCAATTCTTCTGCCTGCTCAGTTGGGTTACTGAGCCCCTCAAGTAAATTTTTCATTGCAGTTATTGTATTTTTAACCTCCAAAATTTATATTTGGCTTACTAATGTAATTTCTAGTTCTTTATTGGTGGTCTTTGTTTGGTGGGAAAGTAGTCACATACTTTCCTTTAAACATATTTATAAAGCCAACTTAAGGTCTTTAAAAGTCCAAGATCTGGGCTTCTTTCAGTTTCCATTGACTGCTTTTCTCCCTATGTAGTTTTATAGTTTTTTGTTGGAAACTGAGCCTTTAAAATAATGTGGCAACTCTGGGCATCAGATTCTCTGTCTTCCCCTGGTTTGTTGTTCTGTTTGTTGTGACAGTTTTTGGACAAATAGGTTAAAGTCTGTTGGATGCAGCCACTGAAGGCCCTCCCTGGTTAGCTACTACCTGGACAGAAAGTCTCCCATCCTTTGCCCGGCATCTGTGTGGTGTGTTGAAGGTGTGCCACCACTTCCTGTTTGCGCCAATCCCTCATCACAGGTAAAAACTTAGGATCCTCTCAGGCCTTTCTTGAGCAAACATACAGTGCCGCACATGCAGGTGGACTTCTAGATCTTCAGGAACTTGGTGGACCTTTTCAAAGCCCACTGTCAACCTTTCATGCCCCCTTTTTTTAGTTTTTTGGCCAGCGTCTTGTTGGCTCCAACTGATAGTGCCTCATTGGTGCCCGCTGCCTGTTTTCATCAAATATCCTAGGCAGAGGGCTTCCCTGCTCAGCAAACGGCAACAGATCAAATCATACCAGCCCAGAGGATGGGGCGTTGGGGCAGCGGGGGGGCAAAGGGAGCTCCAAACCCACTCTGCCCCTCTCAGTGGTTGCTAGGCTGCTGGGACTTAAGTTAGTATGCCACAAAGCTCACTTTTCTTCCTGAGATTCAGGTGTTCTTCAATCAGTCCTCCATGGGCTTCTCCAGCCTTTGGTTATTTTCTAGATTCCGAAACAGCTGATTAATCAGGGACCATTTTTGCCAGTGTTCTCCCTGCTTTAATAGAGGTGCAGATTTGGAACCGCTCTTCTCACAATCTAGAAGTGCCTTCTACCCCATTCCTGTTGGAGTAAAGTTTGTGATAAGGTCTGTGCACTCATGGCAAGTGGTTCCTGACTCTGTTAGTGTGTTTTGTGTTAAGGTAGCTGACATGAAGCCAACTGTAGTATTCTCGGGGAAACTCCTGAAATCTATGCTTTTGGTACCTGAGTCATGGTGGATATGTTTGTAATCAAGGAGTGTGGTCATGGAAGTGATCACTGCTCCTGGGTTTATAACTGGATCAGGCCAGATATCCATGGGTTCTCCTGGCCTTTACAGTGCTGGAGGGTGCGGAGGGATACTGAAAGACGAGGTCCCTGTGTGTCCTGAGAGCCTTAAATTTAGTTCTCGTCTCCCCAGATGACTTACCCAAGCCCCAGATTATCACCCAGCCAGAGCCCACCATGGCTGTGGTAGGCAAGGACATCCGGTTCACGTGCTCGGCAGCCAGCAGCAGCAGCTCCCCGATGACCTTTGCCTGGAAGAAGGACAACGAGGTCCTGGCCAATGCCGACATGGAGAACTTTGCCCACGTCCGTGCGCAGGACGGGGTGGTGATGGAGTACACCACAATCCTGCACCTGCGCCACGTCACTTTCGGGCACGAGGGCCGCTATCAGTGTGTCATCACCAACCACTTCGGCTCCACCTACTCGCACAAGGCCAGGCTCATTGTGAATGGTAAGGAAGTGCTGTTTAGTGTAAAATTTCTACAAATCCACACGTGGTTCTCTGAGATCCACGTAGGAAGGATGCAGATGGGAGACACGTAAGCTTCATTGGGACATTATTGCCCAGCTGGCCCCAGAGCAAGTGTTTATACAGATTGAAGTTATTCTCTGTGAATTGTCTATTTTGTTTTTGGTGACTGTTTTATGCAGTTGTTAAGTGAAATGAAGGGCCCAAGCTTTGTATTTTTATACATTTATTATTTTCCACAGACCTTGATGTTAGTGTCCAGGCTACAAGCATATACCCTGATCATGGGGAAGCTTGTGCCCCCTGAGTACAGGGCCATGGAGCCTGTGGGGGGTCAGCGTGATAGGATGGCTCTGGTGTGTTTGAGGAGGAGTTTTTACTCTGTAACCAGCCTGAGAGCCCATCAAGCTGGCTTTTTTCAGGGCTGTTTGTTACAGTGAGTTAGGGGAGAAGAAGAGAAGTAAATAGCTGGAGTAGTTAAGCACTCTGTCCCCCAGATAACCTAATAAGATTTTCCTGATTGCTAAGCCTCCAGTTAAGAAGTGCTGGAACCACTGTCTTTAAGCCCTCACAGACCACATGAAAACACATTCTTTACCCCACTTGGGCCTCCTGCCTTGGCTTGTTCTGAAGGAGGCTTCTTTGTTTATAAAAAACTCAGTGACCTGTTAGACTTTCCACCAAAGTAACCTCGATGGGAACGGCATTGGTGCCTGGCATGTGTCAGGGAAGACTTGGCAGAACTAAGCTGGTATAGGCTTCCAGCTCGCGTGGGTGCAGTAGTGTGGCCCCAACACCAAGTCTCCACCGCGGTCTCTTCAGGAGGGAAGTGCCACCCGTTGCTGTGCCCAGGGTGAGGACACGTCAGCCTCCCTGCTGTGATTGTGTCTCACCAGAGCACATCATTTGTGTTGCCCAGGCTCTGTTCTGGTGCTTAAGGCAGGTGTGTGTCAAACCCCAGTATCTACTGGGTATCCCTGAATAGAGTGCCATGTGAGGGACACAAGGGAAAATGCTTCATGAAAAGTCTTCATTTGACGGGGCGACAGCCAGCCTCAGGACACAAGGACAGCCCATGGAAGGGAGCGGCAGGCAGTTTGGGGAAGCCTACCGGTCCTCGCTCACAGGCACTGTGAGTGGTTCTAGGCAGATGCTGGCCTGAAGGGTGCTGAGGGGACATGTGGACGCAGAACTGGAGGTCTTTTGGGCAGAGGGTGGTCCTGGCCTTTGCATCCGGCTTTCCCGTGACGCAGGCCCGATTGTACATCGTTTGTATTTTGCAGTGTTGCCATCATTCACCAAAACGCCCCACGACATTGCCATCAGGACGGGTACGATGGCCCGCCTCGAGTGTGCTGCCACCGGCCACCCCAACCCCCAGATCGCTTGGCAGAAGGATGGAGGCACGGATTTTCCCGCTGCTCGCGAACGACGCATGCACGTCATGCCCGATGACGACGTGTTTTTCATCACTGATGTGAAGATAGATGACATGGGGGTTTACAGCTGCACCGCCCAGAACTCGGCCGGCACCGTTTCAGCCAATGCCACCCTGACCGTCCTAGGTCCGAGCCCTTGTACTCGGAGTACTTGAGTACACGTGTGTGTGGGTGTGGAAGTGGGTCCTCAAGCACCAGACACCTAGTGGCCAGGTTCTTAGACGGTGAAGCCCACAGCGTGGAGCTGAGTGGGGTGTGCTGGTTCTGTTGGTTTCAAATTTTGAGCTGCTTTGTAGCGTTTTCTTCAAGTCTTTTTTTGGTTTGTTTTTAACATAGTGGTTTAAGAGAGTATAGGGCTTTGGTATGGAACATTCTAGAACTGCCCTCTGACTTAACACTGGATGGGTGTGGCTTGCTTAAGAATAGAGACACAAGCCTGGCACAGGACAGGTGGGGGACAGTAGGGGCGCCCGTGGCTCAAGGTTAGTTCCTCCTCCTCGTGGGAGCCAGCCCCCAGAAGGATAAAGATTTAGTCACTGTGTTAGGTCTTCGGAAAGCTTGCCAGTCTGATGAAGATCTCATAGGGCATTTCACTGATGTGTTGGACTATTCTTTGCCCGGAAGACAAGGCAGGCCTCCAGAGTTAACTGTAAGGTTTCCCCTGACTTCCTGCAGAAACCCCGTCCTTGGTGGTGCCTCTGGAAGACCGTGTGGTGTCCATGGGAGAAACGGTGGCTCTCCAGTGCAAGGCGACCGGGAGCCCCGCGCCCCGCATCACCTGGTTCAAGGGGAACCGGCCGCTGAGCCTCACTGAGCGCCACCACTTCACCCCCGGCAACCAGCTGCTTGTGGTTCAGAACGTGGTGGTGGAGGATGCGGGCCAGTATACCTGTGAGATGTCCAATGCCCTGGGCACAGAGCGCGCCCACAGCCAGCTGAGCATCATGCCCAGTCCTGGCTGCAGGAAGGATGGGACCACCGTGGGCATCTTCACCATTGCCGTGGTGTGCAGTATTGTCCTGACGTCCTTGGTGTGGGTGTGCATCATCTACCAGACCAGGAAGAAGAGTGAGGAATACAGTGTCACCAACACAGGTTAGCCACTGCTGGCTGACTTTACTTTCAGGGCCAGAGATATGCAGGGATATCTGTGGAGGAGGCCAGGTCTGGAGGCGCCCCAGGCATGGTGGCCATGTGGTGGCTTGCTGCTGCAGGGACCTGATGGTGGTGTGCTTCGGGTAGTTGTGGTTCCCTCAGCACCATGGCTCGCTCTCTGGTGGCCTCAAACCTCCAACTGCCGCATTTTCTTACAGCCAGGTGGAAAATAAGGCTAAGCTGGGCCCTCCAGACAAGGTTTCTGCACAGCCTGGGTGGCTGCTGTTAGGCATGCGGAGTCTGGGCTTGATAGTGAACGAGGGTTTTCACTTCTTAATCACTGCTGATTGGGACACCTGGTATTTGACTGTCCTGTCTCCTTGCAGATGAAACCATTGTGCCACCAGATGTTCCAAGCTACCTGTCTTCTCAGGGGACTCTTTCTGACCGACAGGAAACTGTGATCAGGACGGAGGGTGGCCATCAGGCCAATGGGCACATCGAGAGCAATGGTAAGGGCTCAAAGCCTGATGTAACCTTGACCTCATGAGCTGGAGGAGGCCTCCTTGCCCCTTCCCAGGGCAGGTGTGTGGCCGTATGTTGAGCATATCTGATCTAGAAGGCTGGGAGACTCCAGCCTTCTGTTAGCTCTTGTCAGCTCTTCTCTAGGGGTGCAAGTTTTGCAGGGTTTTAAAACTCCAGCCCGCAGGAAGTTGCTATATATGGGGTTCGGAATCTCCTAGTCAGGATAAGGGATGATTGAAAGCAGCAGCCCTTCAGGACATTACAGGTCCTGAAACCAACCCATTTCTTGAATAGGGGAAGGTCCCAGGCCTGCTCTGTTGTCTAGTCCTGCTACTAGAAAGCTCTGCCAAGGTGAGCCTCCTCTACAGGGGAGACTGAATGTTTGTTGGGGACAAGTTTTTCCTTAAAAGAATTGCTCCCTGTCATGGCTCTGAACACCGGAAGGCCTGCCTGCTGGGTAGCCTGGGTTACAAAATGTTTCTTGCTGGTCAGCCCCGGCACCTACAATGTCAGGAACATTGTATGAAGGACTATTCTGGTAGCCTTGCCCATTGTTCTCGTAAAGCTTACTCTGAAAAGCCAAACCTGTCATTTCTAACTGTGGGAATCTACTGCAGGTGTCTGTCCAAGAGACACAAGCCTCTTTTCAGAGGTAGATGCTCATGGCATCACATGCAGGCAGCCCAAGCCCTGTGCTGGTTGTAACAAGGAGCCCTGGCCCGTGACAGAGAAAGCCCAGCGGAGACCTGGTCCACAGAAGATGGGTAAGAGATGTTTTCATCAGGAAAAGTCTTTGGTTCTTGAAATCGAAATTCAGGTTGACTTGTTCACTAAACGAAAGGGAAAAGACTACCTCAGAATTTGGTATTCGGTGTATAAACAGGAAGCTGTGGTCTGGCTCTCGTAATTCTGGAGTAGGAGGTGTCTTACATAAATCTGTGGTATGGTGATCCTGGGCTTGAAGTTTCCAGATTTATAAGCAATTTAAATAAAGGGCATGGCCCAAACTGAAGAACCTTTTCACCAGGGCTGTTTAGAGGCTGTATTTCTCATGATTCAAGGAGACTCCTGCCACTACCTGGTATGTCATTCCATGTGAGCAGAACAGAAGGACCACTTTCTCTCAGGAAGAAATTCATCTGAAATGTTAAACATGGACGACCCCTTCTTCGTTAATGGCTTTGTGTTTGCCCAGTCCTTTTTCTGTGACTGTAACTGGGAGAGAGGGGAGGTTGATAGAGTCGGTCTAAGCAGGGCTGCAGTCCCCTCCTCCATGTGGGGACACAGACTTCAGGGGTGATGATGGTTCTAACCCAGCTCTGGCTTGGTCTGCAGAGCACAATGGCCCTGGTGTGTGCGGTGACTGCAACACTGACCCGGACAGGAATCGCAAGGAACAGGTGTCCTCCCCTCAGCCTGTGGCCAGAGACCATACGCGGCCAGGTACACTAAGCAGCCCGGAGCCCAGTCAGAGGGACCGAGAACATTCTCTGCATCACCTGACCAGTGGGACTGTGGACGGGGCCGGCGCCGACTGCAGGGGGTCCCTCTACCCCAGCAACCATGACAGAATGCCATCCTCCTTAAAGAAAAAGCCAATGGCACCTCTAGCTGGAAAAGGTAGACATTCAGTGTCTTCCAAGGGCCCCGCCCCCCGCAGGTGGGTGGGGGCAGGTATGCAGCCAGACTGGAGGCTCTGACGCACCGTCTCCTTTCTCCCAGGGGCCTCTTCTTGGACTTTAGCACGGTTGTGTGAGCCAGACTCCGTGGACCTCCAGCCTCCCTCCACATTAACTCCAGGCCGTCCTGAGCTCACTGAAACCTCCTCAGGCTTTCCCGACGTCCCCAGTGAAGGCCAGCACTTGCTTCTTTCCAACGGACACCTCCCCAAAGCCTGTGATTCCAGTCCGGAGTCCCCACCACTGACAGGACAGCACCCCGGGAAACGGGGCGTGCCCCTGCTCTTTGCACCGAAAATCTAGGCTTGGTCTACCTCAGCTCTTGTGTCCGTCTCGACAGGAAGGAGGTAGGAGAGGCTGTGAGGAAGCTTGGGTTCAAGCGTCACTGATGTGTACATAGGTTTTAAACTTCCATGTGGAGTATCCGTAGTTTAAAGACTTGCAGCCGCAGCACAGACCTGCCCGAGGCTATTGTGTACAAAAGCAGAAAAGTATTTGATACCATGTACATAAGAGTTTTCAGAGATTTCATATATATTATATATCTTTTGCAGAGGCTATTTTAATCTTTAGTGCATGGTTAACAAAGAAATCGTACAATTTTGACACTATTATTTTTCATATCAGGTTGCTGTTTCATTGTGGGAGGGGAGGGGGGATCGTTCTGGTGCCTTAATGCATGGATGCAATTCCTAGAGGCTAAAAACCACATTTGCTCCCCAGAGTTTTTGGTGGGTGGGAAGGATGGAAAGTCCTTGAATTTGTCTTACACTTCACAGGACAGGCCCCTAACCTGCTTTCCAGCCAGAGCCATCATCTGCATCGGAACTAACTTCCTGTCAGTATTGCCCCTGGGCGGAGGCTCTCGCAGCTTACCTCCCTCCCTGCTGAGTCCAGAGACGCCCGTGTCTGTGACATATGTGACTTTCTCTTTTAAGCTCCTTGCCAAGCAGAATGCGGACCCACCACAAGCATTGGTTCCGAACAATTCAGCACTGCCTTTCTTCTTCCCTGAGAAAAGCAAATGTGGTTCTTGTATCACTCGATTGTCATTTGAGGCTTTTTAATAAGATAGAGGCTGCTGGTGTTGGTACCTGTGGATTTTTTCAATAGTGATGTTTAAGTTCTGCCAATATCCTAATACCACGTTGACCACAGACAGGGGAGGTAAAGGATCAAGTCCTTCCTGTTCAGGGCTAGCGTCTCTCTCCTATGGATCCGGAGCGTGTGCGCGCCCACCCTTCCCTCACAAAGCCGGCGCGGGCTGGGACTGTTCGAGGTGAGGCCCTGCACCTACCCATCTTGTGAGTGCCAATGTGTAGTTCAGGAAAACCGACCTTGAAACAAGGTCCGTCAGATCTCGGAAAGCAAGTTCCTTTAGCCAAAAAGCTGAAGGGAGAGATTGACAAAAGGGTGGTTAAATATCACTGTTCCAAAAGAACTGTGTTCTCAACAGTCAACTGATTAATGTTACTTCCACAAAATATGTGAATCTGCTGCTTCTGAGAGGCAATGTGAAAGAGGAAGTATTACTTTTATGTACAAAGTTATTTATTTATAGAAATTTTGGTACAGTGTACATTGAACAACATGTAAAATATTGAAGTGTCTAACGGTGTTGAAGTGTCTTTAATAAAGGTTCATTTATAAACGTCCCTTGTGTGGCGGGGGTCATTCGTCTACCGCCCTTGTATGTTCCATTCCAGAAACACCCTTACAAACCAAACGCACTTACTCTGCCTTTAATTATCTTTTTTCCCCAGAAAGGGGGAAATATCCTATACTTTAGCCCCAGGGACGATACACCACCACTAGATTCCTGAAATTTCTCTCTAACAAACACCTGGAGCTTATTAGTCAAGCTCTGAAACGGTGACCTCCCCTTCTAACTGCAGACAATAAACCTTCGCGATTAGGAATGAAGAAACCCTCCTCTGGGCCCACGGGGCGCATGGGATGGGGCTCAGCGCCCTCCTCGGACTCACTGTGCCCTCCCGCCCCGAAGCTGCAACTGCTTCACTTGCTTTCACACACACCACGCAGGCCGATGGATCCTTCTCTGTAAAATAAACTAATACAACTGTGCGTTTTCGGGGAAATCTGAGGGTAATTAACAGCAGCCTGGGTGCTCAATGGAATGCCGGATACGCACCTGCAGTTCATTCTTTTTAAACAAAGCCCTGAGCTCACACAATAGGGAGAAACCCACCCACGTGCACTTCGCCGGAGTCTCCTTCCTGTTCCTGGTCTAGCTTCTCTGCCTTCCGCTGTGTCCATTAGCAGGTGGCAGGAAATGCAAGATCAGATACAGATCAAATGACGGCTCTGAGCAGCCTGGGCTCGGCACTACCAAACTTTTTATTAAGGGGTTCTGAGAAAAGGGTTCAAAGTACCGCTGTGGACACGGTCCTCTCCCCGCGATTTGGCAGCCAGGCGGCGGGCGACGTTCCAGCCAGCCCGGAGCAGGCAAGACATTTTCAAGGTCCTCTTCACACACGGGCGCGGTGCGGATGGTTCAGATGACCGAGCAGCTGCTCGCCGGAAGGGAGTCCATGGGCACAGCAGCCCCTTTTCTGGAGAGGAGTGCATGTGGGGCCATCCCTGATTCAGGGGCCCCCTCTGCCAAGTCCCACCAGCAAGCTGCGGGTTTGGTCATAAGCACCAAGAAAGATGAAGCCTCCCAGACTGATGGCTGCCGTTCGAGGGAAGACACCTGCAAATAATCTAGGGAAGGAAAAAAGGAGGAGGAAAGATTTTTTTTTTTAAATTGCTCTGTGTAAAAAAGGTTAAATTCCAACACCCACAGCTTGCTCAACTCAACACACCATGCTCATTAAACCCCACAGAGCACTTAAAATGTGTGCTTTTTCCTTTCAGAATGGCACTAAATTACATTCCCAAGCAGACTTGTTGAAGTCTGGGCCCAGCTGTTTGTTGGCTAACGGGTCTGAATACCAAACAGCTTACTTGGGAGCCTCACAATTAAGTCCAGTAATTAGTCAAGAAATACAAACTGTCCCCACAACAGTCCTGCGGAAAACTTCTAGACCGGCTCTTTGAGAGATGAAGAAACCAACTTCTGTAAAGGAGTCAAAGGCCCGCCGCAGGGATGGAAGATGGGCGCGGGTGTTAGAGATTTTCCCACCACTCTGCCACTCCTTCCAGTGGCTCGGACACATTTGGTCCTTAGAGGCCCACAGATATGACACGAGCACAAGGAGGCAAATCTCCATGGATTCCCTGTTTGTTTTCTCCTCTGAGGAAGGACAAGAAAGGTGAATGGGCTGGGCAGAGAGCCCTTCCTCACAGGTTCTGTCCCCACACACCACACCAGGCCAGTCAGTGGTGCGACTTTGAAGCAAAGAAAGGCAAAGTAAAAGAACATTACTGGGGGTGTAAACTGGAGGTTCACTCTTTAAAAAGCCATCCTGTCGCTGTGCACAGGTATTTGTTCAAAGGTGTTCATCCTGGCCTTGCCGGTACCAGAGAAACTACAGACCCCTCTCTGGTTACGTAAATTCTGCTGCGATGTCCGCACGGTGGGTGGGTGGGGGGGCACTATGCAGTCGGTAAAAATGAGGTAGCCCATGGGACCCACGACAGAAAATACACACAGCAGGATCTGACAAAGCCCCAAAGCTGTGTGTGTCATCGGATTCTGCAGCAGGGACAGGCTCCAAACTCTGTCTGGAGGGCAGGGTTAGAGGAAACACCCCCTATCTTTCTCTAACGACGGAGTCTTCTTACCAAAAGCATTTACTTTTGTAAACAGAAAAAAAATCAGAACTAGTGGACTTAAGAGTGAGAAGACTTTGGCTCTGGTCCAGGGAAGGAAATGTTCTGAACATGATCAGGTTGTGTGACAAAGACATAACCTTTAAAACAGGAAAAAATGTCCACAATAAGCTAAAAGTGACTGGCCAAGACCATGGACAGGAGAGCAACCCCGCCGCCTGGTTTCTGCTCACCTGCTAGGAGAGGTCAGCTGGCCTCCCCTCTGGATGTTGCGCTTAGTTAGCACTTCTGAAGAAAACGGGACTGAGTGTTAGGGGCCCTTACTTTGGTTAGCTGAGTAAGGATCTGAATCATGAGGTAAGATCCTGCAGATAAAATGAGAACCTCTTCTCCAGAAGTAACCATGACAACTACACAAGGGAAAAAGTTGTTTGGCTCAGCATCCTGCAAATTGTTCTTGCAGGAGGTGGGAGGTGAGGACAAAACTCATCAGTTACCACACTGAGGCCACTGGGACCTTGTGGCCCGAAACGGGGATTACTCCTCCCGCCCCTGCCTACAAAGAGAAGGGTGCCGGGAGGGAGGTCAGCAGAAGCTGAGATACGAGACCGCTTCTGCCATGAAATCCTCCCTCACGATCTCACCGACTTCGAAACCCGTGTCTGGGTTCAGCTTTTGCTGCTAATGAACTCAGCTGCTCCTGGCTAAAGGCAGATGGAAGCAGTTTATGGTTTCACCAGATGACAATCGAATCTATTAACATAATTATAGCCTTAAAGCAGAGTAATTTGTACGGTGAGCCCCCCAACCGCACGAGGAGGCAGGGACTTGAGTGGAGCAGCTGTGTTCTGGGGACCACAGATCGATGACATGAGGTAACAAACGTGGTGCACAGCACACAGAGGGGTACGCCCCGGGGCAGCAGCGGTGAAGACATAAAGGGCACAGTCAGGAAACAGAAAAAGCAGGCCGATTACAAGGACAAGGAGGCAGGAGCAATGCCGGGCAAACAGGCATCCCGAGCTTGCGGTATTTTTATCTTGGAGACACCAGTTTGCCCTAGAGCCTATTCCAAGTTTGTGCCAGAACAGAGCCTTCTCCTGTATGAACCAACACAGAGAGATCAAAAAGTGTCCCCACTGAACCCTGAGAGGCCAGGCCGGCTTCAGTGCCGCCGGAGAAGCTCCCTGTGATCCTCCGGAGCACTCGGCAACTCGGCAGGTGCGTTCGGAGGCAGCAGCAAGGGCCAGCAGGGCTGGGTGGGAGCCGGACAGGGGCGGCCGGTTGAGTCCCCCGTCAGGGCTGAGGACACCCAGGGCCACTGGCAGGAGTGGGTTTTGTTTGCTTTCAGTTACAGTTCCTTTGTCAAATTATTTGTGGCCTTTTTCCCATATTATAGGAAGCTAATAAAACTATCAATTCTTAAATGACAAGCAAGCCTGCCTGAAATACTCCGCCAAGGACCACACCATGTATACTAATGAGAGCCCAAGGCTTAAGAAGTAAGCAAACTTTGCAGATTACCTTTCCAGGGCAGACAGCGGGGCCCTGGACATAATGGTGAATTCTGGCGCTGCTGAGGTACATGACATCAGGTAGACAGTACCGCTGGGACACGGAGGGTTTCATTTCACTCATGTACTCAAGGGAATTCCTTCCTTACGAGCTCTTGGTGGCCAGGGTTTTGCTGACCGTACTGCACCCACATATCACCACTTTCTCAAGAAAGGGAGACGCACTGCAGCTGGATACCAACTCCATAGAGCAGAGGTGTGACCAGCAGGTGCCATCATATCTAGTATAAGCCACATGTGCATTGTTCACTTGTTACTGCAAAGCTCGTCCAGAGCTCTGTTCTCTCACTTCACTGTGCAGTGTGGAATGTGTGTCAAAACCAGCGTGTCTGTGCTACGAGCAGTCAGATTCTCACTTCCTCACGCTACCTTAGCTGTGAATGGCTGGCCTGTGGCGCCAACGCCACCGCTCTGCTGCGCCCTTGCTCTTGCTCAAGTGTTCGTTTCTGGTACATCCGGTTCTCCTCTCAGAACCCGAGTCCCTCAGGCAACCAGCATCAGTCCATCAGGGCCGCCACATATGAAAAACCACCCAAGCTGACCTACTTTTGAAACGAACAGTTGTGAATTTGGAAGAGAATGGGGCTGCTCTCCTGCAAAAACCTTACCTGGGGCCTGACCCTTGTGCCTCATGTTACCCAACTATCAACTAACCAAAAGAACAACCTGTCAAATACACGTGACATGACAATCAGCCACACAGCACTACGACAAGGAGGTGGCGCTGCCACCCATCGCTGTCCCCGCTAGCCAGACCCTGTCCATAGGCTCACTCCTGACCCTGTGAGGGGAAGCTGCAAGCTTTGCTCTCTCAGGACAATCCCTGGTAGATCATTCCAAAGAGAAAATAGTCACTTCACAGGATCCCAACATTTAGACATGTTTACAGATTGCAAAAGCAATGTGAAAGCACATCTTGCAAAGGAAGCATTTTAGG
Organism: Cryptoprocta ferox; assembly: GCA_028646485.1. NCBI lineage: Eukaryota > Metazoa > Chordata > Mammalia > Carnivora > Eupleridae > Cryptoprocta > Cryptoprocta ferox. The sequence goes on along the minus strand of CM053574.1, from coordinate 31,544,615 downwards.
ACATGATGCTAGAAGGGTGAGCCGCTGAGGGGAAAATAGAGGGTTTCAAGTGAGGGCTCACACACTGGTACCCTGAAAGTAATTTGTGACTGACAAGCGTTACAAGTAGCCCCAACCACAACTGCCCACTTCTCAATGTTACGCTCACTCACTTGCATTCCTGAATCACACAACTGAAAGTCTGTCTGCTCGGAGCTACAGCCCAGAAGCAAGAGGGGCCGTGCCCGTGGGTGTCCTCCGATATCAAGACGGACAAGGTACCGCATCAACTCGAAGATGCACTGTCCTCTCACACAGGCACCATCAAATGTGTTTTGTGCAATGTAAATAAAGAGCCCCAAACCAGGACGAGCAGAAGGAAGCAAAGTGGTTCCTGCTCAGGCTACAGGAGGAAGAGCTGGGAAGAGAGGCAGAGAGGCAGTCGAACATTCCTTCTCATCCTTACCCTGGCAGCCCCTGTGTCCGCCAGACCCCGTGCAGCGCAGAGAGCACATTCCCACTAGCGGTGCTGGAACCAGCCTGCACGACAGGACAACAGACAAAGCCGTTATTGTATGAAATTCCCCAACCGGTGTCCTCGGGTGCCTGGCCCCCAACCACTGTGTCCTGGGGCAGTCTGCAATAGACTGGGGAGCTTCTCCAGCACCCCAGGAGCTCAGCAGATCAGGAGCTCCTCTGTTCAGGCCCACAGGTAAGCACTGACTGACAGGAAGTGCTTTGCCAGGCTCTCACATTATCACACTGGAGGCAGGGCTCAGCTAGATAATTCACCCACCAGTGTTTGACAGGAAAAAGACACAAAGCAATGGTAACTGATCTGAAAAGAATCGGGGAATCATCAGTGTAAGTGGCCCAATTATCAACTTAGCGAAGCAGCTACTCACCAAATTTAATGAAGAGGACTATGTTCACTTTAAAACAGGACCGATACTCAGGTTTGGCCTTATCAGCCTACATACTAGATTTCTGCCCTTACCATTGCCCTTTTCCATAAGGGTATTTATGCCTTTCTTTTCTATTGTTTGGCCCCAGATAGGTTATGTGCATGGCATTCCATGAAACCTTGGTCCAGATTTTTTTTTTTAACAATTTTTCTTTTTTAATGAAAACCTTTTTAACAATTCTGACGACTGTCCTGATTCATCCAGTTAAGGCCAAGCATCATCTGAGTTTCAGAGCCTCTAGTTTACCTGCTGCCCTGGCATGAAGCCAGTCCGCTCTGGGAGCCTCAGGTCTGTCCCCTGTAAAAACAGAGATCACTGGAAAGCGCTATTACCAGGCAGAGGCCCAGCCCTGATTCTTATAGAACTTCAGTGAGAATGTTTCCTTAAAGGTAAAATGCTGTGCTGACACTGGTCGAAGTGATGACTATAGATACCATCCTATCAACACCAGTCTCACTCGTGCCTCAGCAGGGCAGCCTAGGCTGCTGTTACAGAGAGGCGTACACTGCTTTCAGCCACTGCATACACACGAGCCCTGGTGCGAACACACACAGCATCTGCTGTGTCTATGTTACGTTATCTTTCACTTACCTTTGCCAACATGATTCTTGTTTTTGCCACATCCAGAGGTGTGGTGACCACAGCTGCAAATCCACCTGTGCATATAAAAATACCCAACACACAAAGGAGGTTTTGTTAACTGTGTTATGTGGGGTGGTATAAATTTTACTTTATAATCCTTCATAGCTCTGCCCAAATCACTTCCTTATCATTACATCCGCTTTACCGATTCAAGAGGATGCACACGCTCCGCGGTTTCTGTAGTGATGGCGAACCGCATGTAACAGAGGTGACAGGAGAATGCTCTACACAGGGAAAAAACAAAACAAGGCCCCATAATTCATCTTGCTCCTCAGTGAAGCAGCAGACCTGTGTGTGCACATGGCTGTGTGCCTGTGTTCACACACCTGCCGTCTGTATGAGAAGCTCACTGCTCCCAGCAATTCTCACGGGGCCCCCGCCTTCTACAGAACACACTTCTCTAATGGGACTCCGAAATGCTTCTATCTTTTTTGGTCTCAAAACCATCGGCAAACAAAGGTACGCAGATTGTTGCAGGGACTTTGAGTATGAATGGCTAAATTCTTTTGAGTTAAAAGACTAATGCTTTCTGTATGTATCTCCAGGCTTCAGATAAGGGGCCAGGCAGAATAACAACATTCAAGGCCCCCTCTGCATCCTGTCAGTTAGTCCTGATTGAATGGGCAATCTTCCTACAGCTTCCTTCCCACCTTCTCTTCCCACAGAATACTATGACTGCCAAACTGATTATTTTAATATCCCTATCTTTGGACAGAAGAATTGGAGGACTTTTTTTTTTTTT
>CM053574.1:31506505-31541787 GCA_028646485.1 Cryptoprocta ferox | reverse complement strand
TTATATTTTGCCAGTTTCACTATGATATGTCGTGCCAAAGGTCAATTCAAGTTACGTCTTAAGGGGGTTCTTTGGGCCTCTTGGATTTCAATGTCCATTTCTTTCCCCATATTCGGGAAGTTTTCAGCTATAATTTGATCGAGTACCCCTTCAGGACCTTTTTCTCTTTCCTCATCTTCGGGAATTCCTATGATACGGATATTGTTCCGTTTGATTGTATCACTCAATTCTCGAATTCTCTTTTCGTGTTCCTGTATCAATTTCTCTCTCTTTTTCTCGGCTTCCTCTTTTGCTATAACTGTGTCTTCTAATTCACAGGACACTGACTTTTGAAAGATGTACCCATTTATGCTTTTATGTTCCGTATTTGGTTACCCACAAAGGACACCTATCTCAAGACTAAATATTACCAATTACATGAATATCAGAGTCCCCTTTTGCTGTAGCCACTTTTGTGTTACAAATAAGTGAGACACTTTTTTCCAGATTCAAAAGCTGCCTGAAATTCAGGTAGTACGGTATTAAACTTCAGGCAACCTGTACTATCCAAACCGCCCCCTACCCCCAATCTCATAGTATTCAGCTTCGTTTCCCTCTCTGGATGCACGAGTTAGCAGGGCCCAGACGGAAAGACTCTTTCAGAGTCAGAGAGACCAAGCCATAAATTAAATCCCTACTCTACTAGTAGACTGGCCTTGGGGCCGTACTTATTCTCTAGAATAGAGCTAACAGAATAGAGATACAATAGAATAGAGATGATCTGTGATCATCCTTCATGTCTCTAGCCCCGCATACACAGCAGACACTCAAAAATGCTTGTTATGTGCCCTGGACAAGGGTCTACAGATTTTACAAACCCAAGAGTCCAACTCGTTCTCTGAAAGAGAGGACGAAAGGGAAGGTTGGAGCAAATATTTGTGCTTTCTTTGTACGTGGCATGCTGGATCTGTAGTAGGTACGGTCGTTAATTATTCTGTCTCATTTGCATGGGTTACTATTCCATTTTACAGACAGCTTCTTCAGGGCCACGAAGTAGTATGGAGTTGGGACTCAAAGTCACATGCATCTTGGCTCCGAAAGTAGTGCTCTTTCACTACGTAATGACTCTGATATGTGGTAAGACATTGAACTGCATCCGATTGTTCAAACTCAGAGGTGCATACACCATTATCTTGTTCGAAAATGGTCACGACCTCTCCTAAACCAACTTCAAAGACTTGAAAGTTGGCTAGGACATCGCCTGTCCCCTGTCTGATGACTCAAGCTCTCCTGAGTCACTTACACTGAAAACTGCTTGCCTTCTGGCACATGCAGGTACCGTGCGTCAAACTCGTCTTGGCTGGGAGAACTTCCCCATCCCTTTACTGTGGGTGCTTCCTGCTAGACCCTCAGAGACTGTTGCTTCATACAAGTGATAAGAAGAAAACACAAATATGCTTAAATAGGTCCTAATTTTACAGCCATGATGGTATCTGTATTTTATAACAATTATTGAGAAATCAATTTTAATGTCTTCAAATGCCAATGACTGCTTTAATACACAGCCCTGCACAATATTTTTTATGAGGCTGCAAAGAAGGGCCTGTGAAGATCGCGTAATAGAATGACGGGTCACAACGGGGAGGGCACTGGGGACCTATGCTTTTAGTTAAAATGTAGTTATTTTCTACATTTTACTTAAGGGAACTGTAAACTGCCAGTAATAAATACAAGGAACATGCTAACATATTAGACAGGAAATAATTACTTGGTGCAGCAACTGTTGGCTGCTTGTATGCTCACATTACACATTAAACCATTTTCTGCGGGCTCCACTAGAGTTAGGCTTTTGTACAATGTGGAGTTAACTGCTGTCAGGGACCAGGCTTAGTGGAAACGGGACGTTTATGATGAAATGACATCTCAAGTGTCCCTGTAAAACGCAGGTTCTTTAGCACTCTGGACAAAGGGGCCACCTTCTTACAACAAGCTGTGAGAGTGGTGGTGGGGACAGCAGTGTGCAGGGCTACCATGCACTGTCCCCCCCAACCCCCCTCCCCCAGCCCCAGCCAGCCTCCCATCTCCTGATAAGGCTCAGAGCAACAAGAGTGTGTCCATGCACCGCCTGTGCATATGCTCCCCAAACAAGTGTCCAGACACGGAGGGCTTCGACAACAACAAAAGTGTGTTTGTTTCTGTTTAAAGCTGGTGTCATGCCTTCTCATGTCTTATCCAGATAAATCCTTCACCCTATTCTGGGATTTCAAGCCATGGGAATCTCTCTCTTTCCTTCCCTCCCAACCTTTCAGTCTCATTCTCTCTCTCTTAGAAAATGTAAGTAGATGTTAATTATGAGAAACTGACCAAAGAACACTAGATTATCAAAGTACACATCACGAGGGTAGCAAATGTCATACTTACTTAGACTGAATTATGGTTGTATGTTTAGAAGTTAACTTGAAGTGAGGAAGTTGGCAAAGTCGTTTTTTTTCCCCTCATTTAACCCCTGACCACAAGCCAAGGGAATTTCTGGCATGACAAGCCATCAACACCTCCAATCTCAAGGGACATATTTGGATATTTGTGCCAAGTAGTTTATAAAACAAGCATGGGCACAGAAGAGCGCCAAGCATGGCAGACAGAATGGTTCATCCATGAAGATTTAACCAGTTTCAAACCAGAAAAGTGCACAAGGATGAGCAATCTGATTTCTGACTTATGGGCAAGTCTCACATTACTGCCTTTATGGCCATGTGAGGCCTGCAAGGGGCGGCCGGGCCAGCAAGGCCTTATTCATTCCTCTGTGCTTGCTGTGTAATGCATGCTGTCACAATGGACTCCTACAGGGCATCACTTTTTCATAAGGTATTTTTTAAATGATGTTTATCTTTCACAAAGGTTTTAAAATAGTAACTGTATCCCTCATGACAACATGCCAACTGAAATTTCAAAATAAAAGGGATATAAGCAAAAATATATTCATTTTGCCCTTTGCGAATAAATGCATGTAGATCTACCTTCAGTGGATTTTTGGAGAACCGGACAACTCCTTCCTTCACTTAGGTGACTGAATTGGAGGAGTTTTTAAATCTACATGCTATTAGAGATAATTATGTATAGAAACTCTACCAATATATTATTCTCTGAATGCAATGGTGAATAGGAATCGATGTGACAACAATTCTTCTTTTCTGGGTATTGGGTGTGTCTACTGCAGTAGAAATAATACCTGCCATCAATCAACTCAATTTCATAGATTACAAGCACTAAGACATATGTGACCTCACCTTGCCCTGCCGTGATCCCCACTAAGGCTGGGAGGGGCGCGTCTATGTTACAGGTAAGGAGCCAGGGACAGAGCTGAGGCCTGACAATTCTCTAAGTCCAGCAAGCTGGCCCATAGCAGGTGTGTGGCTCAGGGCAAGCCCCTTCCCTGCTCCACACGGAAGCTTCCATCAGTCACTGGAGCACAGGGCTGCTGGGCGGCCCTCCTCAGGGGAGCCCCCAGACTGAAAGGGCCTGGCCCACAGGATCCTACTGAATTGCGGATGGCTGATAACAAGTTTCTCTTTCCCTGCTTCTGACTAATCTAACGCTTAGCATTCATTATAAAGCATTATTTGGAAAAGGGCATTGTAGTGAATGCAAATTTCCTTACTAGAAACAATGCATTTGTAAGCAAATCTTTGAGCTACTTCAGAAATGGGACCGGAGAATATACCCTTCTTACTTCAACACATGGAAGTTTTATGTTACTGCTAAATTTAAGAAGTGCCCTTCCTTATCCAAGATGACTAAAGTTCCATAATGCTCACTTTGTCCCCTGGAGGGAGTAAAAAAAAAAAAAAAAAAATCCACACATTTCACTTAAAGACTGAGGAGTAAAGACTCTTGACCTCTGGAAAGTGAATCAAGACCACCTACTCATTTAACACAGCTAATGACGAAGTGTCATGTGGAAACAATTCCCCATCATAATCCATTTGAGCCGGTTTCATGTCTAGAGGCAAGATTTTATTTTTGATTATCAATTCAACAAGTCAAATGGGTCCAATTATTAATAAAGAATCCTATAAAATACATGTTTTCTGTTTTCCTAATCACCACAACCCAAATCCAATCCAACAACGATTAAACAAATTGGAAAAGAATCGTTTCCTAATAAAGCTGACATCCTAAAACTACTTATCTCTTTACTGGCTACACATCTAAACTAGCAGTTTACATTTTCTGGCAGATCTCCACTTTGCTTTATTTCAACCGTAATTCTAACTCACCTTTATGTGCAAGAGCAAAACGCACTTCTCTCTAAGACTGCTAAACCTCATCACTTATTCAATTCTGTAAAGCACCTGAGTTCTCATTACAACCTTACTGGAAAATTCACATGATTTAGTGATGGATCACACACGACCGCATACTGTCACTTTGCTCTTGGCTTAATGTCTGGAAAACGCCCAGATGTTTAGATGTCCATATGTTCTCCACAGAACAGTCGAGCCTTCGGTAAGTTGCTGAGCACCCTCAGCTCTCCTGACACTAGTTAATCTATGGTGCTGTCAAACCTGTCACACGAACCGTGAATCACGGCCTTCTGCAGCAATCCCTGAGACCCCCAGAGCACTGCTCAAGGCAGACAGCTGCACACTGAGCCCTGCAGCCACGGCAAGTCTCTTCCCACAAAGGACTTTATAAATCATCTTTAAGATAATCTGAGGGCCTGAGTGAAGGCTTTAATAAAGATAAAAAGAAAAAGAAAAATTTGTCAAAAACAAATTGGTTGTCTTTCAAGCAGACACCTTTTTCGCAGGTTTTTCCCCCTAAGTCACTCTCTTTTCTCAAACAACCAGTGGAACTCTCTTCATCTAAACAATCTGGAATTTCTAAAGAATGTTGTTTTTGCATAGTTAATATTTTCGCATTTTTCTCCGCCCTTTGGTCTTTCCCAGTATAATATAATCCTTTGCACCTGCAAAAGCTCCACAGACCGCTGACTGCCAAGAATCCACCACGTGGCCCTGCCTCCAGCACCAGAGGGCCTGTGTTGAAGGAGAAAGAAAAAGACATGTTATGAAATATTTGAATTTATCGGAACCTCCCGTGGGTTAGCTCTGGGGATGGGAACTTAAGTGAGAAGCTATTTTGGTGACATTCCTTACTGATGACATAAGTGATTTTCCCAAGGATTTAACTGCATTCAAAAAAAAAAAAAAAGTCAAAGAAACAAGGGTGACAGCTACACTCGAGTGCTCAAAGGAAACAATTTTCAGGAAATGTAAATGATATACACACATTTATGTGTACAGGTACAAATAAAAATAAAGACCGATCTCTAAGACAATGCAACATTTTAAGTATTTCCCCTATAATTCTAAACATATAAATAACATAATTCACAAATAAGTCCAGAGCACTGTCGGCCACATTGCTCTGGGTTTTTTTTTTTTTTCAATCTTGATCTATATTGCCCATGTCTGAAGGCTTCGACGCTAATTCTGCTACTTATGTATGGATTTAAAATTCATTAAAACATTTTTTCATTTTTCATGAAATAAATAGAAGATTATACAAATAAATACCTATTCCAAGTTTCAAACTAGGCAAAATGATGGCAGAGCTGATGGCCCAGTAGAAGACAGGATGCAGTCACATCAGATGGAGAACAGAGCTCTGAGTCAGGCACTGGCCTCATCTTCAAGCCTAGTTAATACTCATGCCTCACAACCACCCTAAGAGGTGGGCCCTGTTATACATTATCCATCTTTTATTTGGGCTAACAGCACAGCCTGCCATCTGCTCTTTTTTGTTTTTGCTTTTGTTTTACTTTACTGACATTTAAGTACCGTATCCAACAAACTACACGTTTAAAGCATGCAACTTCTCTCTCTCTCTCTCTCTCTCTCACACACACACACACACACACGAAACCATTGCCATAATTAGTGAATATGTCCATCACCCCCAAAAGCTTTCTCAGTCATTCCTCTTTCCTGCCTTCCCTCACCACCCCCTAAACAATCTGATCTGTCATTCTACATTAGTTTGCTTTTTCTAGAATATATCAAATATATCACAACTGAAAGAAAAACACCAAAATTAGTACCAATTTCTTACTCAATATTTTCCCACCGATGTTATATCTAGAATATTGAGAAGGCTGCTAAAGAAATGGCAAAGACGCCGTATAAATGAATCAAGACATATATGGCCCTATTGGTCAATTTCAACAACTTTTATTTGTGATTTATGCTTTTTTCTTTTTTTTTTACCTCTGGATCCCTTTCATTCAATAATCCCCCACCCCTACAACCATCCAGGTATTCTCTGTACCTATGAATGTTTTCTTTTTAGACTCCACATGAAAGAGATCATATATACAAGGGCCCCTGGGTGGCTCAGTCAATTAAGCATCCGACTTCAGCTCAGGTTATGATCTTGCGGTTTGTGACTGTGAGCCCCATGTTGGGCTCTGTGCTGGCAGCTCAGGGGAGCCTGAAGCCTGCTTGAGATTCCGTGTCTCCCTCTCTCTCTCTGCCCCTCCCCCACTCACACTGTCTCTCTCTCTCTCAAAAAATAAACATTAAAATTAAAGTAAAAAGAGTTCATACACTATGTGTCTTTCTCAGATTTATTGCACTTAGCGTACTGCCCTGGAGGTCCATCCATGTTGTCATGAATGGCAAGATTTCATACTTTACCGCTAATACTCACTGTGTATGTATATATATACACCCCAGTTTCTTTATCCATTCAGCCATCGGTGGACACTTAGAGTGTTTCCATATCTTTAGTAAATAATGCTGCAGTGAACACAGGGATATAGGTATCTTTTCAAATTAGTGTTTTTCCTTCCTTCAGTTAAGTACCCAGAAGTGGGATTGCTGGATGATATGGCAGTTCTATTTTAATTTTTTGAGAAATCTGCATACAGTTTTCTATAGGGGCTGCACCAATTTACATTACCAGCAACAGTGCACAAGGGCTCCCTTTTCTCCACATCCTTGCCAACACTTGTTATTTGCCTTTTTGATGACAGCCACTCTGACAGGTGTAAGGTGATATCTCACTGTGGTTCTGACTTTCATTCCCATGACAATTAGTATTAGTGACGCTGAACACCTTTTCGTGTACCTGCTGGTCATATGTATGTCTTCTTTGGAAAAATGTCTATTCAGATCTTTCACCCATTTTTAAATCAGACTGTTTTGTTTGCTGTTGAGCTGTATGAATTCTTTATGTATTTTGGATGCTAGCCCCTTAACAGATATGATTTGCAAATAATTTCTCCTGTTCAGTAGGTTGCCTATGTCCTCTGCTTGCAGAAGCTTTTCAGTTTGATGTAATCCTGCTTGTTTATGCTTGCCTTTATTGCTTTTCCTCTTGGGGTCAGAGTCAAAAAATCACTGCCAAGACCTATGTCAAGGAGCTTCCATTTTCTTGTAGGAGTTTTTATGGTTTCAGGTCTTATGTTCAAATCCTTAATCCATTTTGAGTTCATTTTTGTATATGATTTAAGACAGTGGTCCAGTTTCATTATTCTGTATGTGGCTGCCAGTTTTCCCAGCACCATTTATCGAAGAGACTGTCCTTCCCCCATTGTATATTCTTGCCTCCTTTGTCATAACTACACACACACACACACACACACACATGCATGTGGATTTATGTGTCTGTTTTTATGCCAGTATTTTGTTTTAATTACGAGAGCTTTATAATAATAGTCTGAAATCAGACAACAACTTTTCTTAAGTCAGACACCTAACTATGCAAATTACTTAGATATATAACTGTGTGGTATCGGAGGGCTCCCAACATTTCTTTCCACCTAATGAGAATGATTACTTAAAAAATATATTTATTAAATTCACTAGATTAAGAGCACAGCTGCCAAATAGATTTTTGTAAACTTCTTACTGAAACAGAGAAGCTATAAAATATTTTATCACATATAGGTTTGTGAAGATAAGCTTGCCATTGAGTGTAATACTTGGTACTTTTCCAGTAAATGCTTTAATGTTTGCAAATATCTCTGTGCTTTTGTGGAAAGTATTTTCTCCGTAACTCATACAAGAACTGGTGGCACCAGAAGAAACAAAAAAGAACATTATCTTTTTATTTTAAGATGTGGAAAAATGAGTATTTTATCAGGCAAAAGCCAGTTTTAATACCATGACTTTCTTTGCTGACTTTTTAGAACAGGAAAATGAAACATAAACTGGATGTTAGTGATGACTGAAGGTCATCTTCAGTTAATTAACTGGTATTTCCTTTGGCTCCAAAGAGTAGAAGTTTACTCTACAAACTGAAAATATTACTAATAATGCTGACATTATAGGCAATAATTAAGGACAAATAACAAGATGTGAATTACATGTCATACAGAGGAGGAGAAAAAATTTAAAAAATTAAAGATGTTATGTAATTGATAAATTCAGCATTTACTGAGTAGCTAATGGCTATCAGGCACTTTTTTCAAAGGAAAAAAGAGCAGTCCCTAGGTCTAATATGTGACAGGGGTACAGTGTGGGCAGTAACGGGTTATAACAGAGAAGAAGGTGATGGAGAAGGCTTCACCCAAGTGCCTGCTCTAATCTAGGAAGAAAAAAAATTGCTTGGGGTGGGGGGGCACTTAACCAAAACAGATCAGATGACTGAAGACACAATTTAAAAATAGAATCTCCACAGATAAGCGTAACTTTCCACTACCTCCTGGCCAGAATAGTGTAAGAACATATAAAAAGAAATCATTTTGTATTTGAAAAAAAATCTCTACCATCAAAAGGTTTAGAATCCAGTGTGAACCTTCAGTGGCAGACAGAGAACATGACAGAAATAACAATTATGAACACTTGCATAGAACTTATTTACGTTCCAGGCACTGAGCACTTTACATACATTAACTCATGTTACCTACAACCCTTCTGAGGTATGTGCCTTTTGATCCTCATTTTAGAGACGGGGAAGTAGAGACTCAGAGAAGTTAGGTAACTAGCCAACATTTACACAGACAGCAGAACTGGAATGGTTGAGACATTCTGGCACAGAAGAGAAACAAGTGGACTTGAACCTGCAGGGTAGAGCTGTCTGAACAACAAACAGAATGGTATTTGTAAGACACTTTACTTCTACACAGAGACCATCATTTCTTCTGGAATGATATTCATTCAAATACCCAAGTGAATGAACAAGCTCTGTCGCTGCCCAAAAAAACTTACTTTACATAATTAGGAGTGCAATTTTTTTTTAATGAGAATTGTCTCAAAAGAAAAAAATTCTGGAAAATACTGAGACCAAGCTAAAAAGATGAATGTTATGTACAAATATTTCACTCGGGAGCTACTTTAAAATTCATAAGCACCACCACCAGGAAGAACAAAAGCCTGACTGGTAAAAAGTACTGCATATGACTTATCAAAGTATTGTGAAATTACAAACTCGCTCATCCATGTGCAGATACACACACACACACACACACACACACACAAAACTGGCTGTGAAGACAGGAAAGGTTTACTCAGTGGAAATGTAAATATTATTGTTAGTGACTTTTCAACAATTTGAGTAGACTGGAAAATGGAATAAAAATACAATGCAGCCAACAGTAGGAATGATTACCAGTGACAATAGTAGTTGCCACTTACTGAGTACCTAACAAGTTCCAGGCGCTTTGCTAAAGATTTTATATTTCTTATTTAGTTTTGGAAAAGGTGTATGATCCGCAAGTGCAGGTGTGGGGATGGCGCTAAATGATGGTAAGCAAGTGGCCAAAGGTCACAGAGACAGTAAGCGAGAGAGCTGAGGCTGGTTGGTGGCTCCCCCAAAGCCATGTGCCTTGTAGGCAGGATAATATATAGGCAACATGGTAAGACTCCTCACTACCAGACACAGCTCAACCTCTGATACAGCCACATGACAATATGCAAGTTATTAAATAAAGTATTTTGAGGTCCGTAAAAGTTATTTAAATGCTGTGGGTTTGTAATGAAGGATTTTTTTAAGGACCTATCTGAACACCAAAACATTTTAAATTGCCAGAACTTCTCAAGAGAAATAAATGACGGCTCCTGTGCGGGCAGAGAAAGGACTAGGGAGTGTGAGGACGAGGGACGGAAAGTGAGCCCAAATGTGAAAAACCGTAGTGCTGGGAGTCTCAACTCCTATGATGGAGGTGTGCACCAAAATAAGTAAGAACAAGAAAGCAGATGGCCATCTTTTACCCAGTATTGGCTTGCTTATCCCAATTCAGTGTTCTGTTTCTTTCTTCAAATAAAAAGTGAAATTTTCAGATGAAGCCATGCCCATTTGTTACCGACTCAGGTCAATGAGAAAGCTCAAGTGGAGGTACTGAGACAGACAGAAGCTGTTTTTAATGCTGGTTGTTTTAGGACCAGGGAGGTAAGTGACAAGAGGCAGGCGTATCTGTGGCCGGACTGCAAGGTTCTAGATAGGAGCCAACAACCTACTCTGCTCACCATTATCCTCACAGCTGCCTGGAGTCTGGTTCACAGCTTAGTTTCTGTAACTTTTCTTAAGTTTCCGTAACATAGCTTAAATAGAAAGTATTTCCAAGAGTTTAGATAGAAATTTCACTTCGAAGTAATCCTAGCCCTACAGAAAAGCTGCAAAAATTATATAGTTCCCGTATACCCTTCACCCAGCTTCCCCTAAGATTGTCTCTTAAATGACTATCATGCAATGACAAATATAGGAGACTAAGATAGGCACCATACTACTAAGATACAGACTTTGAATTTCATCATTCATACTGTTTACAGGTATGCAATTTTTAACATGAGCTTTTCTTTTTAACTAACATTATTTATATCATCCATTAGGCTGTCATGAGGAATCCTGAATACCTCCTGGTGGCATAAGAAAACAGTCAGGTTGTCCTAATATTTCCCAAGCGATTCTTCACTCACTGCTCAAGGCCTTTTAGAGAAAGAACAGCATGACATAATTGGCTTCCAAACTCCCCACTCCACCAACCCCAGAATCATAGCTTCTAGCCTTAGTATTCATTCAAAGGATGTAAAGCCAACACCAAGAGCAATGCAGGGAAATGGCTAGGAGTGCAGGCCCAGGTCAGGTGTTTTCTATTAAAGTATAATAAGGCATGAAAAGAAGGCTTTGTTTTTCACTTCAAAAGACCCACTCAAATGTACACTATTGTCCTATAAATGAGTAACAAATTGAAAATAAGTGTTCGGGCTTTTGTGTAGGGAAATTCACAGACTGGGACTTCAGCTGCTATATCCAAAAGTACTTACGCAGCTTCCATTGCCACAAGCTTATGAAATTTTACCAGTGCTTTTTGGGGTACAAGGAAAGGCATGCATACAGGATCATCTCCTTGAGTCCATATTAATAACCTCAGATGACAACTTATTTAGATGACAGGAAAGACAACCCTCTGTGCAGGCCTTAGTGTTGTGAGTCCACCACCAGAATGTCGTGGAAACAGCAGACGCGCTAACACTCTCCAGACTGTAGGTGACAGGGCCACTGTGGGACTTTTGCACACACACTTTAAAAAGGAGAGCAACGGCTGCTTAAAATGTTATTATCCAATTAAATGAAGCATCTCTCTGTAAGTATTCATATACTAACATGTCTTCCAAAGACATCTCCAAAGCAAAGTTTTAAACGGAAAAAAAATTACTAAATACAACTGAGACCACAGTCAAGCTTTCACTTCTGCCACACTATGGCTCTGGCACTATAATCAAATGGCTACAGGAGTTTTCTTAACCAAAGGGGAAACGTATCTAACTGACGATTAGGAATCATTTATCAGACACGGGCTAATGACAGTTATAATGGCAGCTGCATGGAAACCATTGGCAGATGTGTCAAAAGCACCAACTTTGTGTGGGCTGGTATGTCCATTGTTTTCAGTTAAACTGTATTTGGTTCACTGAGATACTGAGATACTTGCCTTCTAGACAAGTTAAGGTGGTGAAGATATAAAGAATTTTAACAAAGTCGTTGATGAATGATTGAGTTGGTAACTAAAGGGAAAGAAATTTCATTTATTATTCTTGAGCAAAATCAAGATGGGCTCAAGTGCTGAGCTGCTTAGTAGTATTTAGGTTTTATAGTTAAAAAGTATTAACTTGGGGTAAATGTGGCTAGGTTTTAGGAGGCAGATATTTATTCTGATTGGGCCTTCTTGGAGCTTTCTGGCTCTGGGGCTAGATGTCTTGTCAGTTTTGGGTAGGGATAAGGGGTCCTGTTCTGCTAACAATATCTAAACATATCACTGAATAACAGTTGAAGTAAAACAAATTACTGTAACTCATGCTCATGATATTGACTGGGAGCCAACAAATGAGGTATGATTATTTTTAATAATTCTGCCTGCAAAGGCACACCTACCTGGCTTGCTATATTTAAGTAAGGAACAATCTTTTAAGAAGATTTTTATAGTTGAAATTAAAGAATTGAGGGACTGCATTGCTAAGCCCCATTTATCTGGAAACAAATATACTGGGAAGCCTCCTTCCTCAATAGCACCAGAAAAGTATAAATAGTAAGGAGTCACTTTTTCATTAACCTTCAAAAGCAGTCTCGTCTCACCCCTAACTCTCTAGGACAGAGACCTTACCACCTTCCCCATAGGGCCCTGCACTGTTCCTTACAGAGACTGACAAATACCTGGTCCTTAGATGAATACCTACAATCTAAGTAGTATGTGATAACTTTACCCCTGTGTAAAGAACAGGGGAAGACAAGATAATCCCCCTATTTTCAATATTGGCCCAGCGGAGAACAATATACACCAGGAATGGCAAACAGGCTCCAGCTCCAGGACTCCGAGTGACAGAGGTGGACAAGGCTTTCCGGTGAGCTGTGCTAAGTGGTTCGAAGGTTCTGTCTGGGGTCAGCTGGACAGAGGGCTCTGATCAACAGGCGATATCCTCCGACACAGAGGCTGGAGCAGCAGCAACGCCATCCCAGTGCGTACTGAAGCCAAACAGACTAAACAAGCACCAGAAATGCTCACAAATAACCAGAAAGCAAATTTAAAAAACAAAAACAAAGCTACCTCTTTTTTTCACATTTTTCAAAGGAGGTTTCAGGTGAACCTAGAGATGGGTGCTTTGAAGTCAACTAGTGGCAAGGTATATATAAACTCCCAAAAAACTGGAATGGGCATTTTTTAAAAAAAATTTTAACATTTATTTATGAGAGATCATGAGCAGGGGAGGGGCAGAGAGAGAGGGAGACACAGAATGCAAAACAGGCTCCAGACTCTGAGCTGTCAGCGCAGAGCTCGATGCAGGGCTTGACACGGGGCTCAAGCTCACACACCACGAGATCATGACCTGAGTCTGAGCCGAAGCCGATGTTTAACTGACTGAGCGACCCGGGAACCCCTAGGCATTTTTAAAGTGTTATGGTTGATAATCCGATTAAACTAAAGTATGGCCAACTCCTCTCTTTTCTCACACTTTTGTCACGGCAAAAATGTCACTCATAGTCATCGTTTATGGGACTGATGCTATTTATCTCCTTATGGTCACAAATCTGCCCAGGGAGAAGATAGACAAAAGAAAGAAAGAAGACAAAAGAAGAATCCTGGTGTGCTTATTGTTTTTCACAGAGAACCCGAATGCCCTCCCCTCTAAGATGCCCACTGGGGAGGGCAGGCTTAAAGGTGACATCACCTTCAGGAAGGGAACCGCACGGGACATGCTGGGTGTCGTCGTCACTGTGGCTTCTCAACTGTAGCTACCACGGATGAGTGGCAGCTGGATGCCCAGGTCACAGGGGGTGGGGGAGGAAGCCAGGGCTCCAAAAGCCACGACCTTGCCAACCACCCTCTCAGGGCCCCTGCTAAACAGGCCGCTCCTCCACCCTACTTCATTTTCCTGGACATCTCTTTTTCACTGTCTGCCTTGGCCAAACCACACAAAACAACTTTCAAAACATTTCGCTTATAGACTGAATCCCACTTAAAAATAGGAAGACTTTTTTATTTTCCTAACTCTCGTATTATGAGATCGATCTCTCCCTTTACCTCAGTGGCCCTAGAAATAAGAAAATGTCACCTATCACTTTTATAAATTGAATGAAAAGACACTATAAGATTCTAATTTCTTTTCTTTTTTGCACAAAGTGTCCCATATCTTCCAGGATGGGAATTAAGAATTCAAATGTTCTTGTAGTTTTTGAATTGTTCAAAGATGCCTGCTTCATTCTGTCATTTTGCTAAAATCCTTACAGTCTGACTCGACTGGTGGTCTGCACATACAACAAATACTTTGCTCTTATTTTCAGGTGTTTTCTTCCGTACTGATATATTTAATTTAGGGTACAAGCTTATTGAGGCAAAAATCACACACACGTACACATGTAAAAGAGAGCAAAATCTGTTATCCTTCCCTTCTCAATCTTTAGCATGCCTTTATGAGCAGTCTATGTTCTGACCAAACATGTCTATGCCGGCACCAGAAATGAAAGGGAGTATATGAGGACAATGAGCACTGAGCATATTCTAAACTACTATTAATTTTTAAAAAATTTTTAAATGTTTATTTATTATTGAGAGAGAGGAAAGAGACAGAGCATGAATGAGGTAGGGGTAGAGAAAGAGGGAGACACAGAATCCAAGGCAGACATCAGGCTCTGAGCGATCATCACAGACAGTGGTCAGTGCTGACCGCTCAGAGCCTGACACAGTACTTGAACTCACGAATTGCAAGATCATGACCTGAGTTGAAGTTGGAACTTAACCGAATGAGCCACCCAGGCTCCCCTAAACTACTCAGAATGCTAAAAGATGTAGGAGAATTTTTTTGTATGTTGAGATGGTGATAGACATTTTAAGTATTACCAAAATAAGAATAAAGAACAATAAACAAGTTATTTACTCTTCAACTTGAAAAAAAATAGGTTTCTCTAAAGTATAACTTCTAAACACATTTACTTAAAACAAAGTATAAATCAAATATCTAAATGATGACTTTATATATTGTACTATATAACTCAAAGAATAATTCCCTGACCTGATTTCTAATACAAAGGTAGGATTTCATCTTAAAAAATCATCAGCATGGTGTCATAGTCTTACATAACCAAAATGATTTTATTTACATTTTGCTTCCACAGTTGCATCTGAACTTAAAGATTGCATTTCTTCTAATTAATGCTTTGCAACTTTGTAACACCTGTGGCTAGAAGACTACGTAGACCTAACAATCCTCTAAACTACGTTGCTACTTCTGTTAAATATTCAGATAACACAAAAAATGTGACATTCTTACAGGGAATTTTATCATATCCTTCCAAAATATGCTTACTGTTGACACAGAGCTCAGTTAGAATACACGTTATTGTTGTGAACATACTTCCAAAAGAAACTAATTATAAATGAAACAGTTAATATATATGATTATCCAACTTTGCACTGAACTTGAAAAAAGAATGCTAAGCTTCAGTTAGTAAATTATAAACACCTGCTGTGTAAAAGAACTATTAACAATATAAACATGTATATAAACAATCAGAAGACAAACTTTCTTCCTCCAATAAGTGAAGAACTACAAGAAATTAAACACAAACATGTAGAAAAATGTGGTCTGGCTCCTCTCATTACCATAAACTACCTGTGCTCACCGTTGGTAGGTCACAGGGCGGACTCCTGAAGCGAACACTGTTGAATCCCTACCGAAGGACAGGACAACCACGGATGGCGTGGGAGAGTCGGTCTACGAAATACGTCAGCCAGTGTTTTCGATCCTTAGGCTATCAAGTTAAGGAATCAATGCAAGGTGCAGAAATGGCTTAAATAAGCAGATTTGATGTAACATAGCTTCAACTTTTTACCAAGTTTTGAGCTCACATAACAGCAAAAACATTACTCAAGACAGGCTATGGGCAATGCTATGTATAAAATGGCTAAGAACATCAGCTCTGCATTCAGACTACCTGGGTTCAAATCCCAGCTGTACCCTTTAATATTTAATAAACCTGTGGCCTTGGGCAAGACACTCAAACTATTCCTCAGTGTCCACATGTACCAAATGAAGTGGCTAACAACACCTATCTCAAAACTGCCATGAAGATTAAAAGGAGATAATCCATGAAAAGTGGTTATCATGGCTCCTGGTGCATTGCAACTTTGAGAAGTGTTAGGTATTATGATGAATTTCATTACTACAGTTATTATCATTAACAATGTTAACATAGTAAAAGGGTGCTGGACAGGAAACTGAGACTTGGATTAGCATATGAAAGACAACCTCTCTGAACCCCTTTCCTTGTTTTCGTGCAGATGACGACAAGAACTCCCACCCCGGGTTGTGGGTGATGTGAATGAGATGCTCATAAACGTGGAGTGCTTACTTAGCCCAGTGCCTGGCATACAGTATCTGCTCAACACACAACTGATGTCTTTTTTAAGTATTCCAGTGATACAAGGGCCTAAATGAATAAATTTTTTAAATGATAGGAAGGGAATAAACAGGCGTTATGGTTCCTGAGAGGGAAGAAGAGAAGGTCTTCCTTCAAAGAGGGGTGGAAAGGGAAGGCCTCTCTCTGGTGACATATGGCCTAAGGCCAGGGGAAGGAGAAGGAGCTGGCCAGGAGAAAAGCCCGGGGGAACAGCTAGGATGGAAGCTCAATGAGAAAGCAACGGTCGTCAGTCCTCTTTACCATGCTATCCCCAGACCTAAGAAAATGCCTGGCACACAGCAGGCACACTAGCACTGAGTAGTGCTCGATAACCAAGTTAGAAGAGCATTTCTGGCAGAGGGCACAACAAATGTAAAGGTCCTGGGTTCAGCAGCATGCCAGTGTGCCCACAAAGAACCGAAGGGAGGCCAGCAGTAAGTGGAGACAGTGTGGCTGCAGCAGGTGGTAGGGGTAAGACGGGTGACAGAGGATGGGGCCAGAGGACACAGGACGGTGTCAGCCATAGTTTAATTCTAGATTTTATTCTTTTTTCAAAGAGATGCCACTGATGGGTTTAGTAGACACTGGTATGACTTGATTGATTTCTTTAAAAGATGACTCTGGCTGCTGTGAAAAGAAGGTATTTTAGAGAAGCAAGAATGGAATCAGGGGGACCTTCTGAGGTGCCAAAGTGCCAAATGAGACAAGAGGTAAATCAGAGGCCTCAATGAGCCGTAGACTTGGCGAGAGGCTGGGCTACCAGGATGAGAGGAACGGAGAACTGTGGAATAATTCACAGCTTTCTACTTTAGCAAGCAGCAGATACTGGTGCTATTTACTGAGAAGGGGTTAACAGGGGAGGAATCAGCTGAGGAGAAGGAGACTAAAAGCCAAGAGTTCTGTTCTGAACTGATTTGCCTGAGACATGTTGAGTGAGGATGTCAACTAGGAAGCTGGTCGCAAGAGGTTGTACCTCAGAGGAGGCGGTCCATGACAGAGCTGTCAATGTGCAGGTCGTCTATGTAAGGACAGCAGTCAAAGCCAAGGAATAAGATGAAATAGTAAGGGATGGGTCTTTGTCAGGTAATAACAACCACGTAATCCAACACATTTCTCTTCTGGTTGGGTTGCCAGAAAGTTCCAAACACAACATAAATCTTAAAGGAAAATTTTCTTCTTGGGAATTCTGGACATGATAATCTACTCCTTTTACCCTTCCTCTTCTTTACGATGTCAGTCTTCTTTCATGCAAACTCTTTAAGTCTATATACAATGAGAAAGGAAAAACAGAAGAAATGAGGTAGTGTAGTGACACACCTGGGGGAGTCAGAAGGACTGGTCCCCACATTTCCTTGCAAAGTCTCCAATTACAGACATATTACCTTGGCATTATGTGTGTGTGTGTGGGGGGGGGGGTTGTGCCTCTCTGATCGGCTCTAAGCTCCTCAAAGGCATTAACCCTCTTATTCATCTTTGCATTGCTGTGAAATGGGCCAATGTCTAGCTCGGAGTATGCAGACAATACATGTACCCTCACACCATCTGTCATCTGTCTGTAAACACAAGGGACCTCAGTTCTCAATGGTTTTAAACACAGCAGAGTGTGTGATTAAATACCAGAAAGTAATGCACACAAATGTGAGGTAAGCTTGGATAAATCTTCAAGGCCTGGATTGGAAGACTTCAAGGAGGGGAAAAAACAACAAAACTCAACCGCTGTTGGAAGATGTACAGTGTCTGGAGATGTGGAAGCATATTTCAGAAAGCAGCCAAAAAACAGAAGCAGGAAGGAGTCTATTCTGGCTGGAGGGAAAGGATTTTCAATAGGAGAGTCCAGGGGGAAGGGAGCTGGAAAGAACAGTGAAGACACAGAGTGGACCAACCACTTTAGGTTTTAGAGTTTCAGAAAGTTACAAACCGGGGGTATGGCTCAGGGGTAGAGCATTTGACTGCATAAAGTTACAAACCGCTGAGAACTTTAAAGAGATGTTTAATGAAGATCACATAAATTCGATGTGTAGAATGGTAAGAAAGTAGAGAAAGTGTCATGACTTACTCTTCTAAGTTAATAAGAATCTGATAAGAAGGAGGCCACAGTTTCCAAAAAGCAAGAGTCCACCAAAACAGGGTGAGTGATGTGCTACAAAGAGAAAGAGATCATGAGATTATAACCCAGGGTTTGAGACCACTGAGTCAGCAGATGAGCAGTAGGCTCAACAGAAATGAAGGCAGCAGGAGGAAGGGATTTTAGAAAAAGATGGTACCTTTAATTGTAGGCAGAATAAGTTTCAGATGACAGTGGCCACTCCCTGTTTCCAGACCCCCACCCCTTGCCACACAACATGTTAGGCGATCTGCTCAAGTTGCTGTGGGGAAGAATTTTCCTAAGTCGTATTCTCACATAAACATAATAGAGAAATTCTTCCATATATTATAATCTCTCTATGGGTGCAAAAGCAAACGTGAATGGATAAAACCATAAACATAAAAATAAAAGAAGTGGCCAAAATGGTCTACTTCTACAAAGCACTGTGAGTTCACATCTGGACATTTAAACAACAAACAAAAATACTGTTATGGGAAAAGATGCTCTATATTGTTTAGCCATGAGAGAATCGCAAATTAAAACCACAGTGAGATACCAGTACGCTACCACCAGAATAGCTAAAAACAATTTTTTTAATCTAATAGTATAACAAGTAATGATATGGGTGGAGAGCAACTGGGACTCTCATACACTGCTGCAAAACGAGATAAGCTCCACTTCAGAAAACACTTTGACAGCTTCTTACCAAATGAAATTTGTATTTTGCGTATGACCTCACTCCTAGGTACCTACCCAAGAGAAACAAAAACATATGTCCCCAGACAAATACCGGGGTGCAAATTTATAGCAGTTTAATTCGTAATCACAAACTTGGAAACTCAAATGTGTATCACCTGGTGAACAGGTAAACAAACTGTACCGCAGACCTACGAACAAGGGGATACTACTCCGTGACGCCAAGGAACAAACTTCTGGTACAGGCAAAACTATGAATCAGCCTCAATCGCATATTGAGTGGAATAGGCCAAGGCACAAAAGGCTACATAATCAACGACTGTATTTATAGGACACTCTGGAAAAGGGAACACTACAAATATTCTGGATTTTGGTTATGGTGGTTATCAGAAGCCATTTGTCAAAAGCCATAAAAACATACATGCACAAAGGGTGAATTTTCCTGTATCAAAATTACTCAATAAACCGAAGTTAAAAAAAAGACAGCATTTTAACATTTGCTCCAAGACAACTGTTAGAGTGTAACATTATTATCTATGATAACTCTGAAAAATTCTAGATGTTTCTTAACTAGCTAGAATACTACAAATGTCCTTAATATTGAAAAGAAACACACCCCATGCTTTCTCCCTCTTTGGGCCTCCAAACATTCCTATGCAAAGAGAGGGTGAGAGGGTGTGAGTGAGTGTGCACGAGCTGCTGCGTGAATGCTGGTTATTGAGGCGCGAATGAAGTGAGTCTTGTTTGCCGGACAGCTGTCGGCTCCCTGCTCCTCCATCACACACACTAGCGGACAGCTCTGATGCTCAGGAATGTGGCCTTCCCATTGGGCAGCTGTTACAGCAGGCCCAGGAACACTGCCCAACAAGCTCATTCTCAGCAGGCACCACGGAGAAAATGGCAAAAACAAAAACAACAACAAAAGACCCAAGAGACGATTATATAAAGTACATATGTATATTAAACTAAGCTGTGCTATTGAAAATCAGATCACTCCTAAGAAATACTTGTCAATATTTAATATTCCGGATTTTTTTTACGAGTTATGTTTGACCTCATCTTCGTATCCTTAGCATACAACCTCAGAGTCCAAATATACATATATATATATATTTTTACTTTTCAAAAGACATTTTTGTATGAGCATGCTTTGATTACTAATTCCATACAATTCTGAGAGTAATGATTTTACCTTTTGGATTACCAAATGGCCACCTAGGTACTTTGCCACTTTACACTTTGGTCTTCTTTAAACCATTTTCACTTGAACGAGGGCTTTCGAATTCTTTTGACCATTAGGCACATTTTCTATCGCAACCCAGTACAGAGAGGTGTGTGTGCGTGTGCAAGCAACACTGAGGTTTTACAAAATAAGACTTATGCTTACCACATAAGATGTTCTCTATTATTTCCTTTTGCATTAGAGCCCTCAAAATGCTGTCAAATATCCACCCAATCCATATCATGACCCACAATTTTCAACATCACTGCCCCAGAAGATGCAAAAAAATAATACTAATAACATTTCTGCCTGTTTGAAACACAGGCTTTTAAAAATTCATTTAACTGTTTTCAAACACATGAGTGACCATCCCTGAGGCTGACTCACAGGTCACCACACTCTGTTCTTCCTGGGGGTTCCCAGCTTGCTGGGGTGAACAGCAGAGGTGGAAGGGACGGTCAGAGCCCAGGCCCCCGGTGGCCCCACAGCTGCCAGTCACTACGTGTGAACAGGGGAGGCCTCGGCCAGCAGACGTCTACCAATACTAGGGACCTTTATTTCCTTCCATTTACCCACATTGTTATTCCTTAAACCTTTTTAACCTCTACACATAGGCACATGCATATGGAATGATACAGAATCCTGCCATGTAGGAAAAGGGTTGCAGTAGAGAAGGAAGTAGACCAAAGTCTTTCCTGAATATCCGTGCATTTCAGTTATGCCTGCTGTGCTGATTTTCCAGGACCACAGAGAGCAGAACAAGTTTAAAGAGCTGAAGTGGCATGTAAATCACACACAAAATATTTTCAACTATCAACAATTTTGAGTTTTTAAACTGCCAGTCAATATTCTACTATACTATTTCACACTGAAAATGGTGGGTATTTGTGATAATCAGGCGCAAATTTTATATGAAGACTGGAAAACTTACTTTTAAGGACTCCCACAAGGGAAACTGGACCAATGAGAAAGGAATCTGAAGAGAAAAAGAAATTAAATAAATTAGGCAGAAAAGATCAGAGTTTGATTAGCACTACTATATGAACCTATAATTTATTATTTAGAAACCTTAGTTCATTTTAACTTTATGTATATAATAAAGCTAACATTAAATTTATAGGTGCGGTATACACAGTTTTCAGAAAAAGAGTTAACTGGTAACTGCCTGTAGAGTTCTACTAACTTTCTGAGCCCACAGGACATAAAATGATGGTGTGAAATCCTTTTGAACAGAAAGGGAGGGGCGCCTGGGTAGCTCAGTCGGTTGAGCCTCCGACTTCAGCTCAGGTCATGATCTCACGGTTTGTGGGTTCAAGCCCCGCATCGGGCTCTGTGCTGACAGCTCAGAGCCTGGAGCCTGCTTTGGATTCTGTGTCTCCCTCTCTCTCTGCCCCTTCCCCCTCTCATGCTCTCTCTCTGTATCAAAAATAAATAAAACATTAAAAAAATAATAAAAAAAAAGAAACAGAAAGGGAAGCACAGTACAGATATCTGGCTACTGAAATGACAAAACAAATATTTTCTATCACAAGCAATAAAGACTTTAAAGACTTGACCCTTTCCTGCTGAAGAGGTAGAATGTCTACTCCTTAGCAGGCCAAATGCTGGGGTTTAAAATAGAAACAGGGAGGGGTGCCTGGGTGGCTCAGTCAATTAAACATCTGACTTCGGCTCAGGTCATGATCTCAAGGTTTGTGGGTTTGAGCCCCACGTTGGGCTCTGTGCTGACAGCTCAGAGCTTGGAGCCTGCTTGGGATTCTGTGTCTCCCTCTCTCTCTGCCCCTCCCCCACTCATGCTCTGTTTCTCTCGGTATCAATAATAAAAATAAACATAAAAAATAAAATAGAAACAGGAAGGTGAGCCTGGGTGACTCAGTCTGTTGAGCGTCTGATCAGGTCATGATCTTGCAGTTCATGAGTTCAAGCGGAACATTGGGCTCTGTGCTGACACCTTGGAGCCTGGAGTCTGCTTCGGATTCCCTCTCTCTCTGCCCCTCCCCGACTCCCGCTCGCTGGAACGCGCGCTCTCTCTCTCAAAATTAAATAAAAACATTTAAAAATTAAAAAAAAAACAGGGCAAGTTCTCAGAGAAGGAGCAAGATTGGGGGAGGAGGAGACAAGGCGGGGATTGGGGCGGGCGGCAGAGCAGGATGGGAGAGAAAAGGAAAGGAAGGGGAAAAAAGAAGAGAGGGGAGAGAAGAGAGGTGAAATGGGAAAGAAGGAGGGGCCCAGCGGGAGAGGGACAGGGAGAGGACAAGAAAGGAAGAGAAGGCAAGGGAAGGGGAGGAGGAGCAGGGGTGGAGAGGGGAGGCAGGAGAGGAAGGGGGAGGGAAAGAGCAGGTAGGAAACAAGAGAGGAGGTGCACAGAGCCACTTAAGAGGAGGAAGTCGAGAAAGGGATGGAGGAACAGGCCAGTGGGCGGTGGGAAAGGACAGGCATGTCAGTGGTGCAGGGGCCCAGGAGCACAGCTGGACCTGAGGGCCAGCCATCCTCAGGGCAGGCAGGGAGAGGATCATCTGCAGTACTCAAGTGTGACACTGAAGACAATCGGCGCACTCACAGGAGTATTTGCAGTCAGGTGGACAGCAGTACGAGCTAGAATGACCAATCTCTTCTTGCGTATCCGGCACTGTGCTAATGAGCACCTCCTAAGCTTTATTTCACACCTCACAACCACCCTGTGAGACAGGTAGGTATTATTACTCTCCCCACGTTACAGGTGAAAAGGAGGTTCAGGGATGCTATATCACTCGACAGAAGACACCCTAAGAAGCCCATACAATCTGACTCCACAGCCCTGTCTACTACTCTAACCGAAAGACCTCTCGGTGCATTCATCTGCACGTAAATTCACCCACAGTAGAATCTGTTTGCTTTCAATGACATTTCCTAAAATTTGAAAACAGAACCACACTTCCCTATTTCCTAAGCCAAAAATACCTCAACTCCAGTGAACACCACCCACTAGTCTTGGTGACATCCCATCACTGGCCAAAAAGGCATGGCCCCACTACTGTTTCTGTACTCAGCTAACTTGAAAGTGAAGAGTAAAATGTGGACTTTGGACAGTATCAGTATGCATATGGGGGTGTTAGTGCATGAAGTGTGTGTGTGCTAGAGACCATGATTTTGAAGGCATTAATGGATATTGACCTTCACACGAATTGAGGGCATTAAATTACTTCTGTAGTATTTCTATTTAATCACAAATTAAAAGTCTAGTATCATCTGCCTTATTCTGCTGGAGCAAATGATGGCCCTGAGTTTCAGAGTGGACACAGAGAAAAAAAAATCTGTCTTCTGTTCAGCCAGGAAATGGCACTAAGAAAAAAAAATGACGGCAACAGTCTAGTTTAGGCTGACAAAGTAGAATCTCAGAGAAGTTTGCTGTTTTCAGAGCAAGCAGCACCCGACCCTGGATGTCAAAATTCCACAAGAGGAGTGACATTTACTTTAGTTTTTATTGTCACCAAAACATGAAAGCATCTGTCAAAAAGTCCATTCTGAAGCTAAAGTGCTATATTTTCAATTAAATTAACTATCAGCGCCCCCCCCAAACTGACTATGTAATAGTTTTCTAAAAGCTTTTCTAAATTTCATAAAAATTTATAGTATGTAATAAAACACCCAAGAGGGCTGTAACAAGTACCAGGATTATAATGACTTTAATTTTCTTCTTTGTACTCTCCCCTCCCAAATGTAAATACTTTACATTTTAACAAGAATGTAAATATTTCACATTTATAAGAAAAAAGGCCTTATAACTTATTGTAATGATCCATGGTAGCATTCTTTACTTCTTGATTAAAATAACCTGTAAAACTTAATTGTTGTTATCTGCACATTTTTGGTACTTAAAAAATAATATTAGATTTTGAATCCTGTCGATGTATGTTTTGCCCATTTTCCTCTATTAAAAGTTATTCATTATACTGTTCCTTTAAATTTAAAGAAGTAATGTAAAGTCACAGTTGGAATGACCAAACTATTCCATTGGGTATTTATCTTAAAAAGTTGAGCCGACAGTAAACCCCAACTTTACTCTCTAAAACAAGATTAACTGACAGCCTAAGGTAATTAAATATGCTGTAAATGCTTAAATAATTAAATTTATTTCTGGTTTCTGGTAGTGAAATATCCCTTGTAAGATAAACTCCTGATGTGTAAAAATTTTTCAAATATTCTTCAAGTCAATATCCCAGTGAATGCTTTCTGTCATTTACGAGAGGAACAAACAACAAGGGAAATGTGCTGCGCACATGCGGAAGGAGGGCAGCCAGCAAACAGGGCTCCATGGCTAAAACAAACACTTCTCCAGGCTGCCCCAGAACACTGGCCTGTCAAAGAGCTCGCTCCCTCCCTGTGTCTGGTTTGGAGTTACATAACAGTGATGTTTCTTCAAAACGTGGAATTTTAAACCCCAAACAGATGTAAGCTGTTATTCTAAAATGGTTTATAGATGAAGAAAATGAATAGCTGCACTCAGAGGTCTTATATTCCAAAACACAACATACTCATTTTATTGCACCGAAAGTTACAAAATGGCTCACTGTTGTGACCTTTTTAATGCCTCCATTTAAGATGTTTTGTTTGAATAAGGTTGTTAGGACCCAGGGCACTAATAAGTGAGCGGCAATAAACCCAGCTACCATCAAAGAGGCAGATGCAGAGGGGGAGAAACCTGCTAACATTCAACATGGACTCCACTCAGTAATAAACATAGTAATAACTCTATACAAGAGGGCGTGTGAGGATTCCGTGTGAAGCAAAGTCAAATATAGGTGTGGTGAGCAGGAGAAGAAGTGTTGGGCATTGCAAATGAAATAATGTACAAGATTACATCATGAACATGCTTCACCTCTCACTAAGTAGTGGACTAGAATCATCACTAAAGCCAATCAATGCTCTGAGCCTTGCCTGTGACCTTAAAACAAATATCCCTAATCTTATGGTCCTTAAAAAAGTAATGAAGTGATTTACAACAAACCAAGGTGATATAAAGATGTGACACCTAAGGTATTACTTACCTCCAAAATCCTATTTTTTAGTGGAAAAATCATATTAGCATATCAACACTTTTTTAAAAATAAGACTTGATGATAAGCTACAATGAACACAATACTACTATGAATGATCTAGGAATCATAAGACTAAGAAAGTATATTTTAAAAGCTGTGAAAGCTATTTTACCTTGGCAGAAATAATCCCAAATCCTCTAGCAATAAGACAAAAAAAATCCAACTTTTTGCTAAGATCTCAAATTAGAAGGGTTCATACAGCATGGAACTGGTAGGCCTGCCATGGATATCACAATGGGTTCAAGAACTGGCCCATTCCAATTTTCAAGGGACCCTACAAGTGACTCAAAGAGATTCCTTTTTGTTGTGTGACAGTGTCCAAATTTTTGTGATTGATTTAGGGTTTTCTACGTCAGTGTTGCAGTGGTAACAAAGCCATTCTCCTTTTAAATACACTGTGCCTTTTCCCATTCAACCACAAGGGTAACAAAGGACAAATCAAGTTGAAGACTTAAAATCTTGTGCCTCAAAATAACTATTGTTCCAAATTTTTAAATTAAAATGAGTGAAAGCAATTTAAAGCTGGTTTATTGCTAGCTAGCATTTGACAGCAAAGAATTCTAACAGTAAATACACACTGATTTTCCAATTGAACACTATTATCCATTTATGTATAGTGTATACAGAGAGTAGAACATCAACCTAATAAAGGAAATTAACCTGAAGCAGGAAAAATTTTAAGTGAATTATTCCTGAGGTTTTAAGAGATAATGTAAGTCCTAAAACATCTTTCTAAAAAAGCACAAAATGGACAAAAGAGTATCAAAATCTAATACAGAAAAGGAGATGCGTGTGAGCAGTTTGATTCTTAAGTAAATCTTTTAGAACTCAGTAAGGAGCTTTGAGGCTATCACCAATCACTAACTCCACGTGCTAGGCACAGCAAGTCCTCCGTGAATGTTAGCTCTGAAGGCAATGATTAGGCGTTCTTTCTCTGCATTCTACAGAATCATCCTAGTAACTGTGCCTGGGTGGGAAGAGTTCCCAGTAGATCCACGTACATGTGAGTGGGCCAGTCACAAAGCAC
This sequence comes from Cryptoprocta ferox, assembly GCA_028646485.1. NCBI lineage: Eukaryota > Metazoa > Chordata > Mammalia > Carnivora > Eupleridae > Cryptoprocta > Cryptoprocta ferox. The sequence goes on along the minus strand of CM053574.1, from coordinate 31,515,301 downwards.
CATTCTGTAGCGAAGATAACAGCCGTGTCAAATTAGTCCATAGTCCACTACACTTCTGAAGTCCTAAAATCAAGTTTCACTGTTTTTACAAAGTTAAAAGTATATAGATTTGACATCACTCATGATTTAAAAAAAAAAAAAAAAAAAACTCCTCAAGGTAAATACAAGGGAACTTCCTCAATCTGACAAAGGACTACTAAAAACAAATGTGTGTATGTACATATATGTATATATATCTAAAGCCATTCTTTGCGGTCAAAGACTGAATGATTTCCTCTTAAGATTATGAACACAGCAAAGATGTCTGTTCTCACTTCTGTTCAACACTACACTGGAGGTTCTAGTCAGTATAATTAAGCTAGAAAAAGAAATAAAAAGCATAAAAACTGGAAAGAAGCTGTCCCTTCCATGATTAATCATGCTGAAAATTCTAAAGAATCTTAAGGAATCAATATACAAACTAAAAAGCAAAAACAAAAAACCCAACAAAATCCGTAAATGCTAGCAACAAATTAGTGAAAAACAAACGTTAAAAAAATCTGCTTAAAGGTGAATTAAAATTGAATTAAGGAAAAAAGTTAACTGAAGACTTGTAGGACGTATGTCTTTAAGTGACCAAATATTTTTAAGAGAAATTAAAGAAGACCCCAAAAAAAATAAAGAATACATTGTCAATGGACTACAGGACTCGATATTGCTAAAATATCTATTATCTGCCAAATAATTTATAATTTCAGTGCAATCCCAAAAATAATCCCAAGAGGTTTTCTCTTAAAAAAAAAAATAATTGACAAGCTGATTCTAAAAGGTACATGAAAATGCCAAGGACCAAGAACAGCTAAAACAATATTGAAAAATAACACCAAATCCTAGGAGACTAACACAACTTGATTTCAAGAACTTTAAAGATATAGTAATAAGGACAGTCATCAGGACAACAGGCTTAAGCACAGACAAAACAACAAAAAACAGTACAAAAGCAGTATTTTCAATAAATAACCCTGCAACAGCTAGATATCCATATGCATAAAAATAAAACCTGACCCCCAACCTCATAACCATATCCAAAAACTAAAGCAGGATGAATCATTGACTTAAAAATAAAAGCTAAACCTATAAAGCTTTTAGAAGAAAACAGACAAGAATATCTTGGTGACCTGGAAATAAGAGATTTCTTAGAACACTGAAGAAGCAATAATCATAAAATTTCTCAAAACTGAAAAATTAGATTACATCCATCACATTTTAAGACTTCTGCTTATCAAAAGGTGCTATTAAGAAAAGTCCCAATGACATCTGTGGCATAAATACAATTCATCCTAAAATTTGTATGAATTCTCAAGAGACTCCAAGTAGCCAGAAGTCGTTGTCTGTAAAAAAGAAGAACAAAGTTAAAGTCTCCTATTTCATGATTTCAAAGCTGACTACAAAGCCATAGTAAGCGAAACGATGTGGCAGTGGCATCAAGAGCCACAAAGAGAGCTGACAAATAACCCCTAGCATATACATGATCAAATGTATATTTGGGTGCCAGGACCATAGGATGAGGAAAGATGCTCTCTTCAACCAATAGTACTGGGGCACCTGGGTGGCTCAGTCAATTAAGTAAGCATCCCACTTCAGCTCAGGTCATGATCTCGCAGCTAGTGAGTTTGAGCCCAGTATCAGATTTTGTGCTGACAGCTCAGAGCCTGGAGCCTGCTTTGGATTCAGTCTCCCTCTCTCTCTGCCCCTCCTTCACTCACGCACCTGCACGCACTATCTCTCTCAAAAATAAGTAAACGTTAAAAAAACTTTTTTTAAAGACCTGAACAAGCACTTCACAAAGAAAGGTATGCAAACTGCTAATATAAGCACATGAAAAGATATTCAACATCAGTCATCTGGGAAATGCTAATTAAAACACACTGAGAAAAAAAAAGGCTGCTGGTTCCCAAAAAACTAACCATAGTTAGTTAACGAACTCTACATATATATAACACCATTAATTAACTAATCATAGTTATATGATGCAGCCAAAACAACTGAACTCCTAGGTATCCAGCCAAAACAACTCCTAGGTATCCAGCCAAAACAACTGAACACAGGGACTCAAACAGATACTGTACACCAATCTTCACTGCAGCCTCAATCATGAAAACCAAACAATCCAGGGTCCATCAACAAATAAATGGGAAAATAAAATGGGTGTGATCCCTACAACGGAGTATTCCTGTGCTGTAACAAGAAATAAAGCTCTGACACATGCTACAACATAGATGAACCCTGAAAACATGACACTAGCTGAAATAAGCCAGACACAAAAGGATGATAATGTATCATTTCACTTATATGGAGTATCTAGAATAGGCAAATTCACAGGGGCAGAAACCAGATGAGGGGTTAAGAGGGGCTGGCAGGGAGGACGGAGGGAAGTTCTTATTCAGTGGGCACAGAGTTTCTGTTTGGGGTGATGAATACATCTTGGGACCAGACAGGGATGATAGCTGCACAAGCTTTGTGAATGCTACTGAAGTGTACACTTAATGTGGTTAAAATGGCAAATGTGATGTTTTATCTATTTTAGCACAATTTAAAAACTATTTCTCAAAAAGCACATACTGACAAGCCACTGTACAACCGCTAACATGGCTGACATCAGAAAGACTGACAAAACCAAATAAGGGTAAGGATGTGCAACAATCAGAATTCTGTTTTGCTGTAAGGAACTTAAAAACAGGACAATCATTTCCAAAATGGAATTGCTACATTGTTGTTTGATCCAGAAATTCCACTCCTAGGTATTTATCCAAGAGCAGTGACAATCTATGTCCACAATTACATCTGTCATGAACGTCACAGCAGCTTTAAATCACCACAGTTCGTGTCCATCAACAAGAGAAAGGTTATAGAAAGCCATCCAGTGCAATATTAGCAACAAAGTAGAAAGAAGTACTGATACTTGCTGTAACATTAATGTTCCTCACACACATTATGCTCAGCAAGAGAAGTCACAGATAAAAAGAGTTCATACTGTATGGATGTATTTAAATCAAGTTCCAAGAAAAGGCAAAACTATCCCAGGTGGGCAGGCTGACTGGGATGGAATACTACAAAACATTCTAGGGTATGGAAAATTCACTACTATAACAGTGATGTGGGTTACATGAGTGTATCCATTGTACAGAAGTGTACATCTATCATTTGTGCAATCCAATGAATACAAACCACATATATACTATAAAAAATACAACACTAGTGATCAAGGTAAAGAAATGGTGACACAGATGAGTAAAAACTGAAGAATACTCACACCTGTTGAAGGCTGGCGATGAGTACTTAGGCTTCATTATACTATTTCATTTACCTCATCTATGTTTTAATTTTGCTATAATAAAAAATGTGTATGAGTAAAGCATGATTACATTCTCATTATGAAAAATCATATATAGAAGCCTAAAACAAAAGGTCAAAGTGAGTTCCCTACCTCCATTTAACCAAAATTAACTGACACTTGGGATTGATCTTCTCATTCATCTCAACATATTTAGTTTGGGTTTGTTTTGGTTTTTTCATTAAACATTAGTATACACAGAGTTCCAAAATTTGATTTTTCTTAAACAGTACCATGGAGATATTACCATGTTCATTAATATACATCTGTCATTTCTGACCAATGCACAGTATTTCATAATATTTATCCTCTGGTGATTTATTTCCAATTTTTTCTCATAAAATACCATTTCTGATTTAATTTTTCTAATGCATAGGAAATTTGAGACACATCACACAGATTATAAATATATAACTTTTAAACAAATGTATAACAATAGTGGGCTTAAAAGAGGAAGGCCTAACATTAACCCTTCATTAGCACAACTGTCTTTAAAATGCCGAGGGTTAATATTCAGGTCTATCAGCATGAATAGACACTTTTCCAAAGAAGACATCCAGATGGCCAACAGACACATGAAAAGATGCTCAATATCACTCATCATCAGGGAAATAGAAATCAAAACCACACTGAGATACCACCTCACACCAGTCAGAGTGGCTAAAATTAACAACTCCAGAAACAACAGATGCTGGCAAGGATGTGGAGAAACGGGAACCCTCTTGCACTATTGGTGGGAATGCAAACTGGTGCAACCACTCTGGAAAACAGTGTGGAGGTTCCTCAAAAAATTAAAAATAGAACTACCCTTACAACACAGCAATAGCACTACCAGGAATTTACCCAAAGGATAGAGGAGTGCTGATTCATAGAGCACATGTACCCCCAATGTTTATAGCAGCACTTTCAACAACAACCAAATTATGGAAAGAGCTTAAATGTCCATCAACTGATGAATGGTTAAAGAAGATGTGGTTTATACATGTAATGGAATACTACTAGGTAATGAGAAAGAATGAAATTCTGCCATTTGCAGCAAAGTAGATGAACTGGAGGGTATTATGCTTAGTGAAGTCAGTCAAGTCAGGGAAGGACAGATATCATATGTTTTCACTCATATGTGGATCTTGAGAAACAGAAAATCATGGAGGGAGGGAAGGGGAAAAATAGTTACAAACAGAGAGAGAGGGAAGCAAACCAAAAGAGGCTCTTAAATATAGAGAATAAACTGAGGGTTGATGGCGGTTGGGGGAGAGGGGAAAGTGGGTGATGGGCATTGAGGAGGGTACCTGTTGGGACGAACACGGGGTGTGGTATGTAAGCAATGAATCATGGGAATCCACCCCCAAAACCAAGAGCATACTGTATACACTGTATGTTAGCCAACTTGACAATAAAAATATTAAAAAAATATTCAGATCTATCAGAACGCAAAAAAATCATCTTTTAGGTATCAAGTTTAATTTGCTAAATCAAAATGAAAAAAATTACAAAATCACACTGGCTTTTATACTGCAAGTAACTGATTCGAACACACCATTCAACATTGACTCCTAGCAAATGTCCAACACTTGCATTAAGATTTAATCCTGCTTCCAGGGGTCTGTACACATTACTTACATGGTGGGATTATGGTACCAAGGATGACCAATGTATGTATGACTGAGCAGAATGTAACTGTGAGGTCACAAGTACATATAAATTGTGCCCTACCTAAAATGATGAACTACTTTTGTCAACTGGGATTCTTAAAAAATAAAGTTAGAAATACTTTTAAAAGTTTTTCATTTTATGTAATAAAGTTTAAAAAATCTATCTTTATAATAAATACACACACATACATACTGAAGCATTTATTTCCACTGGCTTCTTTAATAAAGTGTGGATCACCCCACAATTCCTACAATAATTACTCAGAAATGAGTGTGATGCTTGCTAATGAAACCTGAACTTTTCTTCTGGTGTGTAAGAAGCAAATGAAGAAGTTCATTTTCAGTTCTTCACAGAGTCATTTCCAATATGTAAGCTGTGTTGACTTAAGGCTTCTAAGAAAACAGCCAGAGTATAGTTGAGGGAGGTGCTTGAGAAATTTCACAACTAGAATTTCTGTCAAGATGTCAGAACTCTGGCACAGGGCCAGGAAACAGATGTTTTCAGCTGGAATCTCCTGCAACTGTAATCCCTTACAAAACATAATCAGGTTGTTCTTCAGATTTTTGTCTGCAGCTGAGAATGGGCATTTGCATATAAAGTCACTCAGCTTCCCCACCTATGACTCCATCCCTCCCTCTCAGCCAGCACACTTAGCACTTTCCTCAGAAAGCAAAAGAGATCGGTGAGGAAACAGGAGTAACCAACCCCTCAAGAAATCCTACATGAGAAAGTAGATGATTTTTCTTATTATTCTACCATTGTCCTTGTTAACTGAGGCACATGCTTATTCATCCAAGTTTTCCCCATTTCTGGAGCAATCTGTTTTTTGCTAATAAAGATGTTCTAAGTAATGGTCTCCCAAACTCTAAGGAATACAAATAAAATAAATAAACAAAATTTAAAAGACCAGCCAGGAGCAATAAATATCTCACCGGATATTCAAATCATCTGTATAGCTACATCCTTTGGGCATTTATGCAGAATTACAACTTGAAAAGAATCATTAAAAAAAATAAAATTAGGTCTGCACGGTGGTTGGGCCACATGGGTGGTTCACTTGCTCCCTTACTGCCTCCCACAGTCACCTACCTTCCTCTCAGGCGACTCCCCCATCCCGGCCTCGCCAGAATAATGCAGCGGTACTAAAAGCATATTTTGAAAGCTGCCCCAGGAACATAAAACGACAAGGAGGCTGAGCAGCTGTGTGGCACTGACCGTTTACAGTATGGTCAGAAGAAAGAAGGGGCTGAGGAGCACAAGAGAAAAGAACAGTAGCTTGCTGAGGGCAGGAAGGGAGAGGAGTGTGGCTTACTCCTCACTGCACCCCATGGCTAGGCACAACAGAGCGCTCAGTAACTATTTATCACAGGAGTGAACGGAGGAAAAGCAAAGGAATGGAGGAAGAGAAGGTAGGTGATAGGGTGGTGGCAGAATTTGAGTAGAATCCAGGTCTTTTGGCTCAGAGTTCAAGGAATACTCTTTTCATTGATCAACTATTGATTTATAAATATTCATTAGAACAAGGTTCTGAGAGCTGATTAATAAGGGGGAAATATCAATCATATGCAAAGGGGATAAAATTAAAAAAACAGATCCCATTTGTTTCATTTGTTAGTTAAGTCCAAAGTCAGATAAATATGCACATACTGTCTACACATCCCAGAAAATAAAAGCTTTGGGCAGCCACTCTATAAATGTATCTCCAATGAACTCTTATTTACTTCTAACAGAAAACAGTATTAAAGCCCAGGTGGCAAGAACCATAAACAACCTACTTTGTACAATCAAAGAGAAGCCATGCTTCCAGAAGACTAACTTTGCATGGAGTTTAGGGCATTAGATAAATGAGTGTAATAAACTGCCACAAGACAGTACTCGCAGTTTTCTGGTTTCTTTATCCTCAGTTCTGCTACCTGGGTTGGGTCCTATTATTTCATTGTGAACACTCTCCACAAGTAGTGTTTGACCACAAACACGATACTACTGTAGGCATGTGAGCCAACTAAGAGAATAGTTAGGAGAGACAGGAAATAAACTTTAGGATCTGATACAGATTTTTTTAAATGATGTGTAAAAATAAGTATGACCTAATAAAAGGAGGAACAAGAAATTAAGCCAGATTGCATCAGTTAGCTGTGATGCATTACCAAAACAACCCTGCAAATCACTTAACAACAAGCAGGGAAGGATCATCGATCCTCTTACAAGGAAAGAAGCAAAGAAAGGAGAACTGTCATATAATTTTCCCACAGATCTTCCAACTTTGATGTCCGATGCTTTTCTCCTCACTGTTGGTAAGTCTAAGCCAAAGCATACATCCACAACCATTAGGAGAATGATAAAATGAAAAATCCAGGGCCAAAAAAGATTCCAGGAAGATGATGACACGAACCTAACACCTCCACCTCCCTCACTTGACCCCTATTACCATTTTCAATCCATCTGCTGCAACGGATAAATAGGCATGATGTCTACAGAATGCGAAATGGAACTGAAGGCTTAGGTTCTTTGGAGTACAGGGCAGGAGACTGGGATGTTTATTTTTTATTTTTTCTAGGAGCTGGACAAGTGCTCAGAGACTAGTCTCTTGGAACCTTGAAACAATGACTATAAACTAAGGATTCTAGAAAAAAGCCTGAACTGTGGAGATCTGAAGACCCTTGGGTGGGGGGCAGGTCTCAGTGAATCATTTGAGGCCAAGACTGGAAGTGAGCCCTTATGAGTTGACAAGGAAAATATGACAACACATAACAAGGTTGAGCATCTAGAAAGACAGTTACCAGTCAGGGCAAAAGGAGCAAACCCACAACTAAGGAGAGCTGTTTGAAGAGTAAGAGGCCTCTATGGGTCAGAAAAATAATAAGCAAACTTAGAGATATTTAACTATGGCAGGGAGAAGTCTTCCTGTATCTAAAAACACAATTTTCCAAATAAACCATATAGCAGATTAAAAGAAGGAAGGAATGGATCATGGCAAAGGACCAAATTTGTGGTCTGAAAGATCAAATGGAAAAAATGGCTCAAAGCAGCAAGAGAAATCACGATAGAAGAGATAAAAGACTTGGAGGACAGAACTAATGAGGTGAACAGCAGTTCCAGAAGAAAGATGAACAGATAGAAGTGAAGCAACAATAAAACACATAACGTAAGAAAATTTGCTTGGGCCAAAGAAGGACTTCAATCTGTAGATTAAAAGAGCTTATTTTTATAGTAGACACAGACATAGGCATAACCTAGTAAATGCCTGAATTCTGTAAGAAAAAAAATTTACAAGCTTGAAGGTGGAAAGAACATATTTCTTACAGAGGGGAAAGCTCAGAGGGCTACTAGACTTCTCACTTGGAACACAAGAAGCTAGAGCAATGGTCCTAACAGGTGTTTAAACCCTACACCTGGCACATAGGGGAAAAAAGGGGGTGGGGTATGGATACTCAAATATACAGGGAAATGAGGAAAGGGAAAGAAAAGGTAATCATTAATGAAATGGAAATGTGCACTAGAAACTCCAAAGTAACAAAAGTTAAAAAAAAATCAAAATAATGTAAACCAGCAAAATTAAGAAAAGGGATAAGGGGGTGCCTGGGTGGCTCAGTCGGTTAAGCATCCGGCTTCGGCTCAGGTCATGATCTCACGGTTCGTGGGTTCGAGCCCCGCGTCGGGCTCTGTGCTGACAGCTAGCTCAGAGCCTGGAGCCTGTCCTCGGATTCTGTGTCTCCCTCTCTCTCTGACCCTCCCCTGCTCACACTGTCTCTCTCTCTCTCTCTCTCTCT
>CM053574.1:31438168-31506005 GCA_028646485.1 Cryptoprocta ferox | reverse complement strand
TGCCTGGGTGGCTCAGTCGGTTAAGCATCCGGCTTCGGCTCAGGTCATGATCTCACGGTTCGTGGGTTCGAGCCCCGCGTCGGGCTCTGTGCTGACAGCTAGCTCAGAGCCTGGAGCCTGTCCTCGGATTCTGTGTCTCCCTCTCTCTCTGACCCTCCCCTGCTCACACTGTCTCTCTCTCTCTCTCTCTCTCTCTCTCAAAAATAAATAAAAACATTTAAAAAATTTAAAAAAAAAAAAAAGAAAAGAAAAGGGATAAGAAACCACAAATTAAAACATGTAACAGGGGTGCGTGGGTGGCTCAGTTGGTTGAGCATCTGAGTCTCGGTTGGTTGATTTTGGATCAGTTCACAATCTCAGTTCATGGGATCAAGCCCCTCATCAGGCTCTATGCTAAGCATGGAGTCTGCTTAAGATTCTCTCCCTCTCTCTCTCTCCCTCTGCCCCTCTACCCTGTTCATGTGTGCCTGAAAGAAAAAAAAATTAAGTTATAGTCTCTCTCTAAAAAAGAATGTTATTATCTAGAAACTTCTATCTTAAAAATATACCTTTAGATACACCAAACCCACTCTAATTTATAGTGGTGGATGCCTGGAGACAAAGTATAGAAGTGTTATTAACAGGGAAATCATTGGGTACATTAAAACAACCTCTACCATAGATGAGTACAGCAGTCATTTATACAAAAGAATTAGAACTGTAACAGGTGACATGAACAGACCTCTATAGGTATTAAAACAGAAAAACAAAATATAGATAAGTATGTATCAAATCAGCTATCTTTTGCAAAGCATAAAACAAAAACTATTTGGATATGATTATGCTACTGTAAAATCAACAGCATAATATGCAAACACAATACATATTAAGTTATTAATATGGGTTATGGAGGGTAAAAAGAGGGAGGGGAAGTTGAGAAAGAGGCAAAACCAAAAAAAAATTTTTTTTTAAACACAACTCATAGCAGGGAGAATATAGTCATTCTTAGGCATTGTTACTTATTTATATGAATATGTGAAAAAAAGAAACATCATATAATTTAAAAAGAAAAGAGAAGGGATGCCTGGATGGCTCAGTTGCGTGGGCATCCAACTTCAGCTCAGGTCATGATCTCCCAGTTCATGAGTTCAAGTCCCACGTCAGGCTCTGTGCTGACAGCTCAGAGCCTGGAGCCTGCTTGGGATTCTGTTTCCCTCTCTCTCTGCCCCTCCCTCCCTCCCTCTCTCTCATAAATAAAACAAAAATTTTTTAAAAAGAAAAAGAGAAAAGAGAAAGCTAGAAAGTGTAGAAAGATATATCAGAAAAATAGTATGGAATTTTTCCTCTGTCACCCTAGAGCCATAGTGCCTACCACCAGTGTCAAGCACATCATGTGCATGTTTTTATACAGAATGAGAGGGGGATAAAGCAGAAGGTGGGAGGAGAACCTGTGCTTCTTATACAAAGGACTGATTCTAGAAAGAGGGCAGGCAATTTATAAGATGAACCCGGAGCCTCTTGTACAGCAAAAAATTAAGGAAACACTCAAAACCAAACAAACAGCAACAAAACGAACACTCACATTGATGGGGTTTAGCTCAAGGGACACAAGAGCCAACTGAAAGATACCCAATGGCCCAAACTGGAACAATTCAAGCAACCAGATCAAGTAGTACTGAATTATAATCCAAAGTATAAAATAAATCTCCATGAATCACACTAATTTAATGATTGAATAAATGATTAAGTTAGAGAGAAGTGACGAAGCTCTACAGAAAAATTCCAAATAATGTATGCCGATTAAGATAAAGCATACCTGTTCACTCCTTAAATGTGGGCTGCAAACAGTGACTTCCTTGCAAATAGGAGAGTGTGGAAACGGGGAAAAGAGTAACTTTACAGTGGAGACACCTGACAGGCACTACCTCAGTCAGGTGATCAAGGCCAATATTACTAGTGATAACTAGCATTGACTGTATGTACCCTAACATCAGTCTATTCATGAGAAAGACACTAGATACATTCCAATAGGGAGACATTTTACAGCTAGAGGTGATGAACAGAACTCCCAAACTCTCAAGGTCATCAAAAACAAAGTCTGAGAAACAGTCAATCTAGAAGAACCTGTAGACACATGACAACCAAATATAATGTGATATCCTCGATGGGATCCCAGATGAGAAAAAAGACATTAAAACCAAGGAAATCTGAGTAAACTAAAGCCTTTATTTAGTTATAATGTATCAATATTGGTTCCTTACTTGTAAGAGATGTATCATACTGAGTTAGATATTAATAATAGGGGGAATAGGGTATAGAGAATAGGTAACTGTATTATCTTGTATTATAATTCTATAAATTTAAAACAGTTCTAAAAAATAAAGTTTATTAAAAAACAAAGAAGGACTCAAATAAGTTTTTAAAGAGATTTTACAAGTTTAATAAGATCACTTACATGAAATTATTACTTTATTAATATAAATTATATGTAAATATTTAGTTTTATTGACTTCGTTTATAATTTTAAAAGGAGAAAAAATTGAAACCCAAGCTAACTGATATGTTTGTAAAGCCGAAAAAATATGTACACCTTTGCTCCAGATTTTTATACTTTAAAGAAGATAATTTGAAAATATACTTGTGGGGCTCCTGGGTGGCTCAGTGGGCTAAGTGTCCAACTTTGTCTCAGGTCATGATCTCGCGGTCCATGGGTTCAAGCCCCGCATCGGGTTCTGTGCTGCCAGCTCAGGGCCTGGAGCCTGTTTCAGATTCTGTGTCTCCCTCTCTCTTTCTCTCTGCCCCTCCCCCACTCGTGCTCTGTCTCTCTCTGTCTCAAAACTTTAAAAAAAAAAAAAAAAGAAAATATACTTGAAATTTCTTAACAAGGAGGATTAGCTGCAACTAAATTAAAATATTAAAGTAATATTTAAATAATTAATATTAAAATATTTTAATTTAATTTAAATTAAATTTTAAATTAAAATTAATTAAGGGGCGCCTGGGTGGCTCAGTTTGTTAAGTCTCCGACTACTGGTTTCAGCTCAGGTATTGATCTCATGGTTTGTGAGTTCCAGCCCCACATCGGGCTCTGTGCTGATAGTGCAGAGTCCGCTTGGACTTTTCTCTCTCTCTGCCTCTCCCCCACTTGCTCTGTCTCTCAAAAATAAACTTAATAAAGTTACATTAATTAAAATAGTAATTGAAATATTCATAATATAGAAATAACATAAATTTTGAATAATTTAGCATATGTTAAACATGAAGAACCTATATATAGCCATTAAATTACATGCTAGATGGACACTTTTTGGGTGGGGGGTATTTGTAGTGTTTTGTTTTTTTTTAACAGTTTCAGAAGTAGAATTTAGTGACTCATCCTTTACATATAACCCAATGTTCATCCCAACAAGTGCCCTCCTTAATGCCCATCACCCATGTAGCCCATCCCCTTTACCCAACACCCCTCCAGCAGCCCTCAGTTTGTTTTCTTATTTAAGAGTCTCTTATGGTGTGCCTCCCTCCCTGTTTTTATCTTATTTTTCCTTTCCTTCCCCTATGTTCATCTGTTTTGTGAAATCATGATATTTATCTTTCTCTGACTTATTTTGCTTAGAATTATACACTCTAGTTCCATCCACATTGTTGCAAATGGCAAGATTTCATTCTTTTTGATTACCAAGTAATACTCCACTGTATATATATACCACATCTTCTTTATCCATTCATCCACTGATGGGCACTTGGGATCTTTCCATAATTTGGCTGTTGTCAATACTGCTGCTACAAACACTGGGATGCATGTGCCCCTTCAAATCAGCATTTTTGTATCCTTTGTATAAATCCCTAATAGTGCAAGAGCTTGGTCATAGGGTCCTTTTATTTTTAATTTCTTGAAGAACTTCCGTACTGTTTTCCAGAGTGACTGCACCAGTTTGCATTCCCACCGACAGTGCAAAAGTGTTCCCCCTTCTCCACTTTGAGTTTTGAGTTTATTTCTGTGTGTGGTGTAATGAAGTGGTCCAGGTTCATTCTTCTGCATGTTGCTGTCCAGTTTTACTGGCACCACTTGCTGAAGAGACTTTTTTCCACTGGATATTCTTTCCTGCTTTGTTGAAGATAAGTTGGCCATACACTTGTGGGTCCATTTCTGGGTTCTCTATTCTGTTCCATTGATTTATATGTCTGTTTTTAAGCCAGCACCATACTGTTTTGATGATTACAGCTTTGTAATACAGCTTGAAATCCAGAATTGTAACTCCTTCAGCTGTGCTTTTCTTTGTCAATATTACTTTGGCTATTTGAGGTATTTTCTGGTTCTATACAAATTTTGGAATTGCTTGTTTTAGCCCTGTGAAGAATGCTGGTGTTATTTTGATAGGGATTGCATTGAATATGTAGATTGCTTTGGGTATGGAGTTTTGCATTTTAACAGTATTTGTTCTTCCAATCCAAGAGCAGGGAATATTTTTCCATTTCTTTGTGCCTTCTTCAATTTATTTCATAAGCTTTCTATAGTTTTCAGCATACAGATCTTTTACCTCTTTGGTTAGGTTTATTCCTAGGTATTTTGTGGGTTTTGGTGCAATTGTAAATGGGATCTATTCCTTGATATCTCTTTCTGCTGCTTCATTATTGGTGTATAGAAATGCAACTTAATTCTGTACAATTTTTTTATCCTGCGACTTTACCTAATTCATGTATCAGTTCTAGCAGTGTTTTGGTGGAGTCTTTCGGGTTTACCACATACAGTATCATGTCATCTGCGAAGAGTGAACGCTTGGCTTCTTCCTTATTGATCTGGATGCCTTTTATTTCTTTATGTTGTCTGATTGCTGAGGCTAGGAATTCCAACACTACTGGAACAAATAACGGTGGTGAGAGTGAGACATCCGTGTCATGGTTCCTGACCTTAGCGGGAAAGCTCTCACTTTTTCCCCACTGAGGATGACATTAGCTGTGGGTCTTTCATATATCGCCTTTATGATCCTGAGGTATGTCCTCTCTATCCCTTTCCTTTCAAATACATTTTAAAAATAAGTAAATAAACTGGGGCACCTGGGTGGCTCAATCTGTTAAGCGTATGACGTCAGCTCAGGTCATGAGCTTGCAGTTCACGAGTTCAGGCCCCGTGCTGGGCTCTGCTGACAGCTCACAGCCTGGAGCTTGCGTCAGATTCCGTGTGTGTATTTCTCTGTCCCCTCCCCCTCTCATACTCGATCTCTCAAAAATAAACAAACATTTTTTAAAAACTTTTTAAAAATAAAACAAATTATCCCTGAAGAGTACCATAAGTGCACATAATTTGGGAGTGACAAGAATTAGATTGTGTTATAAATTACAACTCCGTAATTACACGGATTTATACAAAATCATTGCTTTGTATACTTAAAGTGAAGAATCATAATGGTATATAAGTTATACTTTGACAGAGCTGCTAATAAAAAATATCCTTGCATAAAAAGAGAAAGGTTTAAGATTATGAAGATATAAATGTTGTTACAATTTTATTTGCTTTCTGGAGCACAATCATAACCAGAGGGGGGGAAATCTACATTTTCTCTTCTCAAATAATAAAGATGAAGCCTCTCAAACACAGGCTAAAAGCCATTAGCCTACGAGTCATCATTTTATCGCCCCCTGTGGAAAACATCCCTAAATGAGGAAGTGTATTATTTGATAATTCTATTTCAAATTGTAATTATGATAACATTTTTATGAAATAGTTTCCTATATAAAATAGGGATCTATGTTAAACCCACACAGCTACAAAAGGAGTGAATAAAATGACTAATAGTTAAACATGTAAAACCTTTTTCTAACAGCGCTCAAAATGAAAACCCTTATGACAATAAAGTTACAGAATAGTAAAATACCACTGAATTATCTACAAATACAAAACTGAAGCAGTAAAAAGCATATTATATGAGACTTTTCCCTTAATATGTTCCATACGCTGAAATTTTAAATAATGATATAGTAAATTTAAAATACTGACCGAGGTACAAACACTCTCACAAAAACTGCTCTTCTTCCCTAACAAACCACATCCTATCTTTCAGGCCAACTTACTGGAAACTCCTCAAGTCCGGAGTGGACTAAGACTGGGAGAGGATGGGTTGGGGTGGAATGGGGTACAGTGTCTTAATAAATCAGCTCCTAGAACAACATTTGGCATATAATAGGTTCTCATTAAATATTTCTTAAATAAATGAATACATCGGCGTACCTGAGTGGCTCAGGTGGTTAGCATCCGACTTCAGCTCAAGTCATGATCTCACTGTTCCTGGGTTCAAGCCCCGCATTGGGCTCTGTGCTGACAGCTCAGAGCCTTCAGCTTGCTTCAGATTCTGCATCTTCCTCTCTCTCTGCCCCTCCCCCGCTTGCACTCTCTGTCTCTCCAAAATGAATAAACGTTAAAAAAAAATAGTTCAATAAATAAAAATAAATGAATACATCTCAGAAAAAAACATATGAAACAAAGGAAGAAAATGTTTTATTCTAGAAGCTATTAATTTTAGGAGCTGACTTATCACCATCTAAATCAACATTAAAGTGGAGACAAAAGATGAACAATCTGCCACAAAATATTAAAACAGAGTGTCTTTTAGTGGTTTTCTTCTTTCATTTTACTTACATTTCAAAATGTAATAAATATCCACTTCCTTTAAAATGAAAAATTCCTTCAAAAACCTTCATGGAAACTCATCTCAACTTTGCCTAACATTTACATTCACTCTTAGGAGGGGGAAAGGAAAACAGAGGGTGATTTGTTTTAAAGCAAATATACTGCAGAGTGCTGCCGTATTAGAACAGCATACAATATGGCTTGTTCCACGGAAAATAATCCTTTGCTTCACAGTACCGCTTAGATGCACAGAATTTGAATGGTTTCTAAATGGTTTGGTTAACAGAAGTATGTAGAATTTTTTAAAAATGAAAAGGTTCTTAAGTATGATACGTATTTTTAAAAACCACAGAAAAACTGGGGCACCTCCGTGGCTCAGTCAGTTGAGCATCGGACTTTTGATGTGGGCTCAGGACCGTTCCATTAGTTCCAGCCCCGCATCGGGCTCCGCGCTGACAGTGTGGAGCCTGCTTGGGATTCTCTCCCTCTCCCTCTGTCTGTCCTTCCCATGCTCACACTCTTTCTCTCAAAATAAAATAAATAAACTTTAAAAATAAAAAAACTACAGAAAAACTCCAAAGGAGAAAACGTGTAAAAATAAATCATGACATAAATGCAAATTAATTATGAAGACAGGAAATCTTTGAGAACTTCAGTATACTTTAATTTTATCAGAATGAATTATGACAATATGGAACTTCAATGTAAAATCAAAAAAGGCATTTCACTTCCTTTTTTTCCATCTTTAAAATCAAGAATAAAAATGGCAAACTCTTAGTGCTCTCACTATGTGCCAGTCACTGTTAGAAGCACTTTACATTGCAAATAGGTTATAATATGTAACTAATTCTAATGCAACTCAAAAATAACCAGCATATATTTCAGATTTCAACAGAGATTAGCTAAAAGAAAGTACTACTGTAAATCACCTGCTTACAGGGTAATTTTTCCTTAAAGATAGTCTTTTCTAATAATCTAATAAGGAAATGTTAATGTTTTCTTAAAATATGTCAAAACCAGTGCCATTTAGACAACAAATGGAAAATTAACGATACATATGTAAACACAAACAATTATAAAACAACAAACAAAACCTTGTAAGGAAAAAGATAAAGAAAACACAATTGTGTGTTTTATTGACACACCATTTTTACTAATTAGAGAATGTATAATACTCTTAATAAAATACACTTACAGCTATTTCTTTTTTTCTTTTTTTAATGTTTATTCATTTGAGACAAAGAGAGACAAAGAGCAAGCAGGGGAGAGGCAGACAGAATCTGAACCAGACTCCAGGCTCTGAGCTGTTAGCACAGAGCCCGACGCGGGGCTTGAACCCACGAACTGTGAGATCTTGATCTGAGCCGAAGTTGGACGCTCAATCGACTGAGCCACCCAGGCGCCCCTAAAGCTATTTCTTGAACACTGAGCTTTCTTTCAAGTGAAACTTTTATAATATAGTAGATGACTTTAGGAGCTCTAAAAGAATGGAAGGATTGTTAAATAGGAAACAGAGGTGGGTCAGATGGCAAATTTTTGAGAATTCCACTGTTAAAGAAAATAGGATAACAACCAAACATCTGAAAATATGTGAGCTGTCCAGAAATACGTAAGCCACATCTGAACTCCTATTTCTTGGCAGGTAATGTCTTAGACCACATGCACTGAGTTTAAGACCATGAGACCCTAATACTGATTCACACAAGAAATGCCTCACAGAAGCAGTTTTTCGTATCAAGTAAAATTTCAGAGGAAAAAGGCACTGAAGTCCATCCAACCAAAAAGGAAGTACTTTTTATGAAGTAATCCATTTTTTGAATTTGCATCTTTTTTAATGTTTATTCATTTTTGAAAGACAGAGAGTGCGCACGAAAGCGAGTAGGGGAGGGGCAGAAAGAGACAGGGAGACAAAGAATTCGAAGCAGGCTCCAGGCTCTGAGCTGTCAGCACAGAGCCCAACACCATGAGGGGCTCAAACTCACAAGCTGGAAAGATCATGACCTAAGCCAAAATCAGATGCTTAACCTACTGAGCCACCCAGGTGCCCCTGAATTTGCATCTTAATAGGACTTTTCATTCTATTCTATTAATAATTGAGTGTAAAGAATGCAAAATCATCACAATATTAAGAATCAGCATAACTAAAAGAATCAGTGAAATTAGATGTCTTAGTATAATTCAGTCTCGATTAACGCCATAAACATTTAGTGAAGGCCCATTAAGCATTCAGAGGGAATACAGACCCTGGGAATACAAGGATGATCAATAAAAGGTCTTTGGCCTCAAGGAGCCGACAATCTCCCAGTTTTAAAAATGTTTTAAGAGCTAACTATACCAGGGGCACCTGGGTGACTCAATCGGTTGAGCGTCTGACTCATGGTTTCGGCTCAGGTCATGATCTCACAGTTCGTGAGTTCGAGCCCCGAGTCAACCTGGGTACTGACAGTGTGGAACCTGTTTGGGATTCTGTCTCTCCTTCTCTCTTTGACCCTCCCTGGCTCTCCTCCCTCCCTCTCTCTCTCTCAGAAAAATAAATGTAAAAACAATTAAAAAAAAAAAAGAACTAACTATGCCAGATGTTACTGTACTGAATATAAGTGACAGGCACCACATCCCTCACTGTCACAGGGCCTGACTGCTAAAGCAATTGAACTGAATTGGAGCCTAGCTGGAAGTGGTACCAAAAAGCAAAAGAGCACACAGACGGGGGCCAGCTGACTTTCCTTCATACAAGCCGATCCTTCTCAAAGTCCAAGGCTGAGTCAACAGTAAGATGGATACTGAAGTTCTGTGGATACCTACTCCCGCCCTCCCAACACATACATACAGCTGCAGAAGCAGCTCCTTATTTCAAGAAGGTTCTTCTCTGGGGATCAGTTCTGTGGTACTCCTTGATAAGAAGAGTCATATTCAGAGGAAGGACAACCAGCCTCTTTCAGCTACTACTTTAATAACAAAAAGGAGAACTGGTTTGGCCTGCGCGTCCGCAATTACCTCTGTACTAGGTAAAAAAGAAATTGGGCCATTAGCACTGTAGGGTTGTCCAGTAACTCCATTTCAACTTTGATCCAGAAAATAAAAAAGAATTCACAAACAAGGAACACTGAAAAAAGTTTACAGAAGGAGGGAAAGGGGACTGATGGGAAATAAACATATAAGATGCTGTGTGTATATTAGTATATAGTACATACATACTATATGTATATAGTATGTATGTACTATATACATATGTACTATATACGTATACGCCAAAGGCATAATTATTTATGTGAGAATAATACTGTCAATTGCCAAAACTTCAAAACCCTGTGAAGTAGACAGGATGAAATATCCACTTTCAATTTGTATAAGCTACAAAGCTAGGCTGAATATGCAGAACTAACCAAGTATTTCTTTTATTTTTTTAAGGTTTACTTATTTTGAGAGAGAGAGAGAGAGAGAGAGAGAGAGAGAGAGAGAGAGAGAAGGCGCATACATGAGCAGAGGGTGAGGGGTGCAGAGAGATGGGAGAGAGAATCCCAAGCAGGCCCAGGCCTGTCATCAGTCAGTGAAGAGCCTGCATGGGGCTGGATCCCAGGAACTGTGAGATCATGACCTGTGAGATCATGACCTGAGCAGAAAGAGTCGAACACTCCACCACCTGAGCCACACAGGTGCCCATTTTATTATTTTTTTTATGAAGAAAAATATTCAGTGGAACCCTTTTACAAATTATCTTTTCAGTGTAAATAATTTTTAAAAATCACTGATAGTTTAAGACATGCACAGCTATATAACTTGTCAATCTAAGAATTCATTCCCACCTTTTGTGGCCATCAATGGAGCTGCAGCAGCCAACATGAAGTTCAACCCATTTGTGACCTCTGATCGGAGCAAGAACCGCAAAAGGCATTTCAATGCCCCTTCCCACATTCGCAGGAAGATTATGTCTTCCCCTCTTTCCAAAGAGCTGCGACAGAAGTACAACATTCGGTCCATGCCCATCCGAAAGGACGATGAAGTACAGGTTGTGTGAGGACACTACAAAGGTCAGCAAATTGGCAAAGTAGTCCAGGTTTACAGGAAAAAAATACATCATCTACACTGAACGAGTACAGTCAGAAAAGACACATGGCACAACTGTCCACGTGGGCATCCACCCCACCAAGGTGGTTATCACTAGATTAAAACTGGACAAAGACTGCAAAAAGATCCTTGAACACAAAGCCAACTCTCGCCAAATAGGAAAGGAAAAGGGCAAATATAAGAAACACTTGAGAAGATGCAGAAATAAAATAATCTTACGACATTAAATAAAAACTATTAAAATGAAAAATAATAATAAAATAAAATAAAAACTCATTCCCAACTAAGAGGGAAATAAACCCAAAAAAGAGGGACATAGGGACAGTGGTGCTTGAGGCAAAGACCAGTTAGGAGGTTCCTGAGACAGAGTGGAAGTTATTAACAGGGCATGGGGGAACTAAACCAGGCTAGAAAGAGTAGAAACTGGGAGCCAGAATCAGGGACAAACAGTGTTGTGGAAAAACAGATGATGAAGCTTTGGCAATTGAACATGAGCACTGACAGAGAAGATAATGAGGAGAATAGCAGTGTCTGGGGAAGAAGGAACCCAGGGTGTGATGTCTGCGCTACAGTCTGTCTTTCCCATTAACAGGATCTGTGACCCAGAGGTCTTTGTTCCCTTATCTATAAAGCAAGCCTATTAGACACCAAGAGCTCTCAGGTCCCTTCCCACATTACAGTTTTAGCACCCTAAGGTTTCAAGGCATTAAGTTTGGGTGGCTGAGAGAACTCTGGGACAAAAGACAAACAGGGAAGTCAAGAGGGTGCTAAAGAAATAGAAGGCATTCTACCCATCCATGGGACCAGAGATGCTTCAAAAAATGAGTTTAAAATTGACTGCAGACTATATTAACTGTTTTCTGGGTTGCAACAGGGTTAGTGGAAAGAGAGAAGGCTATGAAGTTTAACAGTCTTGTTTGAATCCAGATGTGCCAAATAACCTTGAGCAAGTCACTCAATGTCCCTTGACCTCAGTATCGAACCCATAAAAGAGAGGCACTAACTAGGAAGATGAGAGATAGAAGAGCTGGGTATCACGTTTGGCTGCCAGTGGGTATTCAATGAATGGTAGCTTCCTTACAGATGGTTCTATAGCCAACCTTACTTTAAGGTCTTTTAATCTCCCCTCTTTACCTCACTGTTGCTGTCTTTAAGATATTTTTTTAAGGAGAAAAGGTTTTATTAGAATAATTGTGGCATTTGCTAATTTCTGTAATACTGGACATTACAATAACACTTCTAGGACCCACAAAGTTGTTGGCCAACCCAAACAGATGTTTTCTTCAAAAATGCATCTGAATTCCTCACACTGGTCCAGATAGCTCCTCTAGCTCCCAATCCATATGTTCAGCTACCCTCCCAGAATTTCCACTTGACTATCACATAGGCAACTCACTTAAACTCAGTTATCTCTTGTGATGTAGTGTCTCAACGTTCAAAGCCCATCCTCCCGAGTTCCCTATCTTGGTGAACATGGACACTATTCATCCAGGTGATTGTCAGGGAACTGTGGGTTGTTTTCGGCACCACCACTGTATTCACCAGCTAGGAGTCAATCCTATCCTGTCAATTTGCTCTCCTAAATATCTCCCCAACCTGCCTATTTCCCTCCATTGCATCCCTAGTCCAAACTACCATTACCTTTCATGACTTCAACAGCCTAATTCATCTCTGTCCAATCTCCTTTTCATTCCTCTTACCAGCATCTACTCTCCAGATGATCCAGAAGCAGCATAAAAAAAGGCAGTCAAACAAAACAAAAGTAATCACGCATCATTCCATGGTCTTCAAAACTGTGTGTGACCTGGCTTGTTTCAAGCCACTTCCTTTTTCTATGCTCTAAGCTATACAGGCTTTACCCAGAGAGTCTTCCTACATGATTCCCTCTGCTTAGATTGTTCAGCCTCCACCAAATCCCCCTGCACCTAGTTAATGACTAATCTATAGTCTGGAATTCAGACGCAAGAGCAGCACCTTCAGAAAAATGCCATTAACTGACCCCAGATCAGATCAGGTGTCCCAAAAGACATTCTCATAGTTCTCGTGCTCTTTCTTTCAAACATCCACTATATTTAAAAAAATATCTGCTTTACCCAATAGGCTGTAAGTAAGCCAGGCAAAACCAAAGGGCAATGACCATACTTACCTCATTCACAGATGTTCCCCTGGGGAACAATGACTTGTACACATGGAAGATTGAGTGTGCTTGCAAATGTATCAATGAACCAACCATCCATCCATCCATCTGTAAAACCTAATGTAGCTGGAATTTGACTCCAGATATACCAACAGGGTAGTGTACACCACCCTCATCCTTCCTTAGAATTTTTATCTTTTATTCTAGTTATAGATACTGTTTTGTTGAATATATGCCTTAAGTGTCCCACCAACTGGAACTGTATCAGTGTTCCAAGAGAAATGCTTCTACTGCAATTGTGGAAACATCAAAGGAAACAAGCTAAGGCAGGGTAAGGTTAAGAAAAACCCACAGCATAATTAAAGTAAATCCAAGTGAAGTGCAGGTGAACAGGGTGGTGGTAAAAAAGCTAAGTATTAAGCTGAGTCATGGTACATGATAAAGGAAGAAAATACTCAAGTCAGCTCAAAATTTCCATAAATTTGTATCACCTATAAATTTAGGATACCTAGTTTTGGATAACAAACCTTATAGATAACTTACGTATACTGACATTTAAAAATCACTGAGGTAAAGCATAGAAAAGAAAAAGCAATGTAACATCTTTGACTATCCAAACCATTCTGACTTTAAGATGCAATCAATTCATAGGTGAAAGGTAGATGGAACAGTACTGTAAAGTAGCCCTGTTTGCCTGTGGGATTTATCTCATTTAGTTTTATTATTAAGCCTCTTCAACCTTAATATACACTCACAGATACATGGTGGTTTTAATTCAACAAGTTTCTATGTGTGGAATGTACTAGCATAGAGCCCGGCCCATAGTAGGTATTGGATTTAAATTCTTGGTTTGCTACATCAAAACCAGAAACGTGCTGTTCTTTGGAAACTGTAGAAAAGAAAGTTAGGCCAAGATGGCAGAGAAGTAGGGTGATCCGTACTTCCCGCCTGCATCTCTCAAACAAAGAAGGGCTGAAGCCAAAGGACTGTGAATCTCAAGAGTCTGGGAGGAAAGGAGACAGAGCTACTAGGAAGAAGGCCTCATAGGTGCATGAGTGCGAACACGGGGAGATAAAAACGGGCCAGGACACGGAGGAGCAGAGGGGAGGGATCCCCTTCTGTGGAGAGACAAAGGGAAGAGAAAGAGCAGCTGGCGAAACACAGGACTCTATCTGGACAAGAGAAAAACCTTGACCCAGGATGGAGAGAGATCCTATCCTATCCCCCGTGCTGGGGGACAAAAGAAGTTCCCTATGGGTTAGGCAGTACCCCAGGGGTGCAGTCGGCATCAGGAGGAACCAATCCCCTTCTCTGAAGTGCCTGGCTCGCAGGATTACATTTTGGGCGGCATCATTAATGGGCATAGAGTGAAAGCTTGAAACGCGGCTGGGCGTGGGGCATAGGAGATGGCCCACCTCGGCTGCGCCCACGGCACAATGAGAACAGATCCAAAGGAGTGATTTGGGACACGTGGCTCCAGAAGAAGGGGGGGTCGCCATTTTTCTCCCCACAACCACCAAGGCGGGGCCTCAGGGATCGGCCAAGGGACCCACAGTGGAGGCAGAAACCGCCTACACCAAACCATGCCTATCTGCGCTGGAGAGCTGCTGGGAGCTGGTAGATGGTACAGAAACAGAAGGCCCCTCCCCGAAGACCAGCACTGCTGCACTGCCATGATTAGATCAATTCTTGCTATTCAGATATATTCTCCCTTTTCTCATTCTTATCTCTCCTCTCCTCTGGGCTGGTTATTCAGGTTATAGGTTTGCTTAAACAGACATATTTAATCCATCCTCTTGATGCATGTTCTATACCTTCTTCTTTACCTTCCTTTCTCTCTTTCTGGAATAATCAGACTATATCGTTTCTCTGGTTAATACTTGTTTCTTTCTCCTCACCTCCTGCCGTATTCTCCTTTTTCTCTCTCTGAATTAAGCCTCTTAGTCTCTCTGCCTGGTCAATGTTTATTTTCTCTTTCTCCCCACCCCTGTCATTTCTCTCTTTGTATGTGATCTTCCATCAGCACTGCCTCCACCCTGCTCTATATTTGTAGCTGGGATTTCTGGTTTTATGCTTTTAGACTGTCTTTTGTTGTTGTTGTTGTTGGTTTGCTTGTTTGTTTGATTTGTGTGCTTGCATGTTTTTGTTCCCTGTTTGTCTGTTTTCCCTTCCAGGGCTACTTCAAGGAACAAACCGAAGCACACATGGTGATGGTGGAGAGTCCAAAACATGACTACGAGTAGGGAAATAAAATAACCAAAGTCACAACAAAAGAGAACAAGGGACACCCTTAAAAGAACACTTCCTGAACAGCCAGGCCCTGGACAGCATATGAGTCCCCTTTAATACAGCAGTACTTGCAGATGCAGAGCACATAACAAGCCTTTAAAACTTACAAGAGACAGAAAGCTAGCCAAAATGATGAAATGGAAGAATTCTCCTCTGAAGAAAATCCAGGAAGAAGCAACAGCTAAAGAATTGATCAAAACAGATATAAGCACCATTAAGTGAACAAGAATTTAGAACAATAGTCATAAAATTAATCACTGGGCTTGAAAAAGGCATAGAAGGGAGAAGAGACACTACTGCTGGAAAAAACATGAATCTTAAAAAGTTATGATGAATTAAAAAATGCTACAAACGAGGTGCATAATAAAATGGAGGTGGCCACTGCAAGAATTAAAAAGACAGAGAGGAGAATAGATGAGTTAGAAGATACAATTATAGAAAAAGAGGAAGCTGAGAAAAAGAGAGATAAATTGATCCAGGAGCACGAAAGGAGAATTCAAGAACTGGCTGATGCAATCAAATGGAACAACATCTGTAGCGTAGGAATTCCAGAAGAAAGAGAGAAAGGGGCTGAAGGGATACTTGAACAAATTATAGCTGAGAACTTCCCCAATCTGGGGAAGGAAACAGACATTGAAATCCAAGAGGCACAGAGAACTCCCCTCAGAGTAACTTGAATCAATCTTCTGCACGACATATCATAGTGAAACTAGCAAAATTAAGGATAAAGAGAGAATTCTGAAAGCAGCTAGGGATAAACGGGCCCTAACATACAATGGAAACTGTAGAAAAGATCACAAACAACTGCTGCCTCTTTTCTGTTTGGCATTTCTTGATGTGGCCCCCCCCTAAAGAGCCATGACTCTCTTGCCTTTAGAACCTTCCCAGTGAAGTTCCATTTCGCATGGGGTTAGGATCTCTAGGTCTGTGGGTAAGTTAAAAGACCACATCATGTTACTCTATTGGAGTGGGACTTCTTGCCAGAAACCAAGGCAACTCAAAACTGAAGAGATGGGTGCCTGGGTGGCTCAGTCAGTTAAGGGTCCAACTTTGGCTCAGGTCATGATCTCATGACTTGTGAGTTCAAGCCCCACATCGGGCTCTGTGCTGACAGCTTGGAGCCTGAAGCCTGCTTCAGATTCTGTGTCTCCTTCTCTCTCTGCCCTTCCCCCACTAATGGGTACAGGCGCTCTCTCTACTTCTCTCTCTCTCTCTCTCTCTCTCTCAAAAATAAACATTAAAAAAAAAAAACAGAAGAGAACAAGCAAAGTTTGGATTCATGGTTAGGAACCAAGGGAAGCTACAGCATCTGTGTTATGGGCCAAACGGATGTGCAGGCACTGTGAAGCAGGATTGCTCCTTCTTGCTTCTCTTGCCATCTCACTTGGTAAGGAGTCAGTACCAGTACATCCAAGAGTGAGAAAGGTGAAAATAAGAAATTCCCACACAGAATGTCTTTATGAATATAGGGACACAAGCAAAGAAACCACTGAGCAAAATGGAGGACTGGGGAAGGAGACCCCTCGTGGGGCTAACCTGAGCCAGCATGAAAACAATCCCATGTTAGTAAGAACTAGAGGTAGCGGTCCCAGCTTGGAGAATCCTAGGCTCCTTGAGATGTATGAATGTTTTCTAAGCACTTCAACCATCCTGTAAGGGGTAACAGCCAAACCTCTTTCCCTGTGGCATGGATTTTCTAATCGTACCATTTCATTTATCAAGCCAAGTACCTATGCTGTGAACACAAGAAGAGCTTTCTTTTTATAGGAGGTCAGTAGAAGATTCAAACAGCCTTGAGGGTCCCAAATACATTAAGAATGAGATTTCCAGATTTCCATGTGAAAGAGGAACTTAAAGACAACAGAACAGACTATTATTTTCCTACATCCTTAAAGAAAAAAATAAACCATTTTTTTTTCTTTCAAATGTAATCAATTAAATAACATACACAGAAAGTCTCTTCTATACCAGGACACTTTAATAAAACCACAACAAAATTTTACCAGACAACACCCTCTTTCCCACTTTACAATTTACATGAGCTAATACAATGCTGTTCAAGGAATATATTGACTTTGAAACAGAATAATTGCTTTTCCTAAACAACAGTATTTCAAGAATACTTAGATATGCTCGGGGTCCTAGGCCTGACCTACTGTCACATTCACAGAGCTGGTTTTTGTCACTCAATTATACAAGCAGTATTTCTCACAGTGCATGCTACAGTTTGAAGAGGAACTAAAAATAGAATTTTCACAAGAAATATGTAAAACAAAAACAATCTCTCCAGCAAGAGAAGAATAATGAGCAAATGACTTGTCTGGGAGTTGTAAACTGGTTAAACCACACTGGCTAAGAGTTGGCAGCATCTATTAAGCTAAATATACATCTTACCCTATGACACAGCAATTCTACCCCTACATATATACCCAAGAGAAATGAGTACCTAAACTCACAAAAACCATGTAGAGGGTTCGTGATAGCTCCACTCGTGATACCAAAATCCGCCAACAACCCAAATATCTATCAACAGAACAAGTGATATACAAATGGTGGTATGTACTGCAAAACAAAAAATTAAAAAAAGAATTATTATACATAGAACACGCCTGAATCTCAGTGAAGGCTGACACAAGGCACACAGTACGCGATTCTATTCACATGAAGTCCAGGAACAGAAAAAACATCTGTGATGAGGAAAGTCACAACAGTGGTTAACGCTAGGGGAGAAAGGATGTAAACATGAAATGGGAAGGGCCCAAGAGCTTCTGAGTGATGAAAGAGTTTTTTATCTTGACCTGGGTGGTGGTTATGGAGATATATACTACATATGCACAACCCACTGAGCTATACACTGAAGACCTATCCACTTGAAGATATGTAAATTATGCCTCGGGAAAATAAATCAATACAGGCCTTTTCATAAAAACAAAGCAAAAAATTATGATGGAAGGGAACAAGATGTGTTTGTTTACATAAAAATATAAAACTTCCATATGGAACACAAAAGATAAAAGCCTTGGAGAAAAATAAAAGACAACTGACATAACTGGGCATATATTTACAATGTACATGACAAAAGACTGATATCCCAAATACGTACCTCACAATTTAAATACATCTACACTACATCTGAGTACACAGAAGATTAAGTACATCTCAAACATAAAATTAACAAAGGATGTCAACTGACATTCTCACAAAAAACACTAACACCGCGACATGAATCCTGAGCAGTAATCTCAAGCTGAGTAAGTGCACCAGGTAAACATGTCGTGCGGGCAAGGAGGCCCCCCCATCAGCCACCCAGAAGCCCACCAGCTAGTCTACATGCATTCAGCCACTTCCTCGTAACAAGCTATAGAAATACAATACTTCCGTTTAATTTTCCAGCACTCTCCTAGTAGCAGATGGCATTCTCCTTGTATAATTACCACATTGAGGAAGGATTTCTTTCCTTCCTCCACTAGCAGCAGCCAATCTTGGCCTGGAATACGGGTGAGTTTTGTGCGTGTTCTCCTGATCAACACCTTATACTCACGTAGGGTCCAGATCACAGACAAGCTTTTCTTGAGTACTCCTGCTCCACCCTCAGATTCTGTGCCACAAGGGGAGTCTTCCAGGTCTTCTGCCCCGGCCCCCAATTCCGACTTGTAGAGTAGCCTAAGAAATGAGCTGATGGGTGCAGATGCTCCTGGTACTTGAGATTTGAGGGAATTCTAAGCTCTCACAACAGACCACACTGAGTCTTCCAAAATATGTCAGGATTTCAGGTCTGTCCTTGTTACACCTTCATTGGCTACCACTTCTTCCCATCTACCAAAGGTGGAAACAGTCTATGTGCCCTGTCTCTTCCTGGAGACAAGGGCTTGTGACTCTCTGTAATTCAGTTTCCTTGGTTGCTTTACAATCTCAGCTCTATAATGGGCTCAAGAAAAAGCACTGTTATTTTATATATTATCTCCTTGTGGCACTATACATCCTAAGGTAAAATACTGTCACTTCTATTCAGAAAATATTGTGAAATAAACAAACACAGAAAGAGACTCATAAAAACAGAGAGCAAACTGACGGATGCCAGAGGGCGGGGCAGAGGGACAGGGTGGGCGGGGTGTGTGTGTGTGTGTGTGTGTGTGTGTGTGTGCGCGCGCGCGCGTGCGCGCGCAGAAACAGGTGAAAGGGATTAAGAGGAACAAATTTCCAGTAAGTCACGGGGATGGAAAGTACAGCAAAAAGGGAATGTAATCGGCAATACTGTAACAACTCTGTACGCTGTATGCGAACAGTAACTAAACTTATCACAGTGAGCATAGCATAATGTATAGAAATGCTGAATCACTATGTTGTACACCTGAAATTAATGTAACACTGGATGTCATCAACTGCACTTTAATTTCAAAAAAAATATTATGCAATGAATGGAAATGAAAACACAATGTATCACAGTTTGGGAGATTCAGCTAATCTGGTGCTTAGAGGAAAATTTATAAATTTAAATGCTTACATGAGGGAAAAAAAAAAAGAAAATTTACAAGTTAATGACCTAAGCTTCCAACTTATAAAGCTGGAAAGAGAACAGCAAAATAAACCAAAATAATAGGAAAAAGGAAATGATAAAGATAAAAGCAGAAAGCAGGGAAAGAGAAATAACAAAATTAGATAAAATCATTTTTTAAAAATTGATTCTTTGAGGGTTCCCAGGTGGCTCAGATGGTTGAATGTCCGATTCTTGGTTTCAGCTCAGGTCATGATCTCAAGGTTCATGGGATGAAGCCCCACATGGAGCTTCCCGCTGATAGTAAGGAGCCTGCTTGGGATTCTCTCCCTCTCTTTCTCTCTCTCTCTCTGCCCCTCTCCAGCTTGCTCTCTCTCTCAGAATAAATAAAAAAAAATTTTTTTAATGGTTCTTTGAATAGGATCGATAAATTCACAAATCTCCAGTTATACTAAGAAGAAAAAAGACAAGGCACAAATTACCAATACTGGGAATGAAGGAGGTGACATCACAGTAAAAGGACAACACAAACAACTTAGATGAAAGGGACAAATTCCTTGAAAAGCTGACACAAAATAAAATACCTTCCCAGCCCTGAATCTGTCCAACATATTACATCTATTAGAAGCCTTCTCACAAAGAAAACCTAGGAGGCCCAGATAGTTTCACTGTTCAATTTTACCAAACTATAAGGAAGAATAACCAATCTTACATCAACACTTGTAGAAAATAGAGAATTTCCTAGCACATTTTAGGAGGCCTGAATTACCCTGACACTAAAGCCGAAGATATTCCAAGAAAAATCTACAGATAAAAATTCCTCATGAAGGAATCCTTAACAAAGTATTAGTAAGGTGAATCCAGAAATACATAAAAATGATAATAATGCATCATGAACAAGTGAGCTCTATTCCAGGAAAACAAGGTTGTTCACCATTCTAAAATCAGTATAATTTGCCACATTAACAGGATAAAGAAGAAAAGTCACGATCATCTCAAGAGATTCAGGAAAAGCTTTTAAAAAATTAAATACCCATTATAATCATCATAATAATAATAAAACAAGCAGTAGGAGGCAACTTTTCCAACCTGTGAAAGAACAGCTATAGGCAGCAGACAGCTGACCCCATACTCCCTGGCAGAAGACTGTGTGCTTTTCCCCTGCCTGGAACTTGGAAACACCAACGAGGTCCATAGGTGCCACTTCTATTTAACATTTTATTGCAAGGTCTAGCCAGTATGTAAGGTAAGAAAACAAAACAAAAAAAATGCATATTGGAACAGATAAGTAAAAAAGTAAGAAGACTGACAGTACCAAGTGTTGGCAAGGAGATGGAGCAACTGTGACTCAGTCATAGATGGGAGAAATGTAATACGGTACAAGCACTTTGGAAAATGATTTGGCAGTTTCTTAAAAAGTTAAATACGTACCATATGGCCCGTCTACTCCACTTCCAGGTACCTGCCCAAAACAAGTTAAAACAAATACCCACACAAAGACATGCATAAGAATGCTCACAGCCGCTAATTTTTTAATAGCCCCAAACTGACAATCCACATGTTGATCTATAGGAAAATGGAAAACACAAATTATGATGTATTTATACAACTGAACACCACCCAGCAACAAAAAAGAATAAACTCTGATACACGCTACAACACGGATGAACTCCAAAAACATTCTGCTAAGCAACAGAAGCCAGACACTAGAGAGTCCATACTGTATGGTTTCATTTATTTTAAGTTCTTTAAAACACACACTGGCTTTAAAGTGCTGGGTAGCTGGTTTAGTAGTTGCATAGGGCTGAGGCTGAGAATGGAGATTTGACTATAAAGGACACAAAGGAACTTTTCTGGGGTGATGAAAATGTTCTACATCAGCGATTGGCTAACTACAGTCTGCAGGCTGGCTGCCTGTTTTGGTAAATCAAGTTTTACTGGAACACAGCCGTGCCCATTAATTATGCGTTGTCTCTGCTTTTACACTGTAAGGGCAGAGTTGAGTCATTACAACACAGATTTTATGGCCCACAAAGTCTAAAATATTTATTATCTAACCCTTTACACAAAAGGTTTGCTGACACCTGCTTTTTATCTCTACCTTACTTGGGAGGATGGGTTACAAGGTTGGATGATGAATATGTGCAAAACATATTCAACTGTCTTGTTTAAAATGGCCATATTATAGGCAAATGGTAGCTCTATAAAAGTAATCTGAAAGGAACAGTGCTTTGAAGAGACTGAATCATTACGTAAAAACAAAATATTAGTCCCAGAATATAGCAAAGGAAAAAAAAAAGACAATATAAAGCAGAAGAAACAAAACTGAGCTATAAACAAACTTTAAAAACTGGAAACATCTTTTTAAATATAATGCATTATTTCCTTATTTTTAGACCAGAATGTCATTTTCATTACAGTAAAGCTGATTGGAAATTTGGTTGTAGATTTTCCAAAAACTTATTAAAGACAAGAGACTCCATTCCATGTGCCTTGTCTTAATTCTCTTTGTCCTATCACCCTTGCTGTGTCCCTCACTCCCCAGCTCATGGCCCGTCTAAAGGAACAGACACACTTATATCGACTCTGCTTCATGGTATTACACCAGACAGGAGAGAAAGAAGCAATCCCCACTCATGCCTGATCCTGATGTTTAAAGCAGTTACAAGTGTAAATGCCTACTTGGAAAACTCCATTTTGCAAAAGGAATTTTTGTAAAGAAGTGCATTTTATAACATGAAATTATATTTGAAATGGTCATTTTTATGCAATGTATACCACAATAATTAAAAATCAAGAGGTAAAAAAAGCTCGGGAGGAAATTTATTCCTATCCCATTTAACCACAATACTTGACTAGAAATATACTATGAAAAACTTGCAGAAAATTGCTTACCAAAAAATGTGTTATTTTCTATCATCAACAGACACTCCAAATAACTGATGCATGGGATGAAAAATTTGAAATAATAACTGGTAAATTATTTTACACTAAGAGCTGGGCTATAAACTGACATACAAGTTAAAGTCATGGTATACATAGAAAACTTCCAATTCTAATGTAACATTCATTTGCCCGTGCTTATTTGTTATTAAAACCACATGTTGGCACTGAACCATTTTATGGTTCATTGGAGACAAACATGCAGAAAATTGTGGGAAACAAACAGAGCCTTAGAAGTCAGTTAAAGGCAAGACACTGAACTTCAACGCAGTATCAGTTAGGAGGCTTTGTGAAGCCTAAGCTAAAAAGCCCATCCATGAGTGAAAACAGGTTTGTCTTAATAAAGAAACTCTACCGCAGCTGTAGTGAAAGCGAGGCTGCAGCCACTGTCCAAGTTTTCATTTTCAACCCACGAAGTGGAAAACACAGATCCAAGGATTTAATGAGACAATGTGTGCCAGAACTTTAAATGATGTCTTCACCTAGTTGTATAATCAAATGCTGCAGGGTAAAAATGTCCTTAAAAAAAAAAACAAACAAAAAAACCCCTAAGGCATGTTATCAAACTAGCAAAGTAATACCGATAAAAAGAACTCCTTCTTTGAAAGACACTTTGCTATATACTAAAGACAAAAACGGGCACCTGGGTAGCTCAGTCAATGTCTGATTTGTTATTTCAGCTCAGGTCATGATCCCAGGTTTGTGGGATCGAGCCACGTGTCAGCACAGAGGCGCCTGGGATTCTCTCTTCCTCTGCCCCTCTCCCCCCCAACTCGTGCTCCCTCTAAAATTAAAATTAAATAAAAATAAAACACGATCATCTCAGAATCCACCTCCTCACATAACTGTTTTCAAAATTCATTTCAGACAGCCACAGGTTTTTTAAACCAAGTTCTTCCTAATAATTCTGAGTTGGAAACAGCATACCACTGTTAAAATAAGGCAAAGTTGGTTGAGCGTCCAACTTCGGCTCAGGTCATGATCTCACAGTTCATGGGTTGGAGCCTCACATCAAGCTTTGTGCTGACAGCTCAAAGCCTTCTTCAGATTCTCTGTCTCTCTCTGCCTCTCTCCCATTTGTTTGGTCTCAAAAATAAACAAACACCCAAAAAAAATTTTTAAATAAGGCAAAAGGCAATAAAGTAAAGGAATCTAAGGAAACTAAGCAACAAGAAAGTATAATAAAACCCCACAGGGGTGCCTGGGTGGCTCAGTCGGTTAAGCGTCCGACTTCAGCCTAGGTCATGATCTCACGGTTTGTGAGTTTGAGCCCCGCGTTGGGCTCTGTGCTGACAGCTCAGAGCCTGGAGCCTGCTTCAGCTTCTGTGTCTCCCTCTTTCTCTGCCCCTCCTCTGCTCATGATCTGTCTCTCTGTCTCTCAAGAATAAATGTTAGAAAAAATTAAAAAAAAATAAAACCCCACAAGGAATAACTTAAAAAAAAAAACTTAAATCCACATTTTGCCATGCTTTCCACTACCCCCTCGATCAAATATCAAATGGCTTCCCCTCTCCTTCCCTGTAATTTCTATAGACCTGTCCCCAACCCACTGGGCACACAATTCAAACATTCAAACGCAGAAACCTTTAAAGAGCCTCTATAATTTGTTTGGCATTATGATAAGGTAAACAAGTCAAAGAGATGCAAATCCCTACAGTAAAGGGTTTCCCACACTAGAAGGGACACCCCACAAACTATCAGAACTCACAGCAGAACACTCTGGAAACCCGGAGGCAGCGGTGGCTGGGTTAACAAGGAAAGCCTTCCTAGAGATGCACAGACTCGTGACATGCTATAAAGGACAAGGAGAGTGTCTTTCTCTAAATGGACGGAATGTAGCATATGCATCATAACCATCTGCGGGGCTTGTTAAACCACAGACTTTGAGCCCTTTCCCCAGGTTCCTGATTTAGGCAGGGACTGAGAATTTGCATTTATAGCCAATTCCGAAATGATGCTGATGCTGTTGGTCAATGGACCACACTTGGAGAACCACTGGTATAAGCAGATGTATGCGACCTGTTTACAGATTCCCAATTAGGTTCCTGTGGTTGGAATACAGTTTGCATTAATGTGTAATAAATTCCTTTTTCTCCACAAATAATATTTCCATTTCATTAGTTTCCTTTTCCTTCTTAGGTAGGCTAAAAACACTTTAAAGATCTTGACAACTGGGATAAAAATGACCCATTTTAACTTGTAAAAGAATGAGAGGATCTAACAAATCTTTTGATTATGTAAAATACTTTAAAATACAAATTCTTTGAAATAGTTAAATTCGGGGTATTTTTTAATGTTTATTTTTGAGAGAGAAAGAACATGAACGGACGAGGGGCAGAGAGAGAGGGAGACACAGAATCTGAAGCAGGCTCCAGGCTGTCAGCACAAAGCCCAACATGGGGCTCAAACTCATAAGCCATGAGAGCATGACCTGAGCTGAAGTCCATGCTCAACCCCTGAGTCACCCAGACGCCCCCTCAGGGTATTTTTAAACAAAGTTTAAAGCCGGCGTAAATAAATTATCATAAATTTACTTCAAAACACTCAAGTAGCTTAAACCACTTCATACCTACCAGGATGAGTATAATCAAAAATGGAAAATAGTAAGTGTTGGAGAGAAATAGGAGCCCACATACGTTGAGAATATAAAATGATGCAGGCACCGTGGAAAGCTGGCAGCTGCTCAAAAAGCTACCCAGAGAATGATGACATCAGCCACTAATTCCCCTCCTAGGTACATACCCATGAGAATGGAGAGCAGGGGCTCTGAAACCTGTACACCAATGTGCACTGCCTGCTACATTTGCGTGTTTGTGCCCCCTCAAGCTTCTTAGGTTGGCATCCTAATGCCCAACGTGACGGTGTTAGAAGGTGGGGCCTTTGGAAGGGGATGAGGTCGTGAGAGTGAGACCCTCATGAATGGGATTAGTGCTCTTATAAGAGAGCCAATCCACAGTACTCCCTACTCCTTCCATACCACCTGGGGTAGGGTAAGGATCACTCGAATTTATGAATCTAAAAATCCTCCTAACCTTAATCTAGAAACTTGCTGTCTGTTAACATCATCTTCTTCCAGGTGAGGATAAGAAGTCTGCTACCCAGAAGGAAGCTCTCACCTGACCAGGCTGTACTCTGCTTGTGGATTTCCAGCCTCTGTGACTGTGAGCAATACATTTCTGCTGTTTACGAGCCTCCAGTCTGTGAGGATTTGTTACGACAGCCCTAATGGACTAAGACACGGCAGCATTATTCACACTAGCCAAAAGGTGGAAGCAACCCAAGTGTTCATCAAGAGGGGAAGGGATGAACAAAATATGCTAATCCATAAAATGGAATATTATTCAGCCTTAAATAGAAGTGAAGTTTTGATATACAAACCACATGTGG
Source organism: Cryptoprocta ferox (assembly GCA_028646485.1). NCBI lineage: Eukaryota > Metazoa > Chordata > Mammalia > Carnivora > Eupleridae > Cryptoprocta > Cryptoprocta ferox. The sequence goes on along the minus strand of CM053574.1, from coordinate 31,480,085 downwards.
ATAAAGCTTGAAAACAGTGTGTTAAGTGCAATAAGTCAAACACATAAAACAAATATTTTATAATGCACTAATGTCAGATATCTAGGATAGGCAAATACATGGACACAAAAAGTAGACTGGAGCTTACTAAAGATTGGGGGAGGGAGGGAATGAGGAGTTATTGCTTAATGGTTATAGAGTTCATGTTTGGGGTGATGACAAAGTTTTGGAAATAGGAGTAATGGTTGCATAACACTATGACAGTAATTTATGCTACTGAATTTTACACTTAAAAAATGGTTACAATGGCCAAGTTTGTTATATATATCTTTTACCATCAAAAAAAAGTTCAAACATCAATTATTTGTCCTAAAAACCCAATGGAAATTCAACTGCTGGTATCAGTACTTTGATTTCAGTTTAGCTGAGCACTTAAGTTATAAAGACATGTCATTATTGGCTTCGTTTTGTCTATAGTACTTACATGCTCACTAAGAAAACTTGCTTAGACAACAGTTTTAATAAAATTTAGTCAAGTAAGCTGTCAAAGACAGCAATAGTTATTAAGAACTAGCTCACTAATCACATGCCAGGAAGGTACAAGAATGCTGTTGTCTCGTTTCATATAAAAATTACATAATTTCAGGGGCACCTTGGGTGGCTCAGTCGGTTAAGCGTCTGACTTCGGCTCAGGTCATGATCTCACGGTTCGTGAGTTCAAGCCCCATGTCAGGCTCTGTGTTGACAGCTCAGAGTCTGGAGCCTGCTTCGGATTCTGTATTTCCCTCTCTCTCTCTGCCCCTCCCTGGCTCATGCTCTGTCTCTGTCTGTCTCTCTCAGAAATAAATCAAAAAACATTTTAAAAAATTATCTAATTTCATTTTCCCAAAATCCTATGAAAAATGGATTGCCTTGTGAAAACACATAAAGTGTTTTGAGAAGCATGCCAGCAGGATGCATTATATATCAGAATGATATCTGTGACTGTAATTTTTACTTGCTTAGCCATAATATGAATTTGCAGCGCATATGGTCTCACTTGCTTCTAGCATCCCTCACTTGCTTTCAATACTTTTGGTACTTAAAAAAAAAAAAAAAAAGGTAAGCAATTTCATTGGACACAAATAATGTAATGTGGCTTCCGCTATATAGGAAATTTCTAACAAGCTATATACTTAATACACGCTCCTACTTCACTAACTTTGATTCTACAACTTCTGTTTTAAATGTGGCTAGCTTTTCCTACCCCAAAACTGTGAGCTCCTTGAGAATGGCTGTGACTCTGCCTTCTTAGAGTCACGGCCTTTGGCATAAGTTCGTATTAACTGTATTACATGAAAGCTTAGAAGTACGGAGAGTGTAAATCACAACGAGTGGGGGAGGGCAAGGATCACCTGAATTTATGAATCTAAAAACCCTCCTAACCTTAATCTATAAACTTGTTATCTGTTAACATTATCTTAAAATCCTAACCAGGAGCTCCAGTTTTTATACTGCTGGTTAAATGGCTCAGTCTCGTTACTGTCAGAGAACCATCTGAGGAGAAAATTATGCAGATCTACCTGAGAAAAAAAGCTATGTTCTCCTCTGCCTGTAAATTACAGCAATACAGTTAATAATGGAAAAGAACTCCATCCCCCATATCTAGACACTGCTTCTCCAAACTTCTCACATTCATGAGAACCCAAGAAATGTAACAAGCTTGTGAATTATTATTCTGGGGGAAGGGGATGAAGATCATTTGGAAATAGCTTTGGCTTTGGACAGCTGCAAGTGTAAAATTTAGCTCCCAGAAAATTGTTAGTTGCGTAATAAAAAATCCCAGGATTCTAACAACTGATACCACTGTTACAAAAACAAGATGTACTTTTTAGGGGAGCCTGAGTCGCTCATTCGGTTAACCGTCCAACTTCAGCTCAGGTCATGATCTCGCTGTTCCTGAGTTCGAGACCCACATCGGGCTCTGTGTTGACAGCTCAGAGCCTGGAGTGTGCTTCGGATTCTGTGTCTCCCTCTCTCTCTCCCCCTCCCCTGCTCATACTTTGTCTGTCTCTCTCTCTCTCTCAAAAATAAACATTAAAAAAAATTTTAAAACAAAAACAAGACGTACTTTTTAGTGACAAAACCTCTCAAGTTTCTTAACATTATGGAGTAAAATGTTGGTGAATCTACCAGGTCTTTTTAACTCTAAAAAATCCTAATACATGTCATGATCAACTTCCTGATCCTAATATATCAACAGAACCAGGAGGAAAGAAATCTGCTGATGGCCATGTGAGCTTGGGAGATGCCCTGTGGCGTCAGAGGCTATCACAGCCCGAGCCGACACCTTGACTACTGCTCTGTGAGATCCTGAGCAGAGAATCCAGCTGCACTGCCAGGCTGTTCTAAGGAACCGAGGGATAGTAAGTATGCGTTGTTTTAAGCCACTAAGTTTGTGCTGATTCATTACAGCTACAGAAAACTAACCCAGTCCTCTAAAGCACCTCCCATGTTCCCCTAAGTCACTTTGATGGGACGTGACCTCTTATTGAAGTCCTTTATTTTAACAGAGTCACAATTGGGGGACATTCTGGCTCAATGATCTTGACTACTGATGTCTGACCTGAGACGAGGGAATAGCTAAAATACATACATACACTCATGTACACTTCAGGTGTCAGAAACCTTACGGTTTTTTCTGACTTGCAGTCTCAATTTTATCCAGAAGGCTTCTCGATCACTATCTGATACAACCACCTCATTTACAGACCAGCTACACAGCGAGGCATGGACGTCCCCGGGCCCACTGAGCTTCTGAACAGGGGAGAAGGGAGAGAGCCCCAATCTTCAACACACGGAGGCACTCCCTCGGAAGGCTATCAGGTGGCCTCCTGTTAACGATTATTAGTCGTGGGCTCAAATGTAGAGGGGAAAAGAGAAAGAATATCACCTCTATTACATTTAAATACCTGCAAAATACACACTGCATGCTTTAGAAAGTAGATGCTAAAGCAGATACTAGTAGATTCAAAGACGAAAAGCAGCAGCAAAGAGGTCAATGGTAAGGAGAGCACAGTAACTACTGTTATAATAATGTCTCCTGTATCTTTAAAACAGTGATTCTCAAACACCAACGATTCTGCCCCCAGGAGACATACAGTTGTCACTACCAGGGGATGGGCGGAGGTGCTTCTGGTATCTAGTGGGTGGAGGCCAGGGATGCTGCTGAATGTCCTATACTGCACAAAACAGCTCCTGCAGCAAATAATTCATGAGGCTCAAAATGTCAATGGTGCACGGGCTGAGAAGGCCTGCTTTAAGGCATCACAGTTGCTCCTCTTTACTCCTGGTGACCCTGTGGCGCTGTGACTTACGTCAACTGTGGTCCCCTACACACTCAGGGCAAAATTCTTCCACATCCCAATTTTCTGTGCCTTGGGCTTCAGTCACTTTTCCTTTGGCTTGAGCTTAAACACATGCTGTTATTTCTCACCTCTTATTTTTGCAAAGTGGTACCCTGTTCTAAAAGCACAGACCCACGTGCACAGAGCAATGTTCCATCTGATAGACAAAATCAAAATACTATCAGGTATACCTGCTCTTAACAAATTTGTGTTTTATACAATGATCAAAATTTGGCAACCTACCAGCAAAGGGTCAGGGAAACACGAGTGTGTCTATACTACTGGCAGCAAATAAATACTACATGGCCCAAGCAAATGATACAAATGGCTGCAGTGAGGAAAGTGTCAGAGACACCGGGGAGGGGTAGAGGTCCTGGTGACCTGGAAGGCACAGTTGCTAAGGAGGTGACTGTCACTGAGCTCCAGCCAAGTGTTGCCATCATGCAGGTATGTAGACTAGATACTGCCAGCTATTCTGATTTTTCCAAGAAAAGCTGGATATCTAGAATTGTGTTTAAAACCACTCAATTTTAAGATGTTGGCTTATAGTTAAAAAAAAAAAAAAAAAAACTTCAAGGCTCCAATATTTTGGACCACCTCTTTGAAATGTATGGTCTAGAAATGATAATGAGGGCTAGTGAAGAGGCTCCAAAAAGATCAAATCCAGGGTATACTCAGTACATCAGATGGAGTACTAGCGACACTCAGGATGAAGCTCAATAATAATGAGCTGGGATGAGGCCGGTACGTTTCAGGACGGCCCTAATAAGGATGACATCACGAGGACAGCAACAACAAAAAATCACAACAAACAACTCTACAGGGCTATCTTTCTGACACTCTCCTAGGCACCTTGTAGGTACAAACACGTAATGTCAACAACCTGACAAGGAGGTATTATTACCCTCATCTTGCAGATGAAGAAAATGAGGTAAGATTAAATAACTTGCCTATAACGTGCCTAAGGACACAGAAGTAGGAGGCACTGGAGCTGAGATCTGAACCCAGACAGGCAACCTGCAGAGGCCATGCTCTCACCCATCTCCTCTATCAGGATTCCCATGTTTATGTCTGTAGGCACTAAACGCTGTATCTGTCACCATCTGTACCTATAGATAAAATAGGATTCATCAATCTAAGTTCTTAATGGCAACACCTAGATAAGAGCTAAAACAATGTTCAGCATACTCTGTCTAAACATGTATAAAAGTAGAAGCATTTTTTCAAAATGAAAATGTTAAACCCCTGCTCTCTAGAGATTATGTAGGTCTAGCAAGACTGAGTCCCTATTAGTTGGAAGCTGTACTTTCTAATGACAGTGTGGGCTTCTGTTTACTTAAAAATGTGGACAAACACATTTAGATGTCATGCTCTCTGGCACTGAACCCAAAAGGCATACAAGAACTAGCCACGCCCTCTGACCAGACTGAGAACTAAGCAGACAACTCTAAAACCCACCAAAGATTTATGCAGTAAAGTTGTCCTACACATGGCCAACTTCACAGATGCTACACATGGCAGCATCATTACTAAAATTCCTTTACATATAAGCAGGGGAAATCCGTAACAATTTAGCAAGCAAAATTTTACTTCAAAGCATGTAGGCTGCGAATTAACCTCACATTTCACTTCATTATAAAACACAAGCACTTGTGATAACAAAGTCTGGGCAACTAGCAATTCTGAGATGAATTTTAAAAAAGAAAATTCAATTTTCATCTTTAACAGGAGGAGCTCTACAATTTGCTCTTCTTGAGGAACCCTATTTCTCATTCTGGAATCGAAAGCTTCGAAGAGTGAGTTCTGTCATTTTACTCTTACAAGTCAAAAATTGGTCCAACATTATAAAAATGTATAGATTTTATTTCAAAATAAAAAGGGACTTAAAGGATTTTCCATGTCATTACTCCCAAATCAGCTTGGAACTCCAAATAAAATCTAATTTAAAAATAGAAATTTAAACTGTAGAGAAAAAGAACTCTGCACATTCAGCAGTGTGTAAATAAAGAGAAACAAGTGAATTTAACAAGATGCTAACATACAATACGCATATGTTAGCAATCATTGTGAAGGCGGCACTAAAGAAATCAGTACTATCTGCCTCCCTTGAATATATGCTTCAGTCTAGAGCACTCAATATTTCCTACTTGCTCGCTAGTAAACAGTACTGTTCAAACTTTTTTAATGAAACAAAAAGAAATTAAAAAAAAACAATCTCTGAGACACCAGGCAAATATGTACAAACCACGGGTGACTCCTAGGAGGATGTAATTAAATCCTCACTCAGTCATGGATGTTTGAAACAAACAAAAAAACAAGCATCGGCAACAACAAAAACTGAAGGATCTTTAAGAAAGTAGTTTTTAGATTGTGTTTGAACTGTTAAAGATTAACAGGAAGAAATCACCTGAAAACATGCTAGACGTGATTTTACTTGAGGCTAATTCATATTTCCCTTAGAAAAGAATAAGGCTCAAATCGTATCACCAATGTCAACAGAACAAAATTCTGGTCTTTCCGAAAGGTCCCCCAAACTACAGGCAATGGGCCATTTCAAGTGATGTTGGTAACATCTAACTGCAGCATAACAAACAAACAAAAAATTTAACCTAAGCTAGAAGTCTACTGGAGTTCACTGTAACAGGATTTGAGCTATAATTAAATTTGATTAGTTTGGTTGAAACCTCAAGTTCAAAAGAATTATCAGCATGAATGGATGAAAAGCCCTTTTACACGGGCATTTTGAAAATATGAAAAAGGCTGACACAGCAAGCATCAAAGACTTTAGAAGCAATTGACCCTTCCCAGAGCAAAGGAGAAATGCTAACAGCTGAAACTCAGATGCTGCGTGCAAAGAAAATAAAGTTCCAGATGGTTCAAAAAGCCTGGTTTATTAAATATTAAATGCTATTATTTTTTAACTGGATTTTGCCCAGGGATAGCCAAAGTGTCATCTATAAAAGGTGAAAAAGAGGTCTGATTCCACCCCCTTGAAAAACTAAAGCAAATAAATATTCCCCTAATAAAAAACTGCTATCAAGAGAAAGGTGCTCAGGAGTTACAAGACATTCAAACAATCACGATTTTAATAAAAGAACAAAAAAAAAAAAAACACCTGCAACCTACAAATCCAAATCTTATGTGAAGAAAAGAAAACTTCACAGAATTTATCATTTTACTATTCGGAGATACTTAACTCTTACTCTATAATAAAAAATGACTGAATACACACACACACACACACACACACACACACACACGCCTTTTGTCCACCCTAATTACTTCATATTTTTGGTGCACTTAAAAAGGAGAAAAGTAAAAGTAACCAGCATAGTAAATTCCGCCTATAGAAGTATATCAGTGTCCAAGGGTTAAGAGATTTTAGAAGTTAAAAAACACTATTAAAGAATTATATATGTAAAATCTGTTGTATGCACGGTTTGAAATACATATACATAATGGAAGTGTTTATATGTAATTACAGACATATCAAATGAACTCTTTATAAATGTGTAAGTATATATAATATAGCACGCATGTCTTTATGTTGTACATATATGTGTACGTATACACATACATACACACACACAAAACCACAGGTCTCTTTTCAACAAAATGAAGTTAGTTTAGAGGAAGTTCAGGCTATATACCCTGAAATTTTAGATAGCACCTTTAAGCGAGTTTTTACGTTAAAAGTTTTGTCTTTTACTGTGCTTTTATCTATGTACTTTGGGATGGGGGGGGAGGCTGTTTTTCATGAAATGGAACATTCTGTGCCAAACGAAGCAGGTGTGAGATATCTCAAAGATGAAAGCAATCCTCCAAATTACAGCGTCATCCTGTAATGCTTTCTTGACATGTGCAATTTTCCTACTCCTCTCTTTGAGATTTAATACAAACCACTATGTTTGTGATCTTTCCTAAAGTAGATGAGTAATCTGATTGGTGCTCATTTCTAGTGCTTTTTCGAAATGAGGAAAAAGTCAATTTAACACTGATCTCACTTAAAATGAGTAAGAAAGGCAGCCAGAACAGACAGGCTACCATACCCCTAGATGTCTTTTTCGTAAAGTATTTAGTTTACAAGCAAAACAACTGTTGATGGATTTCTTTTATTCTGAAAACTGTTTATTTCAAATCATTAGTTTCAAAATACCTCAATCCCCCACCTAAAAAAGAAAATCCCATGAAGAAACCAATGACATTGTTTACTTTTTTGTCATGTCAAAAAAATCATGCTGAAGGTGACCTATTGTGACCTATTTTTAATAAATTTTCATTAAAGTTTTCTACACAATTTATGACAAAAGGTTTCACTGGAGGAAAATAAATATTAGCCATTGGTTTCTGTACTAATATCCAACGTTTCATTTTTCTCCTGATTTACCGAACAGTTGCAGAATTTAATTTTCTTTACTTCTAATAGAAAAGAATAAAATCTTTTAAGTGAAGTTGATATCACCCAATCCAGTGGTTCTCATACTTCAGTGAGCATCCAGATCACCTGAAGACCTTGTAAAAACATAGGTTCTGGCTTGACTTCCTGAAATTCAGTCCTTAGAATTTGGATTTCATTTGTTTTATTTTATTTATTTTTGAGAGAGAGGGAGAGAGCATGGGAGGGGCAGAGAGAGAGGGGGATAAAGGATCCAAAGCAGACTCCACGCTGACAGCAGAGGGCCTGATGCAGGGCTAGAACTCAGCAAACCTTGAGATCATGACCTGAGTTGAATTTGACTCAACCAGACCATGAGCTGAAAACACTCAACCAACTGAGCCACCCAGGTGCCTCTAGAATTTGTATTTTCTAAACATCTCCCAAATAATGCTGCTGTTGTTGGTACAAGAACCATACTCTGAGAACCAAAAATCTAGCCAATATTTTCTATCTTGATAATTAGCTAAGTGGGTGAAGAGGAAAATGAATACTGAAAAATGGTATATGGCATACTATATCTTTAATAGAAAAGACTTTTAGGGGCACCTGGGTGGCTCAGTTGGTTGGGCATATGACTTCAGCTTAGGTCATGGTCTCGCAGTTCGTGAGTTCAAGCCCTGAGTCGGGCTCTGTGCAGGCAGCTCAGAGCCTGGAGCTGCTTTAGATTCTGTGTCTCCCTCTCTCCCTGCCCCTCCCCCACTCGTGCACACATGCGCGCATGCTCACTCTCTTTCTCTCTCAAAAATAAACATTAAAAAAAATTTTTTTAAAGAAGACAAGACCTTTAGTCCTTAGAATCAAAAAGAAGTTGGCATAAAGAAAATGTAAGCCAGGCAGATTACAGATGATCCAGTTCAAGATCCTGTGAAGAGCCAGATAATTAATACCTTAGGCTTTGTGGGCCATACAAACTGTCACAACTACTCAACGCTGCCATCATAGTGTGAAACCAGCCACAGATGAGACATACATGAACTAGAATGGCTGCGTGCCAATATAACTTTATTACAAAAACAGGCTGCGGTCCAGACTTGGCCTACAATTTTCCCAACCATTTTAAAAATGAGAAAACCAACACCCAGAGAGGTTACACAACTTCAAAAGGCACAAGATGGTAAGTGGCACAATTACAACTAGAACTTGGGTCTCCTAATGTTTGATACAGTAAAGAAGCAGTTATGGTACAAATAAAATGTCTTCTAAAACTTTAGGCTGCTTAAGGACCAAAAAGAAAAAAATGACTTTACTAAACAAAAGAATGTATTTAATACTGTATAAGTAATACAAGACATTACCATTTACTATTTCTAATATTTTTTCTAAACAAGAGGCTTACACAGTGGTGGCCACTCCCTGGACTGGTCACATGGCACCCTTGCATCTTACACCAGCAGAAGCAGGCCCAGTAAGCCAGCCCTCTGACCAGGGGCTGTGGGAAATGGGGACGCCAGGGTCTCTCAAGTCTTACCATCTCAGTCTTTCACATTTCTCATCCTATTCTCCATTCACCGAATCCCATTATACCTTTCAAAAATTGTCCCCAATGGTATTAAAGTCTTCTCATATAAAAGCCAAAAGAGGTAGTAAATTATGAATCCTAAGTTAAAAGCAATGTTTTGCACAGACTATTAGGCTTGCTCTCAATTCTAGTTGTTAGTTATTAAGGTTAAACAGAATATTTAGCTAACAAAAATAAAGCAAACATGCTTATCTTTACCACAGATTACTCAGCATATCTCATTATGTGTCCATACATATATACACATACAAAAAATATACTTTACCATATGCACACACACACATTTTTATGCTTTCCCAACTGCCTAAGCTTTTACTCCTAAAAGTGACATCTGAGTAAGTGAATCTATGTTAGCAATAAAGTAAATTTTATGCACTGCCTTATTACTACTTATGCTAGTTTATAAAAAATTGTAAAGCCTGTGCATACATATTATGAAAAATAAAATATCGTAGCTTTAACTATCAAACACAAAGTCAAAGGTTTTCTAAAGTTGCCGTACACTTGTAAGTATGTATATCCAATTCAGGATAAGAATGATGAGTCCTAAATCTGAGACAAAGTTTCAGACATGTTTGATGTATCCTGAACCATGCGTGAAAAAGCATCTGTTATTTACAGATCAAAGCAACCCTGAGTATCCTAAAACAACTAGAGTGAAAAATGCCCAAATCTAATTTCATCCCTGTCCACATGCTTCTTTGAACTAATAATTCAGAGAATTGGTCAGTATGTTGAACTAATTAGCATGCTTAACGCTTGCCAACTTTGATGGCTCCAATTCTTTATTTTAAGAACTAGAATATTAAAACTAGTTTTAAAAACTCACACACAAGCAAATTTGGGAAAATCCAAAGGCTAGTCCAAGCTAACAAAGTCACATAGGTTGAATAATGCCTCAAAAAGTCTCAAATATGAGTGACCCCTATTGAATTCTAAGTTATCAAATGGGCTGTAAATGATTTTTGGGTTTGATTTGCATGAAATGAATTCCACAACTTTTTTGTCTGTGTCCAGTCATGTTTTAAGAGATTCAGCATACATCTAACTTTACTTCAACATAAGGAATCATAGTGAAGTGTTCCTGACAAGAGATTAACATTCTATTTTTTTAACCACAATGAGAGATTTATTCAAGATCCTTCAAGAGAAAGCGCACACTTGAGAAGCCAAGAGCAAAGCGTGTCTTTACTATTCATACATTTGAGCCTCATGGACACATTTGCTATCAAAATTTGCTACCCATTTTCCTAACATTTACTTCAGGTAATATGAATGGATCCTATATGTCCATAGCATATAGGGTACTAAGTATTAAATAAAAAGTGTTAATTAGCTAATACCTCCATGGTTGTTTTCCTCCCTTCCCCCCCCCTTTTTTTTGGCCTACCACCAGATTGATTTTTTTTTAATTCTTCTATTTTACAATGTTGATGCTCTAAGAAGACTCATTCCTGTAATTTACATGAGAACACTATACAGAGCCTTCCATGTAAATTCCACCTTGGCTTGCACTTTTATTTTTCCCCCTCTAACTTGAGGCAAGAGTTAGGCATGAAGTGGGCGGGGGGAGGAATGTACAAAGATCCCAACCCGAAACAGAGTTCACCACATGCGATTACAAGTCCAAACTCACTGTTTTTATACAACTTGGGTACAAGATAAAAAATACTCCTTACAAGGCAGTTAAGCACACTTTTTATTAGAATGCTTCCCAATACTGACATATCAATTCCATTACTCTCCTCTTCCTTGTTCAAAGTTTTATAAAAACAAGGATTATCCAAAACTGAACTCATCCAGAAATAGGGATCCACTCCCTGACTATTCATTTATTTCTACACTTGCTAGTACTTAAGCAATTTCAGTAATTGTCAACCACTGATGAACTGCTTCACAAATGGATATACATGCCCTTCGACAGTAACAGGAGTTCTCGGAGGGCAGAATCTTTATCTCCTCTGTCGTACCCACCCATTACTAACTCCATAGCTCTGTACCCCACACTCACTCCATATATGTTTTCAGCTGAGCTAAAAAACACTGGGTCACCACCTCAGTCACAGTATTTTTCTCACAATGCAGTGAACTTCTTTTGAGCTACAGGGTACAAAGAAAATTTCCAGGATGTCTTTGGCATTAAAAGTTTCACATTAGGGGGAATCTTGGGTGGCTTAGTAAGTTAAGCAACAGACTCTTGATTTTGGCTCATCATGATCTCACAGTTCATGAGTTCGAGGCCCACATCAGGCTCCTTGCTGGCAGTGTAGTAGAGCCTGCTTGAAATTCTCTCTCTCCCTCTCTGCCCCTCCCCCATGTTCATTCTCGTTCTCTCTCTCTCTCTCTCTCAAAATAAATAAATAAGCATTTAAAAAAAAAGTTTCACATTAACTCTGATGTTGGCAGACCTGGCATTCCAGGAAGGCAGTGAGAGATTAAGAGTCACATAATCCAATTCTAGGTTTTATCTTCACCATTGAGAATGAAAAGAATGATCTCAGTAAGTCATTTGAGGTCTTGTATTTTACAGGGACATTGTGAAGAGAACAACTCTTTTTTTAAATGTTTATTTATTTTGAGAGAGAGAGTGAGTTCATGAGCAGGGGAGGGGCAGAGAGAGAGGGAGAGAAAGAATTCCAAGCAGGTCCCGGGCTGTCAGCGCAGAGCCCAATAACGGGGCTCAAGATCTTGACCCAAACCGAAATCAAGAGTTGGACACTTAATGGACTAAGACACCCGGGTGCCCCAAGAGGACAACTCTCCAAGGAAGATGCTTCATGCTGGGATAAAATAAAATACACGGCACCTCTGCCTTCTTCAAGTCATAAATGTCATGATTATTTCTACTACCTGGCAATGTAACAGCAATTTTAAAAAACAAAAAACGAGGGACCCAATCTATAAAAGGAAGTGATATGAACTTCATGCTAAATCAAACTTAAAAAAGAAGCTTCCACTGATGCGTACACATTAAAGGTAGAGAGTAATTCAACAGAAAGTAGGTCGTTCTTAGAAAAATGGAAGAAAAAGGTAAACAACTTGATGTTTTAGAATGTTCTTAGTCCTTCTGAACAGTTTTTTCTTTTTCAGAGATGTTTTAGGAAGAATAAAAAAAATGGAAAGCAAGGCATGTAGTTTCAGGGGGTTTTCTTAGATAGCTCTTCCTCTCAGTTAAAGAAACAAAGAGAAATCAAAGCACCATCTTTCAAGACTGATGGTCAAAAATATGGACACAAATCCCTGAGTAGGGAAAAAAAAACAAAGACTTCGCTGACACATAGCAAGGAACCAATACAAATTTGTTCCAGATACAGATCCACGCAAATATGGCTAATGGATTTCTCACAAAGGAGCAAAAGCATTCAGTGGAGAGAAGGATATTTTTGACACGTGCTGCTGCAACAGGACATCCATATGCAGAATAACAAACACTGCCCTGAACCTCACCCCTTAAATAAAAAATCTTCTCAAAATTGATCACAGACATCCATGTCAAACATAAAACTACAAAACTTGTAAAAGCAAGTGCAGGAGAAACCCTTTGTGACCTGGAGGTTGAGAAAAATCCTCAGACCCAACACCCAAAGTACAGTTCATGAATGAAAAGTTAGCAAATTGGACTTAGCCAAAATGTAAAGCTTTTATTTTATGAATAATAGTACTCAGGGAATGAAAAGTCAAGCCACAAATAACCTAAAGGACAAAGGACAAGCATCCCCAATGTAAAGTACTTTAAAACACTACAGTAAGAAACCACCCAATTTAAAAAATGGGCAAAAAACCTGAAAAGATACGTCACCAAAGAATATATAAGGACAGGGGCGCCTGGGCAGCTCAGTCGGTTAAATGCCCTACTCTTGGTTTTGGCTCAGGTCATGATCTCACGGTTTGTGGGTTCGAGCCCCGCATCAGGCTCTATGCTCCCCTGCTCACACTCTCTCTCAGAGATAAATAAAAACATTAAAAAATATATTTATAAGGACAGCAAATATGCACGTGAAAAGATGTTTGTTATCATTACCCAGTAGGAAATGAAAATTAAAACCATTATGAGATACTATTACACACCCAGTAGAATGGCTAAAATCCTGCCCAAAACAAGTGCTGGTGATTCAGAGCATGTATAACTAGTGGGAATGCAAACTTATACAGCCACTATAGAAAAGAGTTGGGCACTTTCTTATAAAATTACCAAAAAAACTTACCATACATCCCACTCCTATCTGCCCTAGAGAAAGGAAACGTATGTTCAAACAAAAACTTACGTTAGAAAACTTATAACGCTTAGTGTCATAATGACTCCAAACTGGAAACAATTCAGGTGTCCGTGGATGGGTCAATGGATAAACAAACTGTGGTACAGCCAAACAACGAAATCATTAAAAGGAACAAACTATTGGTACATGCAATGACTGGGCTGAATCTCAAACCCATTATGCTGAGTGACAGAAACTAGTCAAAGGTTGTATATTGTATGATTCCATTTAAATAACATTCTCACCAAGAAAAAAACTACAGTGATGGAAAACAGATCATGCCAGTGGTCACAAGCAGGGACACGGATAGAACCACTAAAAAGGGATAGGATAAGGGACTTTTAGGGATGATGGAAATGTTCTGCACCTGATTGTGCTGGTGGTTGTACAAATGGACACGTGTATTCAAATTCATAGCTCTGTACGCCAAAAAAGTCAATTTTAACAATATGGTAATTTAAAAAAATCAAATAAACAATAACTATTTGTTGTTCTTGCCTGAAATAAATATAGGGCAGTGGGAATGAAGTATAAAAACAATGTATTTCAGAGAGTCTGAGTGGTTTAGTTGGTTAAGCGTCCAGCTCTTGACTTAGGCTCAGGGCATGATCCCTCACACTTCATGAGATTGAGCCCCGCCTGGGCCTCTGGGCAGTCAGCCTGGAATTCTCTCTCTCCCTCTTTCCCTGCCCCTCCCCCACACTCAGGCTCACTTGCTCTCTCACGCGCGCTCTCTCTCTAAATAAACATTAATAAAAACGTATTACATTAAAAAAATCTGTTCAGGCCAATAAAAGATCCTAGATGCAATAACACACCTCAAGTCAACATCTCAGTTTCTAAATATCACTCCCTACTAAACGCAATCAAGGGTTCTGTGGAGAGGGGCTGATTACAGGACCAGGATACCCTGTTACAACAATAAGAAAGTTCTTCAAGATTAATGGGGGAAATGCCCTGCAAATAGAGCAGTAGGCTTGAAGAGGCTCCTAGTGGCCAAATGTGGGACAGTTTGAGCATCAGGAAGAATAATGCCGTAATGATGGTTTCACTTTAAATGAGTGACTTGTATGGTGCATGCGACATCTCAAGCAAACTGTTTAAAAAAAAAAAAAAAAAGATCCATGAGTCCTTATGGCTATTTTAAACAGGAGCTGGAGCTGGAGTGGGAGGTAACAGAGTAGAAGAGGAAAGCTTCATGACAGAAGACTGCCAGCTAACAAACTCAGAGAAAAATGATAGTATTAGGAAAATCATCATTTTGCAATCACCAATGCAATGAATGCTTCAGGCAAGAAGCATCCACAGATGTTCAAACTATTGGGTAAAAGATTACTGGGCAACAGGATAATCACACAGTCTCAAAATATCACCCCAGAGATTACTTGGTAACAAAAGAGAACTGAACCTACAGAGTACAGAAAACTAGAGAACACCAACTTCATCAAATGACTAAACTTAGGCTTTGCCAACAAGGGGACATCGTGTGTCTTTTTGTGTAATGCAAGATCAAGTAGTCAGTGTCACCCATGTAGTATCCATATGCACACATACACATCTTCAACCAGAGTCTTGTCACGAGGAAATGGGACTGTTTTAAGAGCAACTCTACAAGAACATCAATGCCAAAGGGGAAAAAAAACGTTGGGGAAACCTAGCAACCAAATCCGGGTGTGATCCTTTACAGGATACTGGAGAGAGAAAACAAGTTATAAAGCCTTTATTATTGGAACAGTGAACATTATACAAGAGACCATACAACTGGTAATAAATTAGATAATTAACGTATTAATGTTAAATTTTGTCATACCATATGACAATGGTATGGTAGTTAAAAGAAGCATATCTCCATTCTTAGAGGAGACATATAATATAAATAATCAAATATCTGCTACCTACTTAAAATGTTTCAGGAAAAAATAGACAAAAAGAAGGATAAAGCAGACAAGGGAAAATGTTCATCAATGAATCTTGGGAAAATATAACATATTTTATCATTTTTGTAAAATTCGTTTTTCAAAAGAAAACGTGGGAGACGAAGAAGAAAAAGAAGGTGCTACTATTCACTTCAGAACCTACTCACTCATACCCCCAACAAAGAAAAAATGTATGTACATTGTGATAAAAAGAGCATAAGGGTTCAAAGAATTCAGAGTCCCACTCTGCCTTCTATGAACTATATTATTTTATGGAGATCAAGTTACTTACACCACTGTCAAGTTTTCTCAGTGGTATTAAATACACAAATATCTGTTAGTTCATAAAATGGTTTACAAGATAGTGAGAGCTTACCAATTACCAAGAGGTTACTATATATATGCTAGGCCCTCTGATGTTTTTAGTTGATGAAAACTAGTCCAAAACTTAATGGCTGAGATGTGTTATATACACAACATACATTTTTTTCATATTCATATTAAATTTCTGTAAGGATGAAAAAAAGAACTTTTGTAAACAATTGTGTAAACCAACAAATAAATGGCACAGAGTGTAACTTTCATAAGATCTTGGCTGCTCAAAAGAAGACATACCAGTCTCCTCTAAGCACAGACATTATTGATATCTTCTACCAGGCCAAAGACATACTTAATTTACCCTATAAAGAACAATAAACTTCATTCCAAAGTGATTTTTAACATGGTCATCACTCCATTCTCCCAAATAGAAGTATGGAAAAATTCATGGATGTATAACAGGGAAGAGTCATAACATGTGGATCAAGGTCGAAGGGAGCTTTATCAGAAAACTTGGTTATCAGTTTAAAAGACTCTTGTATACAAATGTAATCATTTACTTCTCAAATACAATTAGGATGTACACTAAACTGATAAGATCAAAATGCTTCTCTAAGAATCATAATTCAGTGATATAATTCCTTCTTACCTAAAAAATCAAGGAAACACACTTGAGGCCAAAGAATGCTTATGAACAGTTATCATCAAATGCTGTTAGTAAGAACCTTTATATATTTCATTAAGCACTAGAGACAGTCACATGACAAAAAAAAATCAGTATACAAGAAAGGCCTGAAATAAATGAGTTATATCCTTAATTTATTATGCCTTAAAACGTTTTCATTAGATGAGGACAGTCAGGCATCAGAGATGTAAGCTTGTCGAAGGTAGAGCTGTGGTAGAAATAGAAGAATAGAACCCATGCAGTCTGGCTACAAAGCCCAAGCCCCAAACTGCTATGCTCTAAGACCTCCAGGAAGCAGCAAATCCAACCCAAAGAAGGCAGTGCAAAGTCCAGACACAAGGAGGGACCACACCAGATGAGAACATAATGATAGAAGATTCCAAGATTCCCAAGGGAAAAACAAAGTCACTACAAAAAAACAAAAAGATTCTGAGGCTGTCACACTCAAATATATGAAAAAAGGTAAATAATGCACCCCCCAAAAGCAATTAGAAACTTCAAAGTTCATGCCCCAAATGTTCAGCAGATTAAAACATGAGATAAATTTTAGCAACTGATGGAGCACAAGAAGACAGTCTATTTGAAACCTCTCTTCCAGGGTGACACAGGACCCATACAAAAGGAAATGCAGTTGACCCTTGAACAACACAGGTCTGAATTGCATCAGTCCCACTTACATGCAGATTTTTTTTTTCGATACAGTACTTTAAATGTACCTGCTCACCCTTACAATTTTCTTAATAACGTTTTCTTTTTTCTAGCTTACTTTATTTTAAAATACAGTGTACAAAACACATAATATATAATATATGTGTTAATCGGCTGTTTATGTCACCAGTAAGGCTCCCGGTCAACTACAGGCTACTAGTAGTTGAATTCAGGGGAAGTTAAAAATGCACATTTTCCATTGCACAGGGCAACACCACTCTTAACACCCACGTACATGTGAAGGTCAACTTAAAACCCTAGCACACTACTTGTCCAGCTGATCATTTGTGAACCCTCAATACAAACACTAGTTCACAGAACTCAACTTTTAAAACCAATCCAGAAAAAGTCATGGAAGAAGTGACTGTGGATGATGGACAAGGTAAAACTGACAAGCAACTTAACAAACTGGAGTAAAGTGCAACTAAGAGTCCATCCAGAAAGTGGGATTTGAAAGTCAAAGAGGGTAAGGTGGCAAAAAGAAGTGACAGCCTCAACTCATAAAGAGAAAGTTACAAGATGCTAAAGTTTGTAGGATAAAAAGACACAAATACATGACTTAAAGTTTCCAAAGTAACCAAAGGAATAAAATTTATGTAACTGGAATGCTAGGATGAGATATGCTTGGAGAAGAGCATAAAGTGAGCTAAACCACATATTTCATTCCAAAGCCTCAATAGACTGTATGTAAGGCTGACAAATTAGGAAACAGTTGTCAAAATGTTATCCAGAAATATGGATGTCATAAGAGGAACTAAATGCAGAAACAGTTAAAAGACATTATCTCCAGAGAGTGAGAATGGAATGGAGAAGGAACACAGGAGACTGGTGCTTCTCATCATAAGTTCTACATTATATGACATGTCACCAGGTGCCTGAAGCTTTACTTTGATAAAAATTAAAAATAAAGTAGTAAGTTTTAAGTTTAACTTGTCATTATTTTAGAAGATCATATAAAAATAAACTATTTCATGCAATGTCTTCTAGCATTCTTGGTTTTTCAGCTATTTTTAAAAATAACTTAGAGACTTTCAGAAAAGTCACTAACATAGTATACCTATGCTACATACATGCTACATACATGCTACACCCAGCTTTCCCGCACGTTAACAACTTAAATAATCAGAGTGATTATCAAAACCAGCTACTAGTATTGCAGCAACACAAGTAGCTAAACTACATACCTTCCTTGAATTTCACCAGTTCTTCTCCCTAATATCCTTTCTGCTCCAGTATCCAGTCCAGCACTCACCTGTTGGGTCTCCTCAGTCTCCTGCTGGATGTGACAGTTCTTTCATCTTTCTTTCTGTTTCATGATCTTGACAATTTTATACAAAGTCTCTCCATTTCAGTTTGATGTTTTCTCTTGATCGGATTGAGATGATGTAATTTTTGGCAAGACAACCAAATAATTGATACTGTGTTCTTCTTGGTGCATCATATTGGGGGTGCAGGATGTCAATATATCTTATTACTGGTGATGTGAACCTTGGACACTTGAATAAGGTAACATCTGTCAGTTTTTCCAACTGTATAGTAACTATTTTTCCCTTTGCAGCTGATAGATACCTTGGGGGGAACACTTTGACACAGACTTTCATTTTTGCTAAGTTCAGTATTACCTACCAGTTCTTTTCTGTTGTTTGTTTGCTTGTTTTTAGAAATGCACAATGAGGTATTTTTGGATAAAGTAAGATAATGTGTAACATATGCTTCAAAATAATTTAAGCGAAGGGTGTGGGTCTGAGTAGAGATCAAACAATATTGGCCAAGAGTTAATAATTGTTGAAGCTGAGTGATGGGCCCAAAGAGATTCATTTTACTAACCTATTTTTGTATATCTTTAAATTTTTCCGTGAGAGAAATTTAAAAATCAGAACCAAAATAAAATCTGTGGATATGTACATCAAAAGATAAAACAAATTTATTTATTTAGGAACCCTGGATTGAAAAACAGTATTTATTATGTTTGGATTTTCATTCCTTGATTCAACCATCTCTAAGGTAACAAAGCAATCACCTCAAGAGCTCCCAAGTTCATGTAACAAAGTTTCTGCCATCAACATTTAAAACACAGGCATTGTGCGCCCTCTAGTGTGTTTTTCTATGACAAGACTTCTATATCAACAAACCCAATTTAGAAGCAGAGTATTTTCACAAAGGGAAAATAACAGCCTTCTCTCTCACCACTTTCTGCTTCCCTACTTGCCAATAAATTATCTGTTAATTATTTAAATACCAAAAACATTTCAATGCCAAAAACAGTCAACTTTTTGTCACTATTGTGTTGTTTCTCAGAACCATGCTGAAGCCCACGGAAGAAAAGAGGACAGAGTCCAAAATCAGTGAAAGCATTTTTAAGCCATCTTAACAAAAGCTGGATGAAGGATGTTGAAATCAAATTAATGTCTAATTTAGAAGCACCTGGTGTGTTCTGCCTGCCTATCTGATCCCATTTCTACCTTTTGGAATGCTAATCCTCTCAAGTCAACAGATTTGATCCAAATCACTTTATTTTCCTGACTTACTGAAAAATTCCAAGAAGAATGAGCAGTGAATTTATCTGCGAGACCTGAGCAAGGAGCAAAGTATAACAAACAGAGGCTGTGCATCACAGCGGCCCGGCCCAAGCTTCCGGTCCTGATACACACTACCTGTGCTGCTTCCCGTTCTCAAGCCTCAGGCTGCTCATCTACAAAACAAGGTTAACCCCTTACAGTTTTATCTGACGCTTAGAAAAATATACCTGAATGATCAAAATTCACATTGTGATTATTATATGATCCCAAGATTACATACAACCAGGTAGCCAAATGCACAATCATTTTCAATAGGTCCTTTAAATGATTCCCTTCAATCACAGTACTTGAATTACACATAAAAATTCTGGATTTTCTTCAAACCTGGTTTTCTTAATATAGTTTCTTAATACTCCTTACAAGATACTATTTGTTCATACAGTAAGATACTATACAGTACTCAGAATCTCGAGAGTAATTTCTGACCGTGTTCAGTGTATATAATTTGCTGGTATCTGATGGAAGGATTTTCTTCATAAGTAAGTCGTTTACTGTTTTCTTATGTCATTTCAAAAAGTGTTTTAAATACATGACAGATTCGTAGGAAGAGCCCTTAACTAGAAATGACAAAATTAAAATAAAGGCTATTTGTAGAAGGCACAGGAAAACCAGGAAATACGGTAAAAGACAAGAAAACCTCATTTAAAGTGCATAAACTTTCTATGGCAGAAGACCACTACCTTGCCTGGGAATTAAGTGAGGATTCCATCATTCTTGCCAAATCTGTCTTAGCTTGAGCATCTGCCGGAGATCATAAGTATCTAAGCACTTCAAAACTGGTCTACTTCTAAGAAGCAAGTACGATGAAGTCAATGATTTGTCCATTAAATATTTTCTGAGTTTGCTACCTGTCAAGCCCTCTTCTAGGTGCAGAGTTAACAGAGGGAACAAACACAGGCACTTGCACTCATAGTGCATATATTTTGTTGGGGGAGAGTGGCAGGTAATAATTTTATAAACAAGAAAAGAAGATTATTTCAGATAATGGTGCAAGCTAGGGTAATGCGTGCTCAAGGCTGTAACAGATGTATTTTAGGTAGAGTGGTCACACTAGGCCCCTCAGAGAAGGGACATGAGAACTAACACCTGACAGGTAAGCCCAAGTCACAAAGATATATGGGATTTTACAAACTTGCGAGCCACTGACCTTCACGAACACCGCTATCAAAGCAAATTCTCTAGGCTTACGTGCTCTAACTGTTCTTTTCAAGTCAGTTGCTGAGAACATATTTTTCCCCAAACTCCTAGCACTAGAACCTACTTAAAGGTATAAAGATCAAAGAAAGATACTATTAATTTGATATTTCTTTTCCTCCCTAGAAAACTGTATCTGCATATAAAATGCAAAATATAAAGCTGACCACAGGGTTAAGATCATGGGTTCTAAAGTCCTCAGTTCTTTCCCCTACTGGATCTAAGACTCTGAGTGAACCACAACCTTACTAAAGTCCAGTTTCTATACAGTAGGGGTGTTTCTGGTTACTGGGAAGACTGTATGAAACACTGCACATGAAGAACTTAGCACCTCAAAAGGAAGAGCGAGGAGTATTTAAGCAAGCATCAGCTAGTACTTCCAAGCATGATTTATAGATTGTTTTAAGGAAAGTTGTCTACATATGACTGTATCAACAGGGATATCCTGAGATCTTAACTTTAAAATCAAAACTGTATAGGGGCGCCTGGGTGGCTCAGTCGGTTGAGTGTCCGGCTTCGGCTCAGGTTATGATCTCGCGGATTGTGGGTTCGAGCCCCACGTGGGGCTCTGTGCTGACAGCTAGCTCAGAGCCTGGAGCCTGCTTTGGATTCTGTATCTCCTCTCTCTCTGACCCTCCCCTGTTCATGTTGTCTCTCTCTCTCCTCCCAAAATAAATAAAACATTAGAAAAAAAATTTTTTTAATTAAAAAAATAAAATCAAAACTGTATAAAAAATAAGTAACTTCAAAGTCAACTCTTGTTTTCAGATAATTAAAATTTAGTATTAGAAAGAGACCACCACATGATTTTTAAAGAAAAGCTTCCACACTGGTGCCCAAAAAAACCAAAGGTAACAAAAAAAGAGTAAGAAGAGACATCACAGTTTACAGAGTAGAATGAAATGTCCAAAACTGTGGCTCAGGTAAGTGTTCTGGATGCTCTTAACACCTCAAGTACCCAAGTATGGGATGAAGTGAAAGATGTATGAAATGGAGTTTCCTTTCGGAAGAAATGGAGCTTGGGCTAGAAAAACATGAAGAGCTAGAATATGGCAGACACTGAAGGGCAACTCAGTAACACCAGAACCAACCCCCTCTCTGCCTGGCTTCACCTCCTTCACTGAAAAGCTACATACTGAACTTCCCTCTCCCCATTCAACTCAGGAAGGCATTAAGTAAGGTACCTGGCCCCCCAAAAGGCTTTTGTTTTCTGTACACAGAGTGACAGGCTAGTACTGCCTCCAGCCCTTCCCCATTCTTCATGCTTAGAAGGGGGCCGTGATACCTAAAATGGTGCAGCCATTTTGTGACAATGAGTAAATCATCCAGAAAATTAAAGAAGAATGAAAGCGCCTAGATCCTGTATGCTCTCACGTAACCAGTACACTAGCCTCAGACTGACTTATCTACAGGTTTCTTGTTATGGGCGGGACAAGGGGGATGTGTGAATAACCCTTACCTGCTACAGCCAATAGAGTCAGATTTTCTGTTATGTGCAGCCTAAACGCCATCTACACTGACACACAAAGATGAAAGAAGAGGATATTTCACATGGGATGAAAAACACAAAGAGAGAGGTACTTCAACATTACGGTTTCGGTGTTAACTAAAACGAAGAATTAAGAGATCATTTCCACCTTTCACCAGCAGCTTTCTTATGTGTGTGCAAGGCAGAGTCAGGACATTGCATTTACAGGGCGGTAAACTCTGTACACAGGAACTGGGGTCCCTTCAGGACAGCATGGCCACCGTGCGACAATGGAAACAAGCAACATTTTCAAAACTGCACAGAGCAAATGCAATGTGTCCAAAGAATGAGAAAAGTAAATAGCAGCTGGTTTCTTGTAAACAAAACATGAGAAAATATGCACTGGAGGGCTAAAGTAATTTTTCTATATTAAGATAATTTTACTAAATTGCTCTTTCTAAAAATGCTTGTTTATTTAAGAGATGATGAAAAACTGTAGGCTAAAATCCATATTTGAGGAGTAATAATTTTAGGTTCTCCAATTAAAGGATGAACTATCACTCATTCTTCATAGACCATCTCTACAGTGTGAAGTTATCATAATGTAAATGAAAGTAAGGGACTCATTTTATAAACCTCTGTGATTAAAGGGGATAGTTCATGTTCGTTTGTTTAATATTCTCATTAATAAGAATGTCCCGTTACACATTTACTGAAAGCCTGGACAATAAAACAATGGAAAATTTCCAAAAGCAAAGACATTTTTTTCTTTTCCCATGAAGCTAACATTATGGAATTTTAACAGATGTTCTATTCGGTCATAGTTAATAAAATGAATTATGTAGGATTAAAACAGGGTTCAATATGTTTTCACTGGAGTTTAAGCGAGAAACAGTTTCACATTAAAAGTTTGGAAAGATTTATAATCACCTTTTTCCTTTTCAGTGGAATTCCTAGGAGGGGGAAATAAGGGAATTATTACAGCAGTGACCACTTTTCTGATGAAACCAGGCTTATGCCTATCTCTTCAAGGTTTAAGAAGAAAAAAATCTTAGAAAATCATATACTCTTCGGTGCTTCATCAGCTGTCTTGGAGTGTGGAGTGAGAAAGTGGAGTGGAGTGGAGTAGAGTGGAGCCCAAGGCTGAGCCACCACCCTGCCTAACTCCCAGTCCCACTCAAGCTCCCTCAGCATTCTGAAGGGGATGCTGTGTCTAGCAGCAGCTGAACAAAAATTAATCAGACTTAACAGAATAAAAAAACCAAGAAATATTTACTAAGTGCTAACTCTGTGGAAGGCATTATGCTAGAGCCTGCACATGCTACGGAGAGGGAAAAATCCAATAGCTGTTTTCAAGGCAAATCATATGGTATCTGACTAAACAAGGCATAATTACATGTAGTCAAACAGAACTGAAAGGTAATGTCAAGCCAAAAGAGAAAAAAGTAAATTAAAGAAAACCATTTCACATAAACATAAAAATACACAGCACTGACACCAGGAGAAAAAAAAATCCTTTCTTCACAGTTTTTTCTCTTTCTAGTCTCACGAACGCAGGATATAGTACACAGGTTGAAAGGTGGCCAATAAGAAAGAGATGTTCAAGCTACAGTTGTTTTAAAACATCTCTCAATGGAAAACATTCAAGTGTTGCAATCGCAGTAAAAAAAGCCTTCCTCTAAATGGGTAAATTTACTTGGGAAATAAATTCCAGTAAATTATCGATGTGACCAAAAGAGAATCATCAAAAATTTTTTTCTAACATATTTACATTAGGAATTTTGACCAACTCAATCACCAATTGGGGCAACTTGGACATCATTACAACTAGTATGTGGTTTCGCCTACAGAAGTAGCCACTGAATACAAAATCAGCTTCAGGTTGCAGTATGTTAAATGAATACAAAATTCCTCTCTCCAAGACACTTGGATAAAACACTCTCCAATTGTAGCTGAGTCGCTTTACAAGTAGTACCAACAGCTGGCCTGTAATTCACACACAACTGTCACTCATCATCATGAAATGGCATTCAGATGCTTAAATACAGACAGATCCAGGGTGTAAGGCGGTTCAAGGACCCCAACAACCTCGAGTGAGGTTTCCCCATTTCTGAGTCCCCTGGCAGACCACACTCCTCTCATCCTTCTGTCATAAGACTGCTGTGAGAGTTCAAGGACAACAGTCTATGCAAAGTTCCTAGCACAAATGGGCCAACGTGGGTGCAGAGAGGTTAAGTAACTTGCCAAGAGCAGACAGTGGGTACAGGCCAGAGTTGCGATTCACACTTAGGTGTTATTTCCTGTCAAAAGCCCTTGCAGTTCCGGCGCATACTAAACACATCCCACATGGCAGGCTCTGGAGAAAGCCCTTCACACCATCTCCCCATGCCATTCTCACAAGAACTTTAACACAGTAGAAAGAATCAGTTCACAGTAAAGGAAATAAAATAGTTCTGAGATATATGTTCATATGCCCAGTGTCAGAAGGAAAATGACACTGAGATCACCTCTCAGACTGCTGGTACCGTCGGTCAAGCAGAGGAAAAGAAGGCCTGCAATGCTACTAGCACAGGTGTCAACCCATATTTCCACGAAGGGCAATTAGGCCATATGTAACAACGTTACAAATGCCAGGGCGCCTGGGTGGCTCAGTCAGCTAAGCAACTTCAGCTCAGGTCATGATCTTGTGGTTCATGGGTTCAAGCTCCACGTCCGGCTCTGTGCTGACAGCTCAGAGCCTGGAGCCTGCTTCGGATTCTGTGTCTCCCCCTCTCTCTCTGCTCCTCCCCTGCTCTCTCTAAAAAATAAACATTTAAAAAAATCAAAATTATAAATGCCATACACCTTTAGCCAAGCAATCTCACTTTTGGCACTTACCCTACAAACATCCTCAACCATGTACAAAATGAACTAAGAGCAATAATATCCACTGCAGCACGTTCGTAAGGTCCACCAACAAGGAACTAGTTAAACAATCAATGGCTCATGTCTACCAAGGAGAACCATGCAATCATAAAAATGAAAGTAAGATCTTTATGAAGTGATAAAAAAAAGTTATCTCCAAAATATTTTGACTCAAGAAATAAACAAGAAGCAGAACACCTAAGACAGGGCGTTTCCGGAAAAATACACAAGAGATTTATAGAACATAAGGAATTGCAGGAGCAAAGAAACTGAGGGGACAGACAACATAGCTGGGACAGAGACTGAAGGACATCCCTGAGGCTTGATTCCTAAAGGTTCCCATTTCCAGCCACTACATTGGGGGGGTCCCTATGGTCTAAAACAGGCAGTAAGGGTAACTAAGTTTGAAAAGCTGCCATGTCGGAGGTGCCTGGGTGGCTCAGTCAGTTGAGCATCCAACTTCGGCTCAGGTCATGATCTCACGGTTTGTGGGTTCGAGCCCCAGGTCAGGCTTTGTGCTGACAGCTCAGAGCCTGGAGCCTGCTTCATAGTCTGTCTCCTTCTCTCCCTGCCCCTCCCCTGTTCACGCTCTGTCTCTGTCTCTCAAAAATAAATAAACATAAAAAAAAATTTTTTTTTTTTTTTGAAATAAAGAAAGAAAAGCTGCCATGTCTACCTGCGAGTGAACTTTTCAATCAGTGGTGATTCCGAGGCCTCAAAGGAGAGATCCAGGCCTTCAATGAACCCGCAGACAGGCCAAGGGACCTGTCTGGCCTGCTTGAGTTTGATGGCATGTGTAACAGAGTTTGGTGGGAGGCCTGCTTTCGGTGAAGCCTGGTGGCAGAGCTGTGGGGAGAGGGGGAGATCATCCTCACAGCTGTCATCTACCAAAAAGAAGCCAGGAGTTATCCCAGACCACAGGGGCAACATACTTCCGCTGAGGCAGCTCCAACAACCATCTTACCATCAGATTTATGCAGACAAGAGTCAAATGCCAGTCATTTATCCTGCAAACCCCAGGGCACACATGCCAGGCTCTCCCAAGGCCCTCTCCCGTGTGCTGTCCTCCAGGCCTCTGGCAAGCACCCAGCCAGGGAAGACGTTCGACCTCCCTGCTGGCAAACACCCACCTGGGTGAGCCCCTGCCTGCAGCATCCCCGCCTGGCCCGAGGCAGAGAGAAATCACCCTGGCCTCTTCTGTGGGCATAAATACTCAATTCTGCTGAGCTGCTAAGTGAGGTACACAGGTGCTTTTACAACCCTGTGCCTTCGCTCATGACGTTCCATCTCCTGTCTCCTTGGCTATTTCCAACTGCCACTCCTTCAAGAGTTAAGTCAACATTTCATTTTTTTCATGCAACAAATACTGAGTGCCACCCAAGCACTGCGTCCTCTACATCCTGGCCGCACCTTGCACCTAAATATCGTTACGGCGCTGTGACGTGTCTACTCCCGCTTGTTTTCTCATAACAATGGGAATCCCTGAGATTCCACGCAGAAACGTTCTGCATGGTGCCCAACACACAGGAGGCACTCCTAAAATGCCTGCTAAGAAGAACCTGTGAATAAAGCCTATTTGCTGAGCTTAACTGACTCCTACTTGTTTTGCAACAACTTGCCCTTCTCGGCTTTCTTCCTCTTTAGAAGTCCTTCTAATCCATGTACCAGATCCTGAGGCTGCTCTCCACAGAACTTTCTGGACAATGGATGCTGTGAAATCAGCCTGGCTGGGAGGGCAGCTGTGGATTCGCTCTCCATTTCCTTCTTACTACAATAACGCCGCTGCGCCACAGTGTTTGGCCGCATCTAATTTGGCCGAGATCATGAGAAAAATGAATGAAGGGGTGAGGCATATAGTATAATCTGCTGACCCTGCTTAGACTCAGTCTAAAATTCACAGTAACTAAAATAATTGAAGAGAACATAAAGGATAAGCACACAATCTCCACAAACATCAAATGCAGTGGAAAACACGGGATGGCATTCACAAAATCTAAAGAACACACATAATCTCTTATAATGCATGGATTCAAACTCCAATCTCATTCTAATGGGCTAGGGAGATAAAACTTGTTTTAAAGAAAAAATTGTACACAGAATAAACCTATAAGTTTGCTGGTGATTCTAAGATTTCAGTGTATTTTCTTATTGAAATAATCAAACAAGCTCTTGGCAAAAAGATGTGATATTGGTGTCAGAATAATGTAAGAACTGAGACTATTTATAATGCAAAAATTTTGTTTAAAGCAGATATATCACTACTTATTTTTCTCATTTTGAAAAGAAGCTATGTTTCATTCAGCAGTAATTTTTCTCTCGTTCTCTCAGAGAATCTGTACAAAAGCAATATTTCAACTAAAATCAGATCTGAAGGATCTTTTATGAAAACGCATAATGCAGAAGACCCCAATTAAATTTCCAACAAAGCAATGCCATTTTGAGTAAACAAAGTCATCTCAGTGGGGTCACACAATTTGCAAAAACTGCAGCCCAGAAATTAATTACTAGTGTGACATATGTCAAAACAAATTTTTAAAAGAATAGAATGCAGTCGTAACCATGTATTTTATCTGTTTGTATGCAAAACCTGTATTGTCGGGCATGTAAATATATTCATTTATTCAGCATCCCTCAGAAAAATAAAAAAGGTTCACTGGCCCCCTGGTTTGTTGCACCCAGGTGAAAGCTGGGTAAATCACATGTGTTTAGTGAGTCAGAAAATAAGTACAGAACAAAGAGATAGCGCGGATGATATTTTTGAAAGACAAAAGTCATCGTCACAGAAACAAACTAATTTTGCAACATTCAGTTTTCCTTCCAAAGGAGTTTTTCAAAGATCTAAATCAGCTACACCACACAACATTAAAGGTTGTTATCCTGAGGAAATCATGTTTAAGAAACATGTAATACAGTGCTTGTATTTCATAAAGAAGATTATCATCTATAGTAAAAAACGGAACACAATCAAAAACTACCTGGCAATAAAATTATGGATTTCAAACCATTTTAAAGTTTTGCTAATTAATGACATTTATTTAAATTAAAAATATTTTTGTAAATGTAAATGTGTTCCCGACCAAGGAGCTCCAAATAGAAAAAAGGATACGGAGCACAGGTACGCAGATTACCATGTTTTCTTTAATAAAAATTTACCTCCCAATCCCTTTCACAATGGATATACAGACCAAATCATCACCACGTACACTTTAAATACCTTACAATTTTACCTGTCAACAGTATCTCAACACAGCTGAAAAAAAATCCTAGGACTTAAACTCTTAAAAAAAATTTTTTTTAAAAGAAAGAAAATTATGATTATGTCCCAAACCAAAGACTTATCTGAAATCTTATGTAAATCACCCTTTAAACTTCAAATTATTGTCCTCTATGTGAAGCAAAAATTAAGACATACTTCCTATGGGAAATATACTGAAATCACTTTGCTTTTTCAACCAGAAGAAGAAGAAAAGCACTGAATGCCAGAATTTTCGAGTCAGAAGTCCCAGAAGGCGAAGTGGCTGCTCGGGGACACTGTGCGGCCAGCTACCCACAGGAACAGTGGTCTGGGGCTCCCAGCACCTTGTGATCAGGACGACAACAGCTGCCTGTGTGATACACACTTCTGAGACACCTGCCTCTTAGTGTGCTGCTTTCATGATCAATTTCTCATTAATTCTGTGTCTTCTGGTAATTAACTTGGTATCTTAACCTTTGTGGCTGCTTCTTACTATTTCAGCCAAAACGGACCTTCAGCCACCCTCGCACCAGTGAAGCCATAGGGTGGGTGCCATTCTGACCAGTGGGACTGCTCTGTTAGCAAACGTGTTCTACCCATTCATTAGATTTAAGAACAAGGATAAGACTAAACGGTGTTTCAAAAAGTGATCAAAATATCCCTTCATAATTTTTTCAACCAGTTTCTCTGAATGAATTTGCTGAACAAAGCACAATATTCTTTTGCACTTCAGTACTGGGAATTAAGTGAGTTACCTCTCTTAAAACTGTGCTTGTGTAGCCTCGATACAATCCTTGGATGCCCTGAAACAAACAAAAGGCCGAGAGCTCAGAAAGTTAGAACAGCAGATAGTTCTGAATGATACTCTGAATAAGGCGGAGTTTCTAAAGTCTGAGTTTTAAAGCTTGCACAATGACCACACTCTATAAGAGGTTCACGGTTATAAACTGACCTAAAGTATATATAGCTCGGATCAACTCCCTTTAAAATGGGAACATCTCTAAGAAAATCAAACTGACTACTTCAGTTGCTTTCAACATTTCTGCTCCTGAAAATAATACTTCAGAGGATTTCAATGAAATATATTTCCAAATTCAAATGCACACAAAATGACAATCATCCTTTCCTATAAAAACAGAATTATATCTCAGAGTTTCAGTCAGAAGATAACAGAATTCATTAATAATCTCTCCACAGTGATCAATATCCCTGGACAAGCCTTGATTTATTTAACTGTCCACATGATTCATAACAGGGTCCGTCTACTGGACTGACCTCATGATCCTCTGATCAAATACTCAGTTATTTCCTCACCTAAGTGACACAAAAACTATTAAGAGTAACTTTTCTAAAACCTAGACCCAGTGAAAGGTTCATGTGACTGAATACTGTTTTAAAAAAGGAAGGAGGGGCTGCTGCAAAAAAAATACAAAGAAAAGCAGCTTGATGGCCCCTAGTGACTTGGCCAGCAAGAGTGACCTCTGACCCATAGCGCAACATTAACAAGTAAAAAAGGAATTTTTTTTAATGTTTATTTCTTTTTGACAGAGAGAGAGCATGTGTTCAGGGGAAGGGCAGAGACGGGGGAGGCAGGATCCGAAGCAGACCCCACACCTTCAGTGCAGGGCCCAATTCGGGGCTCAAACCCACAAACCATAAGATCATGACCGGAGCCGAAGGTGGACACTTAACTGACTGAGCCACCCAGGTGCCCTAGGAATTTTAATGTAAACATAATGATGCTGGTCACTACGCCCATTACTGTACTCCTCTTCCACGGGTCCTCAAATTCTATAGTAACATCTTAACATGGTATCTTTATTCACGTCACACTTTTAAGATTTATTCCATGTCTGATTCTGAAACTATTACAGGACAATGACAATGTAGGCAGGACATGTACATGGTCGTGGCACTCAGTATGTGTTGTTTAGAAATCTGGGGGAAAAATATTAAAATTAAAATTTGAAAACAAAGGAAAGGCAAAGATAATCTTAGCATCAAAAGCTGCTATGATTGAGCATTAAATTTATCTTTATGGTCTCTTCTAAAGTTCCTGGGATGAGAACCATAGTGTTCAGATTAGCTACTATAAAATCTCTCTCAGGGCGCCTAGGTGCCTCAATCGGTTAAACGTCCGACTTCAGCTCAAGTCATGATCTCAGGGTCTGTGAGTATGAGCCCTGCATGGGGCTCTGTGCTGACAGCTTAAGAGCCTAGAGACTGTTTTGGATTTTTCTTGTCTCCCTCTCTCTGCTCCTCCCATTTGCACTATGTCTCTCTCTCTCAAAAATAAACATTAAAAATATTTTTAATAAAAGCTTTCTCAATAAAGAAACAGAGTTAAAAAACAAATCTCACCTCTTGATATAAGATGTTAGAGAAAATCTGAAATGTTCTCGAAGAAGCAGATACCTGTGTCCTCTGCTTAACCACTTCAGAAGGAACGCGAATCAGACAGGCAACCTACAATATATAAATTTATTAATTACATCCTAAAAAACAAGTACCTGCTATGAAGATTGAAATTATTCTCATAAGCAAAACAATACAGTCAAAAAGAAATAATATAAAGGGTCATTGCAAGGTGTCAAAAGGCATTTTTTTCAACCTAAAAACCTCAGACCCTTAATGGACATGCATTGTAACATGTCAGCCCAGAACCTTATCTCCCTTGTGCTTAGAGATCCTCACACCTCCTGGCATCTTGTCCCAAACCCATCTCTCTAGAAGTCCCTCAATAGCAAGAAACACAATGACTTATTCTGAACTCCCAGCACCTAGAACAGCATCATCTAGTGTTCACATGCCAGTCACTTCAAACAGGCTGAAAGAATGAGCCAAAAGGGCTTTTGCTTTACTGTAAATAATGCATACATCAACAGAAGCAAGACTGATCACCAGCTGGTTACACCTAATCTTCCATCTCACTCCCCATCCCAGCCTCAACTAGCTACCAATCCCAGCACCCTAGACCCCATCACCACAGCCACATTGCAACAACTGAGGACAAACTCCAGGTGCTCTTGGGTCCTGCTCCAGCATTCAAGTTGACATAGGTCCTGAACAGACCATACTCACATCTGACTGGTCAACAACCAAAACTCCAGAATTTTCAGGATTTTTTTCTTTATATAACTCTCTGTATAGATTACCTATACAGAGAGTTATATAAAGACTTGAAAAAACAAAGCGGGATTACAGGTAATGTTCCTCCTTCTTTTCTGTCAACCTGCATGTCTAAATTCTCCACCATGAACAGGTATTATTACTTGATGAGTTTCATTAACATTATATCAAAGAGCAAAAATGTTATGGACCAAAGATTTTAACTGAGGGAGAAAATAAAATGAAAGAGCTACCTTAAATTGTGCTTTTCAGTGCAACCCTACTTATTATTAGCCTTGACAGATACCCATTTTTAGAGATAATGACACACACAAGAAACAGATTAAACACTTTACCACTAAGGCCTAAAATGGGGTATGAATCATGTTATTCTTGGTAAGTGTGCAAACTTTAAATTTGTACTTATAAACCAGGAGAGAAAACAAAGTTCATTGAAACTTACATGAACCTAAAAGGATAGACCCGAGCCTCTAAAACTCATTAAAGAAATGAAAATAAATAAATAAGGAAAGAGAAAAGAGAGAAAAGAAAGAAAAAGGCTCACTAACTCCTTGTATTTTTCAATTCAAGAGGTCAAGAGTGAAGTATGACCCCAATATGTCAAGAAAATAGGAATGGTCTACTTTTGCAGCTTGGCATAAATATTTATGAAACTTCATGCTTCATAACCCTTCATGTTCTTACATTATGTTTTTATTTCTTAAAAATACAAAAGCAAAACAAAAACTTTGAAAAGGTTCTTAGATGAAAAACAATCTCCCTAACTGAAGAGGTACAAAGCACCCAGCACGGCTTCCTGACTTCCGTGGCAGGGCAATTTGGGCATGAGAGAGAGGCCACAAAGTAACACCTCTATTTCCTCCAGTAACTCCAATGCCTTCGATTTGGTTTTCTATTAACTCTGATCTTTCTTAGATTTGAATCTGAGCTACAACAGAGTATTTCACTGCACAAGAACAAAAACATGTTACAGTATTCTGATTCCACGAAAGGAGATAAAGATAATGTCATCCATGGGTCTCTAGGTAAATCCATTCTTTAGAGCATTCTTTCCTCATAAATCTGGGGTTCAGTATGAATCCATGACACGGGAATAGTGGCATTTTCATTATTTCCAAGAGTGTCTTGTATGTTAAGGGTCTATCAAAAAATAAAACTAATAAAAATAAAACATAAAAAAAATTATGCCACCATCTTTTATCCACATTAAAATGCAATACTGGCTTCATCAGAATTAAACATGCCAAAAATAAGATAAACTTTAGATTAAATATTGACTATAATAATAAAGCTGCTATCAAGATTTTTTCTTTGACATGAAAAAAAACTTACCTGATATGTTTTTTAAATTTGATTTTATAATGGAAAGCTGCAATGTCTCCTTTTAGTATTTTTTAAACACCAAGATACAAAAACTACAAGTTGTAAGACTAAGTGTGTAAAAGGGGAAAAACTACCATCAACTTCGACCTCCCATTTGGTAAAATGGGTAAAATGAAAGAAGGTAGAGAAGAGGAATCTTTGGCTCTTTGACTGCCACGGCCACACCCCACAGCTCCACACCTCACTGCCAGCCTGTTACGGCCTCACCTCTGTCCTGTCACTTTTGAAATGCTCTTTGAGGTCACTGGGCATTACTGATAGTACCTTCCATTAACATTACATCCTTTCCCCAAATGTTTTCACACAGCTCACAATCATTTGCCTGATTTTTATTTTTCTACAGGGAACTTAATCAATGATCTATAAATGTGCCTCTCATCTTAGAAGCCAATGGTCAGCATGTTAAATACATACCAGCCTGAGACAGAAGCTACTGAAGGTCAGAGCACTGCTTGGCTTAGGAAGTTAGGATGAAACCCACATGTTTTGGTTACTATCTCCAGAATTATTTTCCATCAAAGATTTATCATATTTACATGCATTTAGTGAACTTAAAATTTCAAAGTTTAGTATCAGCTGATTCTTCGTGTTTAGACAGGCAAATCTATGTCTGTTCAACAGCAACCTAAATAAACTGAATATAGCCAAGGTTTAGTCATATTCACAGCAAAGGCTGCTGCGGACTTGGCAGAGTAAACTTCAGTGTGGTGAATTAATAAGAGGGAGAAAAACCTCATGACGCTCTGAAAATTTTTGAAATGTGCAATTTTCTTACTTGTATTTTATTTCACATTCTTTTTGTAATTCTCAAATTCTTTCTGGAACACAGGTTTCCAAATCTAACATATCTTTCTGAACCATCATTTAAAATCAAAAACCCTGTAACTGTAAACAGTTCATCTGTGTGTCAATTCTGCCATCTTCTGGTCACAAGTGGAATCACAGCTATTGATAAAACCATCAAGCAATTTCTAATTGCTAATTTACCATCCTTGGGATTTAAATGTAATCCACTGATATAGGGACACAAGTTCATCATGCCTTTCTTATTAGATTATTTCCATTACATAAAAAGCCAAGAGGAATTAGAAGAAAAATTTTAATTTTTGTAGGTATTAGTCTTCTGCCTGATAAAATTACTATTCATGATAATCCAGACTCCAGACTGAAGGTTAACAGTCTTCTCAACAAAAATTACACCATCGTTTAGGCTTTGTTTCTAAAAGCTGTTCACAGAATGTTACACAAGACGTAAGCCGTAAATGGCTTTTCACTTTTGTTCCTTTCTGTAACAGAAATGAGCCATGATTTCCCAGGAGGTGATGAAAGCCCCATGGGCAGATGCGTACATATCTACTCATGGAAAATCTGAAAGTGGAGGAGACTGTAATTTAATGACAACTGTATTAGTTTCCTACTGCTGCTCTAACAAAGTACCACACACTTAGTGGCTTAAAATAACACAAATTATTCTGGAATAAGTCTTACTGAGTTTAAATAAGTCAGGCAGCTGGTATTCCTTCTGAAGATTCTAAGGGAGCAACTATCTCCTTGTTTTTAGAGGTCACCTGCATTCTGTGGTTTGTGGTCCCTTCCTCTCTCTTGAAGACGGAACATTAGCATCATAAAACCTCTCTCTGACACTCCTGCATTCCACTGATGAGGACATCTGTCTTAACAAAACAGCATCTGAAAAAGTAAAGGTTTATCACTGACTAAGTGCAGACTCACACAGAAGTGGCTAATCTGACCTTCAGCACTTTGGTCCTTGGAGACAAGTTTTGGTTTTTCCATTTAAAATGCAGTGGCACTAACTGACCAAATAACTGATGAGGCTCACCTAGATAGATAATCCTGGAAAATCTTCTGTTCTCAAGATCCTTAACTTTCTTATTTCCAAAGTCCCTTTTGCCATTTTAGGTAACATATTCACAGGTTTTAGAGCCTAGGACCTCTTTAAAGGGCCATTATTCTGCCTACCATAGTTAACCAACAGCACATTTTAGAACTCCGACCTTTTCTTAAGAAAGCCACCAATCAGAGTTCACAATATTACCCAAGTAATACACTTCTCATCTCCACTTCTGCACCACTTCTGCCATTTTTAAAATATTACATCAAAAGTAAAAAGTACACACAGAAGTACTTGTCTAACTACTCATTCTACAATGGTGTTTTACCGTCCACAGCAGCTGTGAAACCTTGAATAAGTCACTGAAACTCTGTGAATTTCAAAGTCTTCACCTTCTGAAATGACTCCCTCCAAAAAATATATAATTCTGAAGATGTGCTACATAAAGCACTTTGTGTGACATGTACTGGAAAATTGGATACTTTAGAGATCAGATGCTAGGCTGAGCACTTTTTAAGTCATGTATCACTTAATCCTTACAAGAACTGTGAGTTGGGTAGCATTAACCCTGCTTTTCAAGGTAAGGAAAATAGCAGCTCAGTGAGGTTAGGTGCATGGCCTACAGACACACACAAAAGTCAGAGATCCAAGCCTGATCTGTGCACTAGACGCCTATGACCCATACACTGTCTCCTTACAGAGACAGTCAACATATTCTCCAGTTACTTAATAAATGTATCCAATTTATTATCATACACTCCTCAAGGACAGGGATAAAAAAGTGTTATTCTATGTTTTTTAGCATCAATCACAGTGTTAGACATAGAACAGGCATTCAAATATTGAAAAGTATACAATTACAAATCAAAGCAATGTTATGATAGTGGCATTTCATTCATGACGCTAGTAAGAACCCTAATCTTAACAAAACAGCATCTGAAAAAGTAAAGGTTTATCACTAAGTGCAGACTCACACAGAAGTGGCTAATCTGACCTTCAGCAGTTTGGTCCTTGGAGACAAGTATTTGGTTTTTCCATTTAAAATGCAGTGGCACTAACTGACCAAATAACTCTCCTGTGGCTTAAAAGGATTTCAACTTCATCGTCTTATATGAAAATCTTGTTCACTGTTTCTCTAAAACTGAACTTAATTTTGTGTTCCAAAAACTGGTATTGTTCTTAAATAAAAAGCCAACACAGAGTTTCCCTTCCCTCTCGTCCACTAAGTAAACAAGACAGTCAATGAAATGCACTGTCCTAGGTCACGAATCAATACCATATGAACTAATGCTGCATACTACATTAGGGAGAGATAAGCAACTCCGTAATACAGAAAATAATCTGAAATGTGTTAAAGGAGGAAATGATCAAGAAATTGGAGGGGTGGTGGGGCCAACACCTCCCACAAAGACCTCTCTGCACATTCATGCTTGTACTCAAAGCGGGGTGAACAGCAGACAATGGCCAGGCCAGGCCTAGACGGTCTCCGTGGCCCTGCCATCCTCCTTCCTCTTCTTCCCCCTTCTGCACCTCCGCTCAGGCTCACCTGGCTGGGGCAACTGGAAAGCAGGACAGGCTTACTGACTTTGCTTAGAAGCCTCCATTGCAGAGTTTAAGCTTATGCACAACACACACACAACATAGTAACAAAGGCATCTATGCAGCAATATGCATGGGAGGAATGCGGCTGGAAGTGCTTTTAAAAGAATTACCATCTTGGGGCACCTGGGTGACTCAGTCGTTTAAGTGTCCAACTCACAGTTTTGACTCAGGTTATGATCTCACAGTTTCGGGAGTTCAAGCCCTGTATCCGGCTCTGTGCTGCTAGCAAAGAGCCTGCTTGGGATTCTCTCTCTCTCTGTCTCTCTCTCTCCCTCCCTCCCTCCCTCTCCCTGCCCCT
The DNA here is from genome assembly GCA_028646485.1 of Cryptoprocta ferox. Lineage (NCBI taxonomy): Eukaryota > Metazoa > Chordata > Mammalia > Carnivora > Eupleridae > Cryptoprocta > Cryptoprocta ferox. The sequence goes on along the minus strand of CM053574.1, from coordinate 31,443,236 downwards.
CCCCAACTCACACTGTCTCTGTCTCTCTCAAAATAAACTTTTTAAAAAAATGAATTACCATCATTATGCCAATTCTGTATCTTATCACTCAAACTCACCTTCTCCCTATGAACCATGTGCCTCTGCCTTAGTTGAGGCTCTGCTCATCTCTCTCTCTCTCTGGGGGGGGTTCCATTCAAACACCACATCCACCCCACAGAGCTACGAGGGGAGGTTCCTAAATTCCCAACCAGTGGTGCCCTCCTGCACAGCCCTTCAAAGGATAACAGCCAAACTCCTTTCCTCCAGCCCCCCTGCCCTGCCTCATTTCATGATGGCCCAGTCATGCCTATGCTCCATCTACAACTTTCAAGTGTCTAACAAGGACCTTCCACAAACTCCACACCCCTCCAGGCACCCTCCCACCTAACAAACCACCGTACCCTAAAATGAGCTCAAGGATTAGCTGTTCTAGGAGGCCTGAATCAACACCATCCAGACAAAACCATTCCTTCTCTTTTCAGGCTCTCACCTAAGTTGTACTCACTTTACTTAAAATACCTGTAACCCTTTAGTGTACTTACACCTTATACATCCATCTCCATCTGTACATGGCAAGCCTTTTAAAGGCAATATGTTATCTTGTCATTTTATCCCCAGTGCCAACAACACAGCAAGGACTTTCCATCTACATCTGCACTGGCAGAGCAAACAGGGAAGCTGAAGGAAAGCAGCCTACATAGCAGGAATCAAAGAGGTCCAAGGGAGGGATGAACATGAAAAGGACCGGATTTAAAGGATGATAGTGGAAAACAAATTATTTTCTACATTCCTGAGATAATTTTTTGTGTAATTCTTATAGCTTAAGGTTCTTGGGAAGCTTTTAAAAAGTCTGGTTTCTTGGGGCGCCTGGGTGGCTCAGTGGGTTGAGGGCCCAACCCTTTGATTTTGGCTCAGGTCATGATCCCAGAGTCATGGGATAGAGCCCCTGGGTGAAGCCTTCTTGGGATTCTGTCTCCTTCTGACCCTCTCCTGCTTGTGCATGCCTCTGTCTCTCTCTCTTAAATGAAAAAGAAAAAAGAAAAAAAGTCTGTTCCTCATGTGCGTAAGGTCCTGAAGTGAAAAAAGGTTCCCAGAGATGCCTGGCTGGCTCAGTGGGTGCACCATGTGACTCTTGATCTTGGGGTTGTGAGTTTGATCCCTACGTTGGGTGTAGAGATTACTTAAAAATATAAAATCTTTAGGGGCGCCTGGGTGGCTCAGTGGGTTAAGTATCTGACTCTTGATTTCGGCTCAGATCAGGATCTCACAGTTCGTGGGCTCGAGCCCTGCAGCAGGCTCCAAACCTGCTTGGGATACTCCCTCCCTCACCCTCTCTCTCTGCCCCTCCTTCACTTGTGCATGACCACATGTACTCACATTCACTCTCTCTCAAAAACAAACACTTAAAAAAAAGTAAAAGAAAAGAAAAATGGTTCCCAGAAACACTAAGAAATAAACAGAATAGAGTAAAAGGCTCCCTTAGCACATCCCCGTGATACGTGTGCTCAAATACATCAAAAAGAGAAGGCCTTGTTTGAGTGTGTAGTTAAGTATCTGATAGGGCAGTTTCAGCTTCTAATTGTTGAACACATTTCCAAGCAACACAGATTTCCAAGGTACATTTGTGCCTCCTTCATCTTTACATACACAACCAGCTCCATCCGCAGCATCACCGAGCTGCTTCCTGAACTAAGAACCACACTTCACCTTGGGCGGAGCCAGCCTCTTTTCTCTTCCCCTGTCTCCATGGCTCGAGCGCACAACTGCACACAAGTCTGGTAAAATAATACGACCACAATGGCAAACCTAAGTTTCTCTCCACTAATGTATGGGTATTCCAAAATCTATTATGATTATTTCAAAAGATAAAACATATTTCTAAAGTTGTCAACCCTGCTTCTATTGTCTTATTATCGTGTTCAGTGGTTCTTCTGTTTAAAAAAAAAAAAAGCCAGTAAAGACAATGAAAAACACTGTAAATAGGTTTTTTTAAGTAATCCCTACCTGCAAAGTGGGGCTAGAACTCACAATCCCAAGATCAAGAGCTGCAGGTTCTACAAACTGAGCCTGCCAGATATCCCTATAAATACATTTTAAAAGCTATTTACAACACAATCAAAAATGGCTTAAATCCCCCACCCCCAGGGAAAACACTATGGTGACTAACACTTGCACCAGGCTTTGCTCCTGACAAACACTCCTGCCTACTTCAAGGCTTGTGACTCCTTCAAGTGGCCAATTCAGTGGCAAAGCTGAAAAAAAGAGGACATGCTAACAACTTGATTAATCCGTATGCTGCTAACCCACGAGCCCAAAATGGACTACAGCACAAGGAAGGGCCAAGGGCCTTGTCAGCTGGCATATTAGCTAAACAACAGCATCAACCGCCTTCGTTTCCAAGGCTCTGGGATGACACAGGCCTTGAAGACAATGTCAGATGTAGCTGCAACCTTCACTCTATTTTCAAAATCCAAAGCAACATGTCTGAGCATGCTGCCACCCTCAGAACCAGCCAGTTTTCACTAAACAAGGTCCTTTAGCAGGTCTGAAAGTATGTAATTCTGGGGCAGACTAAAGGAACTGCACTTCCAGTCAGCACATGGCGCTCCTTATGTTTAGCACCCATTAACATATTCGTAAGCAGGGGAGTGCTGCACCAATTCAGTATAAACATTTAGCAGTGGGATATGCATTTAAATTTTTTTAATACTTATTTATTTTGGGGAAAGCACAAGCAGGAGAGTGGCAGAGAGAGGGTGACAGAGGATCCGAAGTGGGCTCTGCACCAACAGGCTGAGAGCAGCAAGCCCAACACGGGGCTCGAACTCACCAACCGTGAGATTGTGATCTGAGCTGAGGTCACTCAACCAACCACCCAGGTGCCCCTTAAATGTTTGATTACTCTTAGTCAGTGGTGCTTAAATATCAGTGAGCACCAGAACCACCTAAGAATTTTATTTAAAACGCAGGGCTCCTGGTGCCATGTCCAAAAACCTTCATCTGTAACCAAATGCCCAGGCAACAGAGTCGGGGTGCTCTTTGCACTATGCTTGGAAAATTACTGTTAGATGCTCTCAGAAAAGCATCTACAAAAGATGATAAAAGTTATTTCCTAGCTTTCTCAATTCCAAATTAGAATGGGACCAAAAAGGATCATCAACCAGCACCTATGTGTATAAGGACATCTGCACGTCACCCATGCATACATTAAATTCAGAGTGGCTGCATTAGGCTGCAAAGAAATTTCAACGTTCTTTTTTTCCCCTGAAAACAACATTAACATAAGCTAAAAGTAGGATAAGACCTAGCAAAAGTCAAATCTTAAAGCGCTAAAAAAAAATCACTATTACTGTAATGGTACAGCATCTGTTGTATTAAAGTAAACGTGCCCAACCCTTCGGATCTAATTACAGATTCTACTTCTCACAAGGCTTCTTCTGTGTCTGATGAAAGCTGGGCTGTAAAATAATTGAGGTAGGGATTTAGAGATTTGGTACAGCAAACTTCCTAATAAAAATGGCACAAACGAGACTCTTACTGTTCTTACAAATTAAATCTTATTTGATCGATTTTACTGTATTCCAAATTACAAACATAAGGTAGAAGGTCGTAATTATAGTTTTATTGATTTGTCATTAAGTTTTAATCAAGGTGCAGCTGCAGGGAATGGTTATCATGGTAGCGCACTTCTGTCTCTTTCATACACGTATAGTTGCTACAACAAAGTAATTGTGGACACAATGGATACCAACAAAATATGTTACTGTTTCTAAGGAATCTGTTTGCAACCTAACAATCTTCTATCAAAGTAAATGTTACAGAAAATCACCAAACTGTTTCTTATTTTCTCTAGGTCTCTATTCCTTTCTGACCATTGACAACTGTAAATGTTCTGGTTTTCCATTTCTTTTTATTTTACCCTGGAAAATTTGTTTCTCCTAAATTCACCCATTCCTTTCTCTTACTTTTGGCAACCACACCTGTATGAATCTGAACCAAAAGTTTATGCTCTATGAAACTGATACAAGTTACTAAAATAGGAAGGCGGTATATAGATTTCCCAAGCATTTATTGAGAAATAGGCACTGAATGGCTTTGGAAAGTTGTTTTAAGAAAGTGCCAAGAGAGCAATCCCCATCAAAATAACACCAGCGTTCTTCACAGAGCTGGAACAATCCTAAAATTTGTATGGAACCACAAAAGACCCTGAAAAGCCAAAGCCATCTTGAAAAAGAAAACCAAAGCTGGAAGCATCACAATCCCAGACTTGAAGCTGTATTACAAAGCTGTAATCATCAAGACAGTACGGTAGTGGCACAAAAAGAAACACTCAGATCAATGGAACAGAACAGAGAACCCAGAAATAGACCCACAAATGTAAGGCCGACTAAGCTTTGAAAAAGCAGGAAAGAATATCCAATGGAATAAAGACAGTCTCCTCAGCAGGTGGTGCTGGGAAACCTGGACAGCAACAATGCAGAAAAATGAACCTGGACCACTTCTTACACCATACACAAAAAGAAACTCAAACTGGATGAAAGACCTAAAGATAAGATAAGAAGCCATCAAAATCCTAGAGGAGAAAGCAGGCAAAAACCTCTTTGACCTTGGCCGCAGCAACTTCTTAATCAACACGTCTCCAGAAGCAAGGGAAACAAAAGCAAAAATGAACTATTGGGACCTCATCAAGATAAAAAAAAAAAACCTTCTGCACAGGAAAGGAAAACAATCAGCAAAACTAAACATCAACCTACGGAATGAGAGAAGATATTTGCAAATGACATATCAGATAAAGGGTTAGTATCCAAAATCTATAAATAACTTATCAGACTCAACATCCCAAAACCAAATAATCCAATGAAGAAATGGGCAAAAGACATGAATAGACACTTCTTCAAAGAAGACATCCAGATGGCCAATCAACACATGAAAAAATGCCCAACATCACTCATCATCAGGGAAATACAAATTAAAACCACAATGAGATACCTCACACCTGTCAGAATGACTAACATTAACAACTCAGGCAACAACAGATGTTCGTGAA
>CM053574.1:31343594-31438068 GCA_028646485.1 Cryptoprocta ferox | reverse complement strand
TTGCACTACTAGGTATTTATCCAAGGGATACAGGTGTGCTGTTTCAAAGGGGCACATGCAACCCAATGTTTATAGCAGGACTATTGACAACAGCCAAAGTATGGAAAGAGCCCAAATGTCCATCAATGGATGAACGGATAAAGATGTGGTATATGTATACAATGGAATACTACTTGGTAATCAAAAAGAATGAAATCTTGCCATTTGCAATGATGTGGATGGAACTAGACGGTATTATGCTAAGTGAAATTAGTCTGAGAAAGACAAATATCATCTGACTTCACTCATATGAGGAATTTAAGACACAAAACAGATGAACATAGGGAAGGGAAGCAAAAGTAATATAAAAAAGCAAAAGTAATATAAAAACTTGGAGGGGGGTAAAACATAAGAGACTCTTAAATACAGAGAACAGAGGGTTGCTGGAGGGGTTGTGGGAGGGGGGATGGACTAAGTTGGTTAAGAGGCATTAAGGAATCTACTCCTGAAATCATTATTGTACTACAGGCTAACCTGAATGTAAATTAAAAAATAAATTAATTAATTTAAAATAAATGTACTAGCTAAAAAAATAAAAATACATGAACAAGGTTTCCATAGCTCACAAATTTAACATTATTGCTTTGTCTCCTTGAAGTTGGTCCATTTTCCTACATATAAATTTTATGCTTAAAAATCTTGTGATGCTCACTCTTCCATCATTGTTTACAATAAAAATATGTATTCAAAGTAAAAAAAGAAAGAAAGAAAGAGTCAAGATAACTGGAGCATCAGAATCAACATTTCCACAAACTCTAAAAATCTGTTCAACATATGAAACTGTAACTAAATTTAAATCAATCAAATGTCAACATCAAGCTATGTTTCACCTGTGAAGTCAATCTCTGTACCAGCTACTGACCAATTCTCCTTTTAAAGTTCTCCAAGCGTTACAGGAAGTATAAAAAGACACCTGACACTTAAGGGACCATGGGAATCCTAAGAAACACAATAAAGAGATGACTGTCCCAGAATTGTTTATCTCCAGTGTTATGTACACTTGTTTCCTAACTAACATCCACCTACACCACCTCCCACGCCCAAGAGTTCACACACAGAATACAACCACAAAGTCTCCAATATTTTTTAAATGTCAGTTACAGATAGTATTAAAATATGAAATATTTTTTAGATATGAAAAGATATGCCATTAATATGATTAATCTAGCAACTATCATTTGTCCTAATTACATATTACTTTATATATTCTTGATAAGTCTAAGAGATGGAAAGTTCTTAAATTGAAGAAAACCTGTCCTTCAACATGGCAAACTAGCTTTCAGGCAAGATGGCCCTATGTGGCCAAGTTCTTTTTGCTGCTTGTTCTCAACAACATACTGTAAAAAATAAACCGAATATTGAATTTACGAGAATATTTAAGGTTAAAGCAAAATGCAATTCTAAAATAATGTGAGGCAAGGGCTGTCATTAAGGAGAAACTTTCACAACCTGAGAGAAACTGAAACTGTCTCACACAACTTGTTATACTTTAGTATATATACTCAAAAATTACTGCATGTAATGAGGTTCTAAAGCCAGAACATAATCACAAAACACAATGTGAACCTAGGAAAATAGGCTAAATTTTTTTGTTTTTAAATTAAGTATAAATTGGTTTTAAATTGCAGTTTAAGCTAATTTTCCAGTACAATTCAAGCACTGGACTTCTTACTTTGATTAAGAAGGTAACGAAAATGCCCAGAAATTCTATGCAAAATGTCCTTGTGTTCGTTTCCTGGAGACAGCCACAGGTTTCATTAGAGCCCAAAGAGGTCCGCAGCTCATAAAGAAGTCACTACTTTGCGTTCCTTCCTACTGAGAAATTAATATACTGCTAGTCCCATCACTTTTCTAACTTCGGTAAATCACGAAGGCAATTTTTTTAAAAAAAAATTCCCGAGTTAACTTGGGACTTGGGTTCTACAAAATCATTTTTAAAGCAATATCAAAGCAAGTTTTATAAAATTTGACTTTAGTGAATTTAATGTCTCTTAGGCTAATTTCAACATTCTCTTCAAGGAATCATACAACGTATTTCTCACATCAAGAAATTCATTTGACAGTGAGATCATGCCATTTACAACAACCTGGATGGAACTAAAGATTGTAACACTAAGTGAAATAAGGCAGTGAGAGAAAGACAAATGCCATACAATTTTATTCATATGTGAAATTTAAGAAACAATAGAAATGAACAAGGTAAAAAAACCCCCACAAATCAAGCAAACAAACAAAAACCACAGACACCTAGATAAACCAAAAAACAGACTCCTAACTATAGGTACAAATGGATAGTTACCAGAGGGCAGTTGGGGGGCGGGGGGAATGGCAGGGGAGACAGGTGAAAGAGATGATGAGCCCTGAGTAATATATACAATTGTTGAATCACTATATTGTACACGTGAAACTAATATGACATTGTATGTTAACTATAGTAAAATTAAATTTTTTTCAAAAAAGAAATGTATTTTATAGTAATCGAAAAGTATAGAGTTTTATATATCCCAGATACACAAAATAAATTTTAAGATACAAAAATACCAAAGAATACCAAAGATCATCTTTGTCCTTATCAAACATCATAACCTCAACAATCAAATTATGACACAGAGTGACACTTGCTTTTCTATAAAACCGACTATTTCCCCCATAATTCCTTTTCTCTTGGATTTCCCAGATATAATCTGGTATGTTTTCATCAACTAAAATGGTACAATTAATTTGATTACATTCCCTTAAAAATAACTTTAAGTTATCTTACACTTCCCAACTCATCCTATGAGACCAGTTTTACCTTGATACCAAAACCAGCAAGAAACAAAAAAACGTTAACTACAGACTTGTGTCTCTTACGAAGAAGCAAAAATCCTCAACAAAATACTAGTGAACAAAACCTAGCACTAAATAAAAAGTACTATATACCATGATCAAGTGAGATTTATCCCAGTAATGCAAGAGTGATCTGAAAATGTTTGAAAAACCAATTAATGTAATATGCCATATATTATATGCAAAATAAATATGCAAAATAAAAAACAAAAATCTTATGATTATCTCAATGGATGAACAGAAACATGGGCAAAATTCAGCCCTTCACAAATTTAAAAAACTTCACCCAACAAATTAGGAATAGAAGGCAACTTCTTCAACTTGATCAAGGACATGTATGAAAACCTCACAATTAACATCATACTTAATAGTGCAACACCTAACTAAATACTTTCTTCCTGAGGTCAGAAAAAGGTAAGGATGTCCACTCTTGTCACTCCTATTCTATACTGTACTAAAGCTTCAAGACAGGTCAATTAAGGCAAGAAAATAGAAAAGAAAGACATATAACTACCTCTATTTGCACATGATATGATCTTGTGTACAGAAAATCCTAAGGAATCCACCAAACAACTTTAGAACTGGTTAATGAATTCCACAAAGTCGCAGGATACAAGATCAATATATGAAAATGAATGTATTTCAATAGTTAGCAATGAACTAATTGAAAATGAAATTTAAAAAAAGTCCATTTAGAATAGCATCAAAAAGAATAAATTACTTAAGAAAAAATCAGGGCACCTGGGTGGCTAAATCAGTTAAGCATCCAACTTCGGCTCAGGTCATGATCTCATGGTTCATGAGTTCGAGCCCCATGTCAGACTCTGTGCTGACAGCTCAGAGCCTGGAAACTGCTTAAGATTCTGTGTCTCATTCTCTCTGCCCCTCCCCCACTCATGTTTTCTCTCTCTCTCTCTCTCTCTCTCTCTCTCTCTCTCAAAAATAAATAAAACAGGGGCACCTGGGTGGTTCAGTCGGTTAAGCATCCAACTTCGGCTCAGGTCATGATCTTGTGGTTCATGAGTTCAAGCCCCGTGTCAGGCTCTGTGCTGATAGCTCAGAGCCTGGCGCCTGCTTCAGATTCTGTGTCTCCCTGTCTCTCTCCCCCTTCCCTACTCGTGTTCTGTCTCTCTCTGTCCCTCAAAAATAAATTTAAAAAAACATAAAAATTTTAAAAAATAAATAAAACATTAAAATTTTTTTAAAGAATAAATTACCAAGACAAGTATAAAACTGATATTCTGAAACTATAAGACACTGTTGAAAGAAAATAAACAAGACCTAAATAAATGGAAAGATATCACATATTTATAGATCATAAATTTAATATTTTTAAGATAGTAACAGTCTCCAAATTGATTTGCAGATTCAATGCAATCCCTATCAAAACCTAAGTTGCCTTTTTTACAGAAGTTGAGAAGCTGATTCTAAACTTCATATGAAAATGCAAGAGACCCAGAATAGGCAAAACAATCTTGACAGAGAAGAACTAAGTTGAAGACTTGTAGTTACTGATTCCAAAACTTACCACAAAGCTGCAGTTAACCAACTCTGTGTGGTTCCAGCACAAGGACAGATAGATCAACAGTACAGAACTCATAATCCACAAACGAACCCTCACGTTTACAATCAATTATGTTGGGACAAGGGTGCCAAGACCCCTTAATGGATAAAGAATAGCCTTTCAACAAAGGGGGCTGAATCAATTGGATATCCACATGCAAAATTCTGAAGTTTGACCGCTACCTCACACCAGATACAAAATTACTCAAAATGGATCAAAGACCTAAAGCAAAAGTTAAAACTAAAACTCTGCAAAGAAAGCAGAGGTATAAATCTTCATGATCTCAAATTAGAAAATGGTTTCAAAGATGTAACACCAAACCGTAAGCATTAAGTACAATAAAACAGGTAAAATCAAAATTTTAAATTTATGCTTCAAAGTGAAGAAAATGAAAAGTGACGAAGAAAGTGGAATGACAATACACAAAATGGTAAAAATTTTACAAATTACAGGCCTCATAATTGACTTGTATGTAGAATATATAAAGAACTTCCACAGCTCAATAACAAGGCAACCCAATTAAAGAACAAAAGATCTGTATAGGTATGTCTCCAAACAAGATAAGCAAATAACTAGTACGTAAATGAAAAGATGCTCAAAATCATTAGTTATCAGAGAAATATAAATCAAAATCACAGCAAGATGCTGGCTATAATTTAAAAGACCGATATCACATGGCGGCAAGAATGTGCAGAAACCAGAACCCTTGTGCACTGCTGCTGGAAATGTAAAACTGTACAATCACTATGAAACACAGCTTGGCCACTTCTTCAGAGAGTTAAACATAAAGTTACCGCATGACCAATAATTTCACTCCTATGTGTACAACCAAGAGAAATGAAAACATACATTAACAAAAAGACTTGCACAAAAATGTTAATAAAAGTAGCATTGTGCATAACAGCCCCAAAGTGCAAACAACCCAAATGTCCAGAAAACAACCCAAATGTTCATGCCATATGTAATATTACTTGGCAATTAAAAGGAATGAAGCCCTGAAAATGCTAACCATGGATATAACCTTGAAAATATGCTAATAGCAGCACTTTCAACAATAGCCAAATCATGGAAAGAGCCTAAATGTCCATCAACTGACGAATGGATGTGATTTATATATACAATGGAATACTACATGGCAAGGAGAAAGAATGAAATCTGGCCATTTGCAACAACGTGGCTGGAACTGGAGGGTATTATGCTAAGTGAAATCAGTCAGGCAGAGAAAGACAGATACAGTATGTTTTCACTCATATGTGGATCAGGAGAAACTAAACATAAGACCACGGAGGAGGAGAAGGGGAAAAAAAGTTACGAGAGGGAGGGAAGCAAACCATAAGAGACTCTTATTTTTTTTAATTTTTTTAACATTTTTATTTATTTTTGAGAGATAGAGAGAGACATCATGAGCAGGGGAGGGGCAGAGAGAGAGGGACACACAGAATCAGAAGCAAGCTCCAGGCTCTGAGCTGTGAGCACAGAACCCAATGCAGGGCTTGAACCCACGAACTGTGAGATCATGAACTGAGCTGAAGTCAGACGCTCAACCAACTAAGTCACCCAGGCGCCCCTAAGAGACTTTTAAATACTGAGAACTGAGGGAAAGGGGAAAATGGGTGATGGGCATGGAGGAGGGCACTTGTTGGGATGAGCACTGGGTGTTACATGGAAACCAACTTGACAATAAACTATATTTAAAAAAAAAAAGAAAGAAAATATCATGCTAAGTGAAAGAAGCCAGTCATAAAAGACCACATGTTGAGGATTCCATTTATATGAAATGTCTAGCATCAGAAAATCTATAAAGACAAAAAGTAGATTCATGGTGGGAAGGTTGGGGGAAATGAGGAGTGACTGCTAATGGGTATGATCTTTCTTTCTGGAGAGATGACAATGTCCTAATATGTGATGGTTGCACAACTCTAAATATAATTTAAAACACCTCTGATTGTACACTCTAAATGAGTGAGTTATATACTCTGTGAATTTCATTTCAATAAATCTGTTGTTTTTTATTGTCTTCTCTAAGTTAATCCACACTTACACTTTTCTATCATGATCTGTGCTTTCCCCATTCACTGTATTCTCAAGTAACAAATTAGATTACAGAACAGTTTATAGATTCTCATCTGACTTTTCTAAAGAAAAATACTGCATAGAAAATAAAACCACAATGTATCACATTTTTAATGTAAATCTTATGAAGGCTTTTCAAATTTCCTCCTGTAAATATATACCACTACTTTTCTCAACAGAAAAAAATATATAAATGGATAAAATGATAACAGGCTTATAAACTAAGACCTTTCTCTTCACTTTGTCATCCACTCTTGTTAATGTACCTGCCCGTACCAAGATTCTGGGCTTAGTAAGTGTCCGTGAATACCAGACCATGTAACTCAAAAATAACAACAATAAAGAACAGACAACTTCTGGGTGGATACACAAAAATATTTTATTAGAGGATGTCTGTTAGTATTGGGTAGGAGGGGCTGGAAGAAAGTTGAGTGAGTGAGGGCAGCGGGGAACTTTTATTGGTATTATAACTTTCTCTCTGTTAGTTTGGGGGGAAAAGTCTCTATTTTTTTTAATTACAAATATTTTATCACCTACATTATGATTTCATTTTGGTAATGAAGTATTTACCAGAGAGAATTAATTGTTTAAACACATGGTAGAGATGGCCTGCCTATCTTGTCACTGCTTTCTCATTTTACTCTGTCAGATACCAAAAGATCTGTACAACACTGTCTCTATACTAATTGATGAAATCTGCATTACTGTACTACCGGGTCATATATTTTTATTAACATTTCAAGTATGTTAAAAAAAAAACTGAATAATCTTTAAATCTCATTTGCAGAGCTCAATACATATCCATTAGCCCAATCTTGCCATTTTACTTTTTATTTCTTCTATGGTCTCAAAAACTGTTTATGCCCACCAAGTCTTAAGACTTTTACAAATAGAAGTTAGTATATCCAACAAAGATTATAGGTCCCGTGGGTAGCGGGAATGGGGGAAAGAGGTGATGGGGATTCAAGAGTACACTTATGACCAAAAAAATACATAAGTTAAATTTTCAAAGATTACAGTTCTATTCATTTCTCCTTGTAATTCTGCCAATCTCTGCTTTATTTTGAGACTGTATTATTTAGTACAGGTCCAGGTTTATTACATCTCCCAAGATCCTTGTATCACTATACAATCATCTCTGTTTTTTTGCTTCCAGTCTTTGCCTTATACTGACTTTATTCTATCCGCTCTTTTTCAGTTTGTATTTCTGTATCAGAGTTGATCAGAGAAGTAGAACCACTATAAATGATAAGAACGAAGAGTTATTGGGGCGCCTGGGTGGCTCCGTCAGTTAAGTATCCGACTCCTGATTTTGGGTCAGGTCATGATCTCAGTTAGTGGCATCAAGCCCCACATCAGGCTCTGTGCCGACAGCATGAAACTTGCTTGGGATTCTCTCTTTCCCTCTCTCTCTCTGCCCCTCCCCAGCTTGAGCTCACTCTCTCAAAATAAACTTAAAAAAAAAAAAAAAAGAATAAAGAGTTATTACAGGTGTGAACAGTATTTATGGGGTTAATTAGCAGGTTATGTAGAATTGTTGCTTCTGCATCTAGCAGTAGGAAAGAAATCAGAGAGCAGGTAATGGGGTGGATGAAATGGTGTGAAATGGAGAAGCGCAAGGATAAACTGACACATTGGTTTCTCACCAACCTTGGTGACATGGGTGACCTGCAGTATAACCTGGCATCCTTCACCATGGAGACCACGCATCTCACTCAGAAATTAGAGAAGCTAATCCGACGAAGATGATCCAGTAGGAACTGGAGAGGCTGGAGCCCAGAGATGAGGTGCATGAACTCCATCAGTGCCTGACTCTAACACCAAACTTCTAAGCATCAACACAACTGTTGCTTCACGTCCACCTTATGAATCTTGTACAAGTTTCTCTGGTAGCCAGCCCAACCTGGAATCATCCCAGAAAGGGAGTTCTAGGAAATGGGAGTTCCAGCTCAGTTATGCTGACACAACACAAAGCCACCACAATTTCCATGGACATCTTCTTCCCTCTCTTTAATTTTATTGTTTGTCTAATTATGTTTTAGGCATGTCTTTTGAAAACAGCACATCACTGGATTTTTCTTTCATCGTATCTAAACTCTATGTTTTAACTATCATGTTTAATCCATTTACATTTATTGGGGTTTAAGACTTTCATAACTTAAAAAAGAATTGTCTTTTTAAAATGAAATAAAGTATTATCTGTATCAAAGATATATGCATGGTTTGCATTCCTGAAGTATTTTACATGCATAACATGTTACTTACCACTTCTCCAGCTGAGGCGGCCAACATGTGCTTCACGGGCATCAAATATGAAGATGAATCAGAGTGTAAAAACCATTTTACATATTCATAGGTGATAAAAAAAGCAGCAGCTGAAATTTAAAACAAGCCAGTCTTTCACAAAGTTTAAATATATATTCAAACTGTTTAGAAATAAGTTTCTCAAAAAAATATTAAACTCTATTAAACTGCAAGCTAACAGATAAAAGATAATAACAACACATATTCCTCCTTCCTTCCCCACTCTTGCAGAATCTACTGAGCCCATGTTATATACCCAATCCGGGACTTATGAAAATTCACAAGACATGATCCCTGCCCTGAGGGAGCCTAACAGCTAACCTAGCATTCACCATTTTGTATCACTAAGTAACCTGACATTTTTTAGTAAGCTTTCTAGAATGAGATTTGAATTTCTGTGATCCAAAATATCTTTACATACAGTAATAAAATAATCAGCTACACTGATTTATAGGCAGGTTAAGCTTGGAAACGTATACCTTAAATAAAACATCTATTTGATAATGTGTTATTTCTGTTCACTTGAAATAACCATGGCTACCTTTTACTATTATCAATTCACCTTTAGATCAAGGAAATAATCAACTATTTAATTACAACTGTAAATCAAAATCTCAAAAAAAGCTACGCCTATCACCAAGAACTAATTTTAGCTGTATAAAAGGGCTTTAAAACCTGCCATGTACTGTTAATCAAAAGATGTTTATCACTTCCATAAAAGATAAGGCACAAAAGATAAATGAATGACAAATTCATCTTCTGAAGGACATTTGAACACAATCACATTAAAGTCTAAAACACTCAAAAAAAGAGCTTGATAATGAAAATCAGTTCTCCACCGTTCAAGTCAACAGGCTTTTAAAGTCTCTTCAGGCTGCCAACAAACAAACAGGAGGCCAAGTGATGAGACACAGTGTCCCAGTGCAAACAGTTCTATATAATTAACATAGGTCCCTATTCCCACAGTGGTTCTCAATAAGGCTTTTCCTACTTTAGCACACTAAATGTACAGCTAGAATATCTGCAACTGCATTCAGTTGTAAGTTGCACCTGCTACACTTCACCCTCCACCCCACCCCCCTGCCCCGGGGAAAGGAGAAAGTGCTACAAGTTTCTAAGTTTACCTGGTTAACCACCTGATCCTTGTGAGACTGTATTGCTACTTTTGTGACAGAAAAAATTCTTTAGAAATGTAAATCCAAAAAAGAAAAGAAACATAAATCCCAAAACTCTCCGTGACACCCAAGAAAGCCTCACTAAATGGAAATGATGTCACAAGGTTCCAAGTGAGGCTCTGGGCAAGTTACAACAAAGAACAGGGGTTGGGCTAACACCTACGGTGTCTGCTAGCATTTTAAAAACAAAAACCTATGGCTTTGTGTTCTCTTCTAATCTTTTTTTTTTTTTTTTTTGAGAGAGAGAGAGAGAGAGAGAGAGAGAGAGAACGAGTAGGGGAGGAGCAGAAGTAGGATCCACACCCAGCACAGAGACCAACTCAACACTCCATCTCACAAACCATGAGATCATGGACTGAGCCAAAATCAAGAGTTGGATGCTTATGTGACTGAGCCACCCAGACGCGCCCCCTAAATTCCCTTCTAAATAAGAGTAAAGAGCCTGAATAGGGGTCTTCTGTCTCTTCTTTCAACCCTCAGTCCTCTTCATCCCCAACTCCTGACCTCTGCACAATACTGTAGTCCTCCCTTATTCACAGGGAGTTTGTTCCAAGACCCCCAATGGGTGCCTGATGGATAGTACCATACCCTACATACACTACATTTTTCCTGTACATACCTATCTGTGATAAGGTTTAACTTATTAATTAGGCACAGTAAGAGATGAACAACAATAAAATAGAACAACTGTAATAATACACTGTAGTAAAAGTTACATGATATGGACTCTCTCAAAAATACCTATACTGGGGGCTCTTGGGTAGCTCAGTCAGTTGAGCTGCTGACTCTTGATTTGGCTCAGGTCATGATCTCATGGTTCATGGGTCTGAGCCCCACTTTGGACACTGGACTTTGGACACTGGCATGAAGCCTTCTTGCGATTCTCTCTTCCTCTGCTCCTCCCCTGCTCATGCTCTGTCTCTCTCAAAATAAGCTTTAAAAAAAATCCTATATGGTACTCACCCTCTTCTTGTAATGTAAGATGATAAAAATGCCTACACGACGAGATCAAATAAGATGAATGACATTGGCAATGTGACATACTATTAGGCTACTAGTGACCTTCTGATGCATCATCTACTTCTGGACCACAGTTTACTACAGGTAAATGAACCGTTAAAAGCAAAACCACAGATAAGGGGGACCACTGTATGTTCTCAGAAAAGTCTATAACCAATGAATGTTACATTGGTGTATGGCACTCAGATTACCACCTTAACTATAACCTTAACTTAAATAGTAAAAGAAAAAAAAAGTGCCAGATAGAAAACTTCAAGTCACCAAAACTTTCCAGAAGAACAAAAGGCCATTTCTGAAACACAGGCACTCTGACTATCCACTCAGCATTACCCATTCACTGATGTTCAGTGGATGGTGAAAAAATAAAGAAGTATGGCAAGAAAAACATTTTCCCAAACATGCAAAAGTTCAAAACCACATGTATGTAAAGTCCTGCTGGCAAGAATCTAAAATAAGCCCCATGAGCCTAAAACACCATGGACTCCCTGGACTATTTCTAATACTACCATCTACCAACACTAATTTCTCAGTGCAAAGAACTGAGACAAAGAACTTTAGAACAATGAAGGAAATACCATAAAAACACACTTTTTTAAGCATCAATGCCAAGGCCACACCTGAAACCCATGAAATCACATCTCTGGAAGCCAGACACAGGCATCCAGACCTTTTTAATCTCCTCAGGTGATCGGGTGATTGCACTATGGTCAAATTCAGGAACCGCTGCCTCTCTTCAATATATACAACTGGACTTGGCAGGGAGTGAGTGCTCAATAATGACTTGCTACAGTCAATTACTAAAAGCATTAAGACAAATAAAATTCAAGGATAACCTCAAAACAGTTGGCTGTTTTATGGGCTGCTGGGAGAAGGGGAAGAACACAGAAACCAAAGGACCAAAACACTATTTTCTCTCTGTGCTACCAATCTTTATGTGAATACTGTGCTCCAGAAGAACATAGATGGACATTTAAATGTCAGGTTAACAGGAAAGAATTTCTCATGAACTATCCTGAGAAAAAAGAAACCAAACTCCGGACTTTAAGAGTCAGCTAGAGCAGAGGTTCTATAACTGGGAATGGGCCCGGGGAGGGGGCGGGGGGCGGGGGGCGGGGCGGTGGTTGCTTGGTTTGCTGAGTACCACTGAAAGCATCAGTAAACAATTAAAAAAGGTAAGTATTTGAAAAAAGTATACTAACACGTAGATTAAATCAAACATTATACTGATTACAAAATAAGAAGCCCATAAATCACATAATGTGACTCCAAGGCTACCACAAAAGCAAAGACATCTGAAGGGGACTATCCAGGAGAAGATTAGACAGAAAGTAAGGACAGAAGGTAAAACAGAAGAGGTTTAAGGCCTCTTAGGTTCATCTGCTCCAAAACAACCTCCAAGGCAGGAGTCACTAAACTCAGCTTCACACTGGAATCACCTAGGAAGCTAGGTCCTGACACCCAGGCGAAGCCCAGGCCAATTAAACGTATGGGGGTGACACAGGCATCAGCATTTTGTAGAGCTTCCCAAGAGCTTCCAATACGTGGACAAGGTTCAGAATCACAACCCTACGGTATGACAAGCAACAGGAGAGTAACATCTTCAAGCTTCTAACTGGTGACATTAACAAGAAAAACCGCTTTAAATGACTGCTCATATTCTATCACGAATAGAGTGGAACAGGACCTCTAACACTAGCGATTCAAAAGCAAGGGGTTAACGAACAGAAAACAAATTCAGAAGATAAGCTACAACACAGGAGCAATTCTACAGGGGGTAACACCACATAGCATCCTGAAAATAATTCTCATGATGCTGGCTTTCTAGCAGGGAGAATTTCAATATAAAGTTTACCATTAGGAAAAGATCCAAGAGCAGCAGAAGGAACACCAGCATATATTCCACGAAAACCACCAGCCTTATTAAATCCTTGTGGACTCTGCAGCCTGGTTTTAATGGTATCCAGAGGGTATAGTATCAAGTCGACAGAGATACCTGCTATCCCGCCAGCCTTAAAAAAAAAAAAAAAAAAAGAGAGAGAAAGAGAAAGGAAAATAAGGTTATAATCAAAAGAGCTCTCTGCCCTTTGGGGGGTAGGGATAAGAAAAAGGTAATCATTAAAGTATATTTCTCATACCTATTGATCCACAACATTTTGGCATCATCAAAAGACCTTCTACCTAGATTTATAAATTTTCCTGGGGAAATAACAATTATTTTGCTATAGTCTTCAATTGTAATTTTTTAATAATTTATTTTTAAGATAAATTTTAAATTCATTTTTAATACTTTCATATGGTTCAAAAAGTAAACAAGCAAACAATCTCAGAAAGGTTAAAAGTTCAAAGTCTCCTTCCCTAATCCAATAACTCAGATACCCACTTCTGCTGGTTGCTTATTGGATCCTTCTGAAGTTTCTCTAGGCAGATACAAGCAAACACGAATGCGTATTTTATGTTTTTTTTTTTTTGAAAAAGGTATATACGATATGCAGTGCGTCGCACCTTACTTTTATCACTTCATTTATCTTACTGATCTTTCCATAACAGACCAAATTTTATTTTTGCCTTTTTAATAAATGAGTAGTAAAACTAAGTAAAACTTTTTGGGGGAGACTTCCATTTTAAAATAGGTAATGGTGGGCGCCGGGTGGCTCGATCAGTTGAGGGTTCAACTCTTGATTGAGGCTCAGATCATGATCCCAGCGTCATGGATGGGATCGAGCCCCACATCGGGCTCTGTGCTGACGGCTCAGAGCCTGGAGCCTGTTTCAGATTCTGTGTCTCCCTCTCTCTCTGCCCCTCCTCCACTCGTGCTCTGTCTCCCTCTCAAAAATAAACAAACATTTAAAAAAAAAATTTTTTTTAATGTGAATCAGGGCGTCTGGGTGGCTCAGTTGGTTAAGCGTCTGACTCTTGATTTTGGCTCAAGTCCTGATCCCAGGGTCATGGGACTGAGCCCTGCATGGAGCTTGCACTAACAGTGCAGATCCTGCTTAGGATTCTCTCCCTCCCTCTCTCTCTGCCCCTCCCCTGTTCACATTCTCTGTCTGAAAATAAATAAACATTTTTTAAAAATGTGAATCAAAATCTATTGGCCATGAGCAGACAGAAAAATTACAAAGAGGAAAAAAAAACGCTGGATATGGTTACTACATAGTAATTTTTTAAAAATTTTTTAATGTTTATTTTATTTATGTATTTATTTTTTGAGACAGAGACAGAGCATGAGGAGGGGAGGGACAGAGAGAGAGGGAGACACAGAATCTGAAGCAGCTCCAGCCTCTGAGATGTCAGCACAGAGCCCAACGCGGGATCAAACCCACAAACTGGGAGATCATGACCTGAGCCGAAGTCGGACACTTAACCAACTGAGCCACCCAGGTGCCCCGCTACGTAGTAATTTTTAAAATGAATAGTTAACTTTTCTTTATCTTTCAGATTTTGAACCACATGGATATATTAGCTATTCAGAAGGTAGAAATAAGCTTTAAAAACTATAATTTAAAAACTAAGATGGAGAAAAAGAAAAATCATTATGCAAACATACAGGCAAAGCTCAAAATGATGAGTTTTTCCATTCTTTGGGTATACGAAACACTCAGGTGGTACAAAGCTGAGTACATAAAAACACTCTCTACTTACCACTCACCATAAAACCACAGCAGAGTTTGTTGCAAAAATGAAATTACTCTGAGAAATCCAGTGATTAACCGGCATAGGTAAATTATTGAAAATTATTTTCAGAGAAATAGATAAGCACATTACCATAAATGTTAATACTGCACTGTATGATCAGCCTGCGAGACATGACGAACCTCACACATCATGAAGGTCTACTCTGCAAATGACCTAAAATGATGTCACTAAAACACTACAGAGATGTGCCAGAAGAAAACCACAAGAGGCAGTAAAAGAATGACAAATAACTGGGATTTCTTTCTGGAAATAAAGGTGGCCTTTTCTAAGTCATAGGAATATGTTCATAAGTAATGTAGGACAGTAAAAAAAAAAAAAAAAAAAAAGGAGCCAATCTCTTCCAACCTTCTTCTCAATTATTTTTAAAGGGTTGTGTAAGATTCAGTACATAAATAAAATATTCTGCATGCTCTTCGTTTTCTTAAAACACAAGGAAAACAAAAATCCTAGTCTGCTAGGACTAGATTCTTTAAAAACATTCTGCACTTCATTCCAATTTTCTCTTTAATCCTAGGAGAAGGCTCGGAGAGATTCTTGCCATCTACTGCTAAGTTTTAATCAATAAGTTAATTAGTCTTTTAATCTATCTGGCTACTTTGCATGCATTGATTCTCTAATGCTTCTTTCATAGAATTCTTATCTTCAGAGAATAAAATAACCAGATTCAATCTATTTATCTAGTAAAACATGAATCAAAAGTTACTAATTGCTTCTGGAGATTTCAAACTTCTATAACTCAAATGTCATTTGAATTCATGAGACTGAAAAAACGAAACAGCTAACAGAGAATAGATAACACCTATGTATTTAGCCACACAGCAACATATTTAAGATTTAAATAAAAACTTTAGGGAGTGCTTATAATTTTACATTAATACTGTTTTGTACATAATTATGTACAAGGGGTGCCTGGGGGGCTCAGTCAGTTAGGCATCCAACTCTTGGTTTCATCTCAGGTCATGATCTCACAGTTTCATGAGTTCAAACCTCACATCAGGCTCTATGCTGGCAGCACAGAGCCTGCTTAGGATTCTCTCTCGCTCCCTCTCTCCCTGCCCCTCCTCCGCTCACTGTCTCTATCTCTTTCAAAAATAAAAATAAACTTTAAAAAATTATATACAAAATGCCTGTGCCAACATCAGTTGAATATAAGGAAGTCTATCAAATTCTTGTATTCTTTAGTCAGAGAAATTGTTTTATTTACAATCATTCATCAAAAAGATATCAGGCAAATGATTAGTTTCAAGATTTGGGGTAGCTGACACTGAGAACTCCAAGTTAAGAACTAGACAAAATCAGGGCACCTGTGTGGCTCAGTCGGTTAAACTGCAATTCTTGATTTCAGCTCAGGTCATGATCTCACACTTCACGGAATCAAGCCCTGCTTCAGGCTCTGTGCTGACAGCATGGAGTCTGCTTGGGATTGTCTCTGCCTCTCCCCTGTTTACGCTCATGTGTGCACACTCTCTATTAAATAAATGAAAACGTTAAAAGAAAAAAGAACCTGACAAAATTCAAATATACAGAACGTAACCCAGATAACCAGCAAGCCTTACTACAGCCTAACAACGTACTGAGAACTTAATATAAAATAGGCCTAAAACTTAATAAGTGTTAAGTGCTGGCAGGCTGTATGTAGAGAAGAAGTGTCTAATGAGTGCTTGGAAATTACACTGAGAGTTGAAAAAAAATTCAGGATCACATGCTATAAAACCTTTATTTCTCAAAAAGAGGCCAAAACTATAACAGGAAATTTCACTGCTGCTCAACAACAGGACAAAACGAAACCACCTGTCTAATTTAACAAAGCAAAATCGTCACTGGCCACAGGCCTACACCACAGCTAGGAGGAAGCCGTCACACCATTTACATGGCTTTCCTGGGGAACCTCCTCAGGTTTCCCCACCTCCTGGGATACTGGTTCTCTTCTCCACCACCATTCCTTCTCCCTGGGAGCTCCAGGGCCCTCTACATTCATGGCAGCAGCATCTTCGTGAAATGCAAATTTCAATTTCATCTTGCCACTCCTCTAGCCTGTAAGTCTCCCAACCTTTCCAAGAGCCCTTAGGATGAAGAACAAAATCACAGTACTGCTTACGAGGCTTTGGAAGTTCTGGTCCCCATCTACCCCTCGATCCCACCACTACTGCCCTTTGCTTGGCACCCTCCTGCCCACTTGCTCTCTCTTTTCCTCCATGTCATCTGATCTTCCTCATTTCTAGGACTGTGTACAGTTGCTACCCAATCTCCCAGTCTAGGTTTGGACCCTCTTGTTTGCACATGCTGATCACAATTTTAGCTCTATAGTTGCACATCTGACCATCGAAACAATGTTTGTGCATCCTACCAGACTGTAAGGTCCATACTTGCTTTGTTTACCAGTATGTTCTCAGCACCAGTACATATGAGGCACTCAATAACTATTTGAAGAATGAATCAATCACCCTAATAAAAAGTTACTACGCATATGTTAGAAGGCACTACAAATCAACCTTAAAAAGGTACATCAAATTAAAAACAAACTACAAAACGAAGGACCATGCAAACTCCCAAAAGAAAAATACAAACGGCCAACAAAATTATGTGTGCTTCCCCTCATTAATGATCAAATAAAACAAAACATTTTCCCCATAAATTAAAAAGGTTAAAAATATGAATAATTATGGGCACTATTAGGGAAAACAAATCTTATGAAGAACAATTTGGCAAAATGAAAATTTTGAATTGTAAAGCTCTTGACCTGTGATTTTATTTCTAAACCTTTCTTCCACAGAAATAAGTGCATAAATATACAAGATGGTTTACTACAGCAATTATTTGTAGCAGTAAAAAACTGGAAATAACCTAAAGGTCTATCCTTGGCATCTTGTTAAATAAATTATATCTGAGTAACAGACTGCTACATGGCCTTTAAAAGAATGAAGTCAATCTGAACTCACTGACACAGAAATATGTTATATTCATAAATTAATTAAGCTATAAAAGAATATATGCCATATAATCTTACCTTTCAAATAAATGTGTATTGATTTGTACATATGCCTAACTTGAACTTTGGAAGCATACACACTGAATTCCTCTAAGTTATTACCTCTGTAGAAAGACAGTGGGAATAAGTAGCATTTTTATTATCTTGCTAATTTTTGTATTGTTTCAGTTTTATAATGAGCATTATAAACATATACAAGTAAAGCTTTCAGAGGAATACTGCTCCACCAAAAGAAAAAAACAAATCCTATTTCACTGACTGCATGTGGTATTTAGCTGGCACTTAATCAGGGGTAACTGTGAGCCCTGACCCATGAACGTACCCATCCAGCTTCATTTTGCATATTCTGATGGACCGTGAGCCTCAGCAACCTGTTTCCCGAACATGCTCTAAAATTTCTCACTTCTGCCCTCCCGCTTAAGTTTTTCTCTCAGTGTGGAATGTCCTTTCTATGCCCGCTGTGCCCCGTCTACAGCAGACTACCTACTCCCCTGCCACCATACATGCATGCATGCACGCGCACACACACACACCCCCTCTGCCAAAATCCTGTCCACTGTTAAGGCTGTGACCAAATGCCATGTCCCTCCTGAAGTCCTTCCCAAGCTCCCGGTGAGAATTAAATGCTACTGCCTTGACTCCCCCATATAACTTCATTTATATTTCACTTTCAGTACTGAGTAACCATTACATCTGACCTGCCATTACAATCCTTCTGAACAGAAGCCAGGTGAGTCCCCTTTGCTGTCCTAAGTATCTAACCCAGAGCCTCATATGTAGCAGGGCTTCTGCACTAGTCTGCTGGTCTGAATCAAATGGTTATGTGAGATGATGAGAACACACGTTATAAAAAGATTAAATGTTCAGAATAAAAAAAGTCACTCTTTGTCCCTGCTGTGGTTTTCCAGAGCAAACTACTTATGACAGCTGAAAAGCCAGTGCCATTTGTCTGCTACTATACTTCTTAGCATTCCACATTTACACGGACAGCTTTGTGATCTATTTAGGGTGATTTCTGCAGAAATTCTGTTGATCATCACTTCCTGATGGACAGGGCTGTGTAGGTTCAGTTTTGTTTAGTGAGGCTATTCTCGAAGAACACAGTAACGTTCTTGTTGAGTATCCTTCCATTTCTGCAGAAATTCTTCCAGATTAACTACTGCCTAAGAACACAGCTTTGACATTAGACTGACAGACCTGGCTTCAATCTCACCTGGGTCTCATCAGGAAAGCTATTTAACCCTCTCTACGCCCCTGTTGCTTCATACATGAAATGGGGAAAATAACAGTATCTATACTTCAGAGTTTTTCAAAATTGAGATTATTTTTCTTTTTAGTAATTTATTGTCAAGTTAGCTAACGTACAGTGTACACAGTGTAGTCCTGGATTCGGGAGTAGATTCCCATAATTCATCACTTACATACAACACCCAGTGCTCATCCCAACAAGTGCTCTCCTCAATGCCCATCTCCTATTTTCCCCGCACCGCTAACCCTGCACCCCCACCAATCCTCAGTTTGTTCTATTTAAGAGCTCTTATGGTTTGCCTCCCTCTCTGTTTTTATCTTATCTTTCCATCCCTTCCCTCATGGTCTTAAGTTTCTCAAATTCCACATATGAGTGAAAATATATGATAACTGTCTTTTTCTGACTCATTCACTTAGCATAAGACCCTCCGGTTCCATCCACATTGTTGCACATGGCAAGATTTCATTTTTTTCTGTCATGCAGTATTCCACTGTATATACATACCACATCTTCTTTATCCATTCCTCAGATGATGGACATTTGGTCTCTCTCCAAACTTTGGCTATTGTTGATAGGG
This sequence comes from Cryptoprocta ferox, assembly GCA_028646485.1. Lineage (NCBI taxonomy): Eukaryota > Metazoa > Chordata > Mammalia > Carnivora > Eupleridae > Cryptoprocta > Cryptoprocta ferox. The sequence continues at coordinate 31,418,553 of CM053574.1, read as the reverse complement.
CTGCGATAAACACTGGGGTACATGTGCCCCTATGCATCAGCATTCCTGTTTCCTTTGGATAAATTCCTAGTAGTACTATTGCTGGGTCTTAGAGTAATTCTATTTTTAATTTTTTGAGAAACCTCCACAATTTGTTCCAGAGTGGCTGCACCAGTTTGCATTCCCGCCAACAGTACAAGGGTGTTCCCCTTTCTCCATATCCTCTCCAATATCCTTTGTTTCCTGAGTTGCTAGTTTTACCCACTCTGACCAGTGTGAGGTGGTATCTCAACATGGTTTTGATTTGTATTTCCCTGAGGATGAGCGATGTGGAGCATTTTTTCATGTGTCTGTTAGCTATCGGGATGCCGTCTTTGGAAAAATGTCTATTCATGTCTTCTGCCCATTTCTTCACTGGATTATTCGTTTCTTGGGTGTTGAGTTTGGCAAATCTTTATATATTTTGGATATTAACCCTTTATCTGATAGGTCACTTGCAGATAGCGTCTCCCATTTCGTTGGTTGCCTTTTAGTTTTGTTGATTGTTCCCTTTGCTGTGCAGAAGCTTTTTATCTTGATGAGATCCCAATAGTTCATTTTTGCTTTTATTTCCCTTGCCTTCGGAGACATGTCAAGTAAGAAGCTGCTGGGGCTGAGGAAAACTGAGATTAAATGAGAATTAAATAAAATTACGTGAGCCTGTTACATGCTTGTTTGTAATAAAAAGCCAGAAATGCCACTAAAACACTGCAGAATGGGGCACCTGGGTGGCTCAGTCGGTTAAGCATCCGACTTCAGCTCAGGTCATGATCTCTCAGTTTTTGAGTTCGAGCCCTGTGTCAGGCTCTGTGCTGACAAATCAGAGCCTGGAGCCAGCTTCAGATTCTGTGTATGTGTCTCTCTCTCTGCCCCTCCCCTGCTCGCACTCGGTCTCTCTCTCTCAAAAATAAACAAACATTTAAAAATTTTTTCAAAAAAATACTGCAAAATTCCACCCTTAATCACCTACTAATAAACACAAATTATTATTTTTAGTATGTTACTATCAATATCCTTCAGAGTTTCCTGATGCAGTATTTCGGATGTGACAATATTAAAAGCCATGAAAAAGACTTAATAAAGATTGAAGATTACATTCATATATTAAACTTAATAAATTCATACATAAAATATATAAATTCACATCTTCTATTAGTAATAATGAATTTAAATTTCTCCTCAAATTCTGCTTCCTGGACAAGAATCACCTATGGACACACTCCACACAGAGCCAAATCAGATAAGGCACAGCAGGAACAATTCAGGATCAACTTAACAACTTGAGAAGTACTTACATTCAAATTTCTTTATGACCTTAAGATTTGAATTTATGGGTTAGAAGCAGATTACAAGGGGCGCCTGGGTGGCCCAGTCGGTTAAGGGTCCGACTCTCAATTTTGGCTCTGGTCATGTTCTCATGGTTCGTGAGTTTGAGCCCCACATCATGTTCCACGGAGGCAGTAGGGAGTCTGCTTAGATTCTCTCTCCCTCTCTCTCTCTGCCCCTTCCCTGCTCGTTCACTCTCTTTCTCTCTCAAAATAAATAAATAAACTTAAAAAAAAAAAAAAAAGGAGAATACAAACCTGTAACTATATGACTTGCTATGAAAAATCCACACAGGCACATGTTAAAGTGCTCAGTAACTGGCTACTTTTTCATCACTATTTGCTACTGCATAGCTAACTTTTGTTTTATTTTCTTTTTAATGTCTGCCTCCTACTTGACTTAAAGCAATAAAGGCAAGGGCTATACCTTTGAGGCACTCTTCGCCACTACCAAAGCAAAGGCTAACAAATATGTCTCGTTCACCAGGTAAAAGATGCCTGATTTGTGGAGGTGAAAAAGCCCTGGGTGCAGTTTTTTTCTTTTCTCTATTTGACATTTCATGAGTGCTACTCAAATTCTGTATTATATAAATTTTCACTATTAAATTTTTATTTCAAAAGGTAGCATTTCTTTGGGAAGTAGTAACAAAACATCACATTAACAAGTCTTTTACAATTATCAAATTACTAAAACATTCCCAGCACCTCCTCTTAGCTGAAAGAAAAGTAAGAAAGGAAAAGTGGTCCCACCTCCCGGTACAAGAGATGCAGAAAAAAGGCCTCCATCAGCACTGGTTCTCAACTGCAGTCCTAGATGACGGAAGGTCTCGGACAGCACCTTGCATGCTCCAGTGACTGATCAAAATTCAGAACACACTTGTGTCCAGGGGACAGCTCAACCCCAAAACAAGCAAAAACAGTCTGCTCACTGTGACTTAAAACGCCAAAAGAAAAAAAGTCACACGAAGCAAACTAGAGAATGTGGAAGCATCGTTCCCAATTCCTTATAGATCTAGAGATAGGACTTCATTTTAAGACAGTAACATCCCTTTACACCAGATTGAAAACTAGGAGGCAACCTTCCAGAAAAGAAAGATACGTGGCAAAGAACAATGAAAACTTCCCTTCAAAATATGTCCAATACTTCATCCTTATCTTTTCATTGTTTGCTCACCCCACTGAAGAAGCCCTAGCAATATAACCCGTCATTCCCCTCAAGGCACATTCTGCCCGTGGTTCTCAGCCGAAGGTCAGGTCCAGTGAGAACAGATCAGTATTAAGAAAAAGCTTTTTCAGAACCATCTCACTAAGAAAACAATTTAAAAATAAAAGGACAGTCAAGACCTTGCTTTGCACAGTAAGAGCATGCATAAATTTCAAGTACAAGGAACACAAGTCATCCAACACCATGGTTCATATTACAGTTAACAGAGTGACATTTTCCAAAAACAGATAATCAATAGAGGGAGCTGGCCAACAAAGATCAAAGTGAGGCACATAACTGAAAAGGGGGGACACTGAACTCTACATATGCAGAGAGGAAGTTAGTGAAGGCCAACTTATCAACCTAAGTGAGGAAAGCGGCTAGCACCAAAAGGATGAAGATGTCCCAGAGGAAGGAATGCCAGCAAAATTCTTCCCATCAAAGAACTCTGAGATATTTCTACCTTGAAATAATAATAATAATAATGTTGAAAGCAGAGCAAAAACAGTTTGGAAATTGATCCAAACTTGGGAAGCAGTGTGACCCTTCGTCGAGGCAATAACAAACATGCTTGTTTTATATTGTAAGTTATGTGACTACAAGATAAGCAGTGTTTGGGTTGACTGGATGGCTCAGTCCACTGAGCGTCTGCCTTCGGCCTAGGTCATGATCTCGCGGTTCCGAGTTTGAGCCCCGCATCAGGCTCTGTGCTGACAGCTCAGAGCCTGGAGCCTGTTTCAGATTCTGTGTCTCCCTCTCTCTCTGCCCCTCCCCCACTCACGTGCTCTTGCTCTCACAAAAATAAACATTAAGAAAAATTTTTAAAAAGATAAAGCATAGTTCAAATTTTTTGACATTTTCTTAAAGAAAAAAACTGTTGTTTCTAATGTTTTAAATTATAATTAAATATCAGCCTATTTTCATTTCCTTATACATGTACAGCAACAGCAAGAATCTGTCATTTAACGCTGGCAAGGATTTTTACAGGTCATTAAAGAAGCATACCTTTTCTCACCAGTTCTCAAGGCTACTTTGCATGGTACCCACTTGCACATTTTGATAACCCACGCTACCACGCAAAGGACCGCCTGTACTTCACGCTGCACAGCGCCCACACTTGCAAGCTTCTTTTCCCTGTAACCTAGGACTGGTACACAGTAACTACTGCAGGATGTTTTGGGTGTCTCATTCACCTAACAAGCCAGATCAATTCCTGAACTATAAGGACAATGAAGTAGTTAAGTACTGAAGGGGAGAGAAGAGTCAGGCAGGCAGGAAGAGAGATGTAATACAGGATGCAGTATTTAAAAAAAAAAAAAAAAGTACTTTCTGTATCTTAAAAAAAACTAGGGAAAAAGTAATGCTACTATAAAAATTATTCTGTATTTCTTGGGAAATTTCAACGGTTCTTTGTTAATGAACAGATTGTATTTTTATAGTTTTAATCAGGTGTGAGCAGATATACCTATGTGCAGTGTTGTATTTTTTTCTTTACAAGTATTTTCCATGTTACAGCACACACTCTGCACAAGCACTGTGGTTAATGGCCCACGAACCACTCATGAAATGCATCCTTTACCTTTTACCTAACCACTCCTCTCTTGTTTCACGTTTCAGTGGCTTTCTATTATCTTCACTGAGTTAAATGTTATGAACATTTTTAGGTTGCTAATATTTAGTTCCAACTGCTTTCCTTAAAATATGCACCCGTCACTGTACTCTGAGGTTTTTTCTTCTCAACATCCTACTCTTCTCCAAACGAACACTAACATCCCAGGGGCTTTTTCCTTCTTCTACTGGACGACCCTTCAATCCTCCTCGTGAAGCTTTAAGAAGGGAGCGTTTAAATGACTGCTACACGTCACTTACACTCTGTAAGTTTAAAGGCTCTGTACTGCATACCTAACATTCTCTCATTTAACACTTAGAATCTGAGTTTCAAGACCAGCAATCTTTAGACCTATCTCTCATTCATTCTTTCAGTTAGTAAGACTGAGTACCTGCAAAATGCCAGGCAGTGGCAACACAGTGGTAAGCAAAACAACCCCCCCCCCCACCCGCCCCAGCACTGGGGCTGCCTCAAAGACTCTCCCAACAAAAGGCTACTCCATTGCTGATCTACTTTGATAATAAAACTTTCTAATGACTTCCGTTATGATTCAAATAAAATCCAAATTCCCTGGGTGCCTGGGTGGCGGGTCTGTCAGTTAAGCATCTGACTCTTGATTTTGGCTCACGGTTGCAGAGTCTGAGCCCTGCATCATCCAGCCAATGACGCGGATCCTACTTGGGATCTCCTTCTCTTTCTGCCTCTCTCCTATTCATTTTCTCTCTCTCTCTCTCCCCCCTTCTCTCAAAATAAATAAATAAATATTAAAAAAAAAAAGGGAAAAAAAATCTGGGAGCATCTGGGTGGCTCAGTCGGTTAAGCATCCGACTTTGGCTCAGGTCATGATCTCACAGTTTGTGAGTTCAAGCCCTGCATCGGGCTCTGTGCTGACGGCTCGGAGCCTGGAGGCTGCTTCAGATTCTGTGTCTGCCTGTCTCCTGACACACTTTGTCTCTCTCTGTCTCACTCTCAAAAATAAATAAAGATTAAAATTTAAAAAATATCCAAATTCCTTTCCATGATCCACGAAGACTCATGTGTCTGATACAACCCCCTACCACACTACCCTTACCCACTAGGCCTCAGCCACTTTAACATCCTCAATTCCTTCCACCTGAGGGTTTCTTTCACAATGCTCCCTCTGAATTCTCTGCTCTGCTCATCAAAATGTCTCGCCCTTTCTTATCTTTCATGTCTTAGCTTGATGTCACCTCCTTGGGGGCTCTCTTGGTCATTCAATCTAAAGTAGGGTCTCCAATATTGCTCTGTCTCTATCCCACCTCAGTTCACTTTTTTTTTATTTTATGTTTATTTATTTTTGAGAGAGAGAGAAACACAGCATGAGTGCGGGAGGGGCAGAGAGAGAGGGAGACACAGAATCTGAAGCAGGCTCCAGGCTCTGAGCTGTCAGCATAGAGCCTTACACGGGGCTTGAACCCACAAACCGTGAGATCATGACCTGAGCCGAAGTCAGATGCTTAACCGACTGAGCCACCCAGGCGCCCCTCATTTTCTAAACAGTACTTATGAGTTTGGTGTGTTCAGCATCATACATCCAAGGGCTACGTTTGTTCACCACTATACGTCTGGTGGACAGAATACATGGCAGATAAACTGTGTGCTGAACAAATAAAATCATTTCTTCTTTAGCTGGAATGAAATCTAACTTCCTCCAAACTTTTACATGTTTAATTTTACCTCCTGTAACTGCAATGGAAAAAAGTGTATTTTTTGGCATTTGTACCCTACTTTAGTAAATGTTAAAACTATTATTTGTTTGTTAACTCTGGCACTCACCTTTTTTTTTTTTTTTTTTTTTCTCTTTAAGCAACAGCTAGCTACTGCTGCTGACTCCAGGGACAGGATCAAGGAGTGTTTATGAGCATGAAATCCCATGTTACACTGCCTGGTTGGAATCTGGGCTCTAACACTTCCCCACGTGAAATAGATCTCACTTGTGTGACTCTGGAGAAGTTACCTAACCTCTCTGTACGTCAGTTCCTCATTTGGAAAACTAGGATAAGACTTAACTGATTGTCAGAATTTTAAAAATTATTGTATGTCAAGAGCTTACTCCAGTTCCCACAGAGGAATGTTCCTACCGCTGTCTCACTAGCTAGAGAGGAAAACTTCAAAATGGTGTATTTCTTTGTATCCTTCAAACCTAGTTTACACAAGTCTCAACAAACCTAGATTCAAAACATAATCCCCCAAGCGTGGCTAAGGCACCCCCTTGCACATCCTCCACAACACCCTGAAACTAGCCCTCATGTCACTGTCATTTTTCCTGACAGTCGTTTTACTATTCTGCCTCCACCACCTGACCCATGTGGGCAGGTCTGTCTTGTTCGCCAAATTATCCCTAACACCTGCAACAAACAATTAATAATTAAATGAAATTTCACTGAGCCACCATGACCATGGTGGAAGCCTTTTTTAAAAGTTTTTTGTTGTTGTTGTTGTTTTACTGTTTCTTCCTACTGCTCCACAATGAAAATACACACAGGCAGCCAATCTGTCTTGTTCACTGCTGTATCCAGTAACCCTAGTGCATCTGCCATAACAGAGGGTTCAAAATACTACGAAGGTTTTGTTCTTGGGTTTTTGTTTTCGACGTTCAAACGTGTTCTCATAGTTTTCCACTTAAACACTACTATCTTATTGACTCCATAATTATTTGCGTTTATCAATATACGCAAAGCCTACAAGAATGCTTGAAAGAAAACAAGCAGACTAAATATATATTGAATGAACAGGCCATTTTCCGAAAGTGAAAAAAATTACAGCTAAATAAATACCATAGTCCCGGGCAGGAAGAATTTGACCCGATGCAAGCGGGTGGGTGTGTGTGTGTGTGTGTGTGTGTCTTTTTGTTTTGTGTGTGTGTGTCTTTTTGTTTTTGTTACATATATTTAATTCCCAAGCTCTCCAGAATGTTGTTACACTGTACAAATGAAATTTTCTTCTTCAGGTAAACCAATATGAGGAAAGCTCTCAAGCTCGCCACCCGCCGTGTCCTGTTTTCCAGGTAGGAAAGGCCAGCCTTGACGCGAGGCCCGGCGGTGGGCCAGGAACCCCGCGTTCCCTCCGGGACCTGCCTAGGGACCAGTGACCCGAAGACGGTTCAACGCGCAAAACCGGAAGAAAGTGCTAGGGAACAGAAACCACCACGGACTTCGCTGCACGACTCTGGCACCCCGAACGCCCCACCCTACCGTCCAGCACTCACCACCAGCGAAGCCGTGAACCCAGGCCGCTCCATGGCTCCGCAGGCACCCCAAAAGCTATAATGCGAGACAGAGCAGAAGGGGATCGCAACCCCATTCACTGGGTGCCGCCATCTTGGAGGCGGACCTGTAGCGCCGGCACTTCCGCGGCCACGTGAGATTGAACCAAAACAACTGCACGTGCAACGGAGGAAGCTGGGCCAGAAGGTGCGCCGAGAAGGAGGGGAGGAGTCTGGGGAGGGATGTGGTCAATCCAAGTCTCGCGACTCTTCCCGGCCTCCGTTTCCTGGCAGCAGATTTGCGATTCGGCTAGATAAAGGAACTCTCGCGAGTAAAGGAGGCTGGACGGGATCCTGGGTGAAGGCCGGGTGAAGTTAGCCCCAAAGAGGCGTGGCTTAGTGGAGGACCGGGCCATGAAGGGGCGGGACTAGCTTAAGGGCACGAGGCTTGTGGTTTTTGGTTTTTGTCTAAATTCTATTTGTACAAATTTTGTCTGAATTTGTATAAAACAGACTCAACATAAGACGATTATTAAATAAAGATATAGAAAAAGCCTTTCAAAGGTTCCTTACTCCAGGTAAACATTAGTATCCTCCACTTCTTACTGACAGTGCAATTAATATTATTTACTGTTTAAGTTACCTGTTTGCGGAATTGCTCATCTTGTTCGCTGTAGTATGAGTGCGCACATCTAGAAGTCCCAACCAAAAGCTAAAGGGAACATAGCAGAGCCAGGCTTGAAATTTTTCTTAGCGCCCATCTTCCCTCAAAACCTTTGGAATAACCTTAGCAGGCTCCTTGTCTGCCTTTCTTTAATCGATTTTCATACCATTCTTTATTCTCCTCTAGATGTGTGATCTAGAAATAATTAGCCAGCATTTAGGGTTTCAAATTCCAAGCTTTGACTACTAGGTTTGGGCATAACTTCTCCAATATTGAGTTTCCTCCCTTGTGAAGTTGGGATAATGATAGTAACTTCTTCTTTTAGTACTATTACAGATTCAGTGAGGTAATGCATGCAAGTTCTCAACTTAGTTCCTGGTGCAGGGAAACTGTTCTCTAAAGATGATGGCAATGTCACTTTCCTGCCTTAAATCACTCCCTTTTGGGGCGCCTGGGTGGCTCAGTCGGTTGAGCATCCATCCGACTTCAGCTCAGGTCATGATCTCACAGTTTGTGAGTTTGAGCCATGCATCCGCTCTGTGCTGACAGCTCAGAGCCTGGAGCCTGCTTCAGATTATGTGTGCCCCTTTCTCGCTGCCCCTGCCTCGCTCATGCTCTGTCTCACTCTGTCTCTCAAAAATAAATAAATGTAAAAAAAAATTGAAAAAATTACTCCCTTTTGCTGCAAATATGAGATAGTCCAGTTCCTTATCATGGTACTCACCTCCCAGATGGTGTCTTCTGTCCCTCTTCCCACTGGCTAGACTACTCACAGACTATACACTTTCCAGCTTCCCCATCTTACCCGTGGTGTTCCCTCTACCAACACCTTTCCCTATGCTGCCTGCAGAACATTGGTCCTCTCCTGTTTGCCACATGTCACAGTCCATAGACCATCTTGAAATATGCTAGCTTACTTCCCCCAGGTCAGCAGGAGAACCTCTTATGCTGTTGTCTCTTTTAAGGGCTTATATGATGAGGCCAACCTACCCCTCCCCACCCTTGCCTCATAATCTCTCTTTTGATTAACTCAAATGATTAGGGACCTTACTTATATCTGCAAAATCTTTTTTTGCCATAGAATGCAACAGAATCATGGAAGTTATATTTCATCAGGCTAACAGGTTCTAATCACACTCAAAGGATGTGATTGTACAAAACATATGAATTAACAGGGCAGGAATCTTCAGAGCCATCTTAGAATTAGGCCAACCACATTTACCCATAAGCCCTTGCTGGCAGGCTCCTCCAAAGTCATCATGGTTTGATCAGTACGCTTCCACTAATGGTTTCCTCAAAGTCCTTCCATTTTTTAATCTACTGTCTGGTAACAAAGCCACTCCTACAGTTTAAATGTTTGTTACAGCAGCACCCCATTTTAAAGTACCAAAATCTGTACTGGTTGTCTATTGCTGAGTAACAAACTACCCCAAAGCTTAGAACAATAAACCTTTATTACCTCACACAATTTCTGTAGGACAGGCATCCAGGGATCCCTCAGCTGACTGGTTAGGTCTCAGGGTGTCCCTCATGGGTCTGCAGTCAAGTTACCAGCTAGGGATATAGCTGAAGATTTGACTGGAACCAGAAGATCCACTTACAAAATGGCTCACTCCCATGACTGGCGAATTAGTGCCAGCACTTGGCAAGTGGCCTCAGTCCCTTGTGACAGAAACGTCTCCATAGGGTGGCTTGAGTATCCTCATAATATGGTAGCTAGTTTTCCCCAGAGTGAGTGATCTAAGGGAAAACAACACGGAAACTATAGTGTTTTCCATGATTTTGCCTCAGAGAAGTGACTCAGTTGTCATTCATGCAATAGCCTATTTGTTTTTTTTTAATTTTTTAATGTTTATTTATTTTTGAGAGTGGAGGGGGTGGAGAAGCAGAGAATGGGAGACACAGAAACCAAAGCAGGCTCCAGGCTCTGAGCTGTCAGCATAGAGCCTGACCCAGGGCTCGAATTCACAAACTGTGAGATCATGACCTAAGTCAAAGTTGGACGCTTAACTGACTGAGCCACCCAGGAGTCCCTGCAATAGACTATTTGTTACCACAGGTCATCCCTACTTTTTATGGGATTGGACTAAACAGAGACATGAATGAATACCAGCAGGTGAGAAGCATGGGTTGTCACCATGGAAACTGGATGCCACACATCAGAGACATGCAAGTGAAGATTCTGATGAGATACAGGTACCTACTCACTAGAACTCTCAACAGGCCAAGTGTTCTTGGCAAGGATGAAGAGCACCTGGAACTCTCATACATTCTAAGAATGTAATATGGTACGACCACTACAGAAACCAATGCCCCTCTTATTGTTTTATGTATGTTTTTGTTGTGTGTTTTTTTCACAAGCTTTAATTCACTTTATTTTTCTTTTCTAGTATATACTTTCTTTTCTAGTTTATACTTTTCTAGTATAAAACTAGGTGGTGGCCATTCCCCTGCACAGAGACTCCAATGTGGGTCTTTACAAGACGGTCAATGAATTCCTGATAGAGAGACTTGGTGAACACAGTATCTTTCCAGAGGTCAGGGGGAGATAGATGTATGTCTTGGGAATGGCATCAAAAGTGGCCGTGGCGAAGTTTCCCAGGATGGCCATGCAGCCCCTGGCTGAGGTGTAGCAGTCTTTGATGCCAGCCATCAGCATCAGCTTCTTGGGCATGGGGGCTGAGATAATGCCAGCGCCTCTGGGGATGAGGATGAGAAAAACTAGCACAGAGCCTCAGCAGCTGGTCAACTTCCATGGAATAGTGTGGGGCTTACCAGTCTTGTTCCCCCAGTAGCCTTGTCACATGGGGACAATGGAAACCTTGGCCAGGATGATGGCCCCATGAATGGCAGTGACTACCTCCTTAGAACACTTAACATCCAAACTGATGTGTTAATTGTAATCTCCAATGGCAACAAATGTCTGTGAAAAGCCTGAGAAGGTTGGTGGTCCACTGACCTACACAGCATCAGTAACTACCACCAAGGACCTATTGCATGCCTCAAGGGAAGAGTAGCTACTGTGAGGCCAGTCTGAGGTCCTGAGGAGATCCTTTTTCTCTCCTCCCATTTTTTTTTTAAATTTTCCACCTATATTTTTCCACCTCCCCAAATGCTTTTCATCCCCCATCCCCAAGCTTTCTAATGTGCCTTTTAGATATTTACACAAGAGAAATGAAAACATGTGTCCATTATTGGGGAAGGGTTTGTTTTTTTTTTTTAATTTTTTAAGATATTTATTTTTGAGAGAGAGAGAGAGACAGAGACAGAGACAGAGCATGAGCAAGGGAGGGGCAGAGAGAGGGAGACACAGAATCCGAAGCAGGCTCCAGGCTCTGAGCTGGCAGCACAGAGCCCAATGCAGGGCTCAAACTCACAAACTGTGAGATCATGACCTGAGCCAAAGTCAGACACTTAACCAACTGAGCCATCCAGGTGCCCCTTTGTGTCCATTATTGTTAAGCAGCTTTATCCATAAGAGGCAAAATCTGGAAACAATCCAAATGTCAATCGGCAATGAATGAATGAACATATTATGGTATATCCATACAATGGAATATTACTTAGCAATAAAAAGAAATGAATTACACAAAAATATAGATTAATCTCAATGCATTATTCTAAGTGAGAAAAAAACAAATTTTAAAAAGTACATACTTTGTAATTCCACTTATATGAAATTCCAGAAAATTAAAATTGTAGTAACAAAACAGACTAGTGGTTTGGAGACACTGGTGGAGGCAAAGAATTGGTTACAAAGGAGGTACAAAAGAACACTCAATGTTATTGAGGTATAACCTACATGCATTAAATGCGTCCATTTAAATTGTGCAATTAAAAGCAATAAATTGTGCAATTCAATGCATTTTTGTAAATGTATACACCCAAGCAGTGGCCACCACAATAACGATACAGAATATCTCTATCACCACAAAGAACACTTCCAGTTACTAATGATCTTGGAAGTCTTAGATACGACTCTTCCCCTAAGAGACAATTTAAGACAGACTGTTGATTTTAATTTTGAGACAGTAATTCATTGGTTCTAAAATTAAGGGGAAACACTTTTCCTCTTCAATGTAACGACTGTCTTTAACTATGTAGGAAGAAATTATGTTGATGCCATTTCCTGATAACTTGGAAGGTAATACAATTCATTGGATGCCTTCTAAAATCAAGAAGGAATGTGACATTCTCTCCTTTTGTAGCAAGGTTAAAGCTTCAAGTATTTCATGATGCCACTAAAAGCCCTTTTGGAAACATGGATTTTACAACATGACCCAGGACCTCCTTTCATAAAATGCTAGCAGGAAAGTGTGTTGCCAGAGTGCTCAGTTGACTGAGCTCGACTCTTGGTTTTGGCTCAGCTCATGATCTCAGGGTCGTGGGCTCTGCACTGAGCATGGAGCCTGCTTGAAATTATTCTCTCTCTTCCTCTGCCCCTACCCGCTCACATGCACGTACATGGGTGCTCTCCTCTAAAAATAAAATTAAAAAAAGGAAAGCAAATTCTGTCACCACTTGAACATCCCTTTTAAATGGAGTATTTCAATGCATCGTCCTTGTCACTGCACTGCAGGTACAATATGTCCTCCAGTCTTCAATTTGAGAAGATACAGGAAATGAGCTAAGCACCTATTTGCATTAAACATGAGAAATTACATGGTAACACTGTCTTCTTCAATTAAATCTGCCACTGTAAGCCAAGTTTACTGTTAAACAAGTTCTCACATCTCAATAGCATTTATAAACATTTGCAGTAAGTCAAAAACATACATCAAAAAACAAATTCGGTCTGACTCAGTTGAAGTGAAGGACATAATGTTCAGGCAGCCCGAGGCCCAACCTCCAGGCCGCTGTTGCTGATCTTTATTAAAAAATGAGGTCAGAGAATCATGTTCAGTAAAAAATATTCACGGAGGTATTTTAACCCATCTGCAAAGGATGGCAGATATATGTAATAGAAAGGAAGTCAAATGAAAAATGTAAAAGGCCCATTTTAAAGGTCTGTTTTCCTTTGAGTAATAGAATCAAGGACATACTTGCCATGTGGTTTTATCTTTCCATTTTAAATCAGTGAGGAAAAAAAAAAGATGGTCCTTTCAATAAATGGTTTTGGGACAGTCAAGCACTCATTTAGAAGAAAATAGTTCTTCATCCTTGTCTCATACTTTACTTCCAAATACTGTTCCAAATGGCTTAAAACCTTTACTTGACATAATTAAACTATTAAAATACTAAAATAAAAAGGTAAACATTTTAATATTTAGGCAAAGAAACAAGTTCTATGCATGACTTTTTTTGTACTAAAGAAAATACTTACATTATATATGACAACAATGAATCCTTGACATTAAATACCTCCCATAAATCAATAAAAGACTAATACAAATAGAAAAAATAGGCAAAGTTCACAAAGGAAGAAATACAAGTACCTAATGAACATGTGAAGAGTATTTTAAATTTACTAGTAATACCAAAATGAAAATTAAAAAACAATGAAGCGTTTTTAGGGTAAAGATTTTATTTTATTTTTTAATGTTTATTTATTTATTTTGAGAGAGAGAGAGACCACGAGTAGGGGAGAAGCAGAGAGAGAGAGAGAATCCCAAGCAGGCTCCGTGCCATCAGGGCAGAGCCTGACACAGGGCTCAATTCCACGAACCATGAGAACATGACCTGAGCCAAAATCAAGAGTTCGACTTTTAGCCGACTGAGCTACCCAGGTGCCCCTAGATTTTATTTTTTTAAGTAATCTTTACACCCAATGTGGGGCTTTAACTTACAACCCTGAGATCAAGAGTCATATGCTCTACCAACTGAAACAGCCAGATTCTCCAATAAAGCATATTTTAAAAATCTTATAAAATAGGCAAAGATTTTTTTTCCTAGAAGGAGAGTATAGCAATTTTTCTGATGAGCAATATGGCAAGATATATCAAAATCCTTAAAAAAAATGTTCTTTGTCCTTAATTATTTCTACTTCTTGCATTGTGCTCTAAAGAACTATTTTTTTAATCCATAGAAATAGAACTATAAGGATATTCATTTCACTGCTTATCATAGCAAAAGGAGACTTTTTTATACATCTAAAAATGTTCATCGGTGTGTGAATTAGATAATTTGTAATAGTGCCCCTATGTAGCTATTTAAAACCATGATGTAGGGGACGCCTGGGTGGCTCAGTAGTTGGGTGTCTGACTTCAGCTTGGGCCATGATCTCACAGTTTGTGAGTTTAAGCCCCACATGGGGCTCTGTGCTGACGGCTTGGAGCCTGGAGCCTGCTTCAGATTCTGTATCTCCCTCTCCCTATGCTTCTCCCCGGCTTGTGCTCTGTCTCTCTCTCTCTCTCTCTCTCAAAAAAGAAAAAAATCTGTAAATAAATAAAACCATGATGTAGAAGAATCTTTAATGATACAGAAAGATGATAAACATAAAAATAATTGCACAAGAGCTTGGGTTTATGCTGGCTTTTCTCTTTATGCCTCAGCAGATCTATTCTCTGCCTTCTCTGCCTTGTTTTCTGTCCTAGGGAGCTGACCCCTAGGAACTGCTCTCTGGTTTCCAGCTGGGTTTGGCCAGTGACAGTCATGGGCAATCTGAAGATGGCAAAAGAAAGATGCCAGAGTATTTCTTCCCTTCTTGCCTTGACCCAACCCTGACAGGTGGTGTGTCCCTGGACAAATCTCCAATAAGACAACTTTCTCTCTGTGGCTCCCCTCTTTTTGGCCTCTTGTAACACATTTACCTTCTCTTCCTTCTTCAGGTCTATGGACATTAATGGCTTTTTACTGTTATAAACCCTGGCTACTTCTTTCATACCTAACTGATATTCTTAACACTACACACAGTTCTGCTCAAAATCCCAATTGAGTGTCCTCTTTTTGCTGATAAAACTCTGGCTGACAAAAGAGAATGTGATCCAATTTTTTTAATGTTTATTTATTTTTGAGAGAGAGAGAGAGAGGGAGAGAGAGAGAGAGAGAGTGAGAATGTGTGTGCACACTTGCACGCACATGTTGGGGGGAGGAGCAGAGGGGGCAGGCAGAGGATCTGAAGCAAACTCTGTGTTGACAGCAGAGAGCCTGATGTGGGGCTCAAACTCTCAAACTGTCAGATCATGACCTGAACCAAAGTCAGATGCTTAACTGACTGAGCCACCCAGACACCCCAAATAAATGTTAATTTATTTTTTTGAGAGAGGGAGAGAGAGAGGAGGAGGGAGAGAGAGAAAGAGCATGCAAGCAGGGGAGGGGCAGAGAGAATCCCAAGAAGGCTCTGTATTCTCAGCACAGAGCCCAATGAAGGGCTTGATCCTATGAACCATGAGATCATGATCTGAGCCAAAAGCAAGAATCAGATGCTTAATCAGCTGAGCCATCCAGGTGCCCTGATCCAATTTTTGTAAACATATATGTATTAGTTATCTATTGCTACATAACACACTACCCCAACACTTGGCAGCTTAAAACAACAGAGATTTACAATCTCAGAATTTCTTTGGGTCCAATATCTGAATATTACCTAGCTACACATAGGCTGGCTCAAAGTCTCTCATGAGACTGCAGTCATGCTGCCACCAGGGCTGCAGTCCCATCTGATGGCTCAAGCGGGGGAGGAGCCACTTCCAAGCTCACTCACATGGGTGTTGGCAGGAGCCAGTTCCCTCCAGGATGTTGGACTGAAAGGTTCAAGTCTTCACTCTCTGTCAACTGGAGGCCTTCCTCAGTTCCTTACCACATTTGCCTTTCCATATAGGAGCTTGCAACATGGCCCCTGGCTCTCATCAGAGGGAGCAAGCAAGAAAGACTGAAGGAGAACACCCAGGAGGGAAGCCACAAACTTGGTAATCTGACCTCTGAGTTGACATCCCATCAACTTTACCAGCCCACACTTAGGGGGAGTGGATTGCACAAGGAAATGAATATAGGCAGTAGGAATCATTGGGGGTAATCTTAGAGGCAAAACATAATTTGCAAATTCACATGAAAAAATCTGCATGATCACTGATTATCTTTGGGTGCATTTAAAATGATCTTTCTGTTTTCTCTCTGCATTACTGGCAATTTCTAATGGATAATTGCTAGTGGTGTGACTACAATCACCATTTGAATCTTTTGTTGCTACCTATCTCTAACTGACAGCCACTCACTTGACACTGTTTAATTTTTCTACCTTTTTCCATGAGCAAGTTGATATAAACCTGTCCAGACTTTAGAAAGAGTGAATCAATTATCTTCCATAATTGGGTTTTGCTCCATGTTTGACCCAGCAGGAAGCTATGGCTAGGTTTCCAAGACATGTATAAAAATAATCAGGATGAAATATGTTCAGCTAGTTTTTGCATTCTCTGACAAAGAGCTCCACCCTATTGGACATGGAAATTATCTTCAAACCTTGTGCCTTGTGCATTTACTGCCCATCAGTTTGGCAAGCCTGTCACACTGAAATATAATACAGAAGTGCCCTTGGTGTAATTGCTCCCCTCTGTTGAAGTGGCAACAAATAATTACAGGTCACCCTTGTGACACAGATGGGGACAGCAAATGATTTTTCTCAGCCAGTCACTATTGTTATGTTCAAGGGCAAATTGAGCTATTTTTTCTTTGCAGTATAGGAAATAATGGGAAAACATAAATTGGGTTCATGATCTTCCCATTATAGAAAATTTAAAGAGAAATGTTCAGCATTAAACCACAGTTCCAGCTAAGCACAACAACTTTATTATTCCTCAAATTAATTCTAACAACAAGTGCTAAATAAGCACCTATCATGTGTCCATAATGTCCTTTTTTTCGTATAAATACCTTACCCTACAAACTTCATTTTTTTATCAAGGTTCCATGATTCTTACAATCTGCTAGCTTAAGAAGCTTGCCTCTTATTCAATTTCTTATTTATCTTTGAGACAAACCATTACCTAATCCTTCAAAAACACTCCTCCTCTTCCCTTCTCTCCTTTATCTCTGCAGAACATCTTCAAAAATTATATATTGGGGGTACCTGGGTGGCTCAGCCTGTTAAGCGTCTGACTTTGGCTCAGGTTATGATCTCACGGTTTGTGGGTTCGACCCCCACATCAGGCTCCGTACTGCTAGCTCAGAGCCTGGAGCCTGCTTCGGATTCTGTGTCTCCCTCTCTCTCTGCCACTCCCCTGCTCGTTCTCTCTCTCTCCCTCTCTCTCTCTCTTTCTCAAAAATAAACATTAAAAACTTTTAAAAAATTATATCTTGGCTAATGAATGGCTGACCCAGTCATAAAAACCTCCTGCTGACTCCATACCCCCCTGTCCAGTTCCCCTGCACAGGTCTACATGAGTAAAAGAAATTGCAATCACCTTATATCAGGCCC
This sequence comes from Cryptoprocta ferox, assembly GCA_028646485.1. Classification (NCBI taxonomy): domain Eukaryota; kingdom Metazoa; phylum Chordata; class Mammalia; order Carnivora; family Eupleridae; genus Cryptoprocta; species Cryptoprocta ferox. The sequence goes on along the minus strand of CM053574.1, from coordinate 31,401,155 downwards.
TATGAGATGACTGGCCATTTCCCCATTTGCTTTCCCACTTAATCTAAACTGTACCTGTGACATCGGTATTAAAACTGAGCCTGGACTCCCGGGTTCTTAAAGAAAAACAACGAAACCCAGAAAACAGTTTGGCAGTCTCTTACAAAGCAAAACATAGTCTTAACATTTGATCTGGTAATTGCACACCTTCGTATTTATTGAAATTAGTTGAAAACGTGTTCACACAAAAACCTGCACATGATTGTTTATAGCAGCTTTATTCACAAGTGCCAAGACTTGGAAGCAACCAAGATGTCCTTCAGTAGGTAAATGGATAAATAACCTGTGGTACATCCAGACGATGGGGTATTATTCAGCACTAAAAAGAAATGAGCTATTAAGCCATGAAAAGACATGGAAGAACTTCAAATGACTATTATTAAGTTAATGAAGTTGACCCGAGAAGGCTACATACTATAGGATTCCAACTACCATCTGACATTCTGCAAAAGGAGCAACAAAAGATCAGTGGTCACCAGAGATTAGGAAGAGGGAGAAATCAGTAGGCTCAGTGCAGAGGATTTTTAGGGCAGTGAAATAAATTAGTATGATAGTGTAATGACAGATACATATCATAATACATTTGTTCAAACCCAGGGAAAGTACAAAGATAAGAGGGATTGACCCTATGTAAAATATGGATTTGGAATGATCGTGATGTTTAGTGAAGGTTTATCAATTTTAACAGTTTTACCACTCCACTGGGGATGTTGATGGGGTGGGGAGAGGTACAGGGAACATATAAGAACACTGTACTTTTTGGCCAATTTTCCTATGAACCTAAAACTCCTCTTAAAAAAAAAGTCTACTATACTAAAAAGGGAGGGGCACCGGGTGGCTCAGTCAGTTAAGCATCCATCTCTTGATATCAGCTCAGCTCAGGTCATGATCTCATGGTTCATGAGATTGAGCCCCACATCAGGCTCTGTGCTGACAGCATGGAGCCTGCTTGGGACCCTCTCTGTCCCTTTCTCTGCCCCTCCCCTGCTCTCTGCTTCTCAAAATACATAAATAAACTTAAAAAAATAAAATAAAAAGGAAGTCGTTGCACTATTCCTTGAGATTCTCAATGATAGTAACATTTAGTCAAATTCTATCTTCCTTATAGCCAGGGAGAGAGACAGGGAGGGAAGGGAAGAAAAAAGGAAGGGAAGGGATGGGAAGAGGCAAAAAAAGGAAAAGAAGAAACGTGAGATAATGTAAGGAAAAAAAATCATGTTGATATTAAGACGCTTTTTCTCCAACCCAAATGTCTGTCAACAGATGAATGGGTAAACAAAATGTGGCATAAACATACAATGATATATTATTTAGCTTTAAAAAGGAAGCTGATTCTGACACATGGTACAGCACAGATGACCTTGAAGATGTTATGTTAAATGAAATAAGCCGGTTACAACAGAACAAGTACGATATTCTTCTGCTTCCAAGAGGTGCCTAGAATAGTCAAATTGATAGACAGAAGGTAGAATGCTGATTGCCAGGAGCCAGAAGGGGACAGAGAGAGGTTAGTTAGTGTGTAATGGGTACACACTTTCAGTTGGGGAAGATTAAAAAGTTCTAAAGACGGATGACAGTGATGGTTGCACAAGAGTGTGGATGTACCTACTGTCAGCCAACTATACACTCAGAATGGTTAAAAGGGTCATGTTCATGTTATATATTTAACTACCATGAGCAAGACACGTTTTCTTCATAGGAGATGGAATATCTTTAATATATTCCGTTTCGAAGATGAAATGCATCTCAGTCACAAAAAAAAAAAACCTGATGCACAACATTCTTTAATCAACCAATAACCAAAGTTCTCCCTACCCTTTTTTAAAATGTTTTTTTATTATTTATTTTTGACAGAGACAGAGACAGCGTGAGCCGGGGGGGGGGGGGTGTGGTCAGAGAGAGAGGGAGACACAGAATCTGATGACAGGCTCCAGGCTCTGAACTAGCTGTCAGCACAGAGCCTGACGCGGGGCTCGAACCCGTGAATCATGAGATCATGACCTGAGCCGAAGCCAGATGCTTAACCGACTGAGCGACCCAGGCGCCCCTACCTACCCTTTAAATGCCATTTTGCCTCATATATCAGAGTTGCTAGAGAGAAGGAGACAGAGAGACAGCCATGAGGGAGCTCCCCGTTACACAACACAGAGCCCCTGAGCATTCACTGATAGGGAAAATGTTTAAAGAATAATATTGGGGCACCTGGGTGGCTCAGTTGGTTAAGTATCTGACTTCCACTCAGGTCATGATCTTGCAGCTTGTGAGTTTGAGCCCCACCTCAGACTCTGTGCTGACAACTCAGCTCCTGAAGCCTGCTTCGGATTCTGTGTCTCCCTTGCTCTCTATGCCCCTCCCCCACCCCCACTCTGCCCCTCTCTCTCTCTCTCTCTCTCCCCCTCTCTCTCTCTCTCTCTCCCCCCCTCTCTCTCCCTCGCTCAAGAACAAATGAACATTAAAAAATTTTTTAAGAATATTTATTGTTTCAAATTTCCATTCATCAAGTCCCTCCTCACGTGCCTCTCTCAACTCAGTTTACCATTTTATACCTTCCTCATTGCAAGCTTTCCAAAGAGCTCTGTGGCACCGTGGTCTTTTTCTTTGTTACCTTCTGCCAAACAAATAGCAGTCCTGCATTCAAAAGGGCACAACCCTTTATTCTTCGGAGCTAGCAGCATGTGTTCTAAATGAACACTCGAGGCTTAATGCTACAGGACAAACAGTTATCTTTTGATCTTTCCCAGGTGAACCTGCTTAGAGTTCAAAGGATCTTGAAAAAAGTGAGCTTATACCTTTGTCATTTCTCAAGTTCAGTGCTGCTAGCATTGCAAAAGTAGCCACAGTTCCCTCAAATAATTACAAGAGAACATAGTCCCACCTGCAGAGTAATGTGTCACTCAAACACAGTCCTATATCCTCTGTTAATGTTTACTTTTTTCCTCTTCCAAGTTTTATTTCTCAGCAGACATTTTCTATTTTTCTATTTAGCCTGAGTGCTCTGGCCTGTAACTAGGGCTACAACTTCATGGCCTGCCAGTCCACTTTCTTTGCTAATGAAGCGTTAGCAACAGTGAGGGCTTTTGGTGACTCACATGAGTTGATCTTGTTCATATATTCAGTCTCAGGGCCTTTGCCCAAGCCTAACCCCCATGCCTACATTTCTCCTTCTTAAGTGACCTTCAATGAGTGATCAGTTAATGGGGTTTCCTTAGAGGAGGTCTTCTGTTCACGTCACCCAGCTCCCACCAGTTTTCTCCCATAGTGTCATACTTTTTCCCCAGCACTTGTCATAACTTGTAATCCTATATTTGTGTTCTCACTTAACATCTTTCTCCCACACTAGATTATAAAATCCATTAACATGAGGACAATGTTTACCAAGGTCACAACAGTGTACTCAGTGCCAGACACATAGTTGAGCTCAAATGTTGGAATGAAGGGAAGAAAGGAAAGAGAAATGGGGGAAGGGAATGAAGGAAATGTCTGACATGAGTGCATCTTCAGTCCTGTAACAAAGCTGATGTGCATTAAGAAGGGGCAGTAGGCACCCAACAGTCCTGGAGACCAATACTAGAGGATTAGTAAAGCTACTGAAATCTTCAGGATCCCCTTCTACTTCCCACTCCCAACCCTGAGAACTATTCTTCCTGGAAGATGGTTGGAAAATGAAGGATGTCAATTTGGAATATGCTAGGAGGCAAGAAGAGAGCATGTGGAACCCAAGCAATCTTTATCCTGATTGCCCCAATCCCTGCCTCTCCCAGAGTTCACTACCATGGCCTGCCATGATTTTCTTTCAAGAAATGAGCTCTCTCAGAAACACGGGTAAATCCAAACAGGGGGATGAGAAATCAGTTCTGTAGTGACCTTGTGGAAAATAGATTAGCCAGTTCACAATAGCAGATAAGCATCTCTCTTTTAAAAGCCATGATGGTCAGGGCTCAGTTGGTTAAGCGTCTGACCCTTGGTTTTGGCTCAGGTCACAATCTCAGTTTGTGAGTTCGAGCCTGGCATTGGGCTCTGTGCTGACAGTGCAAAGCCTGCTTGGGATTCTCTCTCCCTCTCTCTCTCTGCCCCTCCTCCACTCATCCCCCCGTCCAAATAAATAAAATAAACATAAAAAAATTTTTTAAAGACATGATGGTCATCAATGACATTATATGTTGCTTGCAGAAATGAGAAGATCAAAGAAAAACCTAGGTTTTTGTCATAGCAAATCTGGGGAAAGAATGATTTAAAGTAACTCTCAAAAATGTAAGAATACCATTAATCCCTCAGAAGTAATGTTTCCATAGCATTTCAATTATAGTCTTTTCTCATGCAACAAGTAAGTTACCCTCAGTAAGGGCTCAGACAACCCTGTGCTTACACAAACACCCATAGTATGCTTACTTCACGCTTACAAAGAATGAATTTCTAGTTCATGAAAACCAGGTAGAACTACTTCTGTCATGGAACAACTAATCAATAGCAATAGTAGATGATCTATCATGCTGTCCTTTTTCTTTTCTGCCTCTGTTTCTCCTCAACTTCTAAAATAGTCCTCTAGCAGTGCCTCTGTGGCTCAGTCAGGTAAGCGTCTGACTCTTGGTATTGGCTCAAGTCACGACCTCATGTTTCATGAGTTTGAACCCCATGTAGGGCTCTGCACCGGCATCTCAGAGCCTGCTTGGGATTCGCTCTCTCCCTCTTCTGCCCCTCACCCACTCATGCTGTCTCTGTCTCTCTCAAAATTAATAAATAAACCTTTTTTTTAATTTTAAAAAATAAAATAAAATTGTCCTAAAAGACAGCTTAGGTGGACAAGAAAATTGGGGCAGGACTTATGATCAAGATTTAAAATTAAGTTGAGAAATACATTTCTAAAATCCATATTGCGTGCTTATCTTCTTTCCAAATACTCTACAATTAGCAATGACATTTGTTTGTAATTTTTTTTAAAAACTTGATTTTAACTATGCATTTGCTTACATGAAAGTTCACGGGATATGTCAATTGCTTTGGGCAAGAATTTGGAGATGAGAGCAATTGTTGTATAGGCACTGTGTTCTCATTCATCAAAGAATCATGGAGAATATTTTGAGTGAAATGTTAACATTGGGCCCTGGGCTGAACCCAGATGTGCCTTTAAACAAATTCAGAGTCTGTTTCCTCATAGTACTGTCTCATGACAAACGACAAATTAAGAGACAATGGGGGAGGATGTATCTGCCTTGTTTACAGTAAAACCTCTACCGTTGGGCCCACGCTGAGGATGGAAGAGCCTTGAACTAGACTAGAGTGGTCTCATGGAGTGGTGGGACACTGAGGCTGCAGCCCCTCTGTGCTAAGGGTAAACACTCATATCTCGTACATGTGGCAGCTATACTTGTTCTGTGTAGGTGAGGAAGACCACAGAGCTGGGAATCTGAGTAGCAGTTGGGCTTCCCAGTGAGGCGCAGTTGCTTTGCATGTGGTCCTGTATCCATCCACCTAAACAACTAGGCAACAAGCATGTTACCTTAAAGACTACCAGGTCTCTGGAGTCAAACTGCCGTTTAGAACCTGTAACTACTGCTGGGCTGCTGCGAATATGTTAACCGAAATCTGTTTTACTCAGAAATATCCTCTGTCGAATGCTTTATAATAATTTGTTCAGTCTCAAAAATAATATCTACCCTTCCTAGGAAGACGTTTTTATAAGAGAAACCGTGTGCATGGCTTTCCAGATCGTGCGCGACAGGTTCCCAGGGACACCAATTACAGTGTAATGCATGTGAATGTCTTACAGAGGTTTTTCATTGCCCAGCTCTGAGGGACAAAAATTACACTGCATTCTATATGAGTGACAACCCCTGGAGTTGTACAGTGCACATGCTACACAACCATACATGGGGGCACTGACATACCTCAGTCTTAAGTTTGTTAGTTCCAAAATGAGCCTTGGCTTGGAGTAAAGAAAGCAAGGATTTTGTAGTCAGTGTTACTGATGCACTGCCCCATATGTCCTTGGCTCACCTGAGTTCGCCTGTAGCTACAGCTGACAGTCCCTGACAATATACCAACTCAGGAATCACAGCCTCTCATCCTCTCCCTGAGTCTTCTCTTTGGCACCATACGAGATTTGCAGGTACAATCAAGATAAGTGGCTAAAGAAATGCCCCAGCCTTCACTCTGATGTTTTCCAGAGGTTCCCCAGGAGAATTAAGCCCTACGTGCTTACAGCTATTTTATGTCAACCTTGTAACTTTTTGCCCTTTCCTGTCTTACTGTTCCCCTCTTCTTTGTGTTTCCAGGAATTGTCTCTCCCAAAAAACTATCTGAACCCAAGTCTCTGAGTCAGGGTCTATTTAGAAGAAACCCAAACTGAGACAGATGCTCTTAGAAACAAATGACATTAGCTGATTTTGTAACTTCAGTGCTGATGAATAATTCTCGCATGAGGCAGTGGGCTGCCTCCATTGATCAGGAAGGTGGTAAGCAAGAACAGCAAGTTAAGCAGTGAGTTCTAATACCTCAAACTGCACATGTGACAATGTGACAGGAAACTGCCCCTTGTGAATGCAACAAAGCATGCTCCATTCTAGATGCAAATTCATGCCGCTTTAGACAGCAGGAATATCATTCACATTGCAATTTTGAGTGGTGAGAAGTATAAGAACCTTTGGTTTATGCTATAAAATGTCCCTCCACCCCTCAAATTCTCTTCAAGCTTTTAATAAAAAAACAAACCTGCAAATATCCCCATTATGATTTTGGACACTAAGCTTGAGATAATCTAGCTTTAGAAAAAGTGTGAGTACATCTGTTTCCTAACCAGAGAAAGATATGAGACTCTGGGGACAGAGAATTATAAATCCATTTCTTTGTTCTTTAACATCATTCCTTTATCTCTGAGCCTCAACAAGGCTTTTTCTGTTTCTCTCTAATTCAAGGAGGAATATATGTGCAAAGAGTGTGAAATTAACACACAGCATGCACAATCTCAGTAAATAAACATGAAGACCTTGTGGTTGTACATCGCTGCCTTCATTCAATTACTAAAATGTTAAAACACTGTTTGCATTGTACAACCTACCCTTTTAATTTGTGGGAAAACTAAATAAAACAAACAAATAAAAAAACTGGCAAATAAGAAAAGCTTGAAATTCTTCCTTTCCACTGAGGTACTCAGCCAAATATAGAAGCTGCAGAATCTATTTTCCAGGATTCTCATTTCCATCTCAGAGCCCTTTTGGTCCTCCTAGTCAATACGCTTTCCCATCTTCTAGTACTATAGTCTTTCTCTTTGATGCCAACTAACTGTCTAAACTCTTAGCTGACAGCTAAGGTAGGAAGAAAAAGTTACAAAAGCCTTTACTTTGCCTGTCTGCACATGACAGACATTGCTAATCTAGTGCTGAAACATCATCACACCCTTTAAAGTAACAGCCCGTAGCAACCAGAGTTGGTACAAGAAAGTCATTTCTTCAACTAAACTATCCTGAACTCCTACTGCATTCTAGGTACTAGTCTGACTAGGAATATAAAATGAAAAACAATGTCTTTAATGACGTGGTACAATGGTGAACACAACAGACAATATCCTAGCATGTCCTGGGCAATAGGCATTTTAATAAGTGCTTGTAAAAACAGAAAACTCTGCAAATCCAAAAAGATGAACCTTCAGGAATATACAGTATGGGTATTTTTGGCTACAAGCTCCATCAAATAACTCTTCTTGATAATCCTGATATTCATGTAAGCTTCCAGCTGTAAGGCCAGGAATTCTAGCATTGCATCATTAGGTCAACTATCTCTTTTTTTTTTTTTTTTTTTTGAGAGAGAGAGAGAGAGAGCGCACAAATGGGGAGAGGCAGAGAGATGTGGCTCTGTGCTGACAACGCTAAGCCTGATACAGGGCTCAAACTCATGAACCCATGAGATCATGACCTGAGCCAAAGTCAGGCGCTCAATGGACTGAGCCACCCAGGTGCTCCAATGATCTCATTTTTTATAAAAATTCAGATAGAGGGTAACAAGGGAAATAAAGCAGATAGAGTGTTCCTTTATCCTCTTCTTTCCAACATGCTGCATGATTATTTTGTGCTACGTTCTAAATTAGATATGGGGATAGATATATGATTGGGTTTCATTCTCTGCCATTGTAATGCTCCCAGTAAATTGAGGAACATGGAAACATATATAGATGAACTCAGAGTGGTACTGTGAACCACCAGGGCCTGAGCTCACTGTATTAGCAAACCAAGCCGACCCTTGAGTGTAATTGATCCACTGTGGAACTGTTGCACCAAATACTCTCAAAGTAGTGAAGTGCTTATACGAACAACACCACACACACAAAAAGCCATCTTTAAAGTAACCAACCTTTTCTTTTTTCTAGATCTAAGAGACACCCGGAAGGCAGAAAGATAAAACCCTGTCCTGGTCCCTGATTTCAAACTAAATTACAAAGCTATAGTAATGAAAACAATGTGAGATTGGCATAAAACCATGTAGATCAATGGAACAGAATAGAAAGCCCAGAAATAAATCCATGCTTACACGGGTCAGTTAATTTACAACAAGGGAAGCAAAAATATAGAACGAGGAAAGAAGGACAGCCTCTTCAACAAATGGTGCTGGGAAAACTGGACAGCCATATACAAAAAAATGGAACTGGACCCCTACTTTGCACCATACCCCAAAATTAACTCAAAATGGATTAAATACTTAAATGGAAGTCCTGAAACCATGAAACTCCTAGAAGAAAACACAGGCAGTAAGCTCCTTGACATAGGTCTTGGCAATGATTTTTTAAAATCTGATACCAACAGCAAAAATAAATAGGTAGTACTACCTCAAACTAAAAGGCTTCTTCACAGCAAAGAAAACCATCAACAAAATGGAAAAACAACCTACTGAATCAAAATATGTGATAAGGGTCTGGTATCCAAAATATATAAAGACCTCATATAAGTCAATAGAAAAAAAAACTGAATAATCAATGGGCAGAAGATCTTAACAAACTTTTTTTTAAACATTTATTTATTTTAGAGAGACAGAGAGTGAGCGGGGGAGGGGCAGACACAGAATCCGAAGCAGGTTTCAGGCTATGAGCTGTCAGTCCAGAGCCCGACGCAGGGCTCGAACTCACAAACCACGAGATCATGATCTGAGCCAAAGTTGAATGCTGAACCGACTGAGCCACCCAAGCACCCCAGAACAAACACTTTTTTAAAGAGACTACAGATGGAGTACCTGAGTGGCTTAGTCAGTTAAGCATCGGACTTTGGCTTAGGTCATATCTTACAGTTCATGATCTTACAGTTCATGAGTTTGAGCCCCACATCAGGTTCTCTGCTCTCATGGCAGAGCCCACTTCAGATCCTCTGTCTCCCTCTCTCTGCCCCTCCTCTAGTTGCGTTCTCTCTAAAAAAATAAAATATTAAAAAAGAAGACTGCAGATGTCCAACATGTATGTGAAAAGATGCTCCACATCATTAATCATCAGCAAAAATGGATATCAAAACCAAATGAAGTGTCACCTCACACCTATCAGAATGGCTACTATCAAAAAGACTAAAAATGCAGGGTGCCTGGGTGGCTCAGTCAGTGGAGTGCCCGACTTTGGCTCAGGTCACGGTCTCATGGTTCGTGAGTTTGAGTCCCATATCGGCTCTGTGCTGACAGTTTAGAGCCTGGAACCTGCTTTGTTTACTGTGTGTCCCTCTCTCTCTGCTCCTCTCCCACTCATTTTCTGTCTCTCTCTCCTTAAAACATAAATAAACATTAAAAAATTTTTTAAAAGACTAAAAGTAAGTGTTTGCGAGGATATGGAGACAAGGGAACCCTCATACATTGTTGGTGGGAATATAAACTGGTGCAGCCACTATGGAAAACAGTATGGAGTTTCCTCAAAAAAATACAAAATAGAACTACCCTATGATCCAGGAATTCTACTTCTGTGTACTTATCTGAAATAAAGATAAATAAAACACTAACATGGAAAGATAAATGAATCCCCAGGAGAAGGGAGGAAGAAAATAAAACACTAATATGAAAAGATAAATGAATCCCCAGGAGGAGGGAGGAAGAAAAAGATATATGCACTCCCACGTTCATGGCAGCATTATTTATAATAGCCAAGATATCTGAACAACATAAATGTCCATTGATGAATGAGTGGATAAAGATTTTACAGTATATATATATATACACACACACACACACACACACACACACACTATGGAATATTATTCAGCCATAAAAAATGAAATCTTGCCATTTGTGACAATAAGGATGGAACTTGAGGGCATTATGCTAAGTGAAATAAGTCAAAGAAAGAAAGACAAATACAGTATGACCTTTCTTATATATGGAATCTTAATATATATATAAATATAAATAAATATTTTATATATATAAACATAAATAAATATTATATACATATATGTATATATAAAGTAAACTCATAGAGAACAAGTCAGTTGTTGCCAAAGGTGAGGGATTGGGGCAATGGGAGAAATAGATTGATTGTTTTTGTTTTCTTTATTTGTTTTTCTTTTTTCTTTTTTTTAATGTTTTATTTTATTTTTGAGAGACAGAGAGAGAGCACGAGGAAGGGAGGGGTAGAAAGAGAGGGAGACACAGAATCTGAAGCAGACTCCAGGCTCTGAACTGTCAAAACAGAGCTCGATGTGGGGATTGAACTCACAAACAAGTGAGATCATGACCTGAGCTGAAGTCAGAAGCCCAAAGGACTGAGCCACCCAGGCGCCCCAATCTTTTTTAATGTTTATTTTATTTTTGAAAGAGAGAGATTGGGGGGAAGGGAAGGGACAGAGAGAGGGAGATATAGAATCTGAGGCAGTCTCCAGGCTCCAGGTTGTCAGCACAGAGCCTGACATAGGGCTCAAACCCACAAACTATGAGATCATGACCTGAGCTGAAGTCGGACACTTAATCAACTAAGCCACCCAGGTGCTCGTTGTTTGTTTAGTTTAAATAAATTGATTTTTTAAAAAAACCTGGTAACTTTTTATGAGCATTTATCTTCTATAATTAAAAAAATTTTTAAAGGCAAAACCAATTATATGTAATATCATCCAAAAGCATTTTCATATTTTATTAATCTACTGACATTTTAAGAAATAAAGGGAAATTAAATTCTATTTAGTTAGCAGTTTTTGCATTTTTTCCTTTAGAAATTACATGCATTCAAAGACTAATTAAACATTAAATAATATCAAATTAATTATTTACTAATTAAGTTTTAAAGTTAGTTACTAATTGGAAATCACAATTTAGTTGACATATTATACCTTTATGAATTGTATTATAAGAATTTTAGAAAACTAAACCATTTAAGGAAACATTCACTATTATGTTAGCTAAATACAATTTAATATATGTATTATTTTTTAATTTTTTAAAACTTTATTTATTTATTTTGAGACAGAGAGACAGCGTGTACGAGTGGGGTAGAGGCAGAGGGAGAGGGAGAGAGAATTCCAAGCAGGCTCTGCGCTGCCAGCATGGGGCTGGGACTCACAAAACATGAGATTGTGACCTGAGCCAAGATCATGCGTTGGGTGTTTAGCCAATTGAACCAACCAAGTGCCCCAATATATATGTATTTTTTAATTGTCAATTTAACCTTTGTCTTGAAGAAAGCAAAATATCACACTACCTTTTTTTTTTTTAATGGGAAACCAACTGTTAGAAACTGAATGATGTAGAAGTTTGAGGATCGCCACTCAAATACTTAGCAATAAAATTATTTAAAGGGAAAAGCCAGCTAATTTAGCAGAATTCTGTCTGCGCCTTTTCTCTTCTCAAAATAATGGTTTTTCAGAAGCCTTGTGATATGTACGAACACACGGGCTGAAATTAGAACTTTAAGAGGAAGGAGTGTAGGAGTCCTAACTGGTGAAAATGGTTCTGGGGTCGTTCTCAGGGGACAACAGGTTTGGGACACTCCAATACCTTTATTGAAGTAAACATGGCCAATAACTTTTTTTTCTCCCTTAAATAAGCTTTTATAAGAAGTCCATAGCTTTACAGCAGTTACTGTTTGCTTCTGCTTTTACTCTCCTGCATGGTGTAAAGTATGGGCTGTGTTTCCTACGTTTTAATTGTTTAATAGTATAGCCGCCTGCCTTGTCCATTCAGGGATATGGTGTCTGTGGCTACATAAGAAATATTCATCATGATGTTGATGATGGGGCTTACAAACCAAGTCAGAAGTGACATGTCAAGATCAGTTCTTTATCTGCAACATGGAGGTACCATATTTATAATGAAGGACTAAAAACAATTAACTACTTGGCAAGTTGAAAACAGATTCTGTTTGACCAAGTAGGAAGAATATTCAGTTGTCATTCTTCTGCCTGGACAATTGGCTGTCTCAGTGAACTGGCAGATTATTGTCTGCAAAGTAGCAAAATCAGAGTCTTTTTTAATTAATGATTATACTAGACTAACCCCTATGTGATCATAGCACCCTGGGCTATGTCTGGCACATAGGATGTATTCTGCAGTCTTTTATATATATATACATATATATATATATATATAATTTTTTAATGTTTATTTTTGAGAGAGAGAGAGCACAGGGGAGGGGCAGACAGAGCGGAAGACAGAGGATCTGCTGTCAGCAGAGAGCCCAATGCAGAACTTGAACCCATAAACCGTGAGATCATGACCTGAGCCCAGAAGGCTGAAGCTTAACCAGCTGACCCACCCAGATACCGCAGAAGTATTCTGGAGTCTTAAGATATTTTCTCCCACCATATCAATTACTCTAAACCAGTTCAGTTACTTTTTCTCACTGCAAAGTTCTCAATGGAAACTTTATCCAATAGGAACTCTCAAAGGTTTATGCCACCTCTAAAAGTAATATACATAATTCTGTGACCTATAAAGCCAAGTTTTCAATTTTTAATAATGGCTTTTATAAAAATAGCTCCTAAAACATAAGCACAAGTTGGTTTGTTTTTTTTCCCTTGGGAAAGGTTATGAAAGTACACTGATCATTGATCTTCTTGGTCTTGTTAGGTATGGCTGATGTGTGTATTATCATTCTCTATGGAAGCGTGTTTGTAGAGTATAATAAATAGGATCCAAAAGGATCCATTGCAATGGACATAGCATTTAGGTTCATAGCCTCAAGCTGTGAGCCAGAAACTAAGTTCTTTTTTTTTTAAGTTTATTTATTTAGTTTGAGAGAGAGAGAGTGAGAGAGAGTAGAAGAGGGGCAGACAGAGAGGGAGAGAGAGAGAGAATCGAAAGCAGGCTCCATGCTAACAGCTCAGAGGCTGGAGCCTGCTTCAGATTCTGTATCTCCCTCTTTCTCTGCCTCTCCCCAACTCGTACTCCATCTCTCTCTCTCTCTCTCTCTCTCTCTCTCTCTCTCCCCCCTTTCAAAAATAAATAAACATTAAAAAAATTGTTAAAGGATACAAGTAAGGGTTGGAATCAGTATTGAGATGAACATCAGGGGCAGAGTCATTCTCACGTGAGAATGAAATTCAGATGATGGTGAATGTCAGAGTCAAGTGCAGGGTGAAGGCAATGGTCTGGTTGATGGATGAGAGCCATGGGGAGGGGAAGGGTCAATATCAGGTTCATCGTGACAGATAAGGTGAATATGAGGTTGAAGTTCAGGGTTAAGTGTCCAATGCATAGTCATTTTGAGATGGGGGCTGGTTCTGGGTCAGTGTACCTGTGTAGGAAAAGATCAACTTTGTAAAAAAAATAGATAAAGGTTGTAAACATGGTGAGGGTAGAGGGTAAGGATGGGGGTGAAGTTCAGAAAGTCAAGGTCAAATTCAGCATGAGTGTCACAGTAAGTGTGATGGACAGTCAGGTCAGAGAGAAATGACGGTTATCAGAATAAGTATGGGTGTACATTTTAAGGAAAGGGTCAGGTTGATGGTCAGATTGCATCTCAAGGTAAGAGTCAGGATCATGCTTAAGGCGAGGGGGAAGGTTAGAGTCGGGTAACTTTCAGGGTCAAGTTCAGGATCAGGATCAACGTAAGGGTAGTATACAGGGTAAATCACAGTCAGAGTAGGGTGGCTATTGGGTACAGGCCAGGTTAAGGGTGAGGATAAGAATCAGGGTTCGGGTAAAGATCTGGTTCAGGGTGAAAATCAGGGAGATTCACCCTGAGGTGAAGATCAGGGTTGCATTCATATGAGAGTCAGGGTGAATTTCAGATTCAGATTCAGGGTAAGGTTCAGGGTGAGTGTTAAATCAGATTAAAGGAAAGAGTGAGGATCCTGGTGTGGGTCAGCATTGTTTGCGGGTAAAGATTAGGTGAAGATTGGTATGAAGTTCTGTGCAGGGTAGGTTTCAGGACAGGGCCAAAGACAAAGAAGTATAAAGGTTAAGAACACTTCAAAGCCAAGTTTAAAAACCAGGGATTAAATCAGGGCCAGTATTGGGATTAGGTTAAAGGTCAATTTCAGGGTAACCTCTTATGAGTGGGGAAATCAGAGAGTGCCAGGATGACAATCAGAGTCAGTTTTAAGGGTGGGGCTTTTTAAAGGGTGAATAAGAGGGTCATGGACAAGGTAAGGTCAATTTCAGAATCTGATTCAAGCTCAGCATCAGAATGATAGTCAGGGTCAGAGTCAGTTTGAGAATAGGGGTAGGGTCAGGTTCAGCGTCAGGTTCAAAGCCAGAGTCTGCAAAAAAGGTCTGCATGAATGCCAGGGTAAGCATGAAGGTCATAAGCAGAACCGTTGCGAGAGAAGAAGTGAGGATTAGGACCTAGTGAGATTTGGGGTCAATGTCATAAGTAGGGTGAAGGTCAGAATGAGGACATGTTCAGGCTAAGGACCATGCTAAGGATAAATTTGAGTGTCAAGGTCAGTATCAGGGTGACAGGTCAAGTGTGAGATCTAGATCTATTTCATGAAAAGGATCAGTGTGAGAGGAAGAATCAGAGTCAAGATAAATGTGAGCATTAGGGACAGTCAGAGTGTCAGGATCAGAGTCAAGGTCAAGGTATGGGTAGAGTAACATTCGGGCTCTGTCCTGTGTGACTGTGAGGTTAAAAGTTTACTGTAAGGGTCAATTGAATGTTGGAGTCAGGTTTACAGTCAGTGTGAATGTATGTTAGTTTGGGATCAGGGTAAGGGTCAGGGTCATGGTGAGAGTCAGCATGATGACCATCATGGAGTGAAGGTAAGAGTTAGAGAGGGGTGAGGGGTAGAGTAATAAGTCAGGGGAAGTGTGAGAGTGAGGGTCAGATTCAAGGTCAGGGTCAGCATTAATATCAGAGTCTAGGTGAGGGAGATAGTGTCTGGTGAAGGTCAAAGTCAGGGTAAGGGTCAGGTTGAAGTTAAATTTCAGAAGTGGGGTAAGGATGAGGGTTAAGGCAAGGTCAGGGTAAAAGTCATGTTAGGATTAGTTTCAGGATGAGGGTCATATCAGGGTAAGAGTAAGATTAAAGGTGAGTCTAAAAGTTCATGGTCAAGGTCAGGGTAACAGTAAATGTGAATTTGAGAGTCAATGCGAATTTGCAGTGCCTTGATAAGGATGAGAGTCACAATTAGGTGACAGTCATATTCATAGACATGATAAGGATCAGAGTGAGTGTTGGGTTCAGTTTGAAGATTAGCCTGACCCTGAACATGCCCTAACTTTGGTTATCACCCTATTCTGAAAACACCCTGATGCTGACCCTGATCCTAAACTTGGCTGTGAACCATACCTGACCCTAACCCTCACTGACTTTCACTGTAACATTATCTCTGACCTTGAACCTCAACCAGATACTGCTATCAAGCTCTTTTCCTGAAATATATACTTACCCTTATCCTGACACTGACGATCACCCTCTATCTGAACCTAACCCTATCCATGTCCATCACCTGACCTTGACCCTTATTCTGATCCTCATGCTTAGACCTGACCCTCATCATGAATATGACTCTCATCTTCTCCCTGAATTTCAGGCTCAAACTCACCATTTCTATAACCTTACCCTCACAGAAACACTAATGCAGAATCCCCCCCTTATCTCACAGTGACCCCATCCTGTACTTGACACTGCCCCTGATCTTCAACCTCATACTGACCTTATCTCTAAATAATGAAATGACATTGACACTCATGACTCTGGCCCTCCTTTCCCTAACTCAGACAATTACTTTCACCCTACAGCTGAGTGTGACCCTCTTCCAACTCTGAAACCTACCCTCATGTTGACCTTGATTATATTGCTCACTCTGACGATATAATCTGATAATGATTCCAGCTATTATCCTTAAACTGCAACTAACCCTAACCCTGATCCTCCCTGATACTGTCCCTGTCCCTCAACCTGATATTGATCTGACCCTGAAGCTGATCCTGAGATTTATCCTAACGCTGACTCCTTTATACTGACCCCTTACAATGACCCTGACTCTTACTATAACTCAACTTGATGGTGACCATTATATTAATCCTGACCCTGAAATTCACCATGGCCTAACCCTAACATCCTCACCTTTATCCTGACCTTATTCCTCACTGTGTCCCTGATGCATATCCTTACAATAACCTTTACTCTGAATCTGATACTTGCTGTGCCCCTGACCTTCCCAGTGATCCTCACAATTACCTCAATTACCTCACATGACCTTGATCCTAACCTAGAACTTTACTATCACATTCATTCAGGCCGTACACTTGGCCTTAAAACTCACTTGATCCTCACTCCCACCCTGATCCTATTCCTTTCCACTGTCCTGACACTGACCACTGTATACACCCTCACCTTCATTCTTACCTTTATTAGTCCCTGACTCTGCGTTTGACCCTGAACCTTAAACTCAGCTTGATCTTTTACTTATTCTAGTCCTTTTCCTTGAACTTCATCTTAATCGTGACCCTCACTTTTGCCCAGTTGCTAATCCTGAAACTGACCCTCACCCTTACCCTGACGCTAACACTCTTGCTTTTACAATGGCACATTTTGACACTGACCCTTACCTTCATTCTCCCTTCACTCTGACCCTCATTGAACCTCTTCCTGATTGTGATTCTTACTTTGACCATCATCTGAACCTGATCATCACCCTAATCTTGACCCTCATCCTGAGCTGACTTGACACTGATTCTCAGCATGAATCTTCCCCTTATTGTGATCTGACCTTCACCCTGAGCATAACCCTGCATCAGACCCTCACCTTGACTCTCACCTTTACCCTCTCCAATACCTCAGGCTCAATCTGACTCTAATCCTGACATTGCCCTGACACTGTCTCTGACCTCTTCACCCCTTGTACCTTACTTGACTGATATTCAACCTGACCCTGATCCTAACCAATACCAGATCTTGACCCTGATGTTGACCCTGACCCTGCATCTGACCCTCACCTTACCTTGATTCTGATCATGACTTTGTCTGACCCTGACTCTGATTATACCCTGACTCTTATCTCATGTTGATACTGAAAATGACTCTGACCCTCACCTTGACTCTCTCCTAAACATTGACTCCACATTTTCACCTTAATCTTAATACTCACTTTGTTCCTGAAACTGAAGTAATCCTTACCCATAATTTGACCCTTACTTGGCCCTCAGTCTGACCCTGACTCTTACAATGACACTTAGAGTAACCATGGTTCTTAACATGACTCTATCACTTGGACACCCACCATGATAGTATACACATTCCTACCCTGACTCTGACATTATCTTCACTCTGACACTAACCCTGGCACTGTACCTGACTATCCCTCGACCCTCACTCTGATAATATACCCTTCATTGACTGTGATCCTTATTTTGATCCAGACACACTTTTACCCTGATCTTGACCCTTACTGTGACTATTAAGACATGACACTGACCCTTGATGATCATCCTCCACCTGTCCATTACTTTCTCCCTGACACAAAGCTTGGCCCTTATTCTTATCAATATCCTCACCCTGAGCTGAACCCTACCCTCTCCCGCTTGGCACTCTCTATTGTCATGAAATATTGGATCAATATCCTGACACTGACCCTGATTCTGACCCTGACCTCTGGCTCTGACATGAGCCTCACCATTACCAAGATGAGTCTGAATATGAAATCTCATACCCTTATACTATAGTTTCATCTAGATTCTTTAGTAACTCATGCTAAGAATGTACTGTTGAGAATTGTGTATACTTATGAACTTGCTTACACTTGTACTGCATGTTTTCAAATATGCTGCATTGATTTCTATTCATATGGTCCACCTCAAAGTAAGAAAGTAGAGTTGAGAAAAACGTGTGGTTCTCATTGATTTACTTCATGTAAAGCATGGGTTCAATACTAACAGTTAATTCTAACTGCCTGGGTGGCTCAGTTGGTTAAGTGTCTGACTTTGGGTTTGGGCCCCGCGTTGGGCTTTGTGCTGATAGTTTGGAGCCTGGAGCCTGCTTCGGATTCTGTGTCTCCCTCTCCCTCTCTGCCCCTTTCCCACTTGTGCTCTTTCTCTCTCTCTTTCTCAAAAATAAACGTAAAAAATCCAGAATTCTCTTTAGGGGTGCCTGGCTGGCTCAATCAGTAGAGTATGCAACTCTTGATCTTGATGTTCAATTGTTCAGTTCTGAGCTTGGTTTCTTCTTTACTGCTTACCTGTAACACATACGTACAATTTTCAACTGTATTGGTTTTAATGTGCAATGAGAAGTTAGCGTAAGAATAGCGTGTAAATACAAGCTCGTTTTCACATATATGGCATAGATTACCCTCACCTTGTTGAAACTCCTAGGAAGACAGAATTTGTTTGGGGATTTTTCTCCTCATAGAAATCATGCATATGTCTCAATTTACACAAACAAGAAGTAGCATTGCAAACAATTGATATTCATCCAAACTGGCTCAGCCTCTGATGTCCCTTTCATAGAAAAGTATTTATTGCTCCCTAAACTGAAATAAGCCTAAAGACAGCAAAACACGTTCATTTCAAAGGCACATTCTTACTTGCAGAAAAAAAGAGGACATAAAACACTTAACCAAATGTAATTTTAATTGACCCCCTTCTTTCTTAAAATATCAGTGAATTAAAATATACAAGTGCCTCTGGATGATACCACGTGTATGTTTGTACTTGCCCCCTCAAAATGTTTACTTGATATGAGATAATGCTCATAAAAAATTACCTGGATGGTTTTTAACTTTTTGTCCTCTAGGTGTCACTTAATGTCTACAGAAAAAGAAAAGAATGATTTCTTCAATTAAAGATAATTAATACAGATAGTTGATGATAGGGGGTACAAAAATCATGGACAGCTTCTGCTTGATTTTCTACTTCTTTATTTTAGAAAGTTGCTGGAGTGAATTCACATTGTAAATTTAAAATGATATATATTGTTTTATTTAATATACTGACAAACTATTCTTTAAAGCTTTACACTTAAAAACTTTTTATTTTATTAATTTGAGAGAGAGAGAGGGGTAGAGTGTGTGTGAATGGGGGAGAAGGGCAGAGGGAGAGAGAGAGAATTTTAAGCAGGCTCCACGCTCAGCATGGAGCCCAACACAGGGTTCAATCCCAAGATCCTGAGATCATGACTTGAGCCAAAAGCAAGAGTCGGATGCTCAACCGACTGAGTCACCCAGGTGCCCCCAAAACTTTAAATTATTAGGTATGTGTTGGTGTATCCACAAAATACACAATCATAGAATTGGCCTCATTTTCTAATAACACTCAATCTAGAGCAAATACTTATTTCCTTAGGCCTTCTTAAAATTACCCAGTTAAAGACCAAATTCTATAATAGGTACTTTCTAACCTATTATTGCTGAGACATCTGATGGTTCCCAGTGGGTGCATTCTCCCCCAGTGCAACCAGTCACAAGCCCAATTTATTCTATCACAGGTATGTTCCCATAGTCTGGCTCAAAGGCACTGACAAGTCATATGCACACACAGGCACAGAGCCTGTGAAGTCAGCTTGACCTGGCTTAGAATACCTCATTTTTACCTTTTCAAAATTTTAAAATAGTAAAAGTTGGATGGTTTTAATATTTCTCTTCTCTGAGTGACTTTTCTGTCTATAGGAAAAAAAAGGAGGGTTGATTAATTAAAGGTCCTAATTAATATAAATGTTATTTATACTAGATATAAGGATTGCAGAGATACACAGGCCTATGTATAGGATTATTGTATTTTTAAAAAATTTTAATGCTTATTTATTTTTGAGAGAGAGAGAGAGAGCCTGAGCAGGGAAGGGGCAGAGAGAGAGGGAGACACAAAATCTGAAGCTGGCTCAAGGCTCCCAGCACAGAGCCTGACATGGGGCTCAAACTCATGAACTATGAGATCATGACCTGAGCCAAACTTGGAAGCCCAACTGACTGAGCCACCCAGGCTCCTGAGGATAATTGTATTTTTTAATTAATTAATTAATTTTTAAATTTACATCCAAGTTAGTTAGCATATAGTGCAATATAATGATTTCAGGAGTAGATTCCTTAATGGCTCTTACCCATTTAGCCCATTCCCAACTCCCACAATCCCTCCAGTAACCCTCTGTTTGTTCTCTGTGTTTAAGAGTCTCTTATGTTTTGTCCTCCTCCCTGTTTTTACATTATTTTTGCTTCCCTTTCCTCATGTTCATCTGTTTTGTATCTGAAATTCCTCATATGAGTGAAGTCAGATGATATTTGTCTTTCTCAGACTGACTAATTTAGCTTAGCATAATATCCTCTAGTTTCATCTACGTAGTGGTAAATGGCAAGATTTCATTCTTTTTGACTGCCAAGTAATACTCCATATATATATGTCACATCTTTATCCATTTATCCATCAATGGACATTTGGACTCTTTCCATACTTTGGCTACTGCTGATAGCGCTGCTATAAACATTGGGGTGCATGTGCCCCTTTGAAACAGCACACCTCTATCCCTTGGATAAATACCTAGTAGTGCAATTGCTGGGTCATAGGGTAGTTCTATTTTTAATTTTTTGAAGAACATCCATACTGTTTTCCAGAGTGGCTGCACCAGTTTGCATTCCCACCAGCAGTGCAAAAGAGATCCTCTTTCTCTGCATCCTCGCCAACATCTGTTGTTGCCTGAATTGTTAATGTTAGCCATTCTGACAGGTGTGAGGTGGTACCTCGTTGTGGTTTTCATTTGTATTTCCCTGATGATGAGTGATGTTGAGCATCTTTTCATGTGTCGGTTGGCCATCTGGATGTCTTCTTTGGAGAAGTGTCTATTCACGTCTTTTGCCTATTTCTTCACTGGATTATTTGTTTATTGGGTGTAGAGTTTGATAAGTTATTTATAGATTTTGGATACTAACTCTTTATCTTATGTCGTTTGCAAATATATTCTCCCAATCCATCGGTTGCCTTTTAGTTTTGCCGATTGTTTCCTTCACTGTGCAGAGGTTTTTTATTTTAATGAGGTCCCAATAGTTCATGTTTGCTTTTGTTTCCCTTGCCTCTGGAGACATGTTGAGTAAAAAGTTGCTGCCTCCAAAGTCAAACATCCATTTTGAGTTGATTTTTGTGTATGGAGTAAGAAAATGGTCCAGGTTCATTTTTCTGCACGTCGCTGTCCAGGTTTCCCAGCACCATTTGTTGAAGAGACTGTCTTTATACCTTTGGATATTCTTTCCTGCTCTGTCAAATATTAGTTGGCCATACATTTGTGGGTCCATTTCTGGGTTTTCTGTTCTGTTCCATTGATCTGTTGTCTGTTTTTGTGCCAGTACCATACTGTCCTGATGATTACAGCTTTGTAATACAGCTTGAAGTCT
The DNA here is from genome assembly GCA_028646485.1 of Cryptoprocta ferox. Classification (NCBI taxonomy): domain Eukaryota; kingdom Metazoa; phylum Chordata; class Mammalia; order Carnivora; family Eupleridae; genus Cryptoprocta; species Cryptoprocta ferox. The sequence continues at coordinate 31,379,409 of CM053574.1, read as the reverse complement.
GGGATTGTGATGCCTCCAGCTTTGGTTTTCTTTTTCAAGATTGCTTTGGCTATTCAGGGTCTTTTCTGGTTCCACACAAATTTTAGGATTGTTTGTTCTAGGTCTGTGAAGAATGCTGGTGTTATTTTGATAGGCATTGCAGGATAATTGTATTTTACAGCCAAAGTCAGAAACTAAATTATCACCTATTTATGTTTGTATATGAATGAATTCCTAAATTCATACAAATAAATGCATATCAATAGATCATTTCTTAAAATTTGTTACATAAATAATGTGCCCAAAGAATTAGGATTTAGGTTTTTCATATAAAAATAACTGAGTTATTTTATGCCCAGATCAACAGAAGTTCCTCTTGTCACCAAATTATTATGCTTTTTACACACCCTTCAACTATTCTTTAACGACTCCCTTGGATAGCCCTGACCTAATTTTATTTGTTGCTGTTCCAAAATGCCATCAGTGACAGTTCACCCTGAAAATACGGACCACATCACCAGCAGGTGGAGACTCCGAGCTGGGGCTTGGGGACCAGCTGCCCTTGGTGTCAGCGCGCCTACGGGCCTGCCCAGCTCAAGCGCACTTTCTGGAAGGAGCAAGTGGAATCCGATGTTTATCTGAGTCCCTCCACTGCCTCCTGTGTCGTTCTTCCTTTTGAGGAAAGAGGGGATTGCAGCAGACCTCCCCGCTACCCCCTGTGCTCCCCAGCCGCCGCAGCAGGCATTCCTGGCGGGTGCTGACGGCTCTCCCTAGCCCTCGCTCTTCCAGAACGGCAATTTGGCAGCCAAAGCACCTGGAGTAGTCCGGAGCATGCTTGATGGTCGACCAGGCAGCTTTTCCCCAAAGGTCAGTACTTGGCAGGGTTAAGGGGATTGCCATGGGCATTTCTTAGCAACAGTGAGTGCTGACCGCCCCGGGTTCGTGCAGGGGCAACGGCTCTTCTCTGCAAACTTTGCCAACAGTGGTGCTTCCTGCCGGCGAGCATGCGTGGAGGCCCACAAAAATTAAATTGCAAAAGGATGTTGTATGGTGTAAAACTTGCAATCTGTCACTGGGCCACGGGTAAAGGAAGTGGGAAAGAAGCAAGCAGAGAGATCTGTTGCTGCTCTCTCCCTCCCCCCAAGAGAGGAATGGGCCTAGGGTTGAACCCCAGGTAGACTATGGGGTCCATCCACTTGACCCTTTGAGGAAGTTTCAACCCCTGCAAAATAAGGAGAAAACGTGTGTGTCCCAGAAGGGGTTCATCTTACAGACTGGAAGGCTCATGGTAGTTGGGGTGGTGGGATTTTGAAGACTTTTGAGAGCTTTGTTAATTTTACTTTTAAAATTCTGTTCTCTATATAATTCTTGAGAACTCGGAGATGCCAAGGATAGCGAAGTTTCATGTAAAAGTACTTAATCAAAGTACTATTAAAATGAATGTCTCTGTCATTAGGGAGGTGAGTGAGAATTTGCCAGGTGGGAAAGCAAAACCAAACCATTTCCCCTTGCCCTCCAGGTATGGGTGTAGCTTTCCAGCAAGGTAAAACTTCAGTGCACCCTGAGAATAAATACACAATAAATGGAACAATTTCTGATACATTGCAGAAAGTATTTGGAGGTGTTCATAAGACCATAGGGCCCTTGGTTCCTGTCCATGACCCATCTGGACTGTTTTATCAGGACTGTGTGGTTGCCAAATAAGGCTTGCTTTGGAAACATCTTTGGCATCTACACCTAAAATGAGGCCACCAGTGTTAGTTGAATATTGTTGCTAATTTATCCTTGTTTTATGAGTAGCATCACGAAGAGTTTTTGTTAAACTCCATTTTCAAGTGTTTTGATATAATCGGCCATCCTGAGATGAAACGAATACCCTAAATTAAATTGGAGGCTTCTTTCTGACAGTAACAGCCTCTTTGAATTTCTCCAAGACTTGTCTTGTTTGTGTGTTTACAAGGTAATTATCTGGGTTAATGTTGTTTAACAAAGTGGTCAGCCAAAGCATTACTGTGAGATTATTGGTCTTTACCTTTGACCTTTTATTTTTATTATAGCTATTTTCTTAGGTAATAGCAAATTTTCTAAAAGTTCTTTAATGTCCAATTTATATAGGTTTTTCAGGGTTAGAAACACCTTTGTTGTGAGTGATTCTCACTTTGTGGACTACCTGAAAAGCACATTTTCAATCAGTATAAATATTTGTACTTTTGTTTTTGGTAACCTGGCAACCCCTAGTAAGTAAGGGGATTTCTGCTAGTCACCTGAAGTGATTTAATTCTGGAATTTGTTTATGTCTAAAGGGTGACCTTCACTATGTGATAGCATTTTTAACTTTAAATAAATAAAATTAGGGGCACCTGGCTGGCTCAGTCGGTTAAGCATCCCACTACGGCTCAGGTCATGATCTCACGGTTTGTGGGTTCAAGCCCCGCCTGGGGCTCTGTAGAGCCTGGAGCCTGGAGCCTGCTTCGGATTCTGTGTCTCCCTCTGCCCCACCCCCCCACTCCCGTGCTCCATCCCTCCCTCTCAAAAATAAATAAACATTACAAATTTTTTGTTTTAAATAAATAAAATTTGATCAAGGGTATCTGAGAGAATCACTAAGAAAATGGTTGAAGAGTATGCAAAAAGCATGAGCATTAATATTAACCAACAATTAATAGCTGGTGACAAAAAGGAACTTCTGATCTGGTCATAAAATAAGTCATTTTACACAAAAGGCTCAAATTCTAATTTTACTCTTTCGGCACATTACTTATGTAACAAATTGCCTCCAGACATATGTAGGTATGTGGGACACCTGGCTGGTTCAGTCAGTAGAGGATGCAAGTCTGGATATTGAGGTTGTGAGTTCAAGCCCCACATTGGGTATAAAGCTTACTTCAAAAAAGACATATATAGATATAAAACATATAGATAATTTAAACTATAGCCTTATTTTTTTTAGATTTTATTTTTAAGTAACCTCCACACCCAACATGGGGCTCAAACCTATAACCCCAATATCCAGAGTTGCATGCTCCATGTACTGAGCCAGCCTACCACCCCTTAGACTATAGCTTTAAAATATAATTGTCAATCTCATAAATAAACTGATATATCATCTTAAATGTATTATGTGGATGAACTGCATAAGTGTTAAAAACAAACAGAAAATCAAATCCTATACTTACCCCTGTATCTCTCTGTAGTGCTTGTATCCAGTATAATCAACTATGTGCACCAAACTCCTTCTTAACCATTTTTTTCTTTTTTTCTCTAGCCACAAGAGGCATCTAGAGTGCAAAAAGTTAAAAACCACCAGGTAATTTTTATGAGCATTTATTTCACATTAATCAAAAGCTTTGAAGGGCACCTGGCTGGCTTAGTTGGTCAACTCTCGATCTTGGGGTTGTGAGTTCAAGCCCCACATTGGGTGCAGAAATTATTCAAATAAATAAATAGCTTTAAAAAAAAAGCTTTGAGAAAGCAAATACAAATTTATATGCCTTACTACCCAAAGTCATTTGCATATTTTGCCAACCCACCGACATTTTAAGAACAAAGAGTCAATTAAAACTATGTTTAGTAAACACTGTATTTTTATCTATTTTTCTCTCTTTAAGTATAACGTGCTTTGAATTGAAATGTATTTTCTGTCCTTGTGTTTATCTTGCTCTGCTCTGAGACACAATGAAGGTTTATTTTTGAGAGGAAAGTCTGAGATTGAGGTTGTTTATATTAGTACAGAATCTTTTCACTACCACTCCTAGACTCTTTCTCACTTGCTGTACCTTAGAGATGAATGGCACACATTCATCCGTGCCTGTGTTCATCTCCATGTACTCTAAGGAGCACTAAGGACTTTCTTTTGAGAGAAATATCTTGAGACAGAGCCTCTTTGCACTAACACATATTTTTTTCATTTCCACTTATGTTTACCTTCACAGAGATGTATGGACAGCATGACCCAAGAAACCTCAGACACTCACATTTATCTGCATTCATCTGCACATTCACTGCATTTTCTTCCTGTGAGTTAGAACAAGAGGAATCCAAGCCATATATGTGAAAATGAGGTCAGATTTACACATTGCTCCCTACACAGTGACTCTTTATTGTGAGTTAAAGCAAATATCATTGAAAATCATATTTGTATGAACCAACTCACAGTAAAGAAGAAATAAGACATTTGGCTCTACAGAAAATTTTTGTTGACTGATAAAATTAACCCATGCTTTATCTGAGGCAGATCAATGAGAACCACATGTTCTCAATGATACTTTCTTACTTTGAGGTAGACCATACTAAGACCAATCAACGCAGCATGTTTAAAAACATGCTGTACAAGTATAAGCAAGTTCAGAATTATACATAGATTTTAAAAGTGTATTCTTATTGATAGTTGTAAGAAACCTAGTTGGAACTAGGATGTAAATTGTACAAAATTTCATGTTCAAACTCAACATGGTAATGCTTAGGTCATTTTTAAAGTCAGAATCATGATAAGAACCATTATAGAGTCAGAATCGTATTGAGGGTCACAGAGATAGTTATAGGGTGAGATTGAGGGTCAGGATTATGATGACAGTAAGTTTTAGGATCGTGATGGGGTCAGGATCAGTGTTAGGATCAAGATCTGGGTCAGAGTGAGGGTCACCTGTCTGGCTCAGTTGGTGGAGCATGCGACTCTTGATCTTGGGGTTGTGAGTTTGAGCTCCATGTTGGGTGTTGAGATTATTTAAAAACAAAAGCTTAAAAAGATAGATCTGGGTCAGAGTGTATGTTGGGATCAACTTGAGGGCCATGGTCAGTGAAGGGATTAGTGTCGAGATAAGGGAGAAGAGAAGGTCTGTTACAGGGCCAGTGAGGGTGAATGTAGATTTAAGGATCAGTGTCAAGGTGATGGTCAGAGTGTGGGTCAGTCTGAGGATCAAGGTCACTGTCAGAGTCAGGGTGAGATTCCATGTACAGGTCATGTCAAGAGAGAGGATAAACATATAAAAGAAGTTCCAGGTCCCAGTGACAGTTAGGATCAGGATCAAGGTGAAAGTAAAGATGAAGCTCAGGGTAATAGTCACTGTTTAGGAGAGGGATGGCATGAGGATCTGGGTCAGGGTGAGGATTCTAATCAGATTCATTATCAGTGTGTGGTAAGAATCAAGCTATGATCAGGATTAGGGTCATATTGAGAATCAGGGTCACATAGGGCGAGGGTAAGTTCAGGGTGAGAGTAGTGTAAGAGTCAAAGTCAGGGTGTTGGTTAGTTTCAGAATGACGAACAGGCTCAGGGTCAGGTTGATCATCAAGGACAGTATAATATTTGACGAATAAGGAAGTCAGATACAATGTCAGGGTAACATCAAAGTCAATGTCACATTGAGGATAAGTGTCATGAAGAAGGTAAATAATGAGCATAAGGATCAGAGTGAGGGTCAGATTCAAAGTCTGATTCAAGTCATAGTCACAATTAAGGACAGCCATGGTGAGGGTCAGCATCATGTCAGCTTCACAGGGTCAATAACAAGATGACAGTCTGGGTCAAGGTATGGATCACAATAGGAGTCAGAGTCAGAGTGTCATGGTCTTAACAGTCATGGTCAGCCTCAGGGACAGGGCAGAAGTGAAGGTCACTGTTGGGTAAGTGTCAAGGTAGGAGTGAGAGATTTGGTGTCAAGGTGAACATCAAGATCAGAGTAAAGGTGATGGTCACGTTGAGACTGAGGTTCAAGTTTCCAGTGAAAATCAAGGTTAAGTGCAGGATCAGGGACATGGTGAGGGTCAGAATAAGGTTTAAGGGTGCAGGTTAGAGTCCACATCAGGATTATAGTGAAGGATAGGATCAGGCTAATGCTGAAATTTGGCATCACATGAGTTCCAGGCTCAAATTCAGTCATGGAAATAAAGTTCTGGGTCAAGGTTAAAGTCATGGTAATAGTGGGGGTCAGAGACAACATAAGGTTTGGGTCATTGTGAGGGCAGCATCAGGGATATGATCAGGGATAGGTTCAGGGTGAAGGTGAGAACTGGGTCATGGTGATGTTCAGGGTCAGATTCAGCTAACATCCATTTAGTGTCAAGATAGTGTCAAGTTAGTGTCAAGACAGTCACATTTAGGGTGAGGGTCAAAGTAAGATTAATGGTCAGGATAAGTCTCAGGGACAGATTAACATAATCAAGGTGAGAGTCAAGGTAAGAGTCAATTTAGGGTCAAGGTAAGTCAGGGTTAGCATTACGTGAAGGTCAGAATAATGATGAGTGTTGGGGTGACAATCTTGGTCAGGTTAATCTTCAAAATTAGAGTGAGGTTTAAATTAAGGATAAAAGTGAGGTTGAAAAAAAAGGATAAAAGTGAGGCTGGAATCAGTTTCAGGCAAGGTGGTAGGGTCAGAGTCAGGTGAATGTATGGATGAGATTCACACCAAAGTGAGGGTCAAAGTACATGGTTACAGTGAGGGTCTGGAGTATGTCAATGTTAGGGTCAGAGTCAGGGTAAGATCAGAATGAGGAAAGGTCAGGGTCAAGTACAGATTTAGTATCTGTTTAATGAAGGGAAGGTTCTGTGTACCTGTGTGGGCAAGGGCCAAAGTTATAAACATGGTGAGAATAAGAATTCAGGGAAAGGGTCAGGGTTAAGGGTTAAGTCAGATTAAGGGTTAAGGGCAAATCACAGAAGTAACTGGTCAGAGTAAGGGCTAGTTTGATGGTCATAATCACTGTCAGATTGAAAACATAGTGAAAATCTGAGTAAAGTTTAGAATCAGGTAAGGCTTAGGGTCAAATACAGGATCTGACTCAGTGTGAAAGTAATGTCTTGGTCAGGGTCTGCTTTAGGATCATTGGTTCAAGGCTTTCAATGTAGGGCGATAATTAAGGTCAGGTTAAAAGTAGGGGCAAGCTGAGAATCAAGTTTAAGTAAAGCTCAGGGGTGAGAGAAGGTCAGAGCCAGTGTTAAGGTGACATCAGAGTCAGTTTGGGGAGATGATCACGGAGAGTGTGAGATGGGACCCTCATAGCGAGGGTCCAGTTGAGGGTCATTGTCAGGTAAGCTTTTGGGACAAGGTCATTGTGAGACTTAGGATTAAGATCAGGGTCAGGATAATGTTTAGTATAAGTTCATAAAAGTATAAACATGAGGGGTCAGGGTACCAAGAATCGGAGGTAAGGACCACGGTAAAGGTCAGGTTCAGAATGTGTATGAGTGTGAGGGTTATGGACAGAGTCAAATTATATGAAAGAATGACAGTCAGTGACATTGCTATTGTTATAATTAGGGTCAAACTTAGGGAGAGATTCAGGGTGAAGTTTTCAGAGTAAAATTAGGTTGATGGTCAGAGTTAGGATTAATATTAGGGTCAAAGTGAGGGGTAAGATTCAGAGTCATGTTCAAGATCACTGTGAAATGTGGAGTAAGGGTCATGGTAAGGGTATGGTTCAAAATCAGGGTCAAAGTAAAAATGAAGGTCAGTGTCAGAGTTAGGGTGAGTGTAAGGATTGGAGTCAAGATAAGAGTCTTGATAGGGTGTAGGTAAGAGTCAGGGTCAAAATGAAGGTCATGATTAAGATTAGATCAGTGTCAGATTCAAAGTAAGGTTCAAAGACGAGTGAGGGTGAAGGTCAAGATGAAGGTAGGGTCAGGGTGAGAGCCAGGTTCAAGGTCAGGAGCTTATTCAGAATCAGGTTCAGGGTCAGACTTGGGGTTATGGTGAGAATCAATGTGACATTCAAGTTAAGGGTCAGAGTTCAGTCATGAAAAGACTGAGTCTTTTGACTTTTGAATATCTTGGTCAAGGTCAAGGTTAGGATCTTGGTGAGGGTCAGGTTCAGAATCTAGGCTTTGTGAGTATTAGGGTGAAGATTATGATCAGATTCAGAGGGAGTATGAGGAAAAGGTTTAGAATTATCACCAGGATAAGGACCAGTGTCCGTGTGAGGGCTACAGTCAGGTACAGGAATATGGTGAGGGTCAGGGAGAAAGTTGGGGGTTAGGTCGGTTTTAGGATCAAGGTTAGGATCAGCCTCAGGATCAGAGTCAGTATAGAGGATAATTTTAATGTGAGGGTAAGGATGAGAGTCAGTCCATGTCACTGTCAGTTAGGGCCAAAGTCTGGGCAAGCATCAGGCTAAGAGTCAAGGTAGTGTCAGGATAGGGCACAGGACTGGGTCATGTTCTGTCAGAGTGAAAACCAGAGTCAAAGTCAGGTTGAGAATCTGGTTCAATGTGAGACTCATAATCAGGATCAGGGTCTTGATGAGGGTCAGTGTGTCAGGCTCAGAGACATGGTAAAGATCAAAGGCAGGTTTAGGGTCAGGGCCAAAGAAAGGATTAGGTTCAGCTTCAGGCTAAAAGTCAGGGTGTGGGTCAGAGTTGAGAGAAGTGTGAGAATGAAGGTCACCGTCACTTTTGGTGTGGTTTATTGTGCAGGCTTGATCAAAAACTCTATTCCCTAGAGGGACATTGTTTTATTTGACAGAAGCCAACGGCTGCTTCAGGATTCTCCACATCCCATCCTGTCCAACCCACTACTTCCGGTCTTTGGAAGGACCTACCTGAAGAACCCTGGACTCCTAGAAACCACAGAGAACAGCAGGACGAGTGTGCAGCCTTCCCTGTCTCTTCCTTCAAGCCCGTTGAGCCAATGCCCTGGGGTTGGTCGCAGCCTCTTAAAGGCACATTTGAATTCTTTGTTAGAATTAGTAGATGATTACTCGGAGAGTCCCTGATCTTTCACTATATCCCTCCACCTTCAGGGCAAAGCCAGCGGGGTATGGCACATCTGGCTATGACTATTAGCCCTCATGCCAGTGACTCCTCTCTGCGCCTCGTCTGTCTATAAAACAGAAGGATTGGATTTGATGGTCTTTTTAAACTCCATGGGAACCTTTTGGACACTGACTCCTTCCAACTGCCCGGCCCTACTTCTCTTCTGAAGACTCTGCATTAAAGCATTTCTCCGCTTTTAGAATCCATGTCTCAAATGGCCCAAACTGCAGGGTAATGATCTCACCTCACAATTCAGAGCCCACCTCCTGTCCCGTTGGGACCTGCTGCAACTCTACACAGCTTCAAGGTCAAGATTCTGCAGAGTTGCAATTGCAGTCATTTGTACTGTGAGAATAAGAGATTTGGGGTTTTTTTTTTTTCTGCCAAATATAAGAGTTGTAATATGGGGAGCACCCTTCTGTTTGTTAGATGGGATGCCACCCAATTCATGAATCATTGAATAAAACCAATTAGATTTTTTAATTAAAAAAAATGTAACATGGAATCTGCTGTTTGAAATACTGCCTGCCCTCCCCCCCACCCCCCCACTCCCTGGGAGAGCCCGCCAGGCTTTCTCAGGCTGTCATTTTCAAGACTCTCCCCACCTCCCCTTTGGGAATCTCTACTCTCATATCACTTAAAGATATTGATTATCTGCTCCACCACTGACCCTGTTCTCTTTCTTTTTGTCCTGGTTGCCTGTGCTTGGTGTCAGTTTTCAGATAAGGAAGGAGAGTTGGCTGTTAAGGCTCTATTTATAATATGTCCTTGAAAGCTGAGTGCTGACTTCTTTGAGCTAAAAAAACTGGCAGGTAAGAAGAGACACAAGGCAGAGGGTTATCCCCAGTGAGAATGACAGCCCAGGATGCAGGAGCGTGGGCACGCAGACGTGCTCCCGCACACATCCACACGGGGACACACACACATAGTACCCAAGGTGAGATGAATAAAGAGAAAAGCAACACAGGAATCCTGGGGAAGAAGGGGAAATGCCTAGAACATGATAGAAACTTGATGAGTGTTGCGTGAAGAGAAAAGAAGATAAGAAGAAAGGGAATAAAGGGGAAGGGAGGAGTTCAGAGAGACAGCAAATGTAGTGAGGAAAGCACTGAACTGAGAGTCGGGGGACCTTCATTTGAAGCCTTGCTCTCCTTGATTTATTAGATTTATTAGGAATTTGAGCTTGGGCAAGTTCCTTGGCCTCTCCGAATGTGGGTTTCCTCTTCCCTCAAGTGGGTGTAATATTTCCTTCCCAATGAATCTCCTAGGATTGCTATAAAAATCAAATGTAATTATGGTTATGTAAGTACTCTGCAAGCAGAACGTACTATGCACAGATGGGGCGCCCAGCACCAGCGTGAGAGCTAGCATTCTGCAGAGTACTGGGTGCTGGCCACTGTGGCTTGCTCTGCATGCGTGGAAGGACTTAACCTCACAACAGTCTTGCAGTAGGATCTACTATTATTCCTCTTCTACACATGAAGAAACCTACTGAGGGCCAGTCATTGGCTAGAAGTCACACACCTAGTAGGTGGTCAAGTGGGATTTGAACAAGGTCTGCTGTGGTATAACAGCCACCTCTCTCTCTCTCTCTCTCTCTCTCTCTCTCTCTCTGAAGTAGGCTTCATGCCCACTGCAGAGCTCAACACGGGGCTTGAACTCATGACCCTGAGATCATGACCTGAGCTGAGATAGAAAGTCAGACTCAACCCTTGGAGCCACGCAGGTTCCCCAACAGCCAATTCTCTTAACCGCTCTGCTCCCACCCAGACCTTGATACATATCCAGTGCCTTTCATAGACCCAAACAAAATGAAATCTGCCTCAATGTGTTAAGCAACGTTGTCTGCCATGACTGAAAACCACAGACTAAGTGGCTTAAACAGCAGAAATGTCTTTTCTCAAAGTTCTGAGGCTAGAAGTCCCAAATTAAGGTGCTGGCAGGGTTAGTGTTTGGGGCGGCCTCTCTTCCTACTGCCTTCTGCTGTGTCTTCACATGTCCATTTCCCTGTGCTTAAGGTGAGAGAGTGGGATCTCTGGTGTCTCTTCTTCTTCTTATAAGGGCCTCACCCTTAGGAGCTCTTTTAACACTAATTCACCTCCTTTAAAGGCCTGTCTCACATTGGGCAGGGTGTAGAGTATCAATATATGAACTGGGGGAGGGGCATAATTCAGTCCCTAACACGCATATCATTGACAAATACTCCCCAAAATAAAATCGTCTACTTTTTCGCCCTCGAAGAAGGGTTTTTAAAAATCCCATCAGGTCAACAGCAGCCGCTGCAGCAAAATTTCTGAGCTCTGAATCCTGCGCAGATGATTACTCTCCCATAAGGCCAAGCAGCTCTGCTGTAAAGGAATGAGGTGGGTTTTGTACAAAATATTTAAAATGTTCCTTCTCTCTCCCTCCTGCTCCAGAGTATTCTGAAGAAGTGAGAGTTCTGTCCCTTCTTCCCCTCTTGCCAAGCATTCCTATTTATAGTTTCTGGCACTGGAGGGTCTGAAAGAGTCAAGAGTTTTCAAATCACTTCCCTACCCTTGCCGGGTGCTCCCCACCATCTCTGCTCAGGCATTAGAAACTATTATTCCTGGTTCCCTGGTCAGGGTCTGGGAAGAGGAGAAACAGGGAGAAAGATTTGCAGCACGCAAATGCATAAGTCTCCTTAAAAAGCCTCAGACGAAAATGAATTGTGGTTTTATCCCTCTGGTGTTTTGTGTTTAGGCCTGTGTATAACCAAGCCGTTGGTCTGTTCCTGAAAACTTAGAGAAAAAGTTTCATACGACTTCATCCCTGAATCTCCTTCACAGAGATGCTGATGAGTCTGAGGGCACAGAGAGAAAGGCCAGAAAGGTTTGTTGCCTGGATGCCAGAAGCCATTAAAGGGTTTTACAATTCATCCCTCTGCTTCTAACAGTACATGATAAATTACCAGCATCAATCTCTCTAACAGTATCAGGCTTCAGAACCTGTGAGCCATATGTTCACATTACTGCTTTGTGCAAATAGATAGTCTAAATATGCATCGATCTGGCACATTTCATGAGTATTTATCAAAATGTTCTCTTGTCTCCCAACACATGTATTAATAAAAATAATACTAAATAATACCAAGTGGCAGCCATGCACGAGATTCTGTAGGTTTAGTTTGCAAATTGAGCGAAGGCGATTTGTAATCATAAAAAGAAAAAAAAAATAGCCCAGTCACCGGAAGTTCTTATGGAAGATAGAATAAAGATTGTATGTAATTGTTTTTATAGACGGATGGCAGAGGAAAGATGGAAATAGGGTTGAAGTTGATTTATTCCCTGATAAAAATTCTGGATTGGGTGTTCAGCCTTGTGGGGCAAGAACAAATATTCTTTACTCTGGGAACCCTGTCTGTGTGACCTTGAAATGTCACATCCCTTAGGGCAGTGACATTTACTCTCATGGGGCTAATCTCACATTTTCTCAGAAAGAAATTAATGTATTTTTGAAATTCCTCTTTATCAGTACTTCCTCCCTGGTCACCATAGTTAGCAATAGAAGTTCTGAGCATCTGAGGACAGCAAGACTAAAAGTTGCATTTTAAGCCAACGATATTCACTTAGAAAAAAACATCTGGAGGAGCACATTTCAAATTGACAATACCTGGTATGCTTTGGGACCGAGCTTGTAAAAGTCGTCTTTGTTCTTTTTCGAGGCTTCGAATTCACTGAATTTTATTAGAAAATTTAAAACTGCCTTAACTTTTGAATTTGGGAGAACTTTTAAATGTGTGGTAGAGAAAAATGTAACGAAGTGCCTGCATACTTTCCAACCCAGATGAACAAATGTTCACATTTTATAAATTTTTCTTCAACTATTTTCTTTAAAATATATGACAGGGGCACCTGGCCTGCTCAGTCAGCTGAGCGTATGACTCTTGATCTTGGGGTTGTGAATTTGAGCCCCACACTGGGTGTAGAGGTCATTTAAAAAAATCTTTAAAAATTAGTAACTAAAAATTAAAAATTAAAATACATGACAAAAGGAACAGACAGAGTTGAAATCCTCTGTATACTCCTTGGAAGCCCCATTTTCTGGTTTACTTCCTACCACCACGAATCCGGAATATGTCCTTCAGACACAAGTACATGTAGCCATCAATTACAGACGATGTTACTTTGTATGACTTTAAAGAGTTATATAAGCATCTTAATGAATCCTTCTTCAACCTAATTTTTCATTCTCATTATGCTTTCTTGAAGGCTTTCCTCCTATGCTACTTGCTGGCATTTAAAAAATATTTATCACTTGTTTCGTAATTTACATATTTGACTTTAATTAGTAGGATAAGACATATCATAACTCTAATTAAAGTCCAAGTAACTGAGGGATACCTACAGTCCCAACACCGCACAGAATATTATTAGAAAATGCCACTCCCTTGATTTCTTTCTTGGGAAACCCCTAAGACAAAGATTTCAGTGTAATTAATCTATTGGGAGAAAACCAGGAAGCAAAGAGTAAGGAAGCATGGGGGTCAGAAGCCAGCATAACTGTGTGTTACCGAAATTCCCGTTGGTGGGAAGGAGGCATCAGGGGCTCAATTCCACCAGGACCTCTTGAAAAGCACATGAAATGCTGCCAAGAATTGTCTGCCTCAAAGGAAGGCTGGCTGGAAGAGTCATCTATAAGCTCCACTGCCCCATTGGATGAAGATGACCCCCAGGGCATGAGCCTCACGTACAATTTTGGGCTGTACCATCCACGGGCCATGAGGGCATCAGAAAAGTCTCCGAAGCAGAAAAGATGGGTACACAGTGCACACTTGAGTGGGATGTGGCCAGCTGGGGTGGATCTGAGCTCACCCAGAACTGTTGGCCTCCAGCTGGGGCCTTACTGGCTACACCAGAGCTATTGGCAGGCCTCTTTCTTTCTTTCTTACACATGAATCCAATCCAACTACACAGAAGGGGCTTGGCCTGCTTCCTCAAATTCTGCAAGTGGCAGGAAAAGCAGGTTTTCCATTTCTCAAGAGTTGTCTCCATCAGAAAATTCCAAAGGAGCGGTCACCATCATTGAAGTCACCCATCTCCCATACCCAGAAGGCAGCCCAAAACACCAATTGTCCAGACCACCCATCTTCACCACTTTCCTCCCCATGCTTAGAATGAGAAAACTGCTGTCCTGTAATGTGACAAAGTCAACCACAGTCTTTTCACTGGCTTGTACCAGACTACAGTTAAAGGGAAGGGGCCACAGCTGTCTATGAAACTCTAGCACATAGTAGATACCTAGTAAATGTACTGGGAGCTGTGGACCCCACCCTGGGCCTAAAATGCCAACTTTCCTTAGCATTACTCTTCAAGGGATGAGTCTATAGCCTGAGAGGGTTTTAGACACCATCCAGGTCCCCCAGTGACCCTACTCGTTCCTGTCCCCTGGGCAATCCTAGGACAGAGGATGGGTATATCTGAGAAAGAAGGAGCCATAGCATAGGTTCCTCCTAAGGCAAAAGGCAAGAGCAAGGATTCAGGGTGAGTTGGAGGGGAGAAGAGATGTTTGCAAAGAAAGAGAGTAACTCAAAAGGAAAGAGGGTGAAACTAAGAAGAGTTGCAAATTACTGCTGGACAGAATTTTCTGTGTCTTCACAATTTTGCTAGGCAGCCACTGCATTTCTCCTTATGTGCAAAGGCAATGTATTCCAGTGGTTTTTGGAATAATTTCTTTCTCCAGAACCTTCTTGTTACTTGTCATTATCACTAAGGTCGCCCAAACCTCTAAGATTCTCTACTGTGTTCAGTCCAGCTCCATCAGCACTTTCCAAATTCTGTGGGGCAAAGACCACATCGGCTAACATTTGCTGTGGTACCCAGGGTATCTGCAGTTCTCAGTGAGCCTGACCAACCATCCATTTTCACTCAAGGGGGCCTTTTTTTCTTTCTCTCTTTCCCTTCCTTCCTTCCTTCTTCCTTCCTCCTTCCTTTTCTTTCTTCCTTTTCTTTCTTTCTTTCTTTCTTTCTTTCTTTCTTTCTTTCTTTCTTTCTTTCTTTCTTTCTTTCTTTCTTTCTTTCTTTCTTTCAAGCTTATTTATTTACTATTTTGAGAGGGAGAGAGATTGAGAATCCCAGGCAGGTTCAGCACTGTCAGCATGGAGCCCAATGTAGGACTCGAACTCACAAACCGTGAGGTCATGACCTGAGCTGAAACCAAGAGTCAGACACTCCACAGCTGAGCCATTGAGGGCCTTTCTTTCAATTAAACATACCAGGTTTCCAATGCCAAAAGGAAGCAGAGGATTATAGTAATTATCTGGATGACTCTGGCCATAATTTCACTTTTGCCTGAGTGTGATCCTTACCTTAATTGCCTTGATAGCTAAAGAGAGACTTTATTCTTGGAATTACAAAATTATAGGGCTACACAGAGATCTGGGGTCGTTAATCATGAGAATAATAGGGTCAATTATCTGGTATAAAGACCAGACACCTCTTCCCTTTGATGCTTTATGGGGTGAGGGGGGTAGATTTCCTAGCATCTTCCCTTTCACCCCATCTCATCACCTTTTACTTCTCCCCAGTTAAAGTAACGAAAAATGAAATCCTCATTAGATCCTCCAAAATTATGAGGGGTCCTTAAGAAAAAGGACAGTGTAAGGTATCCTTTGATTCCTGTCCCCGGTGATAACACTTAATTTATTGGTTACGTTAATGTGATGTTAGACTTTGAAAAGGTGAGTCAAGTAAATACAGAAGTCTAAGACCTTCTAAATTCTAACACCCTGTTTTTAGTTGGCATTTTTTCACTCAATGGTCTCAAAATTCGGGTAATATTCTATAACTGCAAATAGGTTTCAGGAGAAGACTGATTTGATTTTTTTATTTATTCAATAAGGTTCAAATGTATTTTTGATTTACTAGGCTCCAAGACATCCTCTGAATTTATATTACAGCAGTGTAGTGTAGGAAACTAGGACTGTCACTTGTAAAGGACGCCACCATCCACAAACTCCCTCTGCTTTTCCCCTCTGGCTGAGACAGCGTCCATCATCCTTAGTCCTTTATGCTTATATAACATCTCAACACTTTTCTCAGTTTCCATGGAAGATGCCAGAATATTTGCTCTAGTTTTTTTCTTAAAGAACTCTGCACTGTATGTATACATAGATGGATTTCAAAACAGCTACTTAAAGGAATAACTTACTCTTCTACCGCAGACTAAATATGCAATGAAACACTCCTTTTGCAACGTGATAGGGTATCTCTTTCAAGATAAATAATCCAGGGTGCCTGGATGGCTCAGTCGGTTAAGGGTCCAGCTTCGACTCGGGTCATGATCTCGCAGTTCGTGGATTTGAGTCCCGTGTCAGGCTCCATGCTGACAGCTCAGAGTCTGGAATCTGCTTCAGATTCTGTGTCTCCCTCTCTCTCTGCCCCTCCCCTGCTCACGCTCTGTCTCTCATTCTCTCAAAAATAAATAAACATTAAAAAAAATTTTTTTAAGATTAAAAACAATTCTCTAGGTGTGGTTTTTCAGAGTTTCCATTTATCTAAACATCATAGTCAAGTGAAAGGATCAGGTGCACTTATGGTTTTCTAATTATTAACTTCACATTGGTTGCCATTTCGCTGAGTGTTTTCTATAGACAGGTGCTCGGCCACATGATTTCATAGATTAACCTATTTAATCCTCAGAGCTACCTTATGAGCGAGGCATATCTATTTCCATATTGCAGATGAGGAAACTGATGCTTGCAGCTGTTCAGTTACCTGCCTAGAGGGTAAAAGGGCTGGAGCTGGGATTCTAACCAGATCTATTATGATTCAAAAGCCAGATTTGCAAATAACCTTTATGCTCAGTGTATTCATTGTGCTCTATTTAACATATAAACCCACATGCAATTCTCCCCGATTTCTGGATTATCTAAAGTGTGATTCTAGGTAGACTGGAATGTACTGACTCTATTTTTTTTAATGTTTATTTATTTATTTTCAGAGAGAGAAAGAGGGAGTGTACAAGTGGAGGGAGGGGCAGAGAGAGGGGAGCGAGAGAATCCCAAGCAGGCTCCTTGCTGTCAGCACAGATCCGTGAGATCATGATCTGAGCTGAAATCAAGAGTTGGACACTTTACCAACTGAGCCACTCTGGCACCCCAGTACTGAGTATATCTTTAAAGCTTGAGGTGGCATCCTCTGCATAGCAATATTTGGTGGCTTTTCATAATGCATTTTTATAAGCCTGACAACATCATCTCATTTTGGTCTTCATTTAGAAATAATGATGAATATTAATAAGTGCTCAAGGCACAGTGTCTTTTCTTGTGAGAGCCTTGTCACATGAGTGAGTGAGCTTCCAGAAAGTTTGATTCAAAATGGAAATGTGGATATGAATGCTAAAGCGGGGAGGCGTGAGTGCTCTGGGCTCCGAAACTTAGGGGCCGCTTCTGGAACTACTGCTTATTTCCAATGAGGAGCTTGAGGAGACCCTGAGTTTTCTGAGGAGGAAACTTCTATCATGGAAGAATTAAATAAGTCTCATTTTTGGAATACTGAATGGAGGCATACTATTTGTTCTCTGCTACATAGTATTGTAAGCAGGCTCATTTCAAGGAATGCCAAAGAGAGTCAGCAAACCACCAGAAGCTAGGGGAGAGGCATGGAACACATTCTCTCTCACAGTCTCAGAGGTAAACAACCCAACCCTGCCCACACCTTCTTCTGGAACATCTAGCCTCCAAAACAGAGACAATTAATATCAGTACAGAGTCACTGACCAGTCTGAAGTTAATTTGCCCTGGAATTTTCAGTTATATATATATATATATATTTTTTTAATCCAATTTGATTGAGTTTCTGGCACTTGCTATCAGGGACAGGGACCAGGATGGTGCTTTCCTTGTCACCTAGGAAAGATTAAAAGAGCTAGGGCTATTTTACCAGCAGAATGACCACTTGAAAGAAAGAAGGAAAGCAAGAGTAAGGCTATTTTCATATAAGCTCCTTGAGAGCAGGATTGTTTCTTTGTGGCTCTTGCCATACCCAGTGCCTGTCACATAGCAGCAGCTCTATAAATGTTTGATGAACAAATGCAATGAAAATCTCAAGAGTCCTGGGTTACAATAGTAGAACATGGTGAACAAAAATAAGGTGGGGCAACATTTATTCCAAGAATATTAAATAAGCCAAGTAATTGCAGGGATGCCTGGAGAACCGGACTGAAACAAGCAGCTAGACCATAATCAGAATCGTGTCAATAAACTATAAAAGAAAAAAAAAGGAAACCAACTTGACAATAAACTATAAAAGAAAAAAAATTGTGCCACACAACCAGATGTGAGGCCTCTGCAGCCGCTGCCCTGAACACTGCACATCACACTTTGGGCTGCATGTGGCACTTGTCACCAAGGAGAGAGAAGTGTTTTACAAACACTTTGAAGCTCAAGCTGGGTTTACTCATGCTACATTGTGGTCCACAAAAACTAAATATTCATAATGTCTTCAGGGACTGTACTACATGTGGGGTAGTTCTGCTGCCAATGATTCCAACAAGGAGGGTGGCTTTCAAGGAAACAATAATGTCTATTAAATGCTTGCTCTGTGCTGGGCTCCATGTACCACATGCATCTTCCCATTTATAGTCATTGCAGCAACTCCAGAGAGCATACGACATGCCCACTATGTGTCGGGCACTGGGGGATGGTATGCGTATGGGACATTTAATAGGTGTGTGTCTTTGGTCAAATTCCTTACCTCCTCTGTACCTCAGTCTCCCAGTCTATAAAGTGGCAATGATTTTTAAATGACCTACCTTACAGATTCTTATGAGGATTACTTTATCTTATCTTATCTTGTCTTATCTTGCTGAGCTAATGTGTATAAAGTAGCTAGAATGGTGTTGGGCATATAATATCCCATCCCAATCCTACAAGGCTAGCGCACCATTTGGTGATGCTAAAACGAAAAGTAAGCTGTGCATGATGACACAGAGTGGTTGGGCCGGGTTTGGACAGAAGTATAACTGACTTGAGAGCCTGAAATCCTAGACATCCACAAGATTGACAGTAGAAGCAAACTATGCTGAAGGGCTATATAAAAGCATAGACAATTTGGGGCAAGAAATTTTCAAAACATGTTTTCTGCTTATTTTTGCACATCTGTTCACAAAGTTCTTAGGAACTTCAGTAGTATTTTTTTTTTAAGTTTAAGTTTATTTATTTGTTTTTTTTGGTGGGGGGGGAGAGGCAGAGAGGGAGATAGAAAATCCCAAGAAGGCTCTGTGCAGTCAGTGCAGAGCCCAAGGAGGGCTAGACTCATGAACCGTGAGATCATGACCCCAGACCAAATCAAGAGTGGGACACTTAACCGGTTGAGCCACCCAGGTACCCCTGGAACTTGGGTAGTTTTAAGTATTTCTTTCATATACAATTAATTTTAAAAAGCCCATAAAGGCAGGGGCACTTGTGTGGTTCAGTCCATTAAGCATCTGACTCTTGGTTTCGGCTCAGGTCATGATCTCGTGGTTTTGTGAGTTTGAGCCCCTCCTTACCCCACCACCTGAGTTGGGCTCGAACTGGCAGTGCAGAGCCTGTTTGGGATTCTCTCTCTTCTCCCTCTCTCTCTGCCCCTCCCACACTCTCCTGTCTCTGTCTCTCTCTAAATAAGTAGATAAATAAACTTAAAAAAAAATTTTTTTAGGGGCATGTGGGTAGCTCAGTTAAGCATTGAACTTCAGCGCAGGTCATGATCTCATTGTTTGTGTGTTCCAGCCCCACATGGGGCTCTGTGCTGACAGCTCAGAACTTAAAGCCTACTTCAGATTCTGTGTCTCCCTCTCTCTGCCCCTCCCCCCATCTCAATCAAAAATAAACAGTTAAAAATGTTAAAAAATATTTTTAAAGCCCATAAAGGCAAATAAAAGTATTCAATTCGCAACTTGCTCAGAGGCTGAACGCAGAAGTCTGCTCTGGAAAGGCAGAAGTGCTGTTTGCGCAGATGTGTGCTTTGGTGCAGCAGAATTGTGTTGGATCCAGTCTAGATTAGCGGCAAGTCGGCTTCAGCCAGTGCTGCCCATACCACTGGGAACATGAACAACATGATTGCCTTTCTTCTCAGAAAAATGTGTATAAAATTTCAGAGGTTTCACAGGCCTCTAGACCCCATCTCTGAATTCCAGGTGAAGAACCCTCCTTAATTAGTGACTCCAAACCTTTCAAAAAGCCTGCAGTTGTGGTACTTGGCTGACCTCCCAGTCAGTGGACAGTGATCTTGGGGTTGTGAATTCAAGCCCCCCCTTGGGTGTAGAGATTACTTATAAATCAATCAATCAATCAATCAATCAGCAAAAAACACCATAATCCACCTAGGCTGCCTCCTCCCAGTGTCCAGAAGGAATCTAATATCTGCTTGCTACTATGCACGGAACTTGCACGGAAACCACATTTTTCATCCAGCAAATATGTATGGAGTGTCCACACATTTGGGTATAGTTTCTAGAAGCTGGTGATATAGATGTGAACAAGAGAAAGGTGATAAAGATGTGAACAAGAGGAACAAGGCTCTTGTTCTCAGGGAAATTCCAGGGATGAGACTGACAATAAACATGAAAAGCAATGTATGAAACAAAATAGGATAAGGTGACCAGGAGTGACTGGTGGGTGGCTATTTTAATGAGGTGAGCAGGGAAGACATCCCTTAGGAGTCATTGGAGCTGATACCGGCATGCCAAGATGGAGCCAATTGTGTGAAAAATTAAGAAGCTGCATTCCAAGGCAGAGGAAATAGCAAGTGCAAAGGCCCAAAGTAGATCATGAAGTTGCTCTTCCTGGAATAAGGAGGAATGGAGACAGGACTGGGGTAGTTGGCACATGGTCAGTCAACACTGAATTTGAAGCCTTAGTAACTGTGATAGTGTACTAAATCTAGATTCTGGGTATCAAATTTGAATAAGCATCAATAACTATTTAGTAACTAATAGGTTTTTAGGAAGAGACTCTGTGTACTCATGAAAATCTAGGAAACCAGCATTTTTTTTTCAATTATTAAATACTGTATCAGGAAGACCTAAGGGCTACAGGTCAAGTGTTAGGAATTGCTGAGCTAGATGGCTTCTGGTGGACTCAAAACCACCTCTATCAGGGGGGAAGCTCAGATCCATCAACCTCTGAGAACCCACTTTAGCACCTACTTTTACTTCAACCCTCAAATCTTCAACATGTTAAATGATATTCCAAATATGTACCTACTTTTGGAGAAAAGGCCAAGTCCCATGTGTTCAGCAGAGATATTTCCAGTTTGGGGGCAAAAACAAAACTAAATAAGAGTTCTGACTATAAGTAAAGCTCCAAAAGGATTTCTTCCTACAAATACTTTGGGAAGGTTAAGGGTTTTTTCCCCCTTTTTTAATGTTTAT
This sequence comes from Cryptoprocta ferox, assembly GCA_028646485.1. Lineage (NCBI taxonomy): Eukaryota > Metazoa > Chordata > Mammalia > Carnivora > Eupleridae > Cryptoprocta > Cryptoprocta ferox. The sequence goes on along the minus strand of CM053574.1, from coordinate 31,358,312 downwards.
TTATTTTTGAGAGACAGAGACACAGAGCGTGAGTGGGGGAGGGGCAGAGAGAGAGGGAGACACAGAATCCAAAGCAGGCTCAGAGCTGTCAGCACTGAATGTGACACAGGGCTAGAACCCATGGGCCGCGAGATCATGACCTGAGCCGAAGTTGGACGGTTAACCGACTGATCCACCCAGGTGCCCCAAGGTTAAAATTTTTCTAAAGAGTCTATGCCCCCCAAAGGAGAGAGAGGGAGATAAACAGGAAATTTATTGGAGAAAACATCTGCCAAAGTTTTTGCCCTGCCTCAGAATCTCAGGAATGTCACTGTGATGGATTCATCTTGGCGCAGATGAAATCAAGGGCAGTGGATGGTGGAGAATTCTATCACCCAGAGCAGCAGCCATTTCACTGCAATTTAAGCAAAACATCAAGGAACCGGTGATTCCCTTAAGGTTCTTGTTACAAAGTAATGCCAATAGCTGGTTGCTCTGAACTTTGAGGAGCCCTGCATTTTTAATCCCTATTGAAAGAACACAGAGATTTTTACAGGTTATTATTTAGTTCATGGAGAAATTTAATAAATGAACCACATTAGCTTAATATCAAAGGAAGGAAAATTGAAAATTTGCCCCATCATCACTGCTTCAAGGCTGCAGGACAGAACTGAATGAAATAGTATCTACTATGCATTTGGAAACGTATGGGGAGATTAAAGGGTTCGCTCCAGAGAACGTTAGTGCAGTTTTTATATTTTGTGTTTGACAAAAGGCTTTCAAATATTTTACTTGCTCCTCATAATAACTCTTATAATTAGCATGTTGGGATTCTTGTAGGCTATAAATGAAAGAAACATATCTTAAACATGGTAAGCATAGAAGAGAATGTGTCGGCTTATATAAAAAGTGCTACGTTCAGGCCTGACTAGATCCAGCCTGTCTCATTAGTCTCTCTCGTTCTCTCTTTCTCCTTCCCTCTCTGTATCTTGGCTTCATTTTTTCAACATGTCAGCAGCATCTTCTCTTATTGTAGATGGCTTTGTACAAACAGCTAAAGCTTACATCATCCTTGTAGGTTGCAATTCCAAATGAAGCAGAAATCAGACCATGTGTAGAGATTTTTAGTGGCCCTGCTTTGGCCATGTACCCATCCCTTGAACCAATCTCTATGAACAGTGGAGCTAAGGCTACTCCAGGGGCCAGCCAGTGGATTTCATTGACAGTCCAGCCATAGCCACATAGAATCAGGGTTGGGGCCACTATCTCAGTAACAGAATGAGGAGGAGGGCTAAGCTGACAAAAGATGCAAATAGTCAGTGTCAATATTGTTGGCTCCATTTGCAGATTAAGAAATTTTAACAGTGGACTTGACCAAATTAAAAAATGTCTGGTAATGGTGGCCTCAAATTTCTTTAACAGAAGATTAAATCTTCCATTCCATAAGATAGATGAGGTTTAAAGGGCACAGTAATGCAGTGAGTTAAACCCACATCAAAGCAAAAATTTCTGTTATAAGATCATTCTCTGAGAGTCAGTCTTATTTAAGGAGATGAGCACAGTGTATATATAAAGGAGGAAGAAGAAATGCAGAAAGGAGAGTTATTTGAGTCCTTGTCATTTCCCCTCTAGACTGCAGACTTCTTGAAGAAAGAATCTGTGACTTCCCTCCTTTATCCCCTGCAGGGCTTGGTAAATGATAGCAAATAGCAGTAAATGTGAGCTGAATAAAGAGAAGTAAGTTAGCACCCTTTGCTTGTCCTCATTTCCTCAGTAAATTGATGTGAGTTCAATATATCACCTTTAATGCTATGTCCATCTGAGAGACGAGACTGACCTTCTACGTTGGCAGAAACTGAGCAGGGGATTTGACAGGGATTTGAAAGCAGTGCACATAACCTGGAATCATGAATTTACAGATTAGAGCTAAGTTTTAAATAGCATATGATTCAACTCTTCTAATTTTATATATCAAAGAATGGATGCCATAAAATGCATAGTAAGCCCTAAGCATTCTGTGGGGGGAAGCAGTAGAGGTATGGAGGCTACTGTCCTTGGTTCTGAACCACTACTCCCTGCAGAGTCTCTTTTCCTGATGTTGGACACTTGCAACCCTGCCCACCCTCTCCAGCTGCCATGGGATTTCCTATATTTTTGTTTTCAAGATGGATGGGGCGAGAGATATGTTATTTACTACCTCAGTGAAAATAGAACTGAGCCTTGCATCAAAAACTTTTGATCATTCTCTCATTTGTCTGACATTTACCCTTTCCTCCCCAGGATTTGCTTATGCTGTCCAAAGAAGTGAATCAATTTGCCCCAAGTTCCCAAATGAACTGGAGGTCCCAGGTTTCCTAAATCCTTCTCTGGTGCATCCTCCCCTCCCCTCCCACACACACCGTACTCTGTCACTAATATTTGAAAATTCCATTCTAAGAGTCATTTTTTTTCATGTTTATTCATTTTTTGAGAGAGACACACACAGAGCACTAGAGTGGGAGGAGGAGAGAGAGAGAGACATAGAATCCAAAACAGGCTCCAGGCTCTGAGCTGTCAGCACAGAGCCCGACATGGGGCTTGAACCTACAAACTGAGATAATGACCTGAGCTTCAGCTCAGACGCCCAACCAAGTGAGCCACCCAGGCACCCCTCTAAGAGTCTTAAGACCAAGGCATGGCCACCCCTCTTAGATGCCTGTGTATTTGTTGTCTGCATCTGCATGATAAATAAGCCCCAAACTAAGGGACCTAAATCAAATATGTACTATTTAACAGTTCCTGTGGGTCCGGAATTCAGAAGTAGCTGAGCTGAGAAGTTCTGGCTCAGCCTCTCTCATGAGGTTGCAGTAAAGGTATCAGCCCAAGCTGCAGTCAACTGGAGGCTTGTCTGGGGCCGGAGCTGCTTGCAAGGTGGTTCATCACATGGCAGGTGGGCTGGTGCTGGTGGTGGGTGGAAAGCCTCAGTTCACTATGTGGGCCTCTCTACAGTTGAGTATCTTAAAATGTAGCAGCTGGCTTCCACAAGAATGGGCACTCCAAGAGACCAAAGTAGAAATGACAATGTCTTTTCTCTTAGCCTCTAAAGTCATACGCTATCACTTGCATTAGCCCAGCAAACCAAGCTGATGCAAGAGTGTGAATACCAGGAGGCATGGACCATTGAGGGTCACCTTTGAAGCTGGCTCCCACAGCCTCTTGTGCGCATTCTCACAGCACTTGTACCACTGTATTATAATTACATTTCAGGGGTTCCTGGGTGACTCAGTCGGTTAAGCGTCCAACTTCAACTCAGATCTCACGGTTTGTGGGTTTGAGCCCCTGCATCAGGCTCTGTGCTGACAGCTCAGAGCCTGGATGCTCCTTCGGATTCTGTGTCTCCCTCTCTCTCTCTGCCCCTCCCCTGCTCATGTGCTCACTCTGTCTCTCCCTCCCTCTCAAAAATAAATAAGCATTAAAAATAACTACATTTTACTTGCACTATCCTGTGGCAGATACAGTTATGTGCCTACCAACAGCCATTATCCCCTCTCTCCTTGCTAATAGAATCCTGACTCTGTGCAGGTATTGGGAAGCACTTTTTCCAGGCATCAGCAAACTGTGGTCCATGGCCTGTTTTTGTGCAACCCATAAGCTAAGAATAGTTTTAACATTTTTAAAGGTTATAAAAATTAAAAGAAGAATGTGCAACACAGATCATATATTGTACACAAAGCCTAAAATACTTGCTATACGGCACTTTACCAAACATGTATGCTGAACCCTAGTCTAAGTCACCCAAGGTAACCCCATTCCCATCTCTCTCTGCAGGCTTTAAATCAGGCAGGTGTCCCAATTTTGACATGAAGGATACAAGAAAAAAGCTACTGGGCATTGGGGAACTTCTGGAAAGAATTTTTCTCCCTCATAAAAATGGATATATGAGAAGAGATCCCTTATGCCTTCCATCCATCCTGCCTTGAGGGCTCTCTGGTGAGAATGGCTGTGTTACAGCCATTTTGCCACCATGAGGGGAAAGCCAAAAGTGTTCTGGAGAAGCTAACCCAGACACCCGACATTGCTGAACTGTCCACTTGACCAATCCCATAACAGTCTACTTCCAGATGTTTGTTACATGAGAAAATTGCAACTACCTTTAAGCCCTTCTTTGGGAATTTTGTCACTTGTATCTGAGAACATTCTAAATTATATATACTGCCTTCTAGACCGAGTTTTTAGGGGGCAAAAATCTATTTTCTCACAGAATCCCTATTTCTACTGTAAGATCTGGCATAGAATAAAGTCTTAAGTATTGGTGGTTGTCTAGATCATAGTTTCTCCACTTCAGCACTATGGACATTTGGGGCCAGATAACTTTCTGCTGTAGGGGGGCCTTCCTGTGCACTGTAGGAGAATTTTTAGCAGCATCCCTGGCCTTCACCCGCTGCTTCACCCCTTTCTCCATGTTGTGATAAACAAAAAAGTGTTCCCAAACATTTTCAAATGTTCCCTGGGGGACAAAAATCACTCCTGGGTTGAGAACCACTAGTCTAATTTTTATATCCTAATTCTTAGGATATTAATTTCTAGTGTAGATTATTTATTATGCAAAATTTCAGGTTCAATATGTGGTCCAGTCAAACTGTAGTCAAGACAGAGAGTCCTTGGGGACAGTGAGACCCTGAGAAGGCTAGATGGGGCCCCAAGGACAAAGGAACAGAAAGGAGTTGGCCACTCCAGAAATCTCAGCTGGGTCTGAAGCTGGCAGGGATAAACATAACACCTTCCTCTTGTGGTCCTTTTTGGTATGGTGGAGAAGTTATTGGAGCATAATGAGAAAAGTTTCTTAGTCTGTGTCTTAGGCAAAACAGTCTGGGGGACAACAGAGGGCCAGATGACAATGATGAAAAGAAAGAAATGTGATCTTGCTAGTGGTACCCAGAGAATTCGGGGAGGCTGTAGCCCTTTGAGGCAAAGAGTTTGATAAAGGATAGGGTGGGGGCAGGGGGTGATGAGAAGAGAGCACGTAAAAGTGGTTGAAAAACCACAACCCAATAATGAGAAAACCCTATCCATGTATCAGGGTGGTTCTCTGTAATGTGCCTGTCTCTTTTGAAAATACAACAGAAAAGTTTCCATCAAACTGTTTTCTGTCAAATTCTGGCCTCTGACAGATTGTGGCATATGGTGGTTTGCCTTTTAAGTCACTGGGGTTTTCTCACTCAACTTCACCAAATGGTGGCTGTAATTATGGCAGTAAATGCCTCTCAAATGACAGCTTTTTTCCCTCCTTAAAAGAGTGAGCATTTTAACAAGGATGTCGAGTAGACCACAAAGAACTATGTGCTGCAGGGCTTCTTGGAAGAGAGGCTGGAGAATGCTGTTCATCACTCAGAAAGGACGCTGATTTCCTCAAAAGGGCTGCAGCAAAGAGGTGAAAGGCTGGAGTTCCAATCCAGACTCACCACGTGCTAAGCTTTGTGACCTTCCTCAGGCAACTCCCTTTGTCTCTGTGAGCCCTGGTTTTCCCAGCTTGGAGCACAAAAGGTCACCTACAGGAAAGAGCTTCCTTAACTGCACCAGGGTACACAAGGATGGTTACCCTCATCACCTCCACACCTCACGTCTCTCTGTGACATGTGAACAGTCTACTGCTGGCTAATGGAGGGTTCATGCTATGTGTTTGTGCTCCCATCAGCGGCCTTTAGGTATTGGGTTAATGCAAATATGATTCTCAGTCTCTTGTTTAAAATTCTTCCAAGAGCCCCCTTGTCCCAACCATAACTTGGATGGCCAAGGTCCAGCCCTCCTCATGCTCAGCCTCCGATCACGTTGCTTTGCATGTCCCAATTAGGCTGTGGCCACCCCAAAGTGCTTGCCATGTGCTGCATACACGACTTCCTCTCACTTCCAAGATGTGAGGCATGAGCACCTTTGACACAGAATGTTCTCCCTCTTCCCCAGCTCCTGACTTGACTAAATCCTACTTTTTCTTCAAGTCCCAGTTTGAAATTCACTTTCCTTGGCTTGTGGGCTAAATTGTGTCCCCTTTCAAATCCATATGTAGAAGCCCTAACCCCCAGTACCTCAGAATGTATTTGGAGATAGGGCTTTGAAATAGGTAATTCAAGGGGTGCCTGGGTGGCTCAGTTGGTTAAGCATCTGACTTTGGCTCAGGTCATGATCTCACAGTTTGTGAGTTTGAACCCTGCATCAGGCTCTGTGTTGACAGTTCAGAGTCTGGAGCCTGCTTCAGATTCTCTCTCCCTCTCTCTCTGCCCCTCCCACACTCACACTCTGTCTCTCTCTCAAAAGTAAATAAACATTTTAAAAAAACACTTATCATATGGAATTATCTCCTTTTTACATTCAGTCTCCTTTTTTATCTGTGTATATGAGGGGAGAGAAACAAGAGCGTTACTTTAATTTAACATCAACAATGACCATGTTTAACAGCACAGGGAAGAGGTAGTAGAGAGAAGAAATGCAGGCTTCCTGTTCCCTAACCAGCCTTGACTTGGATGACAGAGCCCCAGCGACCTGGATGCATCACACCTAGCCTCTCAGTGGAGTGGTAAGGGACAGGGAATTGGAAATAGAGGCTCAAAATTTAGAGAAGGGCTGACGGTAAGCCTGAGGAGAGGCTGCGTGGCTGTGGGGAGGGTCCTAGTACAGGTCTTTGGCCATGAACATGACCCTGGCCCTGCAGAGCATGGAGTCCTTGGCAGTGTCATAGGGGTGCTCCTTGGATAAGTTCTCCAGAACAGCTGGCATGGGACATTGGTGGGCATCCAGTACGTTACCACGCCATCTCTGTGATGTACTGGCTGATGAACATGAGCCCGTTGTCATCCCAGTTAGAAACTGCTGGAAAGTGTCTTTGATCTCACTGATGTTTGTATCCTTCTCCACCACCGGGGAATTAGGGTGACGGTTCTTGTTAAGCTCCCCTGTGCCACCAGGCAGGAAGCCAGTCACCATGTCCTCCTCTCCACTCACTACAATTTGCTTCCACCTACTTGCCATTCTCGCAGGGGGGCAGAGCTCAGCTGCTACAGCCTCTGTGTTCTGTCACCCTTTTTTTTTTTAATTTTTAATGTTTTTATTTATTATTGAGACAGAGAGAAACAGGGCATGAGTGGGGGAGGGGCAGAGAGAGCGAGGGAGGCACACAGAATCGGAAGCAGGCTCCAGGCTCTGAGCTGTCAGCGCAGAGCCCAATGCGGGGCTCAAACCCACGAACCGTGAGATCATGACCCGAGACGAATTCGGTCACCCAACCAGCTGAGCCATCCAGGTGCCCCTCTGTCACCCTTTTAAGGTGGGTGAGTTTCTGTTGGTTGATGAGATGTCTTGAGGAGTACATAACTGAAGGTCTTGAGATGAGGGATCATGTGTTTCTACATCATCAAGCCCAACCTGACCACCCAGAGGCATATAAAAGACATGGAGTATGTTTTCCACAGGTGGATGGAAATGAACGAAAAAATATCATGTCAATTATCCAGATAATTTAGGCAAATGAAAATTCGCATTGGAGACTAGGCATGGATTTAGAGCTGCATTTTCTAGGTAGTTTACCTAAATTCCATAACTTCTAATCAAAGTATCTGTACTTAACTGGACCTATGAAGTCATAGTTCTAGAACTGTTAGTAGTGAAAGAAAATTTTCTGGTGGGTTTTCCATTATATATCTTGGTTTTCTGTCTCACCATTTCTGGATCACATTCCCCACAAGAGTCAGGATGGGGAAGATAGAAGAGATAAGAAAGATTCTTTGAGTAATTAGGAATCCACAATTAGGAAATCGTCAAATATCTAAAGTTGATACCTTCTGCAAGCTCAATCTGTTTATACTGATTCCATAGGAAAGCAACTGGTCACCATTTTCCATGTAACGATCAATCATAGTGCACGCTGACGGAGTTTAAAGGAGTAAGTCCAATATTAGAGAAGTTCTTTTAAAAAGTGAAATACCAGGGGCACCTGGGTGGCTCAGTCAGCCAGGCATCTGACTTCAGCTCAGGTCATGATCTCATGGCTCATGGGTTCGAGCCCTGCATTGGGCTCTGTGCTGACCGCTCAGAGCCTGGAGCCTGCTTCGGAGTCTGTGTCTCCCTTTCTTTTTGCCCTCCCCCGGCTCACACTCTGTCTCTCTCAAAATAAATTTAAAAAATTTTTGTTTAAGTGGGATACCAATTCATGCTTTTAGTATTTGAAATTACCCAGTAAAACCCCGGCCAGCTCAGCTTTTTTGATATTTAGATAGCAAACAATTGAAAGCCATGACAGGCAGAGGGAACAATTAAGGGGGGAAAGAAAATTAAGAGCTCACAAGTACATTTAGTTTTCTCAATTTTGTCAGCCAAGTGTTCCCTTTAATTACTATTGATTTTCATAATAGTTTATTAACCCAATATGCCAATTCAAGTTTGTCACAGATTATTGTGCATGTAGAAGAATCCACTGTCACAAGTATGAGAGGAGAGGAGAGGCCAAGTGTTTTGGAAAATAAACGGACCCCATTAACCATTTGTATCTGATTTTTAAAACTGTTTTGCTTGGGCAGAACTTTATTTCATTTTAACTGAATAGATCAGTCATCCTGAAGTGTTTTAGCTCCAAGCATTAGCTTCTGAAGTAGTATCCCCACTGGCTTCCTGGGGTGGCAGAGAAATGGAAGACAGAACTGATTTGATAAATCAAGTCAATAAAACCACCTTATAAGTTTCATTATTAATATTTTATAAATGCAGCACAGGCATAGGACTTGTATAGAGTCGAGAGAACCAGGTCAAGATTCATTTTTTGCCATTGAGGACCATTCTCCAGCCTCAGTTTCCTTATGCATTAAAATGGGGCTTTGTGATCTCTACCTCACTCTACCTTTCAGAGTTGGTATGGGGCCCAAGTGAGATAGTACCAGGGCTTCTTAAAGTTTAATGTACACTGCAAGCTAAGGCATTACAGGCTTCTGTGTGTACCAAAAAGTATCAGTGAAGAACATTGAAGCCTCTCAGAGTAAATGCCTGGAACCAGAACTTCCCGAGATTTACCAATCCTGGTTAATAAAATAGAAATTAAACACCAATTACCATGGGAGGGAAAGTAGATTAATGTGGTGGCACTTTACCTGAATATTAATTATGAGTTGGGAGATTCCATTACAAGGCTCAGGCAGGTCATGCTTTATTGGTTCATCAATAAGGAGCTCATGCTAATGGACTGGCATAAAACATCCTCTGAGGAATCAGCCCTGGCTTTCCAGCCAAAGACCATAAACTCAAAATAATTTACATGGCACAAAATCTATTTCCTTCCAGTCCGTAAAATAGTAATGAGAAACACCAAGCTGGGCAGAAAAATGAGGATTTAAAAGGTCACAAATGTTTCTGTCTTCCCTTTCTTTGTTAGGGTCAAAGCTACTGATAGCTGTCAGGCCTAGAATTCTCTAAAAGGCAAAATGTAAAAAGATGTGGGTTTGCATAGGGCCTCTGAGGCAGGGCAGTGTGTACTTGGTACCTGAGTTAGATGGCCTGTGGGTCAGTTTCACTCCCAGGTCATGTTGACTCTGACCTCCTAAGGCAGGACTTGAGCCTCACCATGCCACAGTATGTTCTTGTACCCTGGCCTCCTCATGGAAGCCACTGTCATCAGCTATTTGAGGATGGCTTTTAGAACCTGCTTCCTCCCCAGTACCCTCAGTGAACATTGGTTCCTGTGCCAACACGACGGGCTTGTGTCCCTTAGCGTGCCCCCACCCCACCCGCACTGTCCCACACTGCAGCATCAATTAATGGGGAGAAGTCCCTGATGAAACTGGTCCCTGGGTCCCAAAGTATCCTGCTGGTGCACAGAGTCTTAGAAGTTCTTTCAGGAACTTCTTGGGCTCTGAGTTGTCTCCTCTCTTCCCTGAGTTGCGAGATAAATTCATTAGACAAGGTTGGGTGACAAAACTCTCTATTGTCCATGTCTCCCCTTTCTTCCCTGCTTCTCCACACACAAATACATAAATACATCCTCACTTTCCTTCAACCAGTAAAACCAAAGCCACCTAGGGGTGCGTGGGTGGCTCAGCTGATTAAGTATCTGACTCTTGATTTTGCTCAGGTCATGATCTCATGGTCATGAGATTGAGCCTTGCTTTGGGCTCCGGGCCAGATGTTGAGCCTGCTTACGACTCTCTCTCTCCCTCTCCTTTCCCCTACTCTCCCTTTCTCTCTCTCTCAAAAAACAAAACAAAATAAAACAAAAGCAAACAAAAAACAAAGTCACCTAATAGAATTGTTTGTGAACCAAATATCTACAAGGATCTCTAGACTATAACCAAAAAGAGGGATGACAACAAGTGTTGGTGAGGTTGTTGGGAAACTAGATCCCTCACACACTACTATAAATGTAAAATGGCGCCACTTGGGGGAAAGAATTTGGCATTTCCTCAAAATATTAAACATGGAGTTACCACAGGACCCAGAAATTCCATTCTAGGTGTGTACTTGAGAGAATTAAGTAACTAAATTAAAATAATACTAAAAATAATGAAAAATCCACACAAAAACTAGTACAGTCATGTTGATAGCAATATTATTCATAATAGTCAAATAATGAAAGCAACCCAGGAACCCAAATCCCCATCAGGTGATGAATGGAGGCATAAAATAGGGTGTATCTATACAATAGAATTTTATTAACCTATAAAAAGCAATGAAGTATATATGTAAACATGCTACAATATGGATGAGCCATAAACATACTGTGTTTAGTGAGAGAAACCAGCCACAAAGACACCCATTGTCTGATTCTATTCATTTGAAATGTCCAGAAAAGGTAAATTCATAGAACCAGAGAGTAGATTGGTAGTTGCCAGGGATTAAGGGAAGAGGGAATGGGAAGTGACTGCTAATAAGTATGGGTATCTTTTTGGTGTGAAGAGAATGTTCTGGAATTAGAGAGTGGTGATGGTTTGAACAACATTGTGAATATTCTAGACTCTAAAAGTTTAATTTTATGGTATGTGAGTTACATCACGGTTAAAAAGATTTTTTTAAACGGAGGAATCGGTAAAAAGAAAGAGTCACCAGCTCCCCAGTTCCCTCTAGTCAAGTCAGACTTGGGCTTAGCTGACACTTTCCACTACCCTTACAGAGGACTGCAGTTAGAAGCTTCACAAAGCTGCCCTGCCCCCACATACTTCCCCGCCTGCTAGCTGAAGCCTGAAACTCTTCTGTGGAGCTTTTCATCTGAGTATCTTAATACTTTCCTACTCTCCACATTTGTGAGGCCATCTGTGGAACCAGTCTTGTCTCTAAATGAAGACAAGCATAAAACAATACTTTCTCCCTCACTGGGTGTCAAACTATAATGGTTTGATGGGAGGGTTGCAAAAACAAAAGAAAACACTCATACACAAATCATTCTATGTTTGACCTAAAATCCAAGATTTTTCGCTCTCCTTTTCTACATTTGAATAGGAGCTTTGAAAGATCTTGCACATGCATATGGCTCTTATTTAGTTGAAAATTCAATGAAAATAGTGAACATGACGTAGTCACTTAGTTGATTTAATACTTACTTCAAGAGAAGCCAAAGACAGGGATCTGAGTCTGCTAGGACTGGGCATTATTCATAAAAACCATGGATTGGGGAGCCAGAATGCCAAGAGTTGAAGTCTAGTTCTACCACAGGACTTTAGCAAGTTATATAAACTTCCTGGCCTTGATTTCCTCACCTGCAACATGTGGATGCTAGTAGTACCTACCTCACAGTGTGATTGTAGAAATTCAGTGAGTTAGTACACAGAGAACTTTTAGAACATGTCTAGCATATGGTAAGCGTTTGGTAAGCCTCAGCTTGTTGTTATTTCTGAAAATGGCTAGAGAACAGCCCTACGTTTTGCTATATCCTTTCTATGGAAGACTATTGGGGAAATCCAAGAGGCTTGACATTGAGGTAACGAGGTGACCTTCCTCTCCCACTACATTCCCTATACTCCCCCTGAAGCCTGTTTTGGCCAGTCCCCAAATCAAGCAGAGGCAGGTGGTTCTTGGAATGTGGCATGTCCTGAGCCTCTCAGGGCTGCATTAATAAGTTCCAAAAGAGGGTTGGAGAGGGTGACTCCAGGGCTGGGCTGTTCCTAATCCAGCCCAAGCTAGATGCTGTGTCCCCATTTGTCCCCCACAACATGATAAGCAGACAAAGAACTGCAAAGAACATCCTGAACTCTATTTCACTTCCTCCTTTATAAACAGAACAACTAGATCTGGGCACTATTTTTGGTATTTTTGGCCAGTATGACAGAATAGGACACTCTAAATGGCAATTGAAAACAACTCTCCCACCACTTGACCCATCACCTTATATCGAATTGCCAATTTCTCGGCGCACTCACCACTATCTGAAGTTCTCTCGCTCATGTTCTTGTTGCTGGAATGTAGAATTTTTGTATGTAGAATGAAGCTTCCAGGAGGGCATGGTTCTTGTCTTTCTTGTCACCGCTGTATCCTCAGCACCTGGAACAGTGCCTGGCACAAAATAGGCGTGCAGTGAATAGTTCTGGAATAAATGAACGGTGTTCACCCCAGCACTTGGCACGGTGCCTCCGTCCTAGCCAGGCCCCTACCGGTGATAATCTCTCAGTCTCCACTCTTCCCTTCTGGGGGAACCTGTCCATGCCCTCCCATCAGCACCTGCTTCTGAGGCACCTGCACAATGGGGGACAGGCTGGAAGGCCTCCCTCTCTGACACCACCTCATGATATCGTAGCTGACTGGAACTGGGGTAGACTCCTTCCCTAAGACATTCATCATTTCTTTCTTGGAAATTTGCGTTTGGCACTCAGAGACTCTTTTTAATAAGCGTTGGTGCTTACAGTGAGAGGCTAGAGTGTTCTGGTCTCAAGTATGATCAAAGCAGAAGGAGCCAGTATGCAGCAAAAGAGGATAAAACTACCTGCAGAGAGGAAGTGAGGAGATGAGAGAGGATGGCAGTAGAGAGAGAAAGAGGCAGAGTCCGGGCAGGTGGACTGGCTGATCTGAATGTGCTGACTCTTCAGTGCCCTCCTTGTCCCTGAAGACCTGGTTGTTCTTCCTCAGTTAGAGCCTTGATTATTTCTTTCAGTTCACATTAGTTTGGCTGGGTTTCTATTTCTTGCACACAAATCATTCCTGACTACAAAGTCCTAGCATATAGGAGGCATCCTCAAACTCCCCGTTGACTTGAATTCATTTTCCCATTTATTCATTTACTCACTTACTCGACAAATATTTATTGAGCCAGGTACTGGGCTAGAAGACAGAGGCAAACAGGTGTGCAAAAAGGAGACATTGCCCCTGCCCTTGTGGGATTCTGGCAAGGAGACAGTGATGAATGGAATTAAGACAAGACAAATGTGAGTTTAACACGGCATCAGACACTGCCTGGTATATATCAGGAATGGCATTGGGTTATACAGACACCTAAGTCATTATTGATATTAAGGGGACCACAGTCTGCTCAGAAGGAGGAACTCTCATAGTGTCCTTTAGCAAAAGTGATACATATTCTATCTGATTTGATGCTCAGGCTGATTCCATGAGATTGGTCTTAGAAGATGCCTGTCTTAGAGGTAAGTCTATACAACTGAGTCCCAAAAGGGTTAAGTGGCTTATCCAAAGTCAGCAAGGCTCATCAGAGGCAGAGCCAGAACTTAACTGCTGTCTTCGGTCTCCAAAATTCTGTTTTTCCTTTTCGCCCTCCTACAAAATGTTGCCTCTTCTGTGAGACGGCAAGTGTGCAAGAACCAAACACACTGAACAGCCCTGCAGAAACTCAAGGCAGAAGGCCTCCAGGCGGGGTGCAGCGGTGCTATTTTTAGGATAAACTCTGCCAAAACAATGCAAGCGGCAAAGAGAAGAGGCAAAGAGAGAAGTCAGCTCTCTCAGCGGAAGCTGCTACAGTGCAGTTCTTAGCGGGTCTATTTGCAGTTCCGGACCCGATAGAGCCCCGGGGCCCCCCTAGGCTCAAGTTTGTGAGGCAGTCCCTTCCCCAAACCTCTCAGGGTCTGGGAGCCTGGCTGCCTATTTAGACACCACAGGGAGACGATACACACTGAAGCTCGAACAGGGCTCTCCACAATTATATTCAAGGACTCAACTAAACCATCCCCCCGACCCCAAGAGTCACATTTTCCTCCCTTCTTACCTCGCATTACTCATACGTCGTTGGTGTCACCTTTCATGAGGCTGTTTCTGCACTCAGCCTGGGCTCCCAGCTGAGAGCACAGCATTAAGTGTGCATTCTGTAACTGTTTCTCAAAGCACGGCCTGTGGAACACCTGCATTCAAATCAACGTTATGAAAATAAACGTTAAGATGACTAGGCCCCACTCCAAACTGGATGAATCAATACTGCAGGGTGTAGACTACTGGTTACTTACCCAAAGAATACAAAAACACTAATTCGAGGGGATACATGCACCCCTGTGTTTGTTGCAGCATTATTTACAATAGCAAAGATATGGAAGCAGCCCAAGTGTCCAACAAATGATGAATGGATAAAGAAGATGTGGTTGTAGGGCGCCTGGTTGGCTCACTCGGTTAAGCATCCGACTCCTGGTTTCAGCTCAGGTCATGACCTAACAGTTTGTGAGTTCGAGTCCTGCATGGAGCTGGGTGCTGGCAGCACGGGGCCTGCTTGGGATTCTCTCTCTCTCCTCTCTCTCTCTGCCTCTTCCCCACTCACACTATCTCTGTCTCTCTCAATATAAATAAATAAACTTAAAAAAA
>CM053574.1:31311211-31343494 GCA_028646485.1 Cryptoprocta ferox | reverse complement strand
GTTGGGGGATGTGTGAAATAGATGATGGGGATTAAAGAGTATACTTGTCATGATAAAGAAAAAAAAATATTTCAGGGCATGAGGCCCTGGAACTTCTATTTCCAACAAACCCTCTTGCTAATTTTTAAGTAGAATAAAGTTTGAAAATCACTATTCTATTTTATATGTTTCCCTACCAGATGCCAGAATATGCTGCTAATAAATCATGGATTCTAACATCTTGTTCTTCTAGGTCAATGGTTCTCAACCTGGATACTATTGATATTTGGGTCAGGTAATTTGTGGGAGGGAGTTGTCTTGTGCATAATAAGATATTTAGCACCGTCTCGCTAGATACTACCCTCTAGTCATTGGCTCTTAGCATTGACAAATGTCCCCTGGGGACCAGCTCCTCCCCCATAACCCCATTGAGAAGCACTGTTCTAGGTAAGTGGTTTCCACCCCTGCTGCACATTAGAACCCTCAAGGATCTTCGCAAAAATTGAATTATTGGACCTCACCCCAAGAAGCGGTTTAATCTAGGGTAGAAACGAAACAACTGCAGTTTTGAAGTTCCCATGTAATTCTAATGTACCAGACAAGAGAACACTGTTCTAAGTAGACACTTGGAGGCAAAGATCCAGTATATGTTTGTGACTTCACAGAAAATACAAAACCTCAAGCCACATGGATGGGGTTGTTTGAGCACCTACATAGCAACAGGACTGGCCAAATAGGACAACATGAAGTTAACTAATGGACAACTTTGACCAAATTCGTTCTAAATTCTTCCCGCCTCACCCCACATGTAACCTAAGTTGGTCAAACCACAATTAAGCATAGAACTTTTTTTGATGCCTGGGGAAACAGATAACCTCTTTTCTACTGAATGGTACAATATAGAGATATGAGAGCTGAAAAGCTGCAGCCATTTTGCCAACATCGAGGAAGTCAACCAAAGGATGGAAAGGCAACAAAGAAGGCAGCACCAAGAAAATCACAGAAAAACTGGAGCCTTGATCAAATTGTACTTGAGTTCCACCCTTCCACAGTCCTCTTCAGTTATACAAGAACAAATCATCTTTATTTTTTAAGTAGGCCAGTTTGAGCTGGGTGTTTTGTTAGCAAAGGCTAAGCATTGTTCATAGAGTTGTTGGCCCTTTGCATGTCCTCTTTGGAGAAATGTCTTTTCAAGATCTTTACCCATTTAATTGGGTTATTCGTTTTTTTGCTATTGAGTTATAGGAGTTCCTTATATATTTTAGAGATTGTTCTCTCATTGGATACATGGTTTGCAATACTTTTTTCCCATTCCATAGCCTTTTCAATTTGTTGGTGGTTTCCTTGCCCTGCAGATCGTCACTGACGCATCTTAAATATAGCACTTTCCAGCATGGCACGGATTATTGATTGAAAATGATGTACAATCTTCTCCCAACACCTTTTGCTCATCTTTTTTCTCTTTCCTCATAACCCAGCAGAGTAGATTGCCACAGTGCAGCATGCTCACACCATGCTTATTAAGTGTTGCGGACAGGCAGAATGGAGCAGTGAGTCAGGCTGACTTGGATTAAACCAGTTTCTACATCTTCTTTGCTTTGAGTGCCACAATGACAGTGACCACACTGTCATCAGGACTCCACACTCAGCACTCTATCAGGTACCCTGGCCCAAGGAAGGGAGTAATAAATACCTGTTGGATGAATGGCCCAGCTCAGGTAAAAATGGGATAGTAAAAACAGCTTCCTAGGGATTTGTGAGAGAGGTGACCATGTTAGTACAGTGCAAGGCACATGCCATGTTTCCCCCACCCTGCCCACACACGTGCACGTGCGCACACGTGTCTCACACACACGCACAAACATACACACACCCAAAAGGGGTCCCAAAAGGGAGACAGTGTGAGCGCTGGTTCCCACCACCAGCTACTGCAGTCTAAAACAAAGGGTCTAGGGGCGCCAGGCTGGCTCAGTCAGAAGAGCATGAAACTCTTGATCTTGAGATCATGAGTTCGAACCCCACGTTGGGTGTAGAGATTACTTAAAATTAGGAAAGAAATGAACTTTTAAAATAAATAAATAAATAAATAAATAAATAAATAAAACAAGGGGTCTATTAAATATTAAATAAATACTGAGCAATCCAGGTGATGTTGTGAGTGGATGAAGAAAAGGAAATGTCCTCATTTACTACTGTCTCAAAGTTTCTGAGACCATCTCAAACTCATCCTGTTAATTGCTACTCTTCTAGGTGTCATATCATGTATTTTTTAAAGTTCATACTTTTGTTGTTCAAGCAACTCAGTAACTACATTTTAACAAATTCACCTTTGTACTTTAAGTTCCTCTGCTTTAGAGACTTGGAGACAGGTCTTATCACAGGCTGAACTTTGGTCTCCTGTGCCTTCGTGTTGATCTGTGACTGAGGTGGCTATGGACCTTGGAAAGCTGATGTTGGTGGGGAGGGAGGGGTGGGTCACAGCCTAGACAAGCTGTGGTTGATTGTCACCTTCCCTAACCCTCCTCCTCCCCGGCCCAGGAGCTCTAATACATACTAGCATGTGCCATTGGATAAATTACTTAACCTGTCTACATGTCAGTTTCCTCAGCAGTCCAGCAGGGATCAAAGAGTCATGGTAGAAGGGTAAGGAAGTAGGTGACCCAGTTTGCGTGGGACAGTCTTGGTTTGTGTTGATCATTCTAGTGTCATTATAAAAGTGCCCTGACCCAGCTGATAAATTATATAGTTATTTTATTAAGTACATGGGTTTTGCAGGATGCCTGGTTGGCTCAATCCATACAGCATGAGACTTTTGATCTCAGGTTTGTGAGTTTGAGCCCCGCGTTGTGTAGAGAAATTACTTAAAAAATAAAATAAAACCTTAAACAAACAAATAAACAAACAAGCATGAGTTTTGCAGTTAAACCAGCTAGGATTTGAGTGACAGTTTAGTCCCTGAGTGTTGTTAGCAAGTTATTTAACCGCTCTGTACCTCAGTTTGTTTACGGAGAAAATGGCAATAATACTATTTCTTCCAGAAGCCTATAGATGTTGGCAAGGATATGGAGAAACGGGAACCCTCTTGCACTGTTGGTGGGAATGCAAACTGGTGCAGCTGGTCTGTAAAACAGTGTGGAGGTTCCTCAAAAAATTAAAAATACAACTACCCTATGAGCCAGCAATAGCACTGCTAGGAATTTACCCAAGGGATACAGGAGTGCTGATGCATAGGGGCACATATACCCCAATGTTTACAGCAGCACTTTCAACAATAGCCAAATCATGGAAAGAGCCTAAATGTCCATCACTGACGAATGGAACAAGAAGATATGGTTTGTATATATAATGGAATACTACATGGCAATGAGAAAGAATGAAATCTGGCCATTTGCAGCAACGTGGCTGGAACTCGAGGGTATTATGCTAAGTGAAATAAGTCAGTCAGAAAAAGACAGATACCATATGTTTTCACTCATATGTGGATCTTGAGAAACTTAACAGAAGACCATGGGGGAGGGGAAAATAGTTACAGAGAGGAAGGGAGGCAAACCATAAGACCCTTAAATACAGAGAACAAACTAAGGGTGGATGGAGGGGTGAGCAAGAGGGAAAATGGGTAATGGGCACTGAGGAGGGCACTTGTTGGGATGAGCACTGGGTGTTATATGGAAACCAATTTGACAATAAATTACATTAAAAATAATGTTATTTACAGTGAAAACATAATATTTTCCTCATAGAGTCATTATAGGAATAAATGAAAATACAGGCAAGAACACAATGAACAGGAGCTGTTATCACCCTCATCTTCCTCAGTGGAGACTATTTTTCAGGCTGTTTGAGTTTCAAGTGTGGGAAATACACCTCCAAGTAACAGAAGCAGTAAAGAACAACTAAGCATAAAACTGAGGAGTCCAGGGGTTTCCTAGCTTCAGGGGCTCCACAGGTTCAGGTACTTTGTGGGTTTTTTTATAATATTTATTTATTTTCGAGAGAGAGAACGATGGAGCATGAGCGGGGGAGGGAGAGAAAGAGAGGAAGGTACAGAATCCAAAGCAGATTCCAGGCTCCGAGCTGTCAGCAGAGCCTGATGTGAGGCTCGAACTCACGAACCATGAGATCATGACCTGAGCTGAAGTCGGATGCTTAACTGACTGAGCCACCCCGGTGCTCCTGGAGTTCTTGATTTTAGAAGGAGAAAGATCTTATGTCTCCCAGTGTTCACACCAGTCTTTGGAAAAGGACTCTGAGGGGCCCCAACCGTGGGCCCACTGATCCCCATGTCCAGGGAGAGGAAGCATGCCTAATGGCCTGCCGGGGTCACATGCCCACCACACGTCAAGGGAAACAGGTACCCTTGATTCGTGGCTTCATCATGGTCTCTGACAGAGACACATAAAATTTATTTCAATTCCATGAAGAGCCAAGGAGAAGAAAATAATGGCTAACAAAGAAAAAGAATTTTTTTTCCGCCATGGTGGTAACCTCCAGGAGCTACACCTACAGTGGGTGGCCTGTACTGCCGCTTCTCCCTTTGCCAGAATGCATCCATTATTCTCTGCTCTCGGAGTTGCTCTGGGTCTTGAGATCCATCTCTCAGGAGTGCCTAACCTGGGCTCCACTGGGCTCAGACTGAGGGATGGAAGAAAGCAAGGTTAGGGAACTGTCTCCCCGACACAGTTTCTTCCTTGCCAAGGTCCTGTCAGTCTCAAGCTCTCTCCAGGCTCTGGAATCATTTTCCCATCCCTTCCACCTTTTGTAAGACTGGTAACAGCTTCCCACTGTGCTGGTGCATGGGTGCTTCTCATGCCCCGTTGGTTCCTTAACCCTGCGCACTCCTCCCCACAGAGTGATTCAACTTGATTCAACTCTTGGCCATGCCATCCGTTTATAGCCAAGACTCTGACCCATAGTTTGCCTACATTTGTTCTCTCTCCCCCCACCATATTGTTATACAAATAGATGTCATTGTAGAATATGAAAATACAAAAAAGAAAAGAAAACTTATACCTAATCTTATCCTTAGGTGTGACGATTACTTACATTTTGGGATATACCCTCTCACATGTTGTTCTTTTCATGTTAAATACAGATTTTTTTTAACAAAAGTGCAACGATTGTTAGATGTTTAAATGAAAAATTCTCAAAAGCAAAAAAAGTATAAAATAGCTTACCTTTCCTGTTTAAACAAGTAATTAGAAAGGTAATGTTTTCAGATTCAACTTCAATCATTTAAAAATTAACTTAATGTTTGTAGAATATTATGATGATGAAGATTATAATTTCACCTTTTTCAAAACAACCACAAAATATTTATTTTCAGAGTTCTGTCTCATAAAGCAGTGACTGAACCTTCAAATTTTACTCAGGCCAGGAAAATTCAACGTGGGGAATATTTTTGGACTTGACTGGTTTTCCATGAATTTCTTATGCTATCATAGTAGAGAAAAAAGGGAGTGAATTTAAAGGAGATGGAACATTTTATAATTTCTATTTCCATCTGGAGTTGTTATATTTAGCTCTAAATGAGACTATAACATTCTCCCTAGGTATTTCACTTTGAAAGAATAAAATCTTTGCCCAGTAATGATGAGTATTTATTTTATTTTATTTTATTTTATTTTATTTTATTTTATTCTACTTTATTTTGAGAGAGAGAGCAGGTGAAGGGCAGGGAGAGAGAGTGAGGGGAGGGCAGAGAGAAAGGGAGAGGAAGAGAATTCAAAGCAGGCTCCGAGCCGTCAACACAGAGCCCGATGTAGGGCTCGAACCCACAAACAGTGAAATCATGACCTGAGCCAAAATCAAGAGTTGAACACTTAACCAGTTGAGCCACCCACATGCCCCATGATGATGAGTATTTTTAAAAACACAAAAGTTACATATTGCACAATCTGAATGGAATGCTGATTCAGCAATGCCTATTACCCAGGAAGGATTTGGGCCTCTGTGTCCTGCCACAAGTTGTCTTACAGCTGGCCCCCAGGCATGGCTGACACCACTCACAAATGTCCTCATCAACTAGTAGTTCCACAAATGCAATGAATAGGAAGGCCACATCAGAACCCGACATGGTCTGCAATGGAATGGATGTTTGCGACTCCCCAAAATTCGTATGTTGAAATCCTAACCATCAACGTGATGGTATTAGGTGGGGGGCTTTGAGGAGTAATTAGTTCATGAGGCTGGAGCCCTGGGGAATGGGATTCGTGCCCTTATAAAAGGGACCCCAGAGATGTCTCTCACTGTCTCTCTGCCATGTGAGGGTACAATGAGAAGCTGGCTGTCTGCCGCCTGGAAGAGGATCTTCACCAGAACCCAACCACGCTGGTACCCTGATCTCACACTTGAGCCTCCAGAACTGTGAGAAATAAATATTTGTCATTTAAGCTACCCCATCTGTGGCAGTTCATCACAGCAGCCTCAACTGACTAAGATAATGTCCTTTAAAAGGAATATGACCACATTTGTGGGAAACATTTACTCATACAAACCTTATGGAGCATTCAGACTCCCACTCAACCATTTCCATGATCTGGCATCTTCACCTTCTCCTTTAAGATGAAATTGATTGCCCTTCTCTCACAGTTTCTAATACTGCTTAGGGAAGACATGGCAAATATAGATTTCACCCCCCCCCCACTTGCTAAGAGACAGTTGTCTTCAGGCTCATTAATTCCATTTTCTAAATCATTGGTTTTACAGTAATTCCTAAGGGATTCCTTCTGGACTGCATCATCTCTGTGACTCACCTTATGGCTCCAGACAAGTATTGGCATGGTGTAAACCCTCTTCCTTGGGGTTGGCCTTCCCCAGTTGCAAAGAAAACTGCTAGGTCAGCCAGACCTCTGACTCTTGACTCTCTATAGTCTTTGTGAACGCTGGCTGGAGCAGTGTCATCCACGGCTTTTCCAGTTCCCACAACTTGAGGAATATTAGAGCTCTTGAAGGCTTTCTTAAAGAAATGAAAAGACACTGGAACAGTCAGCAGTGAAGGCAGTGCAGTGTCCACTCCAGTTGAACACTCTCTGGTGGTGTCCATGAGAGTGTGCACAATCCTCCTGGCCTCATATCAGCCTTCTTTACTTCCGGAACTTTGCTCTCAGAAGCCCACATTCTCCGTAGATCCTAGAAAACAGCCTTTGACACTGTGTTGACATTATGGTATGCTTCTTATCACTTATTAGCATCGAATTGTCCTCTGAACACACCACATCCAGCCATCCTTCAGCTCAGCATACCTACAGACACTATCCCTATTTCTATTTGTACTAGACTATTCCTACACATATGTTCTCCATTGAAGAAGAATAAGTTTTACATGTTAGGCAAAATCTGGGGCCCAATTGAGAAGAACCTGGGGAACCCCAGTGTGCCATGTTCTGCTCATTGAGAACCATGGGTCCAGAGCCTGAAGTTACCTAGACAGTTTTACCAGCTTCGTTCCAAAGAACACACCCAAATCCATATTGATTAGCAGTGTAAAAACTTGGTGCCTTCTGTTAAGAACATTAGAATGGATAACTAGCCTCCGGCCACACTAACCTTGTTTTGTTGTTTTGGTTTCTCAACCACACCAAGTGCATTCACCTTTCAGGGACTTTGCTCAAACTGTCCACTCTGCTTGGATACTCTCCCCATAGCTCTTAACACACTGGTTCTTTCGTATCATCCAGGTCTGAGTTTGAATATGACCTTCCCAACTGCCTATCCAAAGTACCTCATGCATTTCCAGTTGCTCTCTGCCATGTTGCCACATTTTGTGTATTTGTAGGTGCTTGGCAAATTACCATATTTCTATGCTTACTGTGAGGGTTGGTTTCATGGTAAGTGACATGTGTAGTCTCTCAGAGCTCCACACTATGAAGCACCCTCCATGGGGTTTAATGCTCTCCTGTTGCCATCATGAAATTTTTAATGGATTTTATTTTACCAAGGAGAGAGACCTGCATTTTCGTTTTGCACCTTAGGTTATGTACCACTGCTGCTCATTTTTTTACTGTCTCTTTGCTATTAGAGTGTATGCCCTAGGAGAGCAGGGATCTTCTCTCTTTAGTTCAATATTGTGTTACCAGCACTATAAGGAATATAATAGGTGCCCAATAAATATGTGTTAAAGTTAACCAAAGAATTATCATATGACCCAGCTATTTTATTCTCAGGTATATAATCAAAAGAATTGAAAAAAGATGCTCAAGCAAATACGTATATACAAGTCTTATCGTGGCAGTATTTACCATAACCCAAAGGTAGAAACAACATGAATGTCCATCAACTGATGAATGGACAAACAAAATGTGGTATGTCCATACACTGAAATATTATTCGGCCATGAAAAGGAATGAAGTGCTGATACATGCTACAACACAAATGAACATTTGCCTTAGTAAAATATTAACTCAAATAAGCTGGACACAAGTGACATGTTAACTAATTCCATTTATATGAAATATCCAGAATAGGCAAAATTCCTAAAGATAGGAATCAAATTGGTGGCTGCCAGAGGAAGAAAAGGCAGTTTAATGCATATGGAATTTTATTTTGCAGTGCTTCTACTTGGAACTGGATAGAGATGGTGGTTGCACATTAGGAATACACTAAATGCTGCTGAATTGTTTACTCTAAAACGGTTAATTATGGAGCGCCTAGCTGGCTAAGTCAGGGGAACTTATGACCCTTGATTTCAGTCCTGTGTTCCTTTCCCCCAGTTTCCCCCAATGGTAACATCTTGCAAAACTATAGGATAACATCACAACCAGGAAACTGACGTTGATAATAATTCATCTAGCTCCATCAGATTTCAGCGGTTTTATATGTACTCATTTGTGTGTGTGCGTGTCCTACTTTCATACTGAAATAGAACAATAGTTCCTTTTAGTATTGTAGTCTGTTATCTAGAAAGAAATTCCAGAGAGATTGTGGCACCACCAGAGTAACCACAAGTAAATGGTTCCAAATACAAGTTAAAAGAAAGAAATATTTCTAAAGTAGTGGCAGGGGCTTAGCAGTCTGGAACCTGTTAGTTCAACCATGCCTTTTATATATACTTGACCCTTTCAGCACCATGATTCTTAGAAGGGCTGCCGTAGATTCTGTTCAGTTCAACAGTCTGAGGGACACGGGACAGTTAAGACTTTCTTCTGTCATTTGAGAAAATGAGCAACGTAAAAGTTGACAAACATTGAGTGGTAGTCTAAAAATGGTGCCAGTAAAATTGCTTTTACTTACGAATAACACTTGCTAGTTCAGCCTGCTAATACATAATTGGAACTAGAACCTCAGGAGAATTAACAGACATAAAGACACTTTCAGCGCTTACCGTAGGGCCTCTTTTGTGTGTTAATTATGAGTTCATTTGAAGATTCTAGTGAATGCTCTTTTCTAACTGGTATTGGTTGAGGGATTAGACATCTCATTTTTGCCTACCTGGCATCCATCCCAGCATCTTCTACTGTCAGCACGCACATTTTCCTTTGGGGAGCTGCTCATCTCCTCTCCTGGTCTAGTTGTCCACAAACCCTCCCACCTTCCCCCAACCACGACACACATTCATGGGTCACAGGATGAGTCTATGACTTAATCAACACATTCCATCCCTGTGGACATAACAATTCATTCAGAAAATATACACACTCAAAACCGGTTAAAGGGATGTAATCCCTGATCTATTGCCAGAATGATTAGGACAAAGAGTACTTTTCCATTGGACTTGAAGGTATTGATATGAAGACGGAGAGCATCAGTAAAACCAGCAGGGTCAACATGCTGTATATGAAGCCCACATGAAAGAGAGCAGACCTGACAGTTCTACATGAGCATCTTGAACCAGCTATACCTGAAGCTCTGAACTTCCCAATTACATGAACTAATAAGATGATAAATTACTTCCTGTGTGTACCTAAATGAACCCGAGTTTGTTTATTATGCATCGCATGCATGCTTTGTCACTTGGACCTCAGTGAGAAGGATCAGGGGCAAATAACATTTACTAGGTTACACTTGGGGCCGTAAATCCTTAAGCTAATTTATTGTTTGTCCTCTCATCATTCAGCAATTTTCTTATCTTCTCATTCATCTGAATTACTGCCTGCAATAATTTGCCTGACCCACGGCTCTGGTGCTTCGTGTAAGAGAAGTAACTCAAGTAGAGTAAATGAATGGCACTGTGAGTACATTAATGCCTCTGACCCTGTAACGTGCTCTTTTAAATAGGTTATGCATGTGCCATGCTGCAGCTGACCATCTGTGCTGCTTATTTAAGTTCCGTAATAAAATGGAGGGGCCCTCGTTGTTTATTTATGTGATGCAGGCAGCCTTTCTCTAAATCCTAATTCAATCTTCAGTCACTGTTTTGTAGGCTAGGAGCTCTAATAACTGCTCAAGAAATGTTTGCTGCTTCAGATGGTGCTATTAAAAGAAAACTGTTCCCAAAGAAATTCTTATCTCCTGATGGGGGAGGGAGGAGCTAACTCACTATAAATTATGGAAGAAGAAATTGCAAATGTGTCTCGCTTTCTCTTCATTGGAGGCATTGTTTTATCACAACTGTCAAGCAGAGCATACACCTATTTTGAAAAGCTTTTTACAGCTTTGAATTAAGCACAAATGGAGAAATAAGAGGCTGCATAATCAGAGGAGCTAACAGAGCACTGCTTCGCAAGGCAAAGGCAGGGCTTTACCATATTACTCTTTCATTCATGAATGGCCTTAGCAAGGCACAGACTGTGAGAAAGGAGAGAAAGCCACGAAAAGATAGAGTTCAGGGGAACAACCAAAGAGATCACCAGAGGCCTGGAAGGAGAGTAAGGAGAATCTTGAAAAGAACGGCTGAGACCTTTAGAATTTCATTCTCCTGGAACAGAGAAAAACAACGTGACAGGGGCGAAGAAGGCTGATTTGTTTCAACTGAGTAAGCATGACCAACCAATCAATCCGTCAATGTTGATGTAAACTTTGATCTTATAAAAATTGCAGAAAAGGGGCTGTTTCGCTTTCCTGTCCATCACAGGTGATGTCAATGGGCTCGGCTAGGCTGTAGCCACTGCTCACATTAATCACGCTGTGGATGTGTTTTCCTCGAAGCCAGCAGAGGGAGTGCAAGATTAATGGGTGGGTTCCAGGATTTCCCAAGGGAACCATCCTCCGTATTCAGGCCTCCCAGTCCAGGGTGTGGAGGTGACTGTCTCCACTGCCTCTTTCCCAACTGACCTCCCTTCATCTGCTTCTCTTTTTTCCTATCTGCCCCTAAACAGCCCTGTTTCTCCTACCCAAATTGTCTGATTGGTCATTTGGAAACATTTTACTACTAAAGAGCTTACAGGTTGACATTCTTGTTGGCAGATTCCATGATGGATGAGAAAGGAAGGCCCCAGTGGGGGTCAATCGTTAAAAATCATGCTAAATGAATGAGTTTTGAATGCTTATGATCTAATGGTAAGAGAAAATAAGTTACAAAACTGCACATGTAGTCGTATCTCAGGTATATAAAGCCTATTTTTCCAGACTTTTTCAAGTTTATTTATTTTGAGAGAGGGAGTAATTGAGGAGGAGTGAAGAAAAAGGAGAGAGGCTTTTGAGTGAAGAGTGAAGAAAAAGGCTCCTTGCTGTCAGTTCAGAGCCTGATGCGAGTCTCAAACCCATGAACCATGAGATCATGACCTGAGACGAAAGCAAGAGTAAGATGCTTAAGCGACTGAGCTACCCCAGACGCCACCCCGCCCAGAGTTTTTTTTTTTTAAGTAAACTCTATTCCCGCAAATGTGGGACTCAAACTCATCACCCAGAGATCAAGAGTTGCATGCTCTACTGACTGAGCCAGCCATGTGCCCCAAAGCTTTTTTTTTTATAATCATAGGAAAAAATAGCTGTTAAAATTAACAGTGGTTGGCTTTGAGGTGTGATGTGTGTGCATGGAGGTGTGGGATGTGAGGGATGATTTTGTTTCTTGCCTTTTTTTTTTTTTAAAGTAAGCTCTACACCCATCACAGGGCTCAAACTCACCACCCCAAGATCAAGAGTCACATGAGCTACCGACTACCAGCCAGGCACCCCTGTTTCATGCTTTATCATTTATTTCTATATTTCAAATGTATATGCTGTATGCAGTGTAAAATTGAATGTATACAGCTTTATAATCACAGCGGGAAATAAAAGTTTGTAAATGCTTATGTAAACTTGGTGTTTGTATAGAATTCTCTCTGCTTTATAACACCATAGGAAATGTTCATGTGACCACACTACGTAGCACCCCAGAAGGAAAGAAGAAAGTGAATTCTTATTGAATCCTATGTGCTAAGGACTATGTGAGATGCTGAAAGATAAGAAGATAAGCTACGTGGCCATCTATACTTCATGACCTCAGGAAGCTTATAGTCACTTGTATCCTCTGATTTCCTTATTGTCTATCCAATGACTTGTATTGTTCATATGACTCTGTGATAGGTAGTGTTATCTTGAGTTTGACAGACAAGTTCCTATAAATAAGTGACCCAGGGCCACTTAACTATTACATAGTTGACTGGAATTACCCTAAATTTTCACTTCCAAAGATTCTCCTCCTTCCCAAATTTGAGTCATCAATAAGATGACTCATCAATAATTTTTGCCATCTGCTAGTTTATAACTATTATGTGAATTATTTAATCTTTTCTTTAGGTCAACCTATTTTTAACTGAAATTTATCTTTCTTATAAATTTACTGTTATTATTTTTTAGTAATCTCTATACCCAACATGGGACTCCAACTCATGACCCCAAGATCAAGAGTTACATGCTCTTCCAATGAAGCCAGCCAGGAATCCCAACTGAAATTTATCTTAAAAGAAGCTTTATACTACTAATGGAAATGCAAAACAGAATTATTATCCATAAATAGAAGATAAGTGTTAAACAAACAGTAAAAACAAAAATTATTTGCTGACTTTGCTGGGAAGGCTCAGAAGCTCTTTCTTTGTTATAAAAAGCAGAGTAGCAAGTATGAGAGATATGTTAAACACACACTACCACCTCACTGAAGTCTTCTTCATATAATCAGAAGGTCTGAACCAGGACTCAAAGGGAAGGAGGACCTATGTATGCAATTTAATGAATACCTTAAATGATACCAATCAGGGCTTTGAGAAATATGATTATCGCTGCAAAACCAAGAAAAATACTCCAGCCAAAGCAGAACAGGGAAACGTAGCAGTTAGAAAGACAAGACTGAGGTCAAAGATGATATAAATCTAATTTTGCAGCCATGAATCTCAAGATTATGGTAATATGCTTTTTTTTTTTTTTTGGATAACAAGTAATTACTTCTCAACATCAGTATCAACTGAAACATGAAGAAGAAATTTTCTTTTGAGAGAGAGAGTGTGTGCAATCAGGGGAGGGGCAGAGGAAGAGGAAGAGAGAGAAAATCTTAAGCAGGCTACACACTTAGCACAGAGCCTGATCTCACAACTGAGTTCATGACCTGAGCTGACATCAAGAGTCAACCATTTAATCAACTGAGCCACCCAGGTGCCCTGAAAAAGAAATTTTTTAGGGGCTCCTGGGTGACTCAGTCGGTTAAGCATCCAACTCTTAATTTCAGCTCAGATCATGATCTCACCATTTGTGGGTTTGAGCTGCACTGGGCTCAGCGCTGACAGTGTGAAGCCTGTTTGGGATTCCCTCCTCTTCTTCTCTCTGTCCCTCTCCCTCTTGCTCTCTCTCAAAATAAATAAATAAACATTTTTTAAAAAATTATTAAAGAATACACGTATATTTCTCAAAAAGAATAAAAATGGATTTTTCAATGAGAAAGCAACGCAATGAAGTTTTTTGTGTTTGTTTGTTTTTAAATCTTCAGCTTAGGAACCAAATAGACACAGATTCAAATCCAGCTCAGCAATTTATTGCATATAGTCCCTAAGTTTCTCTGGGCTTCAATGTCTTTATCTATAAGCCTAGGAAGAGGGATGAGTAGCTTACTATTATCCAGTGGTTATTTGTAAAATTAAAAGAAAAATTTCTCCAAAAGGTAAAATCATAATTCTCATATAGATATAAAATGAATACCTGGTAAATATTTTATTTAACTCATTATTAGTGAAAATCAGTGAAATGTCACAATTCTTTCAAAGGAGATGTCAGGAATGCCTGGCTGGCTCAGTTGGTAGAGCATATGACTCTTGATCTCAGGGTTGTAAGTTTGAGCCCCTGTTGGGTATAGAAATTACTTAAAAATAAAATTTTTTTTTAAGGAGAAGCCAAAGAGCAGAGAGATATATAGATGGAAATGCTGAAATAAACTTACAAATAGACCAAAATGTATCTTATTTCACAATGGAAAAGGGCAATCAATTGATGATCCACTGGACAGAATTTCTTTGCATGTCTATAGACAAGAATTATTTCTATTACTACAGCTTTCTCATCAACTTCTGAATTGTTCTGGCCAACAGAGAAATTTATGCTAAAACAGTTTTCTTGTAAAATAGTGCAGTCAGTGACAAAGCCGTGCATTCCTATAGGATTACACGATCTCCTGTGACTTCAGTATTCCACCAGAATACTGTCTATTCAGACTTGTTTATTTCAGTCTTAAAATTTTCCTTACACTATGTCAAGACCTGATCTGCAGAAGTTAACACTATTTTTTAAAATGGCAGATTTATAATACAGAGTAGGTCAAGTAGAAAAAAAAAATGTTCACATTTAAAAGATCACCAGTGTTGGGGCGCCTTGGTGGCTTAGCCGGTTAAGCATCTGACTCTTGATTTCAGCTTGGGTCATGATTTCTCAGTTTGTGAGTTCGAGCCCTTACAATGGGCTCCATGAAGGTAGAGTGGAGCTTGCTTGGGATTCTCTCTCTCTGCCTTTCTTTCTGTCCCTCCCCTGCTCACTCTCTCCATCAAAAAAGGTAAATAAACTTAAAAATAAATAAATAAAAATTAAAAAATAAAATATCACCAGTGTTCTAGTAATCATCTCACTCATGGCCAAGATGGAATATAGAAGGTCCCTTCCAATTCTAAAATTTTTCAATTCTATTATCTAGCTGATTACAATGTTTATTTATATTTTACTAGTGCTAAGTTTCAAAAAGATTTGGAGGAAATTGAAAGTCAACCTGAAATAAAAATAATTTCTGAAATGAAAATATAAGTTCAGAAAGAAGTAAGAGTTGATAATAGAAAAACAAAATTAAAACAATTTTCAGTAAAATTTGAATCATATAATCCCAGGCTTTTCCCTACGTAAGAAATACTAACAGAGAGGGACACTATCAAACATGAACGATGACAAATCTCTAACTTGATGTCCTGATCAACACAGAAAGTTCCGGAAAAACAATTTCTAAGACTTTCTTCAAAGTGACCTACGTGATTTTTAACTCATTCCTTAGCAAGCTCTTGAACACTGTTTCAATAACAAAGAAATAATTCATTTTATACACTAAAAAAGGAAACTCAAGATGTATTTTCTAAACAATTGATGTAGCTTATGAGTATTTGGAAGTTGATTTCTTAATTATATTAATTTCTTGATTTCACTGTGAACTCAGATTTCCAATGAAACACTAAGTCTTTTGCCATTTCCCTGCTGCTCCCATATTAGTTGGTTCTTACTGTCAGTGGAGGGGCAGTTCTCAGTGACAGACCAACAACTGAGTGTTTGTCACTTCGCTATTTAAACCACCCAAACCCTCAAATAAATTTAGTGAACAAAGCAAAGGAATCCCAATGACATTTCCTTCTATTCACAAAAACGTCAACTTTTATGTTCAGTAATTAATGGCACCGGTTAACCAGAACGACATTACAAAACGGGGCAGTTGTTATTTACCATAGCCATGTAATAAAGTGCCAAAGGTTATCACAACAGGATATCTGTGTTTAAATGGAAAGAGATAAAGAAACAAAGTCAAGCCAGTTATCCCTGTTTTGTTTTCCAGCTGGAGGGAAGTCTGCTGAAATAGACTTCTAAATGTCCAAAGCTGCAGTCTCAGCACAGACAGTCCATTTAATGTTCTATTCCCTTCTTTCCTTCCAATTCTCAGGGACAGAGGCCAACACGAGAGTGTAACTATTTTATGTGAATACCTGCAATGTGTAATATTTTACTGACATCTTCTCCTTATCCGTATGTAGTATGCATTTTCACTCCCAACTTCTAGAAAGAGGATATGGAGGCTCTAGGAGCTTCTAGAAACAGGGCTGGTGAGCCTGTGTTGATGGTTGTTTGGGGAACATGTATGTCAGCAAGGCTTCACTTTGACCATCTCTGTCTCTCATCTCATGATCTGCTTTCTCACAGATTCCCCCAACGTCGTCTTATGGTGATTCTAACAACCATCATTTTTTATTAAAAAAAAAAGATTTTATTTTTAAGTAATCTCTATACCCAACATGGGGCTTGAACCTACAACCCTGAGACCAAGAGTTGCATGCTCTACTGATTGAGCCAGCCAGGTGCCCCTAACAACGCTCCAGCTTTATTTTGAAAGTGGCATGTCTTTGGAGAACCACTCATCCCTCTCTCTTCCACTTACAGATGATAGAGTTTAAAGAGTTTTAGGCTGCATATGTAATAAATGGTCAGTTGGATTGGAACCCATATCAACTCGGTTTCTAAGCTGATGTTCTTTCTCCCTTGTGCATTGCCTCCTAACTGAAAAATAATTTTGAATTCCTTTTAAGACTGATTTTACATGTTTATTCTAAAAATTATTCAAACTATATGGTAAAATGCAAAATCATAAAGTAAAAATTATTCAAATGCCCACCATAGAGCCGTTAATTTTTAGATACACTGTTTTCCAGTTTTTTAATGCAATTTAACAAAGTGGGAATCATCCAGGAATTACGTTTCTGTATCTTTCTTATTTTTATTCAACATGATATTAATGCCATTTCTTTTAATTTTTAATTTTTTAAATGTTTATTTATTTTTGAGAGAGAGAGAGAGAGAGTGAGCGTGTGCACGAACAGGGGAGGGGTAGAGAGTGAGAGAGACACAGAATCCGAAGCAGGCTCCAGGCTCTGTGCTGATCAGCACAGAGCCCGATATGGGGCTCGAACTGTGAGATCATGACCTGAGCTAAGTCAAACGCTTAACCAACTGAGCCACCCAGGCGCTCCTCTTTTTTTTTTTTTAATTATTTATTTTTGAGAGAGAAAGAGTGTGAGTGAGGGAGAGACAGAAAGAGAGACAGAGAGAGAGAGAGAGAGAGAGGGAGAGAGAGAGAGAATCCCAAGCAGGCTCTGTCCGCATGGTCAGTGCACAGAGCCCAATAAGGGGCTTGAACTCAAGAAACTGCGAGATCATGACCTGAGCCGAAGTCTGACGCTTAACCGACTGAGATACCCAGGTGTCCCAATGCCATTTCTTATTAACTGTTTTAAGAACATGGCTGCTGAAGGGGCGCCTGGGTGGCTCAGTCAGTTAACTGTCTGACTTGGGCTCTGGTCATGATCTCACAGTTTGTGAGTTTGAGCCCTGCGTCGGGCTCTGTGCTGACAGTTCAGAACCTGGAGCCTGTTTCAGATTCTGTGTCTCCCTCTCTCTCTGCCCGTCCCCCACTCACACTCTGTCTCTCTCAAAAATAAATATTAAAAAAACTTCAACAACATGGTGCTGATCATTGCAAATGATTCCTTTATATTGATGTATCAGTTTCTTTAAACCATGCAAGTAACATTTTAAAACAGTTTTGGTTATCAAAATCTTTTATCTTAGACGTTTATTCCATAAGTGGAATTGTTACATGAACAAGCCACAGAATGCAGAAATTAAGAACATAGGGTTTTATTACCAGCAGTTGCAAGGGCAACAGTGTAAGCAGCAGGGACTCCCTATGTAGAGAAGATCATTACCAAAAAAGTTATATGTAATGAAGATACTGTGGCCTGGGCGGCTCAGTCGGTTGAAACTTTGACTCTTGATTTCAGCTCAGGTTGTGATCCCAGGGTCATGGGATCAAGACTCACAGTGGGCTCCACAATGAGCATGAAGCCTACTTGAGATTCTCTCTGTCCCTCTGTCCCTCTCTTCCACTCGCTCTCTCTCTCTGTCTCAAAAATATATATATATTAATATGTCTGAATCCATTGTAATGCAGATTCCTTACAATTACAAAGAAAAATTTTCTACCTAGGTAGCATTTACACCATTACCAAAACATCCATATTAAGAATGAAATATCACCTGGATGTGGCAGTTTTGTAAAAGTGTTGAATCATCCGTGCGATCCTGGTAAAATCTGGGGTGAAAAAGTACTCCATCTCTTTTATTTATTTATTTTTAAATGTTTATTTTTGAGAGAGTGTGCATGTGCCCATGTCGGGAAGGAGGGGAGGGAGGGGCAGAGAGAGAGAGGCACACAGAGGATCTGAAGCAGACTCTGTGCTGACAGCAGAAAGGCCAATGTCCGGCTTGAACTCACAAATCATGAGATCATGACCTGACCCAAAGTCGGGTGTTTATAGGGGTATAGGTCAGGGGTAGAGCATTTGACTGCAAAGTTGGATGCTTATCCCACTAAGCCACCCAGTCACTCTTAGAGTACTCTATCTTTAAAGTAAAAGGGGGGAGGGGCACCTGGGTGGCTCAGTCGGTTAAGTGTCCGACTTCAGCTCAGGTCATGATCTTGCGGTTCGTGGGTTTGAGCCCCACATCAGGCTCTGTGCTGACAGCTAGCTCAGAGCCTGGAGACTGTCTTCAGATTCTGTGTCTCCCTCTCTCTCTCTGACCCTCCTCTGCTTGCTCTCTATGTCTTTCAAAAAAATAAATAAATAACAACAAAAAAAAAGAAATGTCTTAAAGTAAAAGGGGGGAAACCCTAAGACATCACACCCTAAAAATGACATGTACTAGAAGATATTTTAACCATTTCTAACATGGAACATGAAAAGTTACTTGTAAATGTAACGTAAGATAGTACATTATACCCAGGTTCTATTCACAATGTTCACTGACATTTTCCCAACCTCCTCCCTGTTGATTTTCTTGAAAGTGGATTTGAATACACCTACTAATGTGAGTCTATCCAGGATTTTTAGGAGCCTATAGTTGTCAACTTGTATAAACGTCTTTCTGTCTGTAGCACATAGTAGATAAAGGATAACTAATTCTAGCATAAAGGTACTGGGGGTAAAGAACTGGCAGCAAGAGACCATGTATCAGCAGAGTCTTAAGAAAAAACAAATCCAGTGACATGTGACTCCCTTACTGAGACGAGCAAACTTCCTAGATGTAAAAAAATGACATTTGTACACAAGAACAGACTTACAACATGGGAGCACATAGGAGCCCTTCTAAGGCTGTGTGTGAAGTAGAATGTAACGCACACGAGTTTTGTCCAACACCGCAGTTGGCTTCTTGAAGATAAAGCATGGAACTCTCAAAATGCATCTTCTTTGGGGCACCTGGGTGGCTCAGTCACTTAAGCGGCCGACTTAGGTTCAGGTCATGGTCTCATGGCTCATAAGTTCAAGCCCCACGTCAGGCTCTGCGCTCAGAGCCTGGAGCCTGCTTCAGAATCTGTGTCCCCCCCGCCCCGCCCCTCCCCTGCTAGTGTTCTGTCTCTGTCTCTCTCTCTCTCTCTCTCAAAAAAAATAAATACACATTAAAAAAAATAT
Source organism: Cryptoprocta ferox (assembly GCA_028646485.1). Lineage (NCBI taxonomy): Eukaryota > Metazoa > Chordata > Mammalia > Carnivora > Eupleridae > Cryptoprocta > Cryptoprocta ferox. The sequence continues at coordinate 31,323,908 of CM053574.1, read as the reverse complement.
ATCTTCTTTAATAACACCTACATTCACCAGACTGGCTTATGGGTTGAAGAGAATTCCTCTAGAATCATTTCCCCTCTTATAAACTGCCCACATCTGGCCTATTTTGCTGACATACTTTTTTCTGCCATTCGGCTTTGCCAGGCTTTAAACAACCCCAATACACCCTCCCACCTCTCCATCCCATGATCATTTACCCTTAAAACCAAGGAACAATGTCAACTTATGCCATGTGTGAGGGAGAGGAGAGGATGGAAGGAACAAAAAGAGAGAAGCCTCAGAAGGAGAAAAGGCCCTCATCACAGCTTTGAGAGAATGTTTAGGAAAAATAAGATTTATCCCACATCTTGAAGACTGGATTTTATAGAACTGGGCAGACATGATTATACTGCTTTCTTGTCCTGGATTAAATTATAACCAACAAAGAGTCAGTAAAATTGCAATTGATCTTGGCAAGATTGTCTCCGTTTTGTCATTCAGAGTTCAGCTTCTCAGGAGGGTGGCTTCCCTGATTTCTAGGTATAATACAGAATCGGAGTCACTAGCTCCTCCCCTTCTTTTGCTACTCTGCACAGCACTCTTGGCTTTTTGTCATTTTTTTGCAAGTAGGGCATGTATGCATAGTGACTGGGTGTGCATTTGCTTTCTGTGTTCTATTTGCACGGACAACAGTGACACTCCCAGAGCATGGTCCTTGTTAGTCTCACGGTAGCAGGTATCGCTAGTTGCTTACTCAAGGGATGCATTTCATTGTGTCCTTCTTCCTAATTGTGTTTTACAGAAGCAAGTGGAACACCAAAGGAAATAGAGCAAACAAACAAAAAATGTTAAAGTTCTTAGCTCCCTGCTGCTAGGCAGCCAAGACGCCGGAGGGAGATAGAGGAGACAGGAATTGCTGAGTGGACTTTTTCAGCAAAGCATGGTCATCATGGGAGCTGTCCTCTGGGAAACACATTTTCCCCTTTGCCATTCCCCCCTTCCTGCCTGGAATGCAGACACTGCTGGACAGACAGCAGCAAGCTTGGGACCACAAGGTAGAAGCAGACAGGGTCCCTGATGGCCTCTTGGAGCCACTGTATGAGCAATGCACTGACTATGTCTAGACTTCTAATTATGCGAGGAAAATAAAACCCTTACATGGTGTAAGCCATCGCGTTTGATGTTTTGGTCACTTCCTGCCAAAAGTCATTCCTGGCAATATATAGCAGCACTCCCAGTGTACTTTGAACAGTGTCTGGCACTTGGTAGATGTTCAAGCTTTATGAAAGAAAGAGAAGGTGGGCCATTAAAGCCATTCGTATCAGGTCCTAACAAGTATAAATTAGCCTTTGCAGATACCAATTAATCATATTTTTCATCCCTGAGGATTGTAAGTCAATTGACAAACAGACACAGGAGATAAATAGAGATTTTTGTTTCAAATGACCCTTCATGCATTCATTCAATATTTCTTCAGGTCCTACTATGTGCCAGACACCTTGCTGGGTATTGGGGATAAAGCAACAAACAGAACCAAATCCCTACCCTCCTGGCGCTTCTATTTGGTCAGGGAAGAAAGACAATAAACAAGATATGTATGCACGTTAGAAGCTGGGGGGCAATTTAAAGAAGGTGATCAGAGGGGCGCCTGGGTGGCTCAGTCAGTTAAGCAGCTAACTTCGGCTCAGGTCACCATCTCACATTTCATTAGTTCAAGCCCCGTGTCAGACTCTCTGCTGTCAGCGCAGAGCCTGCTTCAGATTCTCTGTCTCCCTCTCTCTGTCCCTCCCCTACTCATGCTCTGCCTATCTCTCTCAAAAATAAATAATAAAACATTAAAAAAAAAGAAAAAGAAAAAGAAAAGGCCTTCCCAAAGGGTCATCTGAGCATAGACCTAAAAGAGTCACATACGAATATCAAAGGGAATAGAGTGCCAGGCAGGGGAAACGGCAAATGCATGCGCCTGGAGTAGACACTACATGCGCCTAGGGCTTTACCATCTCAGTGCCAGCCTGACGTCAAATGTCATTTACCAGCAGCCACATCTTTTTCGCCTGAGGGCTTTTTCTGGGCACTGAAGCCTGCTCTGCCCACACATGCAGCTGGTAGTGGTAAGATTAACCCTGACTGGAGACAGGAGATTGCTGGTGTATAAACACCCTGGGCCACCCGCCTCTCTGGAGGGCCAACGCCCGAGGTGCACATTGTACACTGGCTCCCAGAGTTTGGCTTCCAGAATTGATATCAGGGGCCCAGAGTGGTAGCTGGCTTGGTAGCACACCTTTCTTAAGAGCCTCCCCCTTCCTATTTTCCTTCCCAATGACCTACAGGCATTTCCTTCACTTTGCAAATAAATGACTGACACTCAAATTGTCTTTTCCAGGTCTATTCCTGGGGGGGCGGGATAGGAACTGAGAGGGGCGCGTAAGGAGACCAGCATTGCTGTAGCTGAGTGCGGGAGAGAGGGGGAGGGGAGTGGTAAGACAGGAAGTCAGAGAGTGACATGAGGTCCCTGGGCACAAAGCTCATGGGATGCTGGAGATTTCATCTCTTAGCCCAGGTGAGATGTGCCACCAAGGGAGAGTGCGCTGTGGAGGAGTGATGTGCTCTGACTTACGTTTTGAACATTTGCTCCAGCTGCTGTGTTGAGAACAGATTGTAGGGGGATAATGTTGAAGCAGGAAGACTTGGGGAATTATTCCAACGGATGCAGGTAATAGATGATGAGAGCTTGGATCAGAGCAGTAGCCTGCGTTAAAGCAGGAGTTGAGAACACTGCCTAGACAGGGTGCCAAAATTATCTTCCTGTCCCTGTTCACCTCGAATGAATTTATCTTCTGAGTAGAGAGCTGGAAAACCTCACAGCGCCCAGTACTGGGAAGACTCAGCCCTCAGTAAGCTACACACACCTGGGTCTGAGTCCCAAGTCCCCCAGTTACTGCTAATGTAGCTTTGCACAAGGTGCCTAATTTCTCCAGGGCTAAAAATATTACCTACCGTGTAGAGCTGCTGTGAAGACCAAATTAAATGAAAGAATGTTTGTAAATTGCTGAGTGCAATGCTTGGACCTATAAATTACAGCTTCAATATTATCATTCTCATTACCATATTTCATGAAATAGAAGAGGCTAGTGTTAGTAATCCATTGTCATTTATCTCCCCCCAAGGAACATTTTTTTTTTAAATGCTGCCAATTAAATTAGGACACTAGGCTTTAATGACAGTCCTGCATGACACATGAATAAGGCATAGTGGTGTCTCATTTTTCTGAAATTTCTTTGATCTGTTTCAAGGCATTTAGCCATTTCTCCCTCCTTCAGCTGCATGGCCTGATGTTGTGATAGGAAATGCTTTTGCACATATCTGAGGAACAGTGTGAAGTCAAGAATAATTGGCAGCTTCATCTCCTTGAGGAGGTCTTGTCTTCTTAGGTTCCTTCCACAAACATTTAGAAGAATTGATGTATTCCTCCTGCAACGAATGTCTGTTTCAATAATATCATTTGCACCCTGCTAGTCTGTTTCTGTATCCACAAAAAGTATGGATATAATGACTTTCATTTTAATGCTGAATCATTGTGTACTCTTTCATAAAGTATATCAAATGTCAGTTAAATCCAATGTGTATAACTACAACACTGCGCAAAATGCTCCGGAAACAACAATATTGAACAGATATGACCAAGTTAACAGATTCACAGGTGAGAACAACTACATCACGACCTAACAGAAACGCATACACGTGTGTACCAAAACTCATGTACTAGAATGCTCATCGTTGAGGGGAGCCTGATTGACCCAGTCGGTTGAATGTCTGACTTCAGCTCAGGTCATGATCTCACAGTTTGTGAGTTCTAGCCCCACACTGGGCTCATTGCTGTCAGCACAGAGCCTACTTTGGATCCTCTGTCTCCCTCTCTCTCTCTCTCAAAAATAAATATTTAAAAAAAAGAATGTTCATAGTTTAATAAAACAGAATAAAGCGGTGTCTGGGTAGCTCAGTCAGTTAGGCGTCCAACTCTTGACCTCAGCTCAGGTCTTGATCTCAGGGCTGTGAGTTCAAGCCCTGTGTTGGGCTCCACACTGGGCATGAAGTCTTCTTAAAAAAGAAAAGAAAGGAAAAACAAAAAGAATAGAATGTTGATAGTAACCCTATCCCTAAGAGCCTCAAACTGGAAACTTCCCAAATATCCATCAATAGTGGAATGGATACATTCTGGCAGGCACATGCTATGCAGTACACAGCGATGAAAATGAATAAGCCAACACAAGCAACAACATATATAAATCTCACCGACATATCATGGAGAAAAAGAAGCCACAATCAAAATATAATTCTATTTATAGGAAGTTCAAGAATAAGCAAAACCCCTCTATGCTGTTAGAAGTCAGGATAGTTACAACTTGGGGAAGGGATGCAAAACGACTGGACTTGCATAAGAGAGGAATATCCAGGTGCCGGCAATGTTCCATTTCTGGAGCTAGGTGCTGAGCACCTGGGTGTGAACAGTTTATGCAAATGAAGATTTATTGAACAGCACACTTCTGAGTTGTGCACTTTTCTGTAAGGATTTTATAGATCAAAACATTTTAAATACTGGGGCGCCTGGATAGCTCATTCAGTTGAGGGTAGGACTCGATTTCAGCTGAGGTCTTTGATCCCAGGGTTGGGGATTGAGCCCTGATCTGGGCTTAGTGCTGTCAGCCTGGGATTCTCTCTTACCCTCCCCCTGCTTTTCCTCCACTCACACTGTCTCTCTCAAAGTAAACAAATAAACATTTAAAAAAGTTTTAAATACTGGGGTACCTGGGTGGTTCAGTCAGTTAAAGTGTCTGACTTCAGCTCAGGTATGATCTCGCAGTTCGTGAGTTCAAGCCCTGCACAGGGCTTTGCACAATCTGTTTAGGATTTTCTCTCTCTCTCTCTCTCTCTCTCTATCCCTTCCCCACCTGTGTGCGTGCGTGCTCTCTCTCTCTCTCCCTCTCAAAATAAATAAATAAACTTAAAAAATGTTTAAATACTGAAAAAATATTTTACATGCCGAAGCTTCAGAACATTTTACATACACACATGCACACAACAGGTGTGTATATATAAATGAAAAAACTAGATCTTTTTTAAAAAGTTTATTTATTTATTTTGAGAGAGAACATGAGCATGAGTGGAGGAGGGGCAGAGAAGAGGGAGAGAGACAGAGAATCCACATTCTCTGCAGGCTCCACATTCAGTGCAGAGCCCGATGCGGGACTCAACCCCATGAACTGTGAGATCATGACCTGAGCCAAAAACAAAAGTTGGATGCCCAACTGACTGAGCCATCCAGGCACCCTGGGTCTTTTTTTATTAGGCCAAAGAAGTGATGCCTGAGTAAAAGATGAATTCTTCTCATGCTGTTTATCATAAAGTTTTATTTATTAAGATTTATGGAAAACCAAACAGCAAACACTTGATTCATTCCTTGCCTCTTGTGTGTAGTTGCAATAGTAACATTCTCTTGAGTAAGTAATAACTTTTTTTACGATTCTATAAGGTTTTCATTTTCTTCCAAGGTCATTTCTTGCTCCAAACACACATCCGCCCTGTGCACTGAAGTTGCTCCTCGTTCTCAGCCTTTATCTAGTGCCAGTTTTCCTCACACAGTGAGGACCTCCCGCAGATGCAAAACACGGCAAGAACACAGCAGACACTTGTGCCTGGAGGAGTCTGGAAAGCATTCCCAGAGAAGTGTGTAGAACAGCAGCTTCCAGCACAAAGATCTGTCGCTTATGAGGTCAAGGCTCAAGTCTTAGATGAAATGAGAGTGATGAGCTAGAGGAAAGCTCACGCTCCGATGGGATTCTGTTTCCTCTGTACACTAGTAAAGTTGTCTCTTCTTATTTACTCTGCAATTTACCAAACTTCTGGTCATTTCCCCCCAACTTCTGCAATAGCCCGGGGGGCTGAGAAGGCTGAAGGCTGTTCTCCAGGAATACCCAACCCTCTCTTCCTGTGCAACACACTGTAACTTCTTCCATCTGCTCTTAGACCCTTGGCTGCAAGAGTCAGTTCACATCTCTCCTCAATGAATATACAGTTAACCCTAGAACAACACGGGTTTGTATTACAGGGGTCCAGCTACACGCGGGTTACTTTCAATAAATACAATACAGTAATATAAATGTATTTTCCTTATGATTTCCTTAACATGTTCTTTTCTCTACCTTACTTTATTGTAACAATACAGTGTATAATACATATAACAAACATATGTGTTAATCAACTGTTTCTGTATTAGTAAGGATTCTGGTCAACAGCAGGTGATCAATGGTTAAGTTTCAGGGGAGACAAAATTTATACATGGATTTTTTACTAACTCCTAACCCCCGTGTTGTTCAAGAGGCAACTGTATTAGTACATCCAGCAGCTGAACACCACTGATAAACTTCCAGTTACTCCAAATGGATCTGAAGAATCACAGAGCCCAGCCCACACTCTGTACCCACAAATCATGAGATATAATAAAACGTTGGTATTTTATGGCATAATGTTTCAGTGAGGTTTGTTATGCAGCAATGGATAAGTGGAATAGTAACAATTTGATTCAAATGATGAATAATTAAAAGGAAATCTACTGAATTTGTAGATTTGGGGAAAGACTGGGAAACTCATTAGCCCCATGAGGATCACAGAATTGACAACACAAATGAATCTTAGAAAACCATTGAGACCAACTTTTCACTTCCAAGTTTGGTGGTTCGGGGCTCAGTCCTTGGTCCTCTGCTCTTCTCTAAATGCTTACTGTCCTGGTAATCTTTTTAAGTAAGCTCTACACCCAATATGGGGCTTGAACTCATGACCCTGAGATCAAGAGTTGCATGCTCTAATGACGGAGCCAGCCAGGCACCACCCCCTCCCCCCAGTAATTACTTTCAGTCTCATGTCTTTAAACAACATCTATACACTGGTAACTCCCAAATCCTATCTCTAGCCCAGACTTTTCTCCACTTTTCAACCACCGGCTCAATTTTTTTATATCTAGGGGAAATATTGACATTAACATGGCTAAACATCACTCGTGTTCCTCCATGCCACCATGGCTTGTTCCATGTGCAGTCTCCCATATCCCACCAAACTTCAACTTCCTCTGTCCAGTTGCTCTGGCCAAAAACCCTAGATTCATCCTCGCCTTCTCTCTTTGTCTCACTTTCCATATCCTATCCACCAGGAAATCCTGTTGGCTGTACCATCAGAATGTATCCATAATCTGTGTTCTTTTATGTGATGGTCAGTCAGGGGTGGCCACCAGAAGAGACACAAGGGTGGCCACACAGAAAAGCTCAGAAAAACAAGGTTTAATATACTCAAAGATTCTAGAAGCAGAAAGCGTGACAGGCCACACAGGGCCATAAGAAGAACACCAGGTTTGGTCAGGGGAAGGAGACAGGAAGACGGGGAAAATCTAGGTCAGAGCTTTTACAGTGCTTTCTGCAGGGAAGGCAGGGCAGGGCAGGGCAAATAGTTTAAGATTGCCAAGTTTGAATCCTTTCTTAGGGTTTGAGCTACAAGGGTGGTCCATAATTATATATTTGTGTGTTTCTTTAATTGCATTTACTTTTCTTTTTTTAAGTAAGCTTTATGCCCAATGTGGGACTTGAACTCGTGACCAGGAATTGCATGCCTTACTGACTGAGCCAGCCAGGAGCCCCAGCCCAGTTGTACATTTATATGTGTGTGTGTGTGTGTGTGTGTGTGTGTGTATGTAACATTTCTTCCTTTTCTGTCTTCCTCTAAATGGTGAAGGGACTCAGAGTAGATCCTGGCCTAGACAACCATCTCTTCTTCTTTCTTCATCTATCTATTTCTCCAGCTGATCTCACCTTGTCCCATGGCTTTCAAATCTACCTCTTTATGGATAACTCTTGATAAAACCAAAAGAAAAAACAGCAAGGGAACTGCTAGTACTGTGCAGGGGCAGTGAAGGAGGGTACTAGTTTAGATTTCATGTGGGGGTACAATCTTTAAAGCACTCTTTGGTGAACTAAGAGCAGAAATTAAAAAGCCTTTATCCAAAGTAAAGACTACATAGAATAAGTGGCCCAGAGTGTCAAATTGATTATCTTATCTTTTTCTACTACATAGAGACATTTCCCACTGGAGGAATTTAAGAATATAAATGTGCTCCACTGGCCCCCCCTGTAAGAACAGGCTATCCAGCTCAGTTGGATTCCTGCAAAGTAACAGAAGCTCTAAATAAGGTTTAGGCCATTGTTCTTAGCTGGGGCTCTTTTGTCTCCAGGGGACATTTGGCAATGTCTGGACACCTTCTTGATTGTCACAACTCGGGGTGGGGGATGCTAGTAGCGTCTAGTGGGTAGAGGCCAGGAACGCTGCTAAATGTCCTACAATACACAGAACAGCCCCCATGACAAAGAATTATCTGGTCCCAAATGTCAAGGGTGCTGAGAGTGAAAAATCCTGGCTAGGGGTAAGTACCTTCTTTCCCTATTCCCACCCCTCGACCCCCTCCTATGTGGATCTCTTGTCCCTTCAGTAATCTTCTAAGTTAAATAGTTATGGCTCTAGCAACTTAGACAACTAGCTTTCACAGTCTGGGTCTCAGTTTCTGAAGCAGCCCATCTGCGAAGATTGCCACCAATGAAGCACACCTCCTGGTATTCACACCCTCCTGTAGGCCTCCACTCTTGAATATCAGTGGCCCTGTGACTCACTTTAACCAGTGGAATGTCACAAATGTGATACTCTGCCGTAGGAGGGCCTGGTGGCTTCTGCTTGGGTGCTTCGGGCAGCTCTGAGGTGCTATGTAAGAAAAGAAGCTAGCCACCTGGCTAAGGAGACCAAACAGAGAGGCTACATGGAAAGGACATATGGACAAGAAGAGGCTCTGAAATTACAGAGAGACAGACAGACAATCAGAGAGATAGGGCGGTGGGGGAGAGAGAGAGATGGAGAGAGGGAGTGAGAGTGAGAGAGAGAGAGAGAGAGAGGGAGGCCAGGTACGCCAGCCCAGCCTAGCCTTCCAGCTGTTTCTGCCAGGCATTAGGCAAGGGAATCTGTTGAGCCTTCAGATACCTGCAGCACCAGAGGGTATCACAAGGGACAGAAGACCTGCCCAACTGAGGCCAGGCCACTCACAGAATTGGAAGAGATAACAAAAAGGCTATTGTTTTAAGCCATTGTTTTGAGGTAGTTATTCATGTAACAATAGACAATTAAAACTGTTTCTATTTTTGGGATGCCTGGGTGTGTTGATTGGTTATGTGTCCCGCTCTGGATTTCAGCTCAGGTCATGATCTCAGGGTTTGAGAGATCAAGACCCACATCAGACTCTAGGCTGACAGCACAGAGCCTGCATGTGATTCTGTCTCTTACTCGCTCTCTGCCCCTCCCCCATTTGCACATATGCATGTTCTCCCTCTCTCTAAAAATGAATAAATAAACACTTAAAAAAAACTTTTTATTTTCTTGAAAATGAGTGATGGGACAAGATCATGATATCATAAATTCTTTTTATTTTTATTTATTTATTTTTTGTTTTTATGCTTATTTATGGACTTTGAGAGAGAGTCCATGTGTGTACTTGTGCACACACAAGTGGGGGAGGGACAGAGAGAGAAGGGGACAGAATCCCAAGCAGGATCCATGCTCATAGACCAGAGCCCCAAACAGGACTCGATCTCATGAATTCTGAGATCATGACCTGAGCCAATATCAAGAGTCAGATGTCTAACTGACTGAGCCACCCAGGCACCCCTCACAAATTTTTTTTAGCCTCAAAATCCTTGATCTAAACAAAATCTTATCTAGAAGCATAATATGTATGTATCTGCAAAGAATGCTTTCTCGATGCAAGTGACAAAACCCAATTGAAATAGTTAAAGCAATAGTAGGTTCCTTTCCTTATGTGGTAAATTCTGGAGCTAGATGATTGCTAGATGTGGTTCAATGGCTCCTTGAGATCAGATCCAATGTTTCTGTGATTTCAGGCATTCTCATCATGCTCATAGTTGCAAGGTTACTGACATGACACCAGCATTGAAGAGAGAAAGAAGGAAGAAAGGGAAGGTCAGTATCAGCCATGGAGTCTGTTTTTAGTAAGGGAGTCAAAGTTTCACAAAACTTTGAGCATCGAGGACTTCTCATGTATCATGGGCCAAAACTGGGTCACATGCCAAGCCACAACTGCCAACAAGACTGAGAAACTGAGGGACAGGATTGTCGTGAATGACTCTGATCATACACCACAGCTTGGAGCTGGGCCCACTGCCACTGAACACAAAATCAGGATGTAGAAAGGAAGAAACAGGGAATGAATACTGAACAATAGATAACTAGCTTCTGAAACAATATGGAAAGCACAGATGGAGATGATCTGACTAAATTAGAGGAGGAGTGTCTTAATTCCTGTCAATTCAGCCTCTCTTTCCTTGCTATTGTCCTCTACTACCGTGAAACCCCAAGGGGGCCTCCAAGAAAACCCCAGGACTTCAGAAAGCCAAGCCAAAAAAAAAAAAATCACTTGACTATATCTTAACATTTCTTTCTGCTCTGACCTTCTAGAATCTTGGAAGAATTTGCATATTGGAGGAATCATAAGATCAGTTTGGATGGACTGGAAGGAGGGGAAGGAACTGTGCCAAGAGAAGCAAAAGCTTGTTCATTTGTCCAAAGCTGCCTCCTTCTCCAACCTCATCTTCCCCAAGATCCTTTTCAAGGACTCCCTCTGGTTTCACTTTTGTTTTCTTTGAGGGTCGAGAGCTAGAAAGGTCAGATGCAAAGGCTTGTTGAAGTGATGGTAAGAGAGTCTATGGATGAATCTTCCTTATGCTCTTTGTTTTCTTCCTTCTCATTTGGAGGCTGGCATTGACCAGATAAAGTATTTTGTTTGCAGCTAAGATTTGCTGAGTCAAGAAAATATGACACTTTGCTTTATGGGACATACACTCCATTGGTAATATATCTATCCTGAGGTGGAGGGGTTGTGGAGCCACTGTGCTGATATATGCTCTAAAATATGAAGGGAGAACCCTAATGTTCTTAGTTCCACAGCTGCTGAATTTTTGGGATAAGCTCTTGGTTTCTATTAGAAACTAATGACTAGGATCACCTGGGTGGCTCAGCTGGTTGAGCATCTGACTTCGGCTCAGGTCATGATCTCACGGTTCATGGGATCAAGCCCCGCATCAGACTCTGTGCTGATCGCTAGCTCAGAGCCTGGAGCCTGCTTCAGATTCTGTGTCTTTTTCTCTCTGCCCTGTTCGCTCTCTATCTCTCAAAAATAAATAAATTAAAAAAAAAAGAAACCAATGAATAGACTTTATAAGTGCCAAATCATGGTAGACCAAGTGTAAACAAATTGATTAACAATGCCTGCTAGCAATTAGAAAGTCCACAGGATTATTACCCTAACAAATTCTGTTAACATGAGGTAGGAGTTTTTTTGTTTTATTTTATTTTGTTTTGTTTTGTTTTTTTAAGTAAAATAAAGGATGGAATTTAAATGTTACATGTGAGCCTTTAGAAACAGAGCATCAGAAAGCTTCCATCAAGGGGCACCTGGCTGGCTCAGTACATGTAGCATGTGACTCTTGATCTTGGGGTCATGAGTTCAAGCCCCACGTTGGGGGTAGAGATTATTTTAAAAATTAAAAAATTTTTAAAAAGCTCCCATCAGCAAGGGAAATCTTTCCATGTGCAGGTGAGATGGGGACTCTCCACAGGGTTTTCAACTATCCCAAGCACTATTCATAAGGCTTCCTATCAGGACAATGGGAGATAAATCAGGTAAACACACTTGCCCTTTAATGTGAGAATTAGAATGACTTTAAAAGGAAGTTTAACATGATGGTTGTATAATCTGTAACAAACCAACAATTGAAGGACAGGCACTTGCATGGCTTCATGCCTTATGACAACTGTCATTATCCCTTTACTGAAATGAAGGGTCACTAAAAATGCTCAATGTCAACAATACAGAACAATTTGTCAACAAATGGAACAATAGTGAACCATACAATAAAATGATGATGATGATGATGACAATGACCGTGACAGCTTCTGCCACTCACTGAGAGTGGCACATTATGTGCCAGGAGGTTGACATGTTTTATCTCATTTAGCTATGATGATATCCCTGTGAGGCAGATAGTAGTATATGAATAGACACTGTTAGGGTACTAGATAATCCCCATTGTACAAAAAATAAAACTAAGATTCTAAGAATTCTAAGTATGTCCAAGCTTACCAAGATACTTAATTCTAAACCTTCTGATTCTAGAGGAAGTGAACTTAAGCACTATGTCTCTTAAACAGCATTTGTGTCAATAGGATCAGATTTCTGTTTTTATAGACCCTCTGAAAACAGAGTTAGGTGTTTCAAAATCCACTGAGCCTATTTCTTACTGGAGAAGGGGTTCTTTTGATTATTTTTTGATTAGGTTGTATTTCTAAATTCACAGATTAATTGTAAACAAACATGTCAAGCTCAAAGACAACCTAAAGTACATGCTAATTTGGCTGGCTAATTGTTCATGTTTCATGCCATTTGAATATTATTGGGTTTTCAGGAAAAAAGGCAAGATGGAATTTAAACTTCTTAACAAAACAAAGATAATCACAATAAATCTCCCTTCTGGAAGGGAGAAAGGAAGGAAGGAAAGAGGGAAGGAAGGAAGGAAGGAGGGAGGGAGGGAGGGAAGGAAGGAGGGAAGGCAGGAAGGGGGAA